>OX638130.1:108781094-109454243 GCA_951804985.1 Dryomyza anilis
ATAAAATAATAAAATAATAAAATAATAAAATAATAAAATAATAAAATAATAAAATAATAAAATAATAAAATAATAAAATAATAAAATAATAAAATAATAAAATAATAAAATAATAAAATAATAAAATAATAAAATAATAAAATAATAAAATAATAAAATAATAAAATAATAAAATAATAAAATAATAAAATAATAAAATAATAAAATAATAAAATAATAAAATAATAAAATAATAAAATAATAAAATAATAAAATAATAAAATAATAAAATAATAAAATAATAAAATAATAAAATAATAAAATAATAAAATAATAAAATAATAAAATAATAAAATAATAAAATAATAAAATAATAAAATAATAAAATAATAAAATAATAAAATAATAAAATAATAAAATAATAAAATAATAAAATAATAAAATAATAAAATAATAAAATAATAAAATAATAAAATAATAAAATAATAAAATAATAAAATAATAAAATAATAAAATAATAAAATAATAAAATAATAAAATAATAAAATAATAAAATAATAAAATAATAAAATAATAAAATAATAAAATAATAAAATAATAAAATAATAAAATAATAAAATAATAAAATAATAAAATAATAAAATAATAAAATAATAAAATAATAAAATAATAAAATAATAAAATAATAAAATAATAAAATAATAAAATAATAAAATAATAAAATAATAAAATAATAAAATAATAAAATAATAAAATAATAAAATAATAAAATAATAAAATAATAAAATAATAAAATAATAAAATAATAAAATAATAAAATAATAAAATAATAAAATAATAAAATAATAAAATAATAAAATAATAAAATAATAAAATAATAAAATAATAAAATAATAAAATAATAAAATAATAAAATAATAAAATAATAAAATAATAAAATAATAAAATAATAAAATAATAAAATAATAAAATAATAAAATAATAAAATAATAAAATAATAAAATAATAAAATAATAAAATAATAAAATAAAAAATGGAATTTTAGATTAGAAAACTTATTTCAATATGTATTGATGTCCTTAAAAGCAAATTCATTATACAATGAAATTTTGAAAAGTTCGAAAGCTTTTAATGCGCTACCCATTTGCGTCGTTTATCTTCACTGATGGTTTCTTCACTTTAAACAATATTTTCATTTAATACGAAAACTTTTCAAATTTAGTCAAACACAAAAACGCAACAAAGGATGTGTCAGTGAGGCGCTGGGAATCGAAGGCATTTCGGCAGGGGTTGGGCGTATGCGTAGGTGTTGCTCGATACAAAGAGCAACAATAAGTTCAAAAGTTATGCAAACAAGGATACTTTGAGTAGCAGTAGTTACGAACGCACGAGCTCAACTACCTTTTTTGAGAAGCATCAATGTCTGCGTATCACATGCCTGAACTGAGTTGAGTTGAGCGTCGCAGTATGAGCCATCAAAGATGATAGCTACAACTTCATCAACATCAAAGCAAAGTAAATCGTAGACAGTGTATAAAGCGTAGGAGGAGCTGGTGGATGTAGACGACGAAGAAGCAGCAGGAGTTTGAAAAGGATGAAGCCAAAAGCAAGAATATTCGGAGACGATTTCAGCTGTGCATCGCCATCAGTTTGCAGGTCACGTGGCTCGTTAAGCGCATAAAAATTCCAACAGCGCAAACTTAACAGGATCCTCCTTCTAGACAGGATCTGCGCGTATGTGTCGAAACTTCTAATACACTTTGAACAAAAATACTATAAAAACTAAAAGAAATAGTATTGATTTTAGATGTTTTTATTAATGATTTAATATATTTTTTAGTATTAAAATTAGTCAATGTATTTGTTTGTATTAATGGCTATGTTTTAATACTTTTTAATTTATAGTATACACTATTTTACGTTTAATTTAATAATAATATAAAATACTTAATATTTAGTCATGTTGTGCACTTAATTATATTTCTTTTTCAATATGAAATGAATACTACGCATACCATTAATTTATTAGACAAATCTATAGGGTTTTAATAGTATTAAACTATGAAATAAATTGGTCAATATTCAGATGTTACTTGAATATTTAGTAATATTACAAATTTATATATTTTCTTTTTCAAATATTAAACTAATAGTACACATACTTTTAATTTGCATACTATAATAGAATGACTTTAATAGTATAACACTATAAAATTATAGGTCAAGTAGATTCTTTTACATTTAGTAATGTTGCATATTTCAATATTTTTCTCAAATGAGTCGCTGTGAAGTCATTTGTAAATGCTCAATAGTAATATACTATTAAATATACTATTAAAGAATAGTAAAATAAACATAAAATCAATAATAATAATAATAGTTTGGCGCTACAGTCCTGTACAGAACTTCGGCCGAGCTCTCTCACCATTTTGAGCTGTGCGTGTTATATTTGTACTCAAAGTGGTGGGACCTACAGTTTATTGCCGAATCCGAACGGCGGGTGAGAGCTTTTTCATAGGCAATGGTTTTACTCTCGTAGGTTTGCCATTTACTGACGAGAGGTAGCGTGGTATAGAAAAATGTTTCTATGAAAAGATGTTGTTAGCCCCAAGTCCAGGCTTGAACCGGGGACCTTTCGACTCGTAGTCCAACGCACTAACCACTGAGCTACCGCGGCTACATAAAATCAATAGTAATCAGTTTAATTGCGTCTATAAATAGCACCAAGTATGAGTGATGTACATTTAAATTATAACTTTATTTCTGCATAATTAAATTAATAGTACATACTATTGAATTTCGCTTTTCTAAGTGCACAGCTTTCAATCATGCGAAACGTCCATCTCAAAACTTTTGCATTCAACTGCGACAGCCGCTGTGATAGCAACAGCAATAGCAATAGCAACAGCAATATCAACAACAGCAGTAGCAGCAAATGTCTTGTCGACAGCGCTCAGTTCTGTCGAACTCTTTAATGCGATGTGAAAATTCTTAGCGACTGCTTGTCAGGATAAACAAGAAGGATAGTAAGCAAGTCAGCAAACAAACAAACAGCAAAACTTTTAACTTACTTTGCTAAGCATTGTTTTTCTTGCAAAATTCCGTACATTTTTTATATTTAGCAGGACACATCGGACACTCAGCTGCTGCTGCTGCCGCTGCGCAACATTAAAAGGATACAAAGTACGTGCGGACTATTTGAACGTGACTCAACTTTTTGTAGCTCTTCTTCGGCACTGTGTCGTACTTGCAGCACTTGCTGTTGGCTGATTAGGTGCTGTTTGCAAGACAACGTGACTTGCGAATAAGTTGCATGAAAACAAAAGAAAATATTAATTAATAAAAGCAAAATAATTTGCAAATATTCTTTAAAAATAGTTGCAGCTAAAATGCGGCAATAAAACCACAACAAAGTGTTGAAAATTTTGGTTATGTTTTGCGCAAATATTAGAAAATAAACTTTTTGTGTTTCTCCAAACAATTTCGAAGACACACTACAAGAATCTCATTGAATTAAGCAACAAAAATTTCTTAGTATATAATTTAAAATATCTAAAAATTTAACTCAAAACTTATACAAAGCAGCGGTGTTTGCGCAAGTTAATCAAAAATGTATTATTATATTCTCGACAAGGGTTTTCATCACTTTTCAATTACCTTTTTTTTGCAATTTTTTTGTTGCTACCTTTTTTTATTATTTTTCTTTACCTTGTATTGTGTGCTGATCAATCAGAAAAATGTTCAGCTTTTTTTTTTCGTCTTTTTCTGGCACAAGTTTTGATTTCTTTCTTCAAATTGGCAATTGACCTAGAAGTTGAAGCTAAATAAAAGGTTTTTACTTTGTGTTGGTGTTTTTTTTTATTATTTTTTTTTGTTTAAAAAGGACTTGTAACACTTGACCCCTACAACCCTTGTCAAAGTTAATTTAATTAACCATCCTTTAGCTTTTTATATTTCGTATATATTTAATGAAGTTTCTCAAATTGATTTAGCTATTTTTAGTTAAACGTGTTGCAAAATTTTATGAATAATCACGTTGTTATATTGAAATTTAGCTTGGCAGCTCTTTTTGTACGACATGACGTATGAGCAACAATTTTTTTATTTTTTATTATTTTTAAATTTTAAGTTACAGTGAGTTGTATGACTTTATGTTCTATAAAAAATCTGCATTTTCTACAATTTTGTAGGAAATATTTTATTAACTTGAAAATTATGATTTTATTCATTTGCAATTCTTTCTTGTCATTATTACTGCATACACAAAATATTTAAAATAATTATAAATCTTCGGTGATACTGCAAAACCGCATAACTGCATGTGAAAATTACGCCTAATTTTGTGTTAAAATCGGGTTTTTAATGATATGTTGATCGGATAAATTAGATAAATGCCATTATAAGTTATGACATACTTTATTTTGTATGAAATAAGTGAAGAATTGAGACTAAAAATAGTTTTGTTTCTATTGTAAAATTCATATTGTAAGAGGTATTTGAAAATGTAGATAGGCGGATTTGCAGTATCACCGACGAAATGCTCTTTCGATACAACCTATACTTTCACAACGATATAACTTGGCACTTTCACCAGCTACGAACATTACAAAAAAACTCAATTACAAAAACAAGAAATACAAAAGCAAAAATAAGTACAAGCAAAAATACATAACAAAAGCAAAAACACAAAACGAAAAACGAAAAAAAAAAGCAAAAACTCAAAATTAAAGCTTAAAATTAAAAACAATGTCAAAATCAAACACACAAAAACAAAATCAAAAACACAAAAGAAATGAAAAAACAAAAGCAAAAAATTTAAATTAAACCATAAACATAAAAACACAATTAAAAACCCAAAAACAAAAGAAAATAAAAACAAAATCAAAAACAAATAAATAAACACGGTCACAATATCTCAAAAACAAACACAAAAGCAAAAACTCGATATTAAAGCATAACAACAAAATCACAAGTACAAAAACAATAAAAAAAACACAAAACAAAAGCAAAAGTAAAAACACAAAAACAAAAGCAAAAAATCAAAATTAAACCATAAACATAAAAACAAAATTAAAAAACTAAAAACAAAAGAAAATAAAAACAAAATCAAAAACAAATAAATAAACACGGTCACAATATCACAAAAACAAACTCAAAAGCAAAAACTCGAAATAAATGCATAAAAACAAAATCACAAGTACAAAAACAAAAGCAAAAACACAAAAACAAACAAAAGCAAAAAATCAAAACTAATCCATAAACATAAAAACAAAATTAAAAACCTAAAAATAAAAGGTAATAAAAACAAAATCAAAAAACAAATAAATAAACACGGTCACAATAACACAAAGACAAAAACAAACACAGATGCAAAAACTCGAAATTAAAGCATAAACACAAAAACAAAATCACAAGCACAAAAACAATAAAAAAACAAGAACACAAAAACAAACAAAAGCAAAAAATCTAAATTAAATCAAAAACATAAAAACAAAATTAAAAACCCAAAAATGAAAGAAAATAAAAACAAAATCAAAAACAAATAAATAAACACGGTCATAATAACACAAAAACAAACACAAAACTCGAAATGAAAACATAAGCTTAAAAACAAAATCACAAGCACAAAAACAAAATCAAAAACACAAAAATTAAAGCAAAAGCAAAAAAAAAAACAAAATCCAAAAATAGCAGAAACACACAAAAAAAAGCAAACACCCAAAATTAAAAGCATAAACATAAAACTTAAGAACAATCACAAACTCAAAAACACAATCAAAATTTGATCTAAACCAAAAAATACAAATCACAAAACCAAAAGCCAAACTAAGGCAAAAAAAAACACACAAATTAAAAAATAAAAACCAAAGCAAAAACAGAATATCAAAAGCAAAAACAAAAACAAACCCAGAAACAAAAACGAAATCAAAAAAACCAAATACATTAACAAATACAAAAAAAAAGAAAACACATAATAAAAGCAAAAAAACAAAACCAAAAACGCAAAAACAAAAAACCAAAGCATAAGCTTTAAAATAAATCATAAGCACAAAAAGAAAATAAAGAATACAAAAATAAAAGCAAAAAAATAAAATCCAACCATAGGAGAAAAACAAGTATAAACAAAAAAACCAAGAGAAAAAAAACAAAACTAAAAAAAGCGAAACCACAAAAAAAAAAAACAAAAGCCAAAACGCAAAAACATTAAATAAATAACTGTTATAAATGAATTTTTTAAATTATGATAATGAACTACAGATAGCACTACTGAACAAAACAAGAAAAAAAATTAAAAAAATTCTATAAGTATCCCACACATCAATTCAATGATTTTGACTTTCACACTCAGTTTTTTTAAATTAAAAAAAAATGCGTTTTAGCATGTTTTATTTATGAAGTAATGATAATTGTAGATTACAGGCAAAAGTACTTCAATTAAAAACTGATTTATAAAAGAGTACCAAATTTATTATTAAAGGACATATTTTAAAAAGTAGACCAATTAGAAAAAAAGTTAATAATTTTAATAAAGTATGGGATTTTGATGGGAAAAATCATGCTCGATATTATAATTATTACATGGTATCACGTTGTGTGTGAGTTAAATTTCATGTTTGAAATATATATGGGCCATTCCACACCAAATCTACCAGCGGTTGGAACTCACCTTCTTCGATTTCAATGAAATTTTGGAAATTGATAAAGGGTATTGAGACATGCACTAAATGAGCAAAAAATCACATTTGTATGGTTGTTCATATTTAAATATCTCTTGAATATAAAAAATATTGAAAAAATTTTAAAAATTATTTTTTAAAATATGACGCCATCAAAATACCATCGTGAAATTTTGCATGAACATTTACATAAAATTGAAGAAAATTTAGGATTTTTTTCAGAAATTTAAAAAGAGTCCTTTTTAAGGACCACAATATTGAAGTGCAAAGATAATGACCACGGGCCACATGTTAACGTTTAAAAGTTACAACTTAAAAGCTTGTTCTATTAGCTTTAAAACGAGTTCTTAAAAGAGTTTCTAGAATTTCTAGTTCGAGAGATAATTAAATATGAACAACCATACAACAGTGATTTTTGGTCCTTTTTTTCCAACTTTGAGCCACTGTATCTCTGGAAGTAGTGTTCGGAAAAATAAAGAAAAAATGGGTAGCGCATGTCTCGATACCCTTTATCAGTTGCCAAAATTCCATTAAAATCGAAAAAGGTAAAAACTCAAATTTGACTTTTTTTGGTCGATTTGGCCCATATTATTTTTATGTTTGAATGAATTTTATATATACGTGGCAATAAATTGAAAAACTGTATTAAAATTTAAATTTTTAAGCAATGAAACTTAAACATAAAATTTTAATATTTAAAAATATATTTAATTTATGTTTTTTTCAGTGCATTAAATTTCATTATAAAAGGGTTTTCATTGTATTTCAAAATTCTTTAATTATAACTATTTATCGTATTTCAATGTTTCGTATTTCAATGCATTAAAAATTTAAAAAATGTTAGTATACCACGTTGCGTATGAGCAACATTTTCAAATTGAATATTTCAACAACATAAAATTTGTTATTATTGCAGACAAACTTTATTGTAATTTTATTTAGGCAAAAATAAATTTAAATTTTTCTCATTTTTCATTTTAAACAAATTGAAAATTAATTTGAAATTTGCTATCAGAGCAAAAAAAAAAATAATGCTACCCAACATGTCCTTGTTGACGCGCACATGTCTGCGGTTTTTCGAGCAGTTACAATGTGCACCGCCATTGTACGCGTCTCTTCTCGCCTCGTTCTTTCATTACTCAATAGACCGAAAACCACAAAACCGCAAACGAAAAACACTCCACATCCCGACACGCGCAAGTCCCGACACAACACGACACGAGTCAGTCAGTCATTCATTCATTCAGTCAGTCATATATACGTCACAGACGAACGTCGACATGTGACACCACATTTTTTAATCAGTTGCATGAATTTTAATCAATTTATTTGCTGTCGTCGTCGGTGTTGTTGTATTTTTTTGTTGTCTACATTTTATATTATCATTATTTTCTTCGTTCTCAATTTACATTTTCAAATATGCAGGGTGTTGGTTGCATTTGCTGACAGTCTGCGTGACATTCTGTTGTTCCTGCATGTTGCATGTTGCTGACATTGCGCTACACTACATGGCCACACATGAACACGTGCATGCAAATGCAATGGTTTTATTTTTTATTTTTTCAATTTTATAAAAAATGTATGAAATGCTGAAAATCTACTCGCGTGACGAACCCTAATTGAATTTGCTTGACATTCAATTAAGCCAATTAAAGTCACATTTAATTTGCACCAATGTGGATAGGTTTATTTTTCATTTTATGACTCAAATTTTTTATTTTCAACTTTTAGAGATATTGAAATACAAAAAACATAAAAAAAAATTTAAAAAAAAAAAACAAATAAAATTAAAACAAAAAATTGATAAACTATAAAATAAAAAAAAAATGAGGAATGAAACAACTAAAATTTGAATATACACTCATACGACTTTCGAACAAATTTCAATCGAATTTCATACAAAATATGTAAATGGTTTTGAATTCGATGTCTCAGTACAATAATTTGTTTTTCCAATGAATACAATCCGTTTGCCTTGACTTCAACTATTTGAATTTGTTTGAAAAACATATATTTAAAATTTTTCTTTCACCAAAAAATGTTGAATCGGACTGAATATTAATATTAAAAATGTTACAAAAAAGAAAAAAGTAAATAAATTAAAAATAACAATAATAACATTTTGAAGCAACATAATTCCCAAAAATCATATTTCGCAATTTCTGCTGATTTTTCAATATTTTTAAATTTTCAAATGTTACGCATACGTCATATAATATACAGCATTTTTATAATTTTCGTTTTTCTATTTTTTTATTGTGTTTATTTTTATATCACACCCATTTAAAAGTGATTTTTGGCCCATTTTTTGTAAATTTGAACCACTGTATCTCTGGAAGTAGTGCACCCAGAAAAAAATACTATATAAATAATAGTTTTATACTATTAAAAATAGTCAATAGGATAAATTATTTTTTTAATCGGAAAATACCATTAAATACTAGAAAATACTATGACATTGCCATTGAGTTTATATGAAAAGATTTATTTTTTCTATACTATTAAATCAATAATTGTCCTATTGATCAATTTTAATGGGATTTTAGGGAATTTTTTTCTGGGGTGTAGGCGTAAAAATAAAACAAAAATTGATCAATGCATATCTCGATACCCTTTATCAGTTGTGCAAATTTCATTGAAATCGATGAAGGTGAGTTCCAACCGCTGGTCGATTTGGTGTGGAATGGTCCATTACTATACATTCAATAGTATGATATTATATTTTTAAATTATTCAAATTTAATGAAAAATAAATAAACTATTTGTTTTCGATTGAAAAAACGATATAAAATATTACTTATTGCTACTACAAGTACTATAATTATTTTTGAACTGAATTGACTGAAATTTTACACGTGGATACTACGGTGCTCGGTGTAACAGGGGCTATAAATAGGCAGAATTGTACAAAAGGACGTGGCACCTCCCATAGAACTTTAACTTTCGAACAGATATAACTCGGCACTTTCACCAGCTACGAACATTAAACAAAAAAACTAATATACAAAAAAAAAAATATATATATATCGTCGTTGTAGAACGAAAAGTCACCAATTAGATTTTCAAAATGCCAAATACTGATTTACAAAAATCTTTATTTATCTGTCAATTTTTAATCGATAATCTTAATTTTTTTAACACATGATAAGAAAATATAAATCTATCAATTAGTATTTCAACATTAAAAATGCACCAATTACTTTTTGTAATATTAATTAACAAACTCAAAATTTAAAAAAAAAATTATAAAAATGTATTTGGTGACTTCTAGTTCAACAACGACGATATATATTATATATATAAAAACAATATAACGATATAAAAACAAATAAAAAATAAACAAAATAAAACTGAAGCAAAAACTCAAAAACTAAAAAGAAGTACTAAAATTAAAACACAAAAAAAACACCAAAAATAAAACACAAAATCTAAAATAAAAATAAAAGCAAAAAAAAACTAAAACTAACAGAACAACCAAAAAATAAACAAAAAAATAAGAGTAAACACAAAGACAAAAAAAACTTAAAAACATAAAAACTTTATCACTTACAAACTGGAGAAACACAAAAACAATACAAAAAAAACTACAAAAATAGAAATAAAAATAAACGCAAAAACACATAAACTAAAACTAACATAACAAACACAAAACAAAAAAAAAAGAAATAGATAAAAACAACAAACAAAAAAACTTAAGCAAAAAAAAAAAAAATAAATAACAAAAACTAAAAATAAGTACTAAAAACAAAAATTAAAACACAAAAGAAAAATAAAACACAAAATCAAAAATTAAAGCAAAAATACAAAACTTAAACTAACAGAACACACAAAACAAACAAAAAAAATAAAAGCTAACACAAAGACAAAAAAAAAACTTAAAAACATAAAAACATAATCACATACAAACTAAAGAAACTCAAAAACGATAGCGAAACCACAAATGCAAAAACAAAAAAAAAAAACTAAAAAAAACAAAAACACAAAAATAAAAATAAACGCAAAAACATATTAACTAAAACTAACATAACAAACACGAAAACAAAAAAAAAAACTTAAAAACATAAAAACTTTATCACATACAAACTGAAGAAACACAAAAACAATAGCGAAACCACAAATGCAAAAACAAAAAAAAAAACAAAAACACTATCACACAAAAATAAAAATAAACGCAAAAACATATTAACTAAAACTATCATAACAAACACAATACCAAAAAAAAAAGAAATTGAAAAAACAACAAAAAAGAAATTGAAAAAACAACAAACAAAAAAACTTAAGCAACAAAAAAAAGCAATAGCAAAATTTAAAAAACAAAAACTAAAAATAAGTACTAAAAACAAAAATTAAAACACAAAAGCAAAAAAAAACACCAAAAATAAAATACAAAATCTAAAATAAAAATAAAAGTCAAAATACAAAAACTAAAACTAACATAATAATCACAAAACAAACAAAACATAATAGCAAAATCAACCAGTTGGGAAGGTTAGATCACATGGGAAATTTTAAAGTAGGTGTTTTATGATACTTATCAAAATTATAGTCGGTCTAAGCCGACTATAAATACCCTACACATATGTGTGGTTACCATTCAAAGTGAGATATAGGTCACCAGGGTATACGAATCCTGAAAATAAATACAAACTTTCCATCGCTGAAGAATTTCCATTCATTTGATACCCATATTTACAAATGGGTAGGTGTACCGAATTTCGATATTTTTTTTTTTGGGAACTACAAGTCGTTTTGTGGGAAAACATTATTTTCATGTTTTTGAGCATAATGTCAATATATATTTGACCAAAAAAGTATACAGTAAAATTGATTTGTAGATGTAAATTTTATATGAGGTATTTGAACATAAGTGGTCGGTTCTCAGGTCACAAAAGACCGATCATGCCAATTTTCTTGTTCAGACAGATTAGATATAAAAGTAATCTAAATCTAAAGTTTCATTGCTCTAGCTCTTCACCTTTTTCTATAATCGTGATTTCAACAGACAGATAGAAGGACAGACAGAAGGACAGACAGACAAACGGGCAGACGGACGGGCAGACGGAGAGACGGACATCGCTAAATCGACTAGGAGGTCATGCTGATCAAGAATATATATACTTTTCCATACCGGAGATGCTTTTTTCAGGGTGTTACAAACGGCGTACCAAACTGAATATACCCTTTCACTCTTAGTGTAGGGTATAAAAACTAAAGAGTTGTATCGTCTCACACTCCATAAAAATAGCTCATGATTTATTATATGATAATATAATAATAATAGTTTGGCGCTACAGTTCTGTATAGAACTTCGGCCGAGCTCTCTCACCATTTTGAGCTGTGCGTGTTGTATTTGTACTCAAAGTGGTGGGACCTACAGTTTATTGCCGAATCCGAACGGCGGGTGAGAGCTTTTTCATAGGCAATGGTTTTACTCTCGTAGGTTGGCCATTTACTGACGAGAGGTAGCGCGGTATAGAAAAATGTTTCTATGAAAAGATGTTGTTAGCCCCAGTCCAGGCTTGAACCGGGGACCTTTAGGCTCGCAGTCCAACGCACTAACCACTGAGCTACCGCGGCTACGATGGTTTCCAAAATATTTAGGCTCTACCGTATAAAAATACAAAGACAAAAAACTTATAAACATAAATAAAATCACAAAAAAACTTTTAAAACCAAAACCACAAAAACAAAAATATGAAAACACAAAATTCAAAAAAAAAAAATTAAACACAAACACAAAACAAAGGCAAAAAACAAAACTGCAATTGAAAAAACACAAAATAAAAAAAAAAAAACAAAAAGCAATACAAAAAAACACAAACACAAATAAAAAATAAATAAAAATCAAAACAAAAGAGAAAACCGAATCAACCTTCAAAAACGCAAAAAAAAATACAAATTAAAATTTTACAAAAACGCTACAACACCAAATGCGTAAACATAAATAACAACAACAAAACAAAGGAAACAAAAATAAACACAAAATCTGTTCAAACTACCAGCATTTATCAAATTTATATCAATAATAGTTAATATTGCTTAATTATTTTTAAATATTTTTTATTATATACAAAATGCAAACATTTTGTTATATTTTTCACAATTGCAACCAATTTACTTTTGTCTTGAGTGCTCTTAGAAAAAAGGTACCATAAAATTAATAGTTTTTAAATTGTGCAATTAGTCAATAGGATAAACTATTAAATCAATCGATAAATCCCATTAAATACTACAAAATACTATACAATTATTTTTTAGTTTTTATGAAAATATGTAATTTTTTATACTATTAAATAGTTATGGATTTAATAGTATAATATATTGATTTTATAGTATATAGTCCTATTGACAAATTTTAATGGATTTTATGATATTTTTTTCTGAGTGTACATTCATTTATAATTAACCTCAACATATTGTTGTCGTCCACTCTTTGGTGGACGATAGTCGGTTAGTTTGACCGCAGTCAACTCCCGCCAGAGGCTCTGTTTGAAAACAAAATATAATTGCAGTTCTAGCAACCGAACTGTGCTGCGGATATTAATTCAATTAAAATTCAGTTTTCTATTTTAATGCTTACGCTGTATTCATCGCATATTGAACATCGTACTTTTGGTTAGGCTTTCAAGTTCTTTATTCAGGCATTCATGTTATGCAGAGCAGTCATTTGTTTTTGCTATTCATTTATTCAATACTTTAGGCATGCTTTTATGCAGTTAGTCAGTCAGTCAGCCGGCCAACCAAACAATCAGCTAACAAATAAAATGTCCTTTCATTCAGTTCGTTGTTCGTCTATTGAATACGTAGAGTCAATGTCGCCTTTGTTTGATACTGCCGACTTAGTGACTACAGCCAGCTGTGGGTTAGCTACACTCAGCACAGAGTTTATAAATTTTAAAAAATATTTACTGAAAATAGCGTCAAATTTAGTAGAACTTATAGAGCAAAATTTAACTAAAATCAAGAAAGTTTTTCTTATTTTAAAACGTTTTCAGAAATTTGTTTGCCCTTTAAATAAGTAAAAAAGTTAGTTCAATGCAAATAAGAAAGAAAGTTACTCAAATCAAGTAATATTTTCTAATTACAAGGAAACTATTGTAAAAATAACAAACGTCATTTTTAAAATTTGCGAATTATTGACATTTGTTATTGCTATGCATTACTTCGCGACATGCATTATTATTCAATTAATTAATTTTTTATATAATTTTTATGAATCATTGACTTTATATTTTCTTGAAGTAACCAAATTTTTTCAATTTCAATTATCGATTTGTTTTAAAATCGTCTTTGTGCTGACTTGTCTAATTGTCTACATGACCAAACTGAATTTTCAATTAAAATCGTCAAAGCCGATGTTGCTCGAAATAAATTAAAATTAGATTTTGGCCAAATTCTCCGACAACAAAAAACAGAAATGCAGCTGGTACCGATTTTGGCGTTGTTCCCGGTTGCAATGGTTGCGTCGTTGTCTGATCGGATTGTGGTAAAACTTTTCGTTGCCAAAATGGTAGAACAGATGTCGCCACTGTTTGCGAGCACAATTGCATTTGAACAAGAGAAAGAAACAAAAACAAAAATTAAAAAAAAAAAACAAAAACTAAAAATTAAAAAAAGCAAAAAAGAAAAATTAAAAAAAGCAAAAAAGAAAAATAAAACAAATGTAGAACCAAAGTAGAAATTAAAAGTAAACCAAATATAAAGAATGTAGAAAAAATGAATAAGAATAAAAAATTTAAAATAAATTTAAATTAATTTAAATTTAAATAAAACAACAGTAAAAAATAATAAAAAAAAGTAAATCAAGTAATAAAAATTTTAAAATGCAAAAAATTAAAAATGCAAATATAAACTAAAATATCAATAAAATAAATTAAAAAACAAAAAATATGTGTATATATAAAGCGTTTTTCGACAGGGACGCTACAAAAGTAGAGCGAAAGGACAGCAAACGACGTCATATTTCTTGCCGCTCTTTTTACATTTCTCTTCAGTAAGGTTTGCCATTTCATGATGGAAAGATATACGAGCCAACAACGAGTCGAAATTATTAAAATTTACTACCAAAATTCGGAGTCAGTGGCCTCAACGTTAAGAGCGCTACGTCCAATTGATGGTCGTCATAATCGTCCTTGTAGATCAACAATTGAGCGTCTAGTGGAAAAATTTGAATCCACAGGCACAGTACAAAATGTTCCCGTGCCAGTGAGACAAAGACGTGCCCGTAGTATCGAGAATATTGCTACCGCTGAGGCTTCAGTTGAAGAAAGCCCAAATGTGGCTCGCACACGACGTTCTCAAGCGTTGGGCATCTCTATGACGTCCTAGTGGCGAATTTTGCGAAAAGATCTTGGCCTACATCCTTACAAAATCAAATTGACGCAAGAACTGAAGCCGTTTGACCACCAGAAGCGTCGTATGTTCATGAATTGGGCTCAGCTACAACTTGAAAATGATTCGTATTTTCATCGAAAAATCATCTTCAGCGATGAGGCTCATTTCTGGCTGAATGGCTTCGTCAATTAACAAAATACGCATTATTGGTCAGACAGCAATCCACACGTACTCCATGAGTCATCATTGCATCCCGAAAAAATACGGTTTGGTGCGATTTATGGGCCGGCGGCGTCATTGGGCCGTACTTCTTCCGTGATGATCAAGACCGGCACGTTACTGTGAATGAATAACCGAATATTTTTGACCCCAATTGGATGATATGGACTTGGAGGACATGTGGTTCCAACACGACGGCGCCACAAGCCACACAGCGAATGCCACAATCAATTTATTGGAAACCAAGTTTGGAGAACGTGTTATCTCACGAAATGGTCCAGTCGATTGGCCGCCTCGGTCGTGCGATTTGACGCCGTTCGACTATTTCCTGTGGGGCTACGTCAAGTCTATGGTCTATGCCAAAAAGCCAGCGACGATTGATGAACTTCGTACGAATATCGAACGTGAAATTGCAGCAGTATCGGCCGATTTATGCTTGAAAAGCGTCGAAAATTGGGTTCAGCGTCTGGACTTCTGCAAGCGTGCCCGTGGTGGCCATGCAAAAGAAATCGAGTTCCATACATAATGACATCGAACGTACTTTTACAGGAATAAAGAATTTCATTGATATCCAAAACCGTTTTTGTTTTATTTAAAAAAACTTTTGTAGCGGCTGTTATTGAAAAACCCTTTATAAGTATTTAAAATTGAAAAATATAAGAATAGGAAATAAAATATAAAGTAACATAAAAGAAACACATAATTAAAACAAAAACAAAACAAAACCAAACATCAAACATAAATAATATAAATGTAGAAAATAATTAATCAATAATAACAAATAAAACATGAAACTCGAAAATTAAATATAATATATATAAAAATATAATAAACATTTTATAATAAAAAAAAAAAATATATAAAAAAACGAGTTGGGAAAGTTAGATCACATGGGAAAGTTCGGTCACATAAGGCTGAGTTTTATAGTCGGTCGGGCCCGACTATGGAAGACCCTACACCATTGGTAGGATATTTAATTGTATATCTTAATTTTAAAGTTTTTAATTATACTGAACCTCCCCCCCCCCCCTCAGAATATTATTCACATATCAGAAATTTACATCTTATATCCCCATAATTTAAAAAATTAATATAAAAGTATAAAAAACTAATACAAAAAATTAGAAAAATGTAAATTGACGGACCACGCCTATATTAAACCAGTTGGGAAGGTTAGATCACATGGGAAATTTTAAAGTAAGTGTAATTATGATAGTTAGGATTATCAAAATTATAGTCGGTCTAAGCCGACTATAAATACCCTACACATATGTGTGGTTACCATTCAAAGTGATATATAGGTCACCAGGGTATACGAATCCTGAAAATAACTACAAACATTCAATCGCTGAAGAATTTCCATTCATTTGATACCCATATTTACAAATGGGTAGGTGTACCGAATTTCGATTTTTTTTTTAATGAACCACAAGTCTTTTCGCCGGAAAACATTATTATCACGTACTTGAGCATGATGTCAATATATATTTTACCAAAAAAGTTTACCTAAGCACGTATACATAAAAATTGATCTTTATATGTACATTTTATATGAGGTATTTGAACATAAGTGGTCACAATGGACCGATCTTGCCAATTTTTTCACACATACAGCGTAGGTATATTAGTAATCTAAGTTATAAGTTTCATTTATCTAGCTCTTCAATTTTAAAAGTAGTAGGGATTTCAACAGACAGACGGACATACAGACAGACAGACAGACAGACGGACAGACAGACGGACAGTCAGACGGACAGACAGGCGGACAGACAGACAGACGGACAGACAGACGGACATACAGACGGACAGACAGACGGACAGACGGACATCGCTAAATCGACTCAGGAGGTCATGCTGATCAAGAATATATATACTTTTTCATACCGGAGATGCTTCCTTCTGGGTGTTACAAACGGCGTACCAAACTGAATATACCCTTTCACTCTTAGTGTAGGGTATAAAAATTTTGTAAGGATAATATTTCATAGATTTGATTTTAATAATTTACGGATCAAATTTCCACTATGAAAACCCGGGAAATAATGAAAAAAAAGGTGGGCGGATCACGCCCATTTTTGGACCACATATTTTTGTATGAATTATAACAATAATTTTCAAATTTTATAACTATATCTTGAATACTTTTCGAGTTATTAGTTCCTAAAGAGTTATGTAAATGTGACTTGTATGGAAAGTCGGCGTGTCCGTTGACCGATTTGGCTCATTTTCAAACTCAGTTCCTACTTTTGGCTAAAATATATTGAGACGCATTCTGATCAGTATTTCTCAAGTTTTTCTTTATTCGGACAGCAAGACGGACAGACAGACAGACGGACATGGCTAAACGGACTCGGGTAGTGATGCTGATCAAGAATATATATACTTTTCCATACCGGACACGCCTCCTAAGGGGCGTTACAATATATGCACAAAGTTAATATACCCTGTACCTCATAGGTGTAGGGTATAAAAAGGGAAAACTCTGAAAACTCAAATTATTTCAACAAAACCACTACAACAACAATTAGCACCACCACAATTATAAAAAAAGTAAAACTTTCATGTGCTTTGAAACAAATTTCTGTACAGCAAAAGTTTAAATCGAATGAAACGAATAGAAAAACAAAAACATGTTGTAAACCGCAGAATTTTCATAAATCAGAAAATTATTATTATTTTATTTTTTCATTATGCTGCCGCTCTTAATTATTGTTATTATGCTTTGGCATAAATAATTGTTCATTTTTCTTTAATTCAACGAAAAGGTTGTAATCACATTTTTCATATAATATTTTCAGGTTCTTTTGTTTTTCATAATCAACAAACAGCTCTATAAATATTTTTTAACATAATTATTTTTTAATTTAATTTCAACTTTATTTTTTTTTTTCAATTTTTTCAAATTTTCCTGATTTTTATAATTCTGCTTTTAGTGAATTTAACTAAATATACCCCAATGAAATAGACCACAAATATAGAATAATCGTCAACATTTTTAATATGCTTTTGGATGTTTGCCATATGAAATTTTGAATATTGTTTAATTTTTTCGCTGCCTGTTTTATTTTTAATGATATAAGGCGCCGGTAGAGGAGCTTGGCTCATTCAATAAAGATGTTATTTTCATATTTCGTTAAATAGGAAAACCATTTAAATTTCAAAGGTATTTTTTATACAAATTAATAAAAGTTAACAACAGTGTTTTGTTATTTAAAGTATAAAGTTAATTTTCAACATAATAATAATTAAGATATGTGGTTATGTATCTAATTTAACAATATTGGTATTTAAGAATAGTGTTTCCCTATAAAGTGAGATAAAACCCTACGAAAATTGATAGGGGTTATTTCATATTAATTGTGTTTTGGTTTTTTTCTTTATTTAATATTGTTTGGACGTGTTTCCAGTTGATTCATAATATTAAAATAGATTTTTATGTGATATTTAGAATCGCATATTTAATGTGTACAAAATAAAAACACGCTTATGTGTGGTTTAAATTCGACATGTTTCGAGAACTTTCTACTCGTTCCGTGAATGACGCATGTTATTGGCATCTCATTCGCACTTATGTGTATGTAAGCGCTGATCTTCTATCTCTTTCTCGCGTCAAATTGACTCTTGCACAGTGGAGCAAATTACCTCTTTTCGTAACAATATATTAAAAAAATGTATAATATTTTTTTTATACAATTTTTTTTTTCTCAAATGTTTTTTGAATCAATTTTTTCTGTTTTTTTTTTTAATTTTTTTTCTGGAAACATTTTTTTTCGAAGACATTTTTTTGAATTTTTTTTTTAACATCATTTTTTAAGGATATTTTTTTTTTTCCAATAAATTTAGAACTCATTTGTTTTTTGTTTTATTTAATGTTCTATAAAAGCAAATTTAATAAAAAAAATTCCATTACTAATGAGAATGAATAAGTTAAAGAATGAATAAATAAAGGAATTATTTATTTATCCACTGGGTATGATTTTTCGATGGAGGTGAAGATTTTAATTAAGACCTCATACTAATTTTTTTGATACTTCTAAAGTTTTGAGTTGTTCCGTAAAACAAATATACAGGGTGCTTCGTTCATCGATGTCAATTATTTAGGGGGTCATTCTATGACTCAAAAATATAAAATAAAAAATGTGTAATTTTGCACCTAGTTTAAAACACAGGGTGTTTAAAAATGCATAGTTCTGACATAGTCTAGTCAAAAAAACAGGTTATATAGGGTAATCTGTTGATAAATGTTTATACATTTTTTACAGGTATTTTAGACAATTAAACTACTTTTCCAACGATATATCACATTTCGAACTCTCTTTTTTAAAATTTACTTAAAGTTGAAATTGCCAAAAATAAAAATATAAATTTTGACTTTGTTATTGATTTTCTCAAAATTTCTTTGCAGATCACCCCATTGTGTTGAATTTATAATAATAGAGCAGTTAATTTCCACTACTTTCTAATCAATAATGATGATTTAAAACTGGTAAGTAATGCAGCATAAATAATTAAACAGAGGCGGGTCTTCTGATTTGATGGTTGAAATAAACACACAAAAATCTAAATAATCGATAAATAATTTTCAACATATTTTAAAATTATAATCATTATCATTTTACTTCATTAACATATTTTTTGATCATTACATTATCATTAGCATTATTTCATAGTATAATTAGAGGGAAGCCTGGGGTAAAGTGAAACACGCTTCGATTTTCCTTAAAAAAAAAGGATATTTAAATAATTTATTAAAGTCATTTGAAGAACCTTTTTGACAGAATGGTTCATGACCTAAACTTTTGTCATCAACATAATACCATTTTTATTTCATTTAATTGAGATTTGTGCTTTTTTAAAGCAGCACAATTTTGATCTTGTTGAAACATGTAAGGGTAAAGTGTGAAACTTCAAAATCTTTACCAAAATCAAATTTGCAAATTGCAGGTATTTTTAAAACTTAAATTCTTCGGAATTTCATTCAAGCAAATTGTACAAAATACTTGGTCTGGTAAAGTTTAAAAATCTTGACTACTGTATTCTTTTTGTTCTCGCAAAAAGTTTGGTTCTCGGATTTTGCAATTTGGATCTTATCTCAGGCGAAGTTAAATTTTTTCTTTTCATTGGTTTGTGGGCACGATTGAAGTATTTTCTTGGTTAAATTAGTTTAGCCAAGAAAAACATAATTCCTATAAAATAATATTTTCACTAAAATTTCAACAAACATTGCTTCAATTTCGTTTCCCACTTTACCCTTGAACATGTTTACCACATTTATTCAATAACGCAATTTAAACATAACTTAGGAGCATTTAAGCAATGTTAAATTATTTACAAAACCCATTCATATTTCAGAAGATATACATTATGCGATAATTTTAAATATACCGTCTTAATTAAAAACGACAAATTCTCAGTTGCGATAGCGAACACCAGCACTCTAAAAAAAAACTTTAAAACATATATATATTTTTTCACGTGTTCCCGAAATTCAATAAAAACGTTTTAATTTGATAATAACCATGGATGAAAAGGTTGATGTCATATTAAAAAGCACTCTACAATGGTTTTTGTTTTTTTAAGTGGAAAAGCATGTCTAGTAATTGCACTTTACCACAATACTCCATGTCCCACTTTACCCAAGGTTTTGATTGTAACCATGCATAAAAAATTGATGCCACACAGATGAAAAAAATGTACATCATATTGATGAATTTCGTTTTTCAAACCATGATTCATTGCATTGAAGAACCATTCATATTAATATTAATGACTAACGACATCAATATTATGAATGCGATCATAAATATTTATGATGAACGTTTGGTAACTGTCGATAAAGTGTTCTTCAATATGATGTAATTGTATGTAAGGAATACGTTCATCATATTAATGAACAAAAACAGAAAATACAACACATATTTACTTCATATTGAGGAATGCTGTTCATTAAATCAAATTTAAATAATAAAATATATTGATTTTCTTTCATTTTTTGCCGTACTTAACACAAAAAAATATCACCAAAAATTTCATCATATTGATGATTTCATTCATTGAACTAAAATCGTATTTTTTAAATGTTTTTCATTTTAAATATTTTTTTTAACATCAATTTCAAACAAAAATTTGTCTCCATTTACACATTTATTTGTTTATAATTCTTATACGACTTAAAATATTTAATTGCTAATTATGCGAAGACTCCATTTCATCATATTAATGAATAATGTACATCATATTGATGAATTTTGCTCATCAAACCACATTAATTTAAATAGCATACATCTTATAAGAATTATATATACATAAATGTGTAAATTTTTTGAAATTTGATGTCATAAAAAATATTAAAAGTGAAAAAATTGAAAAAATACGATTTTAGTTCAATGAATGAAATCATCAATATGATGAATACTGGTAGTTGGTGAAATTTTTGGTGATATTTTTTTTGTGTGTTCTCAGTTCTCAAGTAGTTCTTGTAGGTTATTTCTTATTTAATGCCTGTTCAAGCAACAGGCATTAAATAAGAAATATGCATAAATTAGTAAAATGTTTTATAATATATTTATTTATAATTACAAATTTTTATTAATAAAGTAAAAAAAAATATTGTTACGAAAATTCTGTCTACAAAAAACAGTTCTACAAGTTCGTATCTCTGGATTGTGTACAAAATAAAAACACGCTTATGTTTGGTTTAAATTCCACATGTTTCGAGAACTTTCTACTCGTTTCGTGAATGACGCGCTGATCTTCTATCTCTTTCTCGCGCATTACCTGCGCTGAATTGTCTGGCGTCTCATTGACTCTTGCACAGTGGAGCAAATTACCTCTTTAAATTTTTTTTTTCTTAAATGTCTTTTGAATCAATATTTTCGGATTTTTTTTTCAATTTTTTTTTTTATTTTTTTTTATTTTTTTTTAAGGACATTTTTTTTCCAATAAATTTCTAAATTAAATATTTATTTTGAAAATTTTGAATTTATTTTTTATGTTATATATGGAAAGTATTTCATACGTTTAGAGTTCTGATTCAATGAAGGTTATTTACATTTTAATTCCCGAAATTTGGGAATTATTGATTTTTTCTAGTTCTTTTTTATTTTGTTACTAGTATTAATTTTTTATTTATATTTATTGTGGATTTATTTTTTTTAGGGTTTATTTCATTGGGGTGCTTTTATAGCATTACACGTTATTTTGTAGTACAAATAGTCTTACCGCACTTTTTATATAATTCTTTTATTCATTTATGTTTTAAATTTTTTTTCTGTTCACTATTTCCATGCGGGTGACTGCAGCGGCGCATCCGTTGCTTTTATTTCTTGCCGTGACGGAAAAACTTTATCAATTTGTTGCTTGGTTGCGGTGCAGCAACAAAACGGAACCGTAACGAACGAAAACGAACACAGGAAGCAGCAGAATATGGTGCAGTTTGTGGTTAGTGTTCTGTTCTGTCCTGTCCTGTCTGTGCCCGGCGTGCGTTGTTCTAATTAATATTTCAATTTAAATGAGATTTTGTGCAGCTCTAGCTCTGGTTGGAAACTATAAAACGCCCTGGGTGGTGCACAACAAGAGTGGTCGTTGGTCACAGCTGATGCTGCGAGCAACAATTTTAACAGCAGTAATAACAACAACACAAACAAACAGTTGGAACAACATCTAAACAACAGTGTCACCGACGAGTCAATGTACGGCAGTCGCGCCCGGCTTGCAATTATTGACAGTGCATAAACTTCAAATATTCGGTTGAATCACGCGGCTTTTGTGTGATTACACAGCTTGATTTGGAAGTTATGTATTTTCGATTAAAATTACTAGTCACAAATAGTAGGCTTATTCGCTAAAATTTTGTATTAGAAATAACAAAGTAACAAAAAAAAAAGTTCGCTTTACTGGGTTGTTTTACTTTTTGGACAGACCTTAAAATTTATATATTTTGCATTTGACTCGCGAAAAGCGAGTATGAGTTCTTGAAAAAATATTCTTGATTTGGAATACCATACAAAGATCGCGTATAATTTTTTTTACTGTGTGAGAAAGAACTAAAAACTATATAATTGAACATCCACTCTGCTTTTTTCGATATCATTGGTATTTAAAAAAAAATACTGAAATGTCGAAATTAGGTTCAGCTGTCGAAAGTGATAAAATTACGTTATGGTTAATTGTACCGAATTTCGATTTAGTCCACAAGTCAGGTCGCGAATATATTAGGGGAGCCTAGGGTAAAGTGTGACATGGGGCAATGTGGGAAATTGCAATTTTCGACATGTTTTTGCACTTAAAAGAATAAAAACAACTGCTCTTACAATGAAAAACTTCAATCGTGGCCGCAAACCAATGAAAAGCAACATTTTGACTTCACCTGAAATAACTTCTGAATCGCACAAAAAAAGCTAAAAAAAACGAATACGAGAGAATTTAAACCCTTGTATGGGACCTCTGGGACCTATCTTGCAGTAGCCAATACTACCAATGCAGAATACGTTCATTGAGGATACCTCGCCCATTGTAATCATCAAATAATTGAATACAACTGGCGAAGTAATATCTTACGACAGTCCCGCATAACAGTATATTTATCCCCAATATTCATTTACTTGATACTTATTTTGCTTTCATTTTTGTTTCTGATTTGGCTGATGTTTGGGTATTTTGTTTTTTCTTTTGTGATTTGTACTTTTTAAATTTGTGTGTGTTTTTTTTATATATCATTTTTTAACTTTTTTATTAAATTGTGTTTTTACTTTGGTTTTGTGATATTGATCTTGTTTTTGTGTTTATTTAAAATTGTTTTGTATTTTCGTTTTGGCTTTTGTGTTCTTTTTGTGTTTTATTCTTTTTTTGTCGTGAGTTTACTTTGCTTTTGCTTTTGTTTTTATTTTTTTTATTTTGTCTTTTTGTTTTATTTATTTGTATTTTTTGTTTGTTTTTACTTTTTGATTTTATTTTTGTGTTCTTTCTATTGTTTTTTTCTTTTATTTTTACGTTTTACTTTGTGTTTTTGTTTATATTTTTTTTTATTTTTAATAATGGTTGATATTTTTGAGGGTTGTTTTTGGTATTGCTATTGTTTTTGTGTTTTTGAAATTTTGTTTTTGAGTTTTTGTTTTTTAGCTTTTGTT
The DNA here is from genome assembly GCA_951804985.1 of Dryomyza anilis. Taxonomy (NCBI): domain Eukaryota; kingdom Metazoa; phylum Arthropoda; class Insecta; order Diptera; family Dryomyzidae; genus Dryomyza; species Dryomyza anilis. The sequence continues at coordinate 108,805,432 of OX638130.1, forward strand.
TTTTTGTGTTTTTTTTTTTTGTTTATTTGCTTTTATTGTTATTTTTGCTTTTAATTTTAGTTTTTTTGGGATTTTTCATTTATATTTCATTTGATTTTGTGGTTTGGCTTTTAACTTTTGTTGATGTTTTTGCGGGTTAATTTGGTATTGCTATTATTTTTCTTTTTTTGATTTTGTTTTTGAATTTTTGCTTTTGAATTTTTGTTTTAAGCTTTTGTATTTATTTTTGTATGTGTTTTTTTTGTTAATTTCCTTTTACTTTTATGCTTTTATTTTACTAATAATTTTGCTTTTGTATATTCATTTTTGTTTTGATTTGCTTTGTATTTTTGCTTTTGTGTTTTTGCTTTTATTTTTGTGTTTGTTTTTGATTTAGTGTTTTTAATTCTTACCTTGTTTATGTTTTTTTGGTTTTGTGTTTTTTATTTAGTTTTGTTTTTATACCCTACACCTATGAGGTACAGGGTATATTAACTTTGTGCATATATTGTAACGCCCCTTAGGAGGCGTGTCCGGTATGGAAAAGTATATATATTCTTGATCAGCATCACTACCCGAGTCCGTTTGGCCATGTCCGTCTGTCTGTCTGTCTTGCTGTCCGTATACACGATAACTTGAGAAATACTGCTTAGAATGCGATAAAATTTCGCTTCAATACTTTTTAGCCAAAATTTAGTTTTGTCAATGTAAATGAGCCAAATTGGTCAACGGACACGCCCACCTCCCATACAAGTCACTTTTATATAACTCTTTACGAACCAATAACTCGAAAAGTATTCAAGATATACATATAAAATTGAAAATTTATTGTTAGAATTCACCTAAAAATATGTGATCCAAAAATGGGCGTGATACGCCCACATTTAATTTTTTTTATTACTTTTCGCTTTTTCATGGTGGACATTTTATTCGCAAATTATTGAAAACAAAATTATGAAATATTAGCCTTAAATATCTACATATGTTTTAAAAGTGGGCGTGATTCTACATGTTTCAATATTTTTTGATTTTTTTTTTGTTTACTTTTACATCAACTTTTTAAATTAATGGTATATACGTCGTCAGAAATTTCATATGTAAATAATATTCTGTTTGTAAAAGTGTTCAGCATAATTACGAACTTTAAAGGTAGGTATACAATGAAATTTCCCACATTAATATTCACACCAAAGTGTAGGGTATTCCATAGTCGGCCCGACCGACTATAAAAGTCCGTCCCATGTGTCCGAACTTACCCATGTGACCTAACTTTCCCAACTCGTTTTTAGTTATTGCTTTTTTTACTCCACTAGGTACTCCATAGTATCCTCGTGTAAAATTTTATGAAATCGGTACAGTGGTTTAGACGTTCTGCTCGAACAAACAAAGAGACGGACCAACACTTTTATATAATAGACGATTTATACAGGGTTGGAAAATTTACTTGAATCTCAACAAAAACGATGAAAGTGTCGAGATTTCTTCAAAAAGACTGGTGTTAACAAAAAGTGTCAGCACTTGTCATGTTTTGGACACGTATTATTAATAATTTGTCACCATAAATAATATATTTATCTCCATTCATTGTGTTAATTCAATTATCGTATGTTTTCTGTATTTTCGAATTCATTCGCATTCATTGCAAATTATTATGCACTACTTTATGGCTTTATTCTCACCAAAAGCACACATTTCATTTTCTTCGTTTTCAATTTTCACATCATCGTCAGCACGACCGAAAATTACGTCTTTTTTATATTTTGACTGTGCTCATTTATTTCATTTATTTTTATTGTGACGCGTAGATATTTTCTTTTGCGTCGCAGACATTTTGCAGTAGTATGAAGCTATAACAAAAATGAATATCCTGAATATTCTAAGCCAATTTAAAATAAACGGTCAGAAATTTGCCTCAAGTCAGTCAGTCAGCGTTGCTGCAACATGAATTCCATCAACGCCAAGATTTATAGCGCACATTTATGAAGCAATTATTCAAGTCTGCCCTGAGGACAGGCAGACTGACGAACGAAACGATACGCAGGATATGAGCGAGGACATCGAGCACCGCATGAAGTAGCGCAGCGCAGTGAACATCTTCATCGCAAATAAATAGCAAAGCAATTTGATAAGAATCTGACATGCGGCAGGCTAAATCTAAACCGTAAATGGGTCATCGTCGTCGTCGTCGTAGTCATCATCGCAAGGATGTTACTGCTGTTCATGCGGGGCACATTGCTTATAATTGTCACATTGCGCTGCATGAACAGACCGCCATTTTGCCCATCAGAACGACGTGACTGTTATGAGCGCAGTTTGAGGTTAAGACTCGTGACGGATTCGCGTTGTGATTGCCGTTCTATTAAATCATAAAATCATTTGCAATGACTAACAATAAATCTGCAAATTGCGATGAAATTTGTAAATGACACACAAATGCGTAGAGATTAATTTGAAAACAAAAAATTGCTGCCGATTGGAAAATTTACGGCGTAAATTTATTCATGAACATTTTAATTGAACGTTAAAGTTGTGGAGAAAAAAAAAATTAAAAATTGAGTAATGTTTTAGAATGATATTTTGTGCATTTGAGGTTTGGGACAAGTTATAATTATTAAGCATTTTCTATTTCAAATATGGAGTGCTTCATTAGAAATTGCCTCATTAAGGTTTCCATATAATATTATAATTAATAATTAAAATTTTATAATCAAAATGACAACACCTGCATTTTTTTAATACATTCTGTATTTATTTAACTCCATGTAAAATATAAAAGTACTAATATATTTTACTACATTATGTATTTATTTAAATTTTGAAAATATGTACATTCTGTATTTAATTAGAATACAAGACATACGATGTATTCTCTTAAATATTATTTTTATAAAATGAATTGTTTCCTGTTGATGGAATATGCAACTTTTATTTTCTCAGTTCTTGTACTTTTTTAATATTTTTTGCTTAATAAACCATTATTTTAAGCAAAGCGGTTCATATTCTACAATAAATATTTGTAACACAAATATTTGGGAATTATAAAACAAAATTACGATGTTTGTTGTTCCTAATGGAAATGAGGCTTGGTTTCTTCTTGACTTTTTTAATTTTTTTTTTCAGTGTTTATATTCTTTCGTTTTTAATTTACTTTTACTGTTTCATAACTTTTTGTCATTGTTATTGCTGATTTTGTTTTTATTTTTTAATTTTTATTTTTAAATTTTTATTTTTATTTTTTTAATTTTTATTTTTTTAATTTTTATTTTTTTTTGTTTTTGTTTTTTTTTATTTTGATTTTCTTTTATTATTAGTTACGTTTTTAGCCTTTTGTGATTTTCTCGATTTTGTTTTGTTTGCGTTTTTTTGTTCTATTATCTGTTTGATATTGTTTTTGATATTGACTTTGTGTTTATGTTTTATCTGTTGATTGTTCTTTTGTTGCTTTTGTTTTTGTATTTTTTTATTTTTTTCCCTTTTTGATTTTGTGTTTTCTACTTCTGTGTTTTTACTTTTGTTTTTTGCTTTTGTATTTTTTTATTTTGTTTCTGAATGTTGGTGTTTTTGTGATTTTATGTTTTTTTTATTTTTTATTTATTTTGTTGTATTTTTGACGTTGTGTTTTCACTTTGGTTTTTGTGTATTTGCTTTGTTCTTGTGTTTTTGCTTTGAATATTCTTGTATTTTTGCTGTTCCTGTTTTTGTTATGCTTTTTTTCTGTTCTATTTTTTGTTTTTGTTTTTGTTTTGATATTGACTTTGTGTTTATGTTTTATCTGTTGATATGTCTTATTGTAATATTTGTTTTTGTGTTTTTGATTTTGGTTGCATTTTTGATTTTATGTTTTTTACTTTTGTGTTATTACTATTGTTTTATGATTTTGTATATTTTTTATTTTTTACTGAATGTTCATGTTTTTTTGTGATTTTATGTTTTTTATTTTTTATTTTATTTTGTTATATTTTTGACGTTGTGTTTTTTGTGTATTTTCTTTGTTCTTGTGTATTTGCTGTTTCTGTTTTTCCTGTTTTTGTTTTTTTTTTGTTCTATTATCTGTTTGTTTTTGATTTTTTTGATATTGACTATGTGCTTATGTTTTATCTGATGATTTCTCTTTTGTTGCTTTTGTTTTTGTGTTTTTTATTTTTTTTTCCTTTTTGATTTTGTGTTTTTACTTTAATTTTTTGCTTTTGTATTTTGTTTCTGAATGCTCGTGTTTTTTGTGATTTTACGTTTTTTTATTTTTTACTTTTGTTTTTTTTTTTGTTGTATTTTTGATGTTGTGTTTTTACTTTGGTTTTTGTGTATTTGCTTTGATCTTGTTCTTGTGTTTTTTCTTTGAATTTTCTAGTGTTTTTGCTTTTGCTTTGCGTTTTTTTTTTTTTTGGGGTTTGACTTTGTTTTTGTAATTTTGCTTTTGGGTTTTTTTTTGCGGTTTTGCTTTTAATTTTCTGTTTTTGCTTTTGTGTTTATACTTTTTTTGCTTTTGTTGTTGTTTTTATTTTTATTTTTGTGTTTTTGCATTTGCGTATTGTTTTTGATTTGTTTTTGTTGTTTTTTGCTTTTCTTTTGTTTTGTAATTTTGCTTTTGTGTTTTTGTTTTCGTAGTTTTGCTTTTAATTTTCTGTTTTTGCTTTTGTGATTTTACTTTTTTTGCTTTTGTTTTTTCTTTTATTTTCATTTTTGTGTTTTTGCATTTGCGTATTGTTTTTGATTTGTTTTTGTTGTTGTTTTTTGTTTTTTGTTTTTGTGTTTTTGTTTTTGCTTTTCTTTTGTGTTTCAAACAGAGAAAACAAAGACATTATCACTATGTGTTTGACATTGTTTTTGTAATTTTTCTTTTGTGGTTTTGCTTTTAATTTTGTGTTTTTGCGTTTATACTTTTTTGTTTTTGCTTTTATTTTTGTGTATTTGTGTTTTTGCGTTTTGTTTTTGATTTGTTTATGATTTGTTCTTGTGTTTTTGTTTTTGTTTTTGCTTTTGTTTTGTGCTTTTGCTTTTGTGTTTGAAACAGAGAAAACAAAAACATTATCATTGTCAAAATCAAAATCAGGTATATTAGCTGGAATCGTAAAACTGAAAATAATTCTATTTAAAATATAGTTATAAAAGAAATAATGTTATATGAAAACGAGTTGGGAAAGTTAGGTCACATGGGTAAGTTCGGTCACATGGGGCGGATTTTTATAGTCGGTCGGGCCCGACTATGGAATACCCTACACCTTTGTATTAATGTGGGATATTTAATTGCATACCTTAATTTTAAAGTTTTTAATTATGCTGAACCTCCCCACCCTCAGAATATTATTCATAAATCAGAAATTTACGTCTTATATCCCCATAAATTAAAAAAATTATATAAAAGTATAAACAACTAAAAAAAAAAAGAATAATATAATTGGGCGGGCCACGCCTATATTTAAAATTTTGAAAGGTTAATATTTCATAGATTTGATTTTAATAATTTACGGATCAAATTTCCACTATGAAAACCCGGGAAATAATGAAAAAAAAAAAGTGGGCGGATCACGCCCATTTTTGGACCACATATTTTTAGGTAAAGTCTAACAATACCTTTTAAATTTTATAACTATACCTTGAATACTTTTCAAGTTATTAGTTCCGAAAGAGTTATATAAAAGTGACTTGTATGGGAGGTGGGCGTGTCCGTTGACCGATTTGGCTCATTTTCAAACTCATTTCCTACTTTTGGCTAAAATATATTGAGACGAAATTTCATCGCATTCTGATCAGTATTTCTCAAGTTATTCTGTATTCGGACAGCAAGACAGCAAGACAGCAAGACGGACAGACAGACAGACAGACGGACATGGCTAAACGGACTCGGGTAGTGATGCTGATCAAGAATATATATACTTTTCCATACCGGACACACCTCCTAAGGGGCGTTACAATATATGCACAAAGTTAATATACCCTGTACCTCATAGGTGTAGGGTATAAAAAGAAAAATTTCACAAAAACATTTAAAAAATTTCAGATTTTCGTCATTATTTTTTTTTTTTTTGCTGCAACAAAATTGCATCTGGGTTCATGTTGTTCCTTGGAGATGTACATGGCAATTGCATGGCAAATTGTGTATATTGCATGGTGCGGATGTTTGCCTCACAGGATATGCAACAAATGCTAAACAAATTGCAGATATTTAAAATATTTAAAATTGCATAAAAAGGAAAATATATTTTGACAGACAATGTATTTCGTTTTGCTGTATTTAATTTAAATACACAAATTAAAACCAATCTGTGCAAAAAAAAGGAGAATAAACTTCAATTAAATTATTTGAAATTTTCATTTTAACAGCAACGTCAGACTGCCAAAAAGTCTGCGATCACAAAGAGCAACAATATAGCTGGCTCCAATGTCTGCAGCAGCGGCAGCAACAACCAAGAATACGATATCCTTAGAAAGCAACAACGAGAATTGAAACTTGAGGAGGACAATTTTCTCGAATTTAATTTAGCAGCAAACGAAATACACGATTCTCCAGCAGCAAAAACGAAAAAAAAAATCCCAAGACATTGTTGAGCATTTGCACGCGCAACATTAAATTCCGCAAAATGCGCAGTACCAGGACAACACCAGCGAGCACTTGCAAGACTCACAGGACATGCAACACAAGGCGGCGCGCATTTAGCAGCTCATTTCGTCAACAAGTCACGAAGGTTTGTATCGAGGAAAATTAAAATTCTACTTGAGGCGAACGTGTAAATAAAATAACAGCAAACATAAAAAAAATTGCGCCAAATAAGTACGAAAAAAAGTTCGAAAGTAAGAGAAATGTGAAACTAAGAAAATCTTTGCATATAAATTTGCCAAAGTTATTTATGTGGGTGTGAGACTGAAACATCTGAGTTGTGATTTTAATCATTATCTATTGGTTTTTCTGCACTTGAACATTTGCATTTTATTATTTTCTGCTTGAAATAAATTTATTTCCTTTAATTAACTTTACTCTTTCCATGTGTTTCATATATTGACCTAAATAAATTTTTGTTTTTTTTTGGCTAAAACTTTTTACTTTCATTTAGAAAACTTTTCGCATTACCAACTATTTATTTGCTTGAATGGCATTCAATGTTTTTGTGTAAATATTTAGTGATACAAATAGCAAAACATTTATGTGGACAGAGTTACTTTTTAAGTACATTTATTTTTGTTTTTGTTGATCATAAAACCACACCAAAAATTTCTGACTTTGTGTTTTTGATTTTGATTTTGTTGTTCTGCTTAAGTTTTTGCTTTTGTTTATGAGTTTTCGGTTTGGTTCGTATGATTTTGCATTTTTCTTTTCCTTTTGTTTTTGCTCTTCTTTTTTTGTTTTTTTCTATTATGTGTTTTTGATTTTGTTGTAGCCTTTTTGCTTATGTTTGTGTGTTTTTGATTTGGTTTGTGTGTTTTGCCATTTGTTTTTTTTGCATTTTTCTTTTGCTTTTCCTTTTCCTTTTGTGTTTGTGTTTGATTTTGGTTTTGTGATTTTCTTTACTTTTTGTTTTAATTTTTGCGAGTTTGCTTTTATTTTTGTACTAGCTGGACCCGTGCACGACTCGTGCCAAGATTTTGTGAATTCAAAGATATGGAGCGATTTTATTAATATAAAAAACATTTTTATTATTTATATGAGGGGCCCGTGCTTAGCTGTTGATGTTTTTATATTGGTTTTATAAATGTGGTAACCAAATAATAATTCTCCGACAAAACAACATTTCTCAAAGACAATTCTTTCTCAGACTGCGCTTCCCCGTAGAATTATTCCGAGTATAAATCTTCCCCGTAAAATTCTTCCACATAGAACGCTTTCCCGTAGAATTATCCCCGTAGAATTCATCCCGGTAGAATTGTTCCCGGTAGAATTCTTTCCCGTAGAATTCTTCCCCGTAGAGTTTTTCACAGTAGAAGTTTTAGTGTGGTGGGTTTTAATGTGGTGAGTTTCGGTGTGGTCAGTTTAGGTGTGGTGAATTTTGTAGTGATGAGTTTAATTGTGGTGAGTTTTAGTATGGTGATTTTTGATGTGGTGCGTTTTAGTGTGGTGAGTTGTAGTGTGGAGAGTATTGGTGTGGTGAATTTCAGTGCGGTGAGTTTTAGTGTGGTGAGTTTTAGTGTGGTGAAATTTTAGTGTAGTGAGTTTTAGTGTGGTGAATTATAGTGTGGTGAGTTTTAGTGCGGTGAATTTTAGTGTGGTTAGTTTTAGTGTAGTGAATTTTAGTGTGGTGAGTTTTAGTGTGGTGAATTATAGTGCGGTAGATTTTAGTGTGGTGAATTTTAGTGTGGTGAGTTTTAGTGTGGTGAGTTTTAATGTGGTGAAATTTTAGTGTAGTGAGTATTAGTGTGGTGAGTTTTAGTGTGGTGAAATTTTAGTGTGGTGAAATTTTAGTGTGGTGAGTTTAGGTGTGGTTAATATTATGGTGTGTTGAATTTTTGTGTGATGAGTTTTAGTGTGGTGAGTTTTAGTGTGATGAGTTTTAGTGTGGTGAGTTTTGGAGTGGTGAGTTTTGGTGTGGTGAGTTTAAGTGTGGTGAGTTTTAGTGTGGTAAATTTTAGAGTGGTGAGTTTTAGTGTGGTGAATTTTGGTGTGGTGAGTTTTAGTGTGGTGACTTTTAGTATGGTGTTTTTTAGTGTGGTGAGTTTTAGTGTGGTGAATTTTAGTGTGGTGAGTTTTAGTGTGGTGAGTTTTAGTGTGGTGAATTTTAGTGTACCGAGTTTTAGTGTGGTCAATTTTATTGTGCTGAGTTTTAGTGTGTTGAGTTTTAGTGTGATGAGTTTGTTTTTCTTTCCTTTTTTTTGTTATTCCTTTAGTTTGGATTGTAGTTTTATGTTATTGGTTTTGTTTTTGTATTTTTGCTTTTGCTTTGTGCTTTTGATTTTTTGCTTTTAATTTTTTTTTTTGTATTTGTGTTTTTTGTTTCATGTTCGTAGCTGGTGAAAGTGCCGACTTCTATCGTAATGAAAGGTAAGGTAGTATGGGAGGTGTCTGGCCTCTTTGTCCAATCCCGCCCATATATAGCCTATCATTTCTTCCAGATCATACCGCATCTGTGGTAAAAATTTTATGAAAATCGGATGAGCCGTTTAGACGGAGATCTGGAACAAACAAACAAACCAACCAACATTCAGATTAATTATATTAATAGGATATTCGATTTGTGTGGTGTTATTTTTGCGTTTTTGCTTTTATTTTTGTGTTTTTGATATTGCTTTTGTTGTTGTCGTTTTGCTTATGTTTTTGTGGGGTTTTGATTTAATTAGGTTTGTGTGTTTTTGCTTTTTTTTTTAATTTTTTCGTTTTCCTTTTTTTTTTGCTTTTTATTTTTTTGATTTGGATTTTGTCTTTTTGCTTTTATTGTGTGTTCTTACTTTTGTTTTTGTGTTTTTGATTTTGTTTGTGTGTTTTTGCTTTTGTTTTTGATTTTTTGTGTTTGCGATTGCTTTGTTTTTGTATATATATTATTTGTGCTCTTTCTTTTTTTTATTTTTATTTTATTTTTTTGAGTTTTTGTTTTTCACTTTGTATTTTTCTCATGTGTTTTTCTTGAAACGCTTTAAATCAAAACAAATTTCGTTGGTATCTTTGATGTCTGCTTTGATTTTAAAATTAAATCTGTAATCGAAACAGTTATGTAAAAATTGAAATAAAAAACGATTTTGAAGATTTGAATGTTGTTAGACGGTGCTTTTACTTGTTTGTAGTTATGCGGTATTGCTGAATAGTGAGTGCTTTATTTCGTTGAATACAAAAATCACATATTCAGCGGCAACGCAGCGTCAGATATACATAACAAATAACAAACTTCCTCTGCAGGATATGAGTTACCACCACCAAAGGTTGTTGTATCGAGTGCAACGCCAAATAGCAGCATATTTACCATATACATGTTTCCACTTTCAATTATTTGGTGCTTCCAATGAACAAGTTGTAGCCGCGGTAGCTCAGTGGTTAGTGCGTTGGACTGCGAGTCGAAAGGTCCCCGGTTCAAGCCTGGACTGGGGCTAACAACATCTTTTCATAGAAACATTTTTCTATACCGCGCTGCCTCTCGTCAGTAAATGGCAAACCTACGAGAGTAAAACCATTGCCTATGAAAAGCTCTCACCCGCCGTTCGGATTCGGCAATAAACTGTAGGTCCCACCACTTTGAGTACAAATATAACACGCACAGCTCAAAATGGTGAGAGAGCTCGGCCGAAGTTCTGTACAGGACTGTAGCGCCAAACTATTATTATTAATGAACAAGTATAAAATCGCTGGATATCTGCGGAACATCAATTTGGAAATGAAACTGATTTGATTATTAAATATAAATTGTGAAAGAACAAAGTATTGCAAGATTGCAAGCAGAATACATTAAAAAAAATCAAATTTAATTAAAATTCATTTGTTTTGAGAATGATTGATTATTGTATTGTTTAGCATACAGATTGCCAGTTTCTGAGATATTTCATTATTAAAAAATGTTCTTATTTAGTTTATCGGAGTATAAATTTTGATTTTTTTAAACTGTACTGTAGGAAATGCGACTAAACCAGAACTAGTAGTGAACTACTTCTTTTAATACGAGGACTAGTTTTTATCTATGAGAGAACCGATTATACCAACAAGGAGTCACTTAACTGTCTTCTGCATTACTTTACTCTAGTTTAGGACTGGTAATTTTTGTTCTTGTTCACTTTAGATTAGTTCTGGAACTTGAATTTTTTAGACTAGTTCTCCTTTTCCCAGGGGGTAAAGATACGTTCAAATGGTTTTCTCAACTTGAAAACATTTAAAGATATTAGCTATTTTAGCAGCTTTTTATAATGTACAAAGATTATTTTTTTTAAGATCGCCCCTTACTTTAAAGATGTATGGAATTCAAAATTACATACTTATTTAGTTTTGTTATTGTTTTCTTCGTCCACTTGTGTAGCGGTAAATCGAAAAGGGGAAAAACACAGAGTAAATAGACAAAGCTGTTTGTTTCTTATTTTCGCAACAGTACTTTCGTTTGTCATGCGACTATGCATGTGTTTTGTTATTGCTATCTTCGATCGCTTGTGTAGCAGTAAAGAGAATGCAATAACAAAAACACATGCAACTCCAAATCTATGTAGTTTTGATTTTCTTTACTATGCTTGTATCGTACGTCGTTTGTGCAGCACGCATATGCACTGAAATTTTATATTTTGGATTTCATAAAAAAAAAATACGTATCCAGATACACAGCATTCAAGCTTGTTATTGCGTTTTTCGCAGACATATTTTTGAACAAATAACAAAATCATTTGTGCTGTTGTACTCGAAATGTTGGCACATAAACTGTTTTACATAAAACGTTACCTATAAAGTGATTCAATTAAGTTTCCCATCAAAAATGTTACATTTAAAAAAGTTTATACAGGTTGTTTGATTCATCGATATCAACTATTCGATGACAATTATTCAAAAAATTATTTAAAATATTAATATAAAAAAATATGTTCTAATTTTGCACCCAGTTTAAGATAAAGGGTTATCAAGAGCTGCATATTACTGACATAACCTGGTCAAGAATATTGTTTATACAAGATAATATGTTAATAAATCTTATCATTTTTTTACACATGTTTTAGACAGTTAAATTACCTTTCCAATGGTGTATCATATCTTTGAACTTCATAATTTCTTCCGTTTTTAAAAGATACCTAAATTTAAAATTTACAAAAATAAAAATACAACTTTTGAATTTGTCACTGATTTTCTCAAATTTGTGTTACGGATCACCCCATTTTTTCTAATTTATATTGATAATCCAGTTTATTTATAGTACTTTCTAACTAATTATAGTGATTTTAAACTGGTAGGTTTTCTGCAAAAATAATTAAACAGTGGCGGGTCTTGTGATTTGGTGGTTGAAATTAAAAAAAAATCGAAATAATCGAAAAATTATTTTAAACATTTATTAAAATTATACTCATTATCATATTACTTCACAAAATACATTTGCTAATCATATTTCTAAACATAATAATTTTTTATTTTATTTCAACCACCAAATCACAAGACCCACCACTGTTTAATTATTTCTGCAGCATTTTTTAAGAAGCTGAAATCATTGTGATTGGTATAAAAATACAGGGAATGAAATGATCTATTATTATAAATTACAAAAAATTGGTTAATTCCTAACGAAATTTTGAGAACATAAATGACAAAGTCTAAATTTTGATATTTATTTTTGTAAATTTCAACTTTACGTACATTTTAGAAAATGAAGAAATCATAGAATTTGATGATGTGATATATCATTGGAAAGGTAATTTTATAATCTAAAGCACGAGTTAAAAATGTTTGTTAATTTATTAGCAGATTATACGTTATAACCAATTGACTTGACTAAGTAATGTCAGTAAAATGCATTTTTTAAACACCATGTATTATAAACTGGGTGCAAAATTAGATTATTTTTTATTTTAAATTTTATTATTTTTGAGTCATAGAATGCCCTGTATTTTAAATTGAGTTCAAAATTATAATTTTTTTTTTAAATTTCTTATTTTTTAGTCATATAATGCCCGTGAATTATTGATATCGATGATCACCCTGTATAAAATGTTCTATTAAAATTGTTTCAAAAAAATGTTGCCTGTTCAATACAAAATTTTTATGTATAAAATGTTTTTTTTTTATTATAAAATTTTTTATTGTAAAACGATTCAAATCAAATATCTATATTCCTGATTTTTAGCTTTCTGAAATTTGTTAATATAAAATACCATATTTCTGCATTCAATATTAGTTTCTAAATTACATATTTGATACCTTTGTTTAGCCTTTTCCTTTAAAATATAATTTATTTAAAATATTTGCTAATTCAACATACAAAATAAAGTTTATTTAACTTTATGAAAGGCCACAACACAATATTTCTGCATGTTACCACAAAAACCTGGATCTCTGGCAAAAATGCAACTGCAATGAATTTTAAAAATTAAATTCACATAATTTACGGCACCGCATTACAGCTGCAATACAGCTGCACCAATACCAAGACTACCACATTTAAAATCACACAAGCTCAATGACCCATACACACACACACACACGAGGAAAGACAGACAGACAGAACCAAACATAATATTTGGCTTATTTTTGTGCCTTTTAAGTTCTACCTCAAAACTAAAGGGAGCAAAAACCAAAAACGATTTTAACAGAATTTCGAAAATCCCAAGCAGTAGTGCAGCCAAAATCCTATTAGAGTTTTTGGCAGGAGTCTTGTTATTTTATGATCCGATCTGTTGAATTTATGTTCCACATATATAGGGTGTAGGTGTTTTCGAGGGTTGGATGCACACAAAAATACACAAAAGGTGTGAGGAATGAGTTTGAGGGTCTGACGGCTCCATACAACAAACACATGTGTGTTTTGCCAACACAAAAATACAGCTAGCAATAGCTACATTTAAAAGAGCTGCACACAAGCTCATAAAAATACCATTAAAAAGAAGTGTGCAAAAAATACGAGTTCGCAATGAAAATCCGTAGAAAATTCAATTTTCTTAATACGCCTTAAGCGCCAGCAAAACCAGCTCAAATAAATCCACATAATTTTCTGCACTTGCTGCTGTTTTTTTTTTTTTTGTTTTCACTTACGTTTTTATTTTATTTTCAACTTTTTTTATTTTATTTTATTTTACATTTTTTTTATTTTTTTTTTTTTTTTATTTATTTATTTTTCAGTTTTTATTTTTTATTTTTTTTTCTGCAATTTTAATTTTATTGCCATTTGAAAATATATGCGTTTTTGATGCGAAAATTATTATATTATTATCCGCATAAGAGCTCGATTCGATTTGGTCTGATATTCAGGAGAGCTGCGCGCCCATTATATGATTTGTGAGGCGTATGAAAACAGGACTTTATTGCTTTTATATTTGCATGTATACGAGAAACAGTAGGTGAATGGTTTACCAAGGGCGTCAGTAGAAAATGAAAGTGTCTATGACTTCAATACTTAAAAATAAATATTCAAAAAACATTTTTGTGTTACGTTCACTTTTTGTTTGTACCAAAACAATTGCAGAGTAAATGTTCTATGCAATATTTTATATTTTTAAATGATTTATAAGAAACCCCGTGCACGACTCGTGCCAAGATTTTGTAAATGCAAGGATATGGAGTGATTTTATTAATATAAAGAACATTTTTATTATTTATATCTTCTCCGTAAAACGCTTTCCTGTAGAAATCATCCCGGTAGAATTCTTTTCCGGTGGAATTCTTTTCCGTAGAATTCTTTCCCGTAGAGTTTTTCCCAGTAGAATTTTGAGTGTGGTAAATTTTATTGTGGTGAGTTTTAGTGTGGTGAGTTTTGGTGTGGTGAGTTTTAGTGTGGTGAGTTTTAGTATAGTGAGTCTAAGTGTGGTGAGTTTCATTGTGGTGAGTTTTAATGTGGTGTGATTGCTTTTGTATATTTTTTTTGTATTTGAGTTTTTTGTTTCATCTTTTTAGCTTGTGTATGTGCTGAGTTATGTCGTTTGGAATGTTTAGTTTGTATGGGAGGTACCACGCCCCTTTGTCCCAACGCGCCCATATAAAGCCTATGACACCCTCCGGACTCCATAGTATCCTGTTACAAAATTTAAATCGGTTCAGCGGTTTAGACGTGATGCTGGAACAAACAGACAGACGGACCAAGAGTTTTATATATATAGATGATCCATAAAAAATGATTTACATTAAAAACCAAGAATAGTTTCCATTCAAATTGTTCTATATACATTTTTTTTATATTAAATCGTCGTTGTAGAAAGCGAAGTTACCAAATACATTTTCAAAATGCCAAATATTAATTTACAAAAATCTTTATATATCTGTCAATTTTTAATCGATGATATAAATCGAAAATGTAAATCAATCAATTGATATTTCAACTTTAAAAATGCACCAATAATTTTTTATGATATTAATCAACAAACTCGAAATTTAAGTTTTTCATAAAAATGTATTTGGTGACTTTTCGTTCTACAACGACGAAATGTTCCATAAACATAGTTCACATAAAGTGTTCCTTTTAAAATGTTTAACATTAAATGTTCCATATAAAATGTCTAACATTAAGGGCCAGTTTTTAAGTGCTCGTTTAAACGTAGTTTAAACTCCGTTTAATGTATCTTCTCTTTAAATTAAACGTCGTTTAAATTTGTTAGCAGTTTTTTAGTGATAGTTTAAAATGAACAAAAATCAAGAAAATACATATGGCACCACAGGCCAATGACAAATAATTCTCTCGATTTTGACTTCTGATAAATGTCATTCAAAATTAAATAAATAAAAAAAAATTGGTTCAGAAAAATAAAATTAATGTATTTTTAAATTTCAACAAGAGATCGAGCAACTAAAGTGTCATGTTAAAAACTTTGAAAGTTTAAACGTAGTTTAAACCATCAGCAACGGTCGTTTAAACTAAGTTTAAACGACGGTTGAAGTTCACTGAAAAAACGGATTTTGATTTTAAACGAAGTTTAAACCACAAACAAAGTTCAACTAGCACTGAAAAACTGGCCCTAAATGTTTCATATGTAATGTTCCATATTAAATATTCCATATAAAATATGCTATATTAAATGTTCCATATAAAATGCTTCATATAACATGTTCCATATACAATTGTCTATCTAAAATGTTCCATAAAAAAGGTTCAATGTAAAATGTTCCAAATAAAATATTCCATATGATAGTTTCATATAAAATGTTACATCTAGAATGTTCCATATAAAAGCTTCAGACAAAATGTGCCATATTAATGTTCCATAAAAAATCTTCTATATAAAATGTTCTATCTGAAATTTCAATATAAAATGTTTTATCTAAAATGTTCGATATAAAATATTCCATATAAAATGTTCCATCTAAAATGTTCCATAAAAATGTTCTATAAAAAATATTCCATATAAAATGTCCCATTTAAAATGTTCCCCATAATATGTTTCATACCAAATGTTCCATACAAAATGCTCCATATAAAATGTTCCATAAAAATGCCAATACTTACACACTGTAAAAGAAGATGTCTTTCAAACATAACATGACAGCCATTTCATATATGATTGGAGTTTTATGTAAACATAATTTATAATTACCTGTTAAATATTTTCCAAACAGGGTTGTAATGAGACTTGAATAGTCTTTTAGTTAGCTCTGATTTACATTCTTTTCATATAGGAATACACTAAAAACATTTTGATGTTTCCTCTTAAAGTGTTGTATGTTCAAATAGAAACATAATTATTACTGCAACCAATTAATACAATTTTTTAATATTAATCTATTACAAATCAAACTTTTTTAGAACGACTTGAATATAAATATGTTTCCAGAGAAAAATAACAGTTGTTTTAGTTCAAAAATCAGTTTATATGCATATATCGTCACTGTCATGCCAAAGGGGCGAAGTGCTTTAAAAAGCTTGAAGTGCTTTAAAAATTATCAAAATTTATATTTTTTTTTAATTTTTTCTGTTATTTTGGTTTATTTGTCAATTATTATAACGTCTGTAAAATATCTTTAGATTTGGACAACCTACTGAATTATAAATACGGATTTTGTGAGACTATATTCTGATCAAAACGCAAATATATTTGTTTTTTATGTTATAACTTTTTATTAGCACAAGATAAAATAGTAATGCAAAGGCATTAATTGTTGGCTTTTAAAGCACCTATCTAGTGGCATCATTAATTAAAAATATTTTGTCAAACAATTATTTGTCATTTCTTATTTGCAGGATAAAATGTTTGGAAAAATATTTTTTAAATAATGATGCGAATCGATAGGTGCTTCAAAAACAAATAATGAAAACCTTTATACCACTATTTTATCTTGCACCAATAAAAAATTATAGCAAAAAAACGAAGAAATTGGAAAAATTGAAAATCTTGTCATGCCAAAAAGGCGAATCATTT
Organism: Dryomyza anilis; assembly: GCA_951804985.1. Lineage (NCBI taxonomy): Eukaryota > Metazoa > Arthropoda > Insecta > Diptera > Dryomyzidae > Dryomyza > Dryomyza anilis. The sequence goes on from OX638130.1 coordinate 108,822,346, forward strand.
CGTTTTTTTTGCTATAACTCTTTAATGGTACTAGATCAAATGGTATTTGATAAGAAACACTTCTGATTAACATTACGTTTAAGAAAACCTCAAGACGGTACTTCGTTGTTGTTTGTAAGCATAAAATACCGAACGCAAGATGATGCTTGACAATCAAAATGTTATTTAATTTTAATTTCATTTTCTGTTTGGTTTGAGACATTCTAATAATTGAATTGGATTAACATTATGTTTAAAAAAATACCCAATGTAGCTTTAAACGATGACAAAAGAGTCTTATGTAGAAATTGATGGTCAACGAGTCTTATCTTCGTGTCGACAACTAACCAAATCCAAGACGAGTATTGCAAGCATATTTACATTTGTTGTGAAACATAGTTATATTTATAAACCAACTAAACTGATAAAAATAGTTTACTTAAATGCAATAAAAATATATAAAAAAACATAATTTATTGCAAACTTAACTGATTCTACTAGAGAATATAATAATATTTAAGCTTCCATAATTTACTATTACTGTCTAAACAAAACATTATCTATTTCGAATAATATATAGCAAATTACATTATATTCCTAACACTTGTATTGCAATTTTGTATTACTTTTTAACTACATTCAAACATATTTAATGAATTTGTTTATAAAAGTTTTTTAGAAATGTTACTTTTTTCCCTTTGCAAGTCATAATTACTTGTTTTTCCTACACCACCATCACATAGTAATTTTCCCTTTGAGCTGCCTTTTTTTATTGAACTTTGAAGGTTGCATATTTTTATTTGCCGAAATTTTTCGTTTTTAATATTTTGCTCTGTAATGAAATTTTGATCACTGTGTCGTATTCTGCTTTTTAATATTCTTTGATGCGTCAAGTCGTAAAAGCGTATTTTATTATTTTATTTCAATAATGACTTTAGGGTAATAAATGACGGTAGAGTGACAAAAGTAGCTATATTTTTAGTGCACTTTAAAGATATTATTATCTATTGCTCGGGTATTAAGCAGATAAAGTTAATTTTATAAAAGAGATGAGTTGTTTTTTATTTGGCTGTTATTTTATTTAAAAATAAAAAATTGTTAATTTAAAATCAAACAATAAAAAAACAATACTTCATAAATGCATGTGACTTCAATATAAATCAACTGCTTGTTTTTAATCATAATTTGCAATATCATAGAGTTGCAATAGAGTTGTTAAATTATTTGGTTATAAATTTTGAATGAGTACTGATGCAATAAAGCATGATGAAAGCTTTTGCATAAAACTTCTGAGAGGCAAACTTGGTAGAGAGTCTATGTGCAAAAGAGCTAAGATTTGCTAGGAGAGTGTTGCCAGATTTATGTAAATTATTTCAGAAGGATGCCTTTAAATTTATTTTTCATTTTAGTTGAAGCAACATGTTTTTAGTTTATAGTAGCCTATCCTATTAATATAATAAATCTGTTTGTTCGTTTGTACGTTTGTTCCGCTTCTCCGTCTAAACGGTTGATCCGTTTTTCTTGAAATTTTTACCACAGAAGGAATGATAGGCTATGTATGGGCGGGATTGGACACAGAGGCGTGGCACATCCCATACAATATAAACTTTCAAAACGATATAACTCGGTACTTTCACCAGCTACGAACATTAAACAAAAAACCCAAAAACAAAAAAAAAATTAAAAGCAAAAAAGCAAAAGCACAAAATAAAACAAAAGCAAAAAATAAAACAAATGCAATAACGTTTGTTCCGCTTCTCCGTCTAAACGGCTGATCCGATTTTCATGAAATTTTTACCACAGATGCGGTATGAGTTGTAGGGAATGATAGGCTATATATGGGCGGGATTGGACAAAGAGGCGTGGCACCTCCCATACAACTTAAATTTCAATACTAAAACTCACCACACTAAAATTCACCACACAGTAAAACGCACCACACAAAAACGCACCACACAAAAATGCAACACACTAAAATTAACCACACTAAAACTCACCACTCTAAAATTCACTACACTAAAACTCACCATACTAAAATTCACCACACTAAAACTCACCACACCAAAACTCACCACACCTTAATTCACCACACTAAAACTCACCACACTAAAATTTCACAACACTAAAACTCACCACACTAAAACTCATCACAATAAAATTCACCACACTAAAACCCACCACAGTATAATTCACCACACTAAAACTCACCACACTTAAATTTCACGACACTAAAACTCACCACACTAAACATTCTATGAAGCAGAGTTCAGAGATAAAGGTTAACTTTTTCGGAGGTTCCTGAATAACTCTCTCTAAGTAACATTTATTAAATAATTCAGTGAGAAACCGAAAATTTATGAACACAAAAGAAAAAAGGTTTTGGTCTGAGAGAAAATATTATTTTTGAAAATGTTCTGTTTCAGTCTGAGAGAAACCTTTATTTTTGAAAAGAAAAAAAAAATATTTCGTTTGAAAATCGAGAGATATAAAGACTAACAAAATATTTTTCTCATTTGTCATTTTTGAGAAGCTGGTAAGCGTTGATGCATAAATCTTTTTTCAGATGACTCTCAATATTTCTGGAACACATACAGATGATCATTTTTGATTAAAAATTTGGGTATATCTGGAAATAAAACCCTAAAAGCATTAAAAAAAACATAAAAAAATGTCCAACAAAAAAATGTATTCGACAAAATAAACTATGTTGAAAAAGTTAAAAAAAAAAAAATTGAAAAAAACATTTTTTTGCCGTCTACATTAACTCAATTGTCGAAATCATCATTTTCATAAAAAATATATTCTACAAAAACAACAATGTTCGAAAATTACAATGACGCATTTGGTTCTTCTATAATCCCACTGGAACAGATTCACCCAAACATGTTCCATTGAAGAACTTGTATTTTACAATTAACAATTGATATATTTATTACTAGTTACAATTAATGTAGTAATTTTTATTGTTAGTTTGATATTGTGAAAAAAAATTAATGCTGCCCATCTCTTCTTTATACAATCCAATAATCTCGCTGGATGCCAATAATCCATTTTTTCTGTTCTCCTATCATTTTCTATGAATTCCCTTTAATGAGAACAATTGAATTTTCAGTCTACTAACAACCATTAACCAAAGACCTTTATTTGTTGAAATAAAAAATATCTGTCAACCAAAGACAAATAATTTATTAATAGTTATTTGTGGTCTCTGCTTAGAAGTATTAAATGCATCTACTTTTAACCGAATTAATAAATCATATATTAAATATATTATAACACTCAAAATCTATAGAAAATATCAAAAGATTTCAATTTGAATGTATTCTACAAAAAAATAATTAAAAAAAAAACAATGCAGAATTTAAATAACTTTTTTCTTCCACTGTTTGTGTTCTCCAGTTACTTATTGTGCATATTTCCAAACAACAACAATTACATTCACTCCCATGCTTCTTCAGTTCTCTTTCTCTCTATGTGACGCTTCTGCATGTACATGCAGTTCTCTTTCTCTCTATTCGACGATCAGTGCAGTTCAGTGCGTGTCTTCGTCTCGTTTGGTTGTGCAGAAAGTAAAAAATCTTAGTTTTGCTGAATTTGTGCGCGATTAAAATAAAATATTAAATATTCTGCTAATAAATATTTAGAAATGTTAATAAAAGTTTTTAAAACAATAAGGGTATGTCAATTCATATAGAAAATATGGAAAAATAGTGAATAACAAATGAATTGTACTTGTGTTGAATTGTACGCATGTTCATGCATGTAAGTGAATGCCAAAGAAACAAAAAATTACTGTAATAAAATTTTACAAAAATTGTATAATATAGCAATAATCAAACAATTGTTAGAAAGATTGGCTTGTTTTCATCGAACTAAGTCTATAGACTTATGTGACAACTTAACCCTGAGCATTGATTAATTTGCAAATTAATGCCCCCTATTCGTGGAATTCACAGTGTTTACTGTAGGACGGGATGATATGTTAAAGGAAGGGAGCGAAGATCGAGTAGTGCCAATTTTTAAACCTTCAGGAAAAACAGTCGCAGAGAAATTGTTTCACAAACGTATCCAGCGACTTAAGGAACGAATTGTCTCTGTAAGGCGTTATGTTTAGAGTTGGTACAGGAAATCCAAGTAGTATTTTGAAGCCCTTGCCCAAAAGTATGAAGTGTATTCCATTTTATGCCGAATATAGTTAGTGTAGACAGTGCGTTAGACAGAAAAAGTGACTAACGTTTAAAAATAAAACGAGGCACTTGGCCGCTTCTATCGCCACATCGATGATGTGATCATTCCAATGGAGTTCACATTGAGCATTAGTAGCAGCTGACTCCGTAATATATATAGCGCCTTTATTAAGGGACGGAGGGGAGTATTGATAAATTGTTGTTCGCAGAAGAACATTATTTTGCTATGTATATTTCATCGGAAAGAAAAATGTGTTTTACCGCAAAAGTTTACTTCGGCTGGTATAACATAAAATTCAACCGTTCATGTTAATGTTTTACAAGGTATTTAAACATTAGTGATCGGGGAATAACAGTCAATCGATCTTGGCCATTTTTAATAATAGACAGCGTAAATTTATATGTAATGTAATTTCGGAGTATTATTAGTGTACATCGTCAAGTGTTCTAGTAGTCGTGGTTTCAACAGACAGACAGACAAACATCTAAATCAATTCAGGCGGTCACGCTGATCAGGGATACCATTTCATACGGACAAGCGTACTTCTGGGTGTTAGGTCAAGGTGAAATGTGTGCTAAAAATGAATAATCAAACTGAGTATGGAAAAAATGCTAAAAAACTTAAGCATAAGTTTACCGTCCACCTTACAAAAATTAAAAAAGGAAAATAACAAATATAAGTTCAATAAATTGTAGTCTCTCGGCCCGTCCAAGAATCCAAGAATCAAAAACGAGGGGGTTAAACACATAGTTTTTAAAGTGTATTTCAGAGGTCAAAAATTAAAATATTCTACTTTTAGCAAGAATGAGAGATTCATCTGCTACAAAAAAATCACAACTTTTTCTAAAAATACATTTTCCAAAAAAAAAAAATATATATATCAAATAGAAAGCTGCACTTTAAGGATCCAATAGATCATATATGCCACGTTTTATTTTACATCTTTCTAAAAAGTTCACTTTAAAAACTATTTTTTATTTCATATTTTTTTTTAATTTTATTTTATTTTTTTTGTGCCAGTTACATTTTTGTCTGCCAGCATGCGAAAAAGCCAAATATAACCGAGACAAAATTTTGGCATTTTTTAGAAATATTTCAAGCATATTTCCGGCAAATGAACAGCTAAATGGTATATCTTGGAAGGTGTATATAGCAGGTTGTATAATTTTATGGCATTTTAATGTCAGATTCACGCCATATTTTGGGAATGGGCAGAAAAAAAACAGCTTTTGATAGAAACTCCGTTTCTGTCTGTTTGAAATATGTCGAGGAAATGTTTCAGAACTACCTTGATCCTGCCAAAAATGTTGTCTGGGGTAATTTAAATTAAAATCATAGATTTTTCAGAGTGTCTTTAATAAAGATCCATGGCGACAGGACCATGCCGAACAGGCAGAAAGTAAATTGATAATATTGCAGGCAATGTATAAAATTCCAAGACTATAGCTCAAGTCAGTCAAAAATAAATTACAATATTTGTACAGAATAGACAGACAAGAAAGCGACCTAATATAAACGATTAAAAAGGGGAACAAATTGAATTTAATTTATTATTTGCACTCTGAAGCTTCGAAATTAGGCACCCTTAATTGGTTTAATCTGGAATATTCCGGGCATATTTCCGGCAAACGCACAGATCAGTAGAATATTTTTGAAAGTATATAACAAGTTGTAAATTTTTTTGGAATTTTTAACGCGGATTGACGCCAAATTTGGGGAACGGGCAGAAAACAGACAGCTTTTGATACAAACTCCGCCTTTGTATATTTGAAATATGTCGAAAAAATGTTTCAAAACTACCTCGACCATGCTAAAAATTTAGTTTAGGGATTGCACGTTGAAAGTAGTCCACTTAAATCTGCTTCCATGTAATGTAACGTAACAGTCCATTCTGAGAACGTTCATAACTCCTAAACAACTAGGCATACAAAAAATGTTATATTTATAGAAAATTATACTACAGAAACATACTTTAATGTGATCTTATGGAAATTAATGTTAAAAAGTAAGTATAAATGTAACGTAACAGTCTGCGTTTTGTTACATATTCTTTTTACCCAGAGGATATAAGAAACCTTTTGCAACAATTTTATAAAAAAAAAATATAAATTAATTAGGATCGACATTTTTCCAACACCCTTATGTTATCTCCTTTTGTATGAGTTTCTTGTATAATCAAGGATTTCAACTGTAAAGATATTTGCATAATATGCAGCATAATGAAGTCTGCATAAACTCATTGAATACCCTGATTACAATTGATATGTTGGCATCTGCAATGTTGTCGCATTTTACTGGCATAGATTCTTAAATTAATTACATTATTCAGTGCACTCTTAATGACGTTGATACTGCTGATGATCAAGATGATGATGCTGATGATGATGACGATGTTGCTGAGCTAAGGATTAAAATGTTGATTGTAATGTTGCCGTCAATGCCGTTTGCAATGTCATGCAGTGCAGTGTACTTTAGCACCATTAAGATAATTACATTTATTTACAAAGGACATATTGTCATGTAAAGAACTGACAGTTGTTTGAGCAGCCCCGACAGACTTCAATACCATTGTAAACATTTTATGCAATAATGCAATGTAACGAAAAAGCACAAGAGTCGCACTGATTTATTGCTAAGTTCTTTTACATTTCAATGCGTACTTGTACACGTAGTAATCTTAATTTATGTAAAGATTTAAATAGTACATTTTTTTTAATTATACATTATACCACAGAAATAATTGACAACAATTTTACATAGTGGTTTAACGAGATATTACATTTTTAGGTTCAAAAGTATGAAATGTTGACCCGTAATATGTTTGCGTAGTGAAAAAACCAAAAATATGTTTGTGACAACTAAAACAATAATTGCAGCAGCCATTATATGATTGATCTGATCATAAGTTATTGGTACAATAATAGCAAAATTCATAATATAATTGAGCTATTCAATAAATGTTTTTAAAATCATAAAATTTTTGCATTTCACGCTCAAAAATTATTATTGTGGCAAATATATAATTGCAAATATGTTAAATATGATTGTCAGAATAAAAATTTTATTTGTTTTTTGTTGATATATAATTCAAATAAGAATGATTTCCAAAATATTAAATTTATTATAATCATACTATAAGATACAAAATACTTTTATGAATATAATTGTTATGGTAATAATATAAAACATGATTTAAGCAATAATTAAATGATTTTCACAACATTTTATTTTAAATTATGGTTGAAGAAATGGTTTATGAAACATTGTCTCAAATAAAAATATTATTAGAGTTCGTTTAATGATTACAATGACCAAGACAAAAATAAAAGCATGATTACAGCATTCATACAATAATTTTTAAATAAAGCGCTATATAAAAAATGATTGGAATATACCGCATTGATTGGATTACCGCAATTATTAAACGATTGAAACAAATTATTACAAACAATATTCGAATTTATCCTATAGAACCATTAAGCTAAATATAATTGCAGCAATCATTAAATAATTCCTTAACAAATTATTATATAAAAAGTTATTGAAATTTAAACATAAAATTATTGCAGAAATCAGATGACAAAGGATTACCGCAATTATTAAACGATTGAAACAAATTATTACAAACAATATTCGAATTTATCCTATATTTAAGCTAAATATAATTGCAGCAATCATTAAATAATTCCTTAACAAATTATTATATAAAAAGTTATTGAAATTTAAACATAAAATTATTGCAGCAATCATTCACAAATGATTAAATCAAATATAAAAATATTTCTGAAACAAAGTCTTTTAAAAAATAATTGGATTAAACTATATAATGATTTATGCAACAAAGGCAGATATGACTGAAGCAATTATTCAATTATCTATTGGAATATAACACATAAAATAGCATCATAGACATAATAATTATTTGTAATTAAAAATAGAATCATAAATATGTTTCTTGTAAACATTTTTTTTTCACTGCGCTTAGTTGAGTTTAAAATATATTTATTGGGCAGTTATAGCTGTCGTAAGCATCTTTTTAAGATACATAATAATTGAAAATTCAAAAGACATATCTATCATAGAAATGAATCGATAAACAATAGAACATAATGGCAAAAAGTCCAACTGACTGAGACACAAAAAGCCTAGAGACAGATGTCAGACAATGCGATAGACACGCATGTGTTTAAACAGTCAGACATTTGTGACAGACAACTGAGACGAAGCGAAGACAGCGCCAACCAGATGGTGCTGTGGATGATGTTGATGCTTACAAGGTGCACGAGTTTATCCTTCTGATGGTGTAAATTGTTTGTTGGTCGAACATGGATGGCATCAATGCAAACACCAAAGGCAGCAACTTGCGAAGGGCGTTCACCGCAGGTGACAAGTGCGTTGCACTTTAGCACGTTGTGTAAAATACATATACACACTTCTTGACACACACACACATACATCTTGGCACATATATACATTCAAACAGACGGTAGACTTTAGTCCTTGCAGCCTGATGCATGACTATTCAATTAACATTAATTATTGGCCCGCTGATAAATTAATTATAAATGCATTGAGCAGAACAGAGGAGCAAGGATTCGAAGCATTGTGTTGTTGTAGTTGCTTTTGTTGTTATTGTTGTTAATATTGTTGCTGATAATTGCATGTTAAATATTGATTAATGTGAACTGACAGTTGAAAATATTTTGATTAACGGAAAAAGATTTTTTGCGAATTTCGAAATCTGTGGATTTAATTGAAATTGTAATTTTTATTATAAATTTAAAGGCAAGAAATTGTCTACTTTAAAGATAGTATCTGCTTTTTGGCAAATAAAATGAAAATTGTCAAAAAAGCTGATACTGTTTTTAAAGTCGACTTTATTGTTATGTTGAGTGTTTGAGAATGAAAAAATAATAATCGATATAAGGCTTGGTTTTGTTTGTTTTTTTATTTGTTTTATATTGTGATTTTGTTTCAAAGTTTTACCAACTATCCAAGTTTCCCTACTTCAAAATGTCCCATATGATTTAACATACCTTGAGCTCGGATCACACGATTGAATAACAGTCAATTTTTGAATTAATTTTCAAATAATTTTAATATCAATCGTGTGATTGCCCAATTTTTGTATGAAAAATAAGGCAATCACACGATTGATATTTAAATTGCTTTGAAAATTGATTCAAAAGTTGACTGTTTTTCAATCGTGTGATTCGAGCTTTACTTTTTTTTTGTTGTTATTGATATGGTATTTTTGCTTGTAATTTTAGGATTTAGTTTTTCTTATGTTTTTGCTTTTATTTTAGTTCTTGGGTTTTTCTTTAAACCATTTTTTTTTGGTTTTTGATTTTTATTTTCATGATTTTTTGTGTTTTTGCTTTTGATTTCGTGTTTTTTTATTTTTATTTTTGCTGTTACGTTCTTTTCTTTTGTGTTTTGCTTTTAATTTTTAATTTAGTATGATTTTGAGTTTTAAATACTTTTTTGATTTTCTTATTGGAATTTTGTTTTTTTTTTTTGCTTTTTGAATATGTTTATGATTTTGTGTTTGTTTTCGATTTTGTTTTTGTCATTTTCATATTTATTCTGTTTTGTATTATTGCTTTGTATGTATGTTTAATTTCTTTTTTAAATTTGTTTATGCTTTTACTTTTTTTTGTTTTTTTTTTTTTTATTTTTTTTATTTTGTGATTTTGGTTTTTTTTATTATAGTGTTGTGTTTTTCAGCGGTTTAGACGTGATGTTGGAACAACAGACGAACCACTAATTTTGCTTTTTCTGATCGAAACAAAATTTTGTTGTATTTGTTCTTTTAGTTTTGTTTCATTTGATTTTGTTTTTTTTTGTTTTCTATATAAAAAAAAAATGCAAAAACGATAGCAATTTTTGTGTTTTTTTCCTTTTTATACCCTACACTAAGAGTGAAAGGGTATATTCAGTTTGGTACGCCGTTTGTAACACCCAGAAGGAAGCATCTCCGGTATGGAAAAGTATATATATTCTTGATCAGCATGACCTCCTGAGTCGATTTAGCGATGTCCGTCTGTCCGTCTGTCTGTCCGTCTGTCTGTCTTTCCGTCTGTCTGTCTGTCTGTCTGTTGAAATCCCTAAGACTTTTAAAATTGAAGAGCTTGAAAAATGAAACTTATAACTTAGATTACTAATATACCTACGCTGTATGTGCGAAAAAATTGGCGAGATCGGTCCATTGTGACCTATGATCCGACCACTTATGTTCAAATACCTCATATAAAATGTACATATAAAGATCAATTTTTATGTATACGTGCTTAGGTAAACTTTTTTGGACAAATATATATTGACATCATGCTCAAATACATGATAATAATGTTTTCCGGCGAAAAGACTTGTGGTTCACAAAAAAAAAAATCGAAATTCGGTACACCTACCCATTTGTAAATATGGGTATCAAATGAATGGAAATTCTTCAGCGATTGAATGTTTGTAGTTATTTTCAGGATTCGTATACCTTGGTGATCTATATATCACTTTGAGTGGTAACCACACATATGTGTAGGGTATTTATAGTCGGCTTAGACCGACTATAATTTTGATAATCCTAACTATCATAATTACACCTACTTTAAAATTTCCCATGTGATCTTACCTTCCCAACTGGTTTTTATTTCAGTTTTGTTTTTTCCGTTTCTTTGATTCTGTTCTTCTCCTAGTTGCTTTTTATGCCTTTTCTATTAACTTGTTTCTATTTTTGCTTCTGACAATATTTTTGACAGTCAATTTGTGTTTTTACTTTTGACTATGTTTTTGACCGTCAATTTGTGTTTAGTTTTTGCTTTTGTTTTATATTTTCTTTTCTTGTCCTATTGTTCTTACATTTTTCTTATTCTTATTCTTTTGTTTTTTTCATTTGTTTTCGTGTTTTTGCATTTTATTTTTTTTTTGCTTTTGTGTTTTTGCTTTTTATCGTAAAGAAGCGACCAATCATGATTCGTTTGCGAACATAAGTATGGAATCAAACATTTTCAATACTGAGCATTTTTAAAGTAAAAATTATTATTTGTCATAACTAAAATTATGTTTTTGTTATGCAGTTTCGAGTACGCTACATTCCTTTCAATTGCATGTAATATTTTTATATTTGTAAAAAACTGATATTATTTCTCCTTTATTTCAGTTGCAAAATCTTTGAACGAAATGCTGTGACTAACGAAGCCGCTCAAAGGTAAGATATATGCACCAATTTTAACTTGATTATATTTCAAAGTATATATTTAAAATAAATGTTTAAAAATGAATAGTAAAATATTAATGAAATTAAAAAATGTGAAATTTCAACTGATTTCAACTGAAACATAAAAATTAACGAACCTGAATTTTATTGTGTAAATGTTGCCAATTTCTTTTTTTGGCAATTTTATTTTATTTTTTGACAAGTGTATTTTAAGCATCACTCAAAGTACTTCCGTTTTATGTTTCTCTGCAAAATCACAACCATTTACACCACATTGTCCAATCAAACAAATTGGATGCCCATCAAGTTCTTGGCAGCAAACAATTGACATTTTGACTGCAACCATAGGATCTCTCTAGGTTCTCTCAAACATTCTCAGACACATACAAGATATTCTAGGACAGTAACATTTTTTACTTTTTGTACCTTGCCAACTATGCATTTGTTGTTGCATTGGCAAGAAAACATTTTTTAAAACTAAAATCAAAACCATATTTTTCTGTGTGTATTTTTCATATATTCTGTCACATTTTTTATAATAAAAAGTTAGAGTTTTCACGTTGTTATGTGTCGTAGGAATAAAAGGTAGCTTTTGCGAGATAATCAGACTACCACACAAAAGATTGCTGACAAGTAGTTGTATATACTTTTTTGTTGTCTAACCTATAGAAAAATTTAAATTTGATTTGTGGCCCCGATTCAAGTTTTTTCTTGGCTAACCCAATTAAATATTTTATTTAGCACAATATTTTACCTAAATAACAAAGATTGCTTACACTATATTTCCCACTTTAGCCCAAAATCGCAATTTCAACATAACTGAGCACCACTTAAGCAATATTAAATTATTTGCAAAACACCTTTGTATTTCAAAAGATATACAATATGCGATCATTTTAAACATACCATCTTAATTAAAATAGATAAAATTCCAACTTTAGGATAGCGACCAAAAATTGCAATTTCGAAATTACCCCATGTCACACTTTACCCCATGTTTCCTATTAATTTCGTACATAGACCTCATATCGTCACTATCATTCCAAAGGGGTGAATGTGTCATTGCGTTTTTTTACATTTTTGAATGTAGTTTATCCTCAAGACAAAACCAAAGGGACGAATTTGAAAAATTGAAAATCTTGTCATGCCAAAAGGGCGAATCTTTTCGTTTTTTCGCCATAACTATTTATTGGTATAATATAAAATAGTGGTGTAAAGGCATTTATCGTTTGTTTTCAAAGCACCTATCGATCTGCATCATTAATTAAAAATTATGTTGGTAAACATTAATTTGCCATTTGTTATATGCAGGAACATTTTTTTTTGGCAAAATATTTGTAATTAATAATGCAGATCGATAGGTGCTTTGAAAACAAACAATAATTGACTTTATATGACTATTTTATATTGTACCGTTAAAGAGTTATAGCAAAAAAACGAAATGATTCACCCTTTTGGCATGACAAGATTTTCAATTTTTCCAATTTCTTCGTTTTTTTTGCTATAATTTTTTATTGGTGCAAGATAAAATAGTGGTGTAAAGGTATTTATTGTTTGTTTTTAAAGCACCTATCGATGGCACACAGAAAAAAATGTACATCATATTGATGAATTCCGTTCCGTTCAAACCAGGCTTCATTGTATTGAAGAGCCATTCATAATATTAATGACTAACGCCATCAATGTTATGAATGCTATCATAAATATGAAGAACGCTTGGTAACTGTCGAAAAAGTGTTCTTCAATATGATGAACTGTATGTGAAGAATACGTTTCATCATATTAATGAACCAAAATATAAAATACAACATTTATGTTATTCATATTGAAGAATGCTGTTCATTAAACCAAATTTCTATCCAAATATATTTTTTTCAATCATTTTTTGCCGTTTTTCTCAGTTCTCAAGTAGTTCTTGTGTGTTATTTCTTATATAATGCTTGCTCGAAATGCATAAATTAGTAAAATGTTTTATAATATATTTATTATAATTACAACTTTTTGTTATAAAATATATTTTTGAAAAAAAAAAATTTTTTTTCAAACAAATTTTATTTCGAAAAAATTTTTTTTTCCGAAAATTTTTTTTTCGAACAATTTTTTTTTCGAACAAATTTTTTTTCGAACATTTTTTTTCGAACATTTTTTTTTGTTTTTTTTTCTTTTTACATATTTTTTTTGAAACACATTTTTTTTGGGATAATTTTTTTACTGTTATTTTTTAAATAAAATTTTTACACTTTTTTCAAATTATTTTATAGAAAACATTATGAACAAATTCATCAATATGACAATTTAAATTCTTTGTATTGAATATTTTGTTCATATATATAATGAATACATTTATTAATATGTCATTTAATGATGTCAAATATGTCATTAATATGATTCATTTATGATGAATCTGGTATGTGGTGAAAAATTCATAATATTTATGAATAAATTCAACATATTGAAGATTTTTTTTTCTGTACAACATTATTTAAAAATATTTTGCCAAACATTTTTTCCTGCAAATAACAAATGGCAAATTAATGTTTGACAAAATATTTTAATTAATGATGCCAATAGATAGGTGCTTTATAATCAAACAGTTAATGCCTTTACATTACTATATTATCTTGCGCTAATAAAAAGTTGTAGCATGAAAAATAAAAATATTTGCGTTTTGAACACAAAATCCGTATTTATAATTCAGTAGTTTGTCCAAATCTACAGATATTTTACATACGTTATAATAATTGACAAATAAACCAAAATAACAGAAAAAATTAAAAAAAATATATAAATTTTGCTATTTTTTAAAGCACTTCAAACTTTAAAATTTGATTTCCTAACATTTTTAAAAATGCACATTCGCCCCTTTGGCATGACAGTGACGATATGACAAAAAAAAGTGTGCTATTTGTTATTCAACTCTTTTTTATCTATGAAAAAGTAATATTTAGTTTTAAAAAGGTTCTTTAAATTAAAAAAAAAATAAATATTGCATTTATTAATATATATTCTTGTTCAATAAAAAAATATGAATACAATTAATAAAACACTTAAGTTTCTTACCGTGTTCCGAGTAGTAGTGCAAAAACATTTCGTCTCTGAATTGAGTTCAACCGGAAGTCAATATGCACTTAAAGAAAGCACTGCGGCTGAACACATTTAAGTGCATTTATGTGTATATGACATTTACTAAAACAAAAAAAAAATAAATTCTACTCCATATATATATGTTTTTCTTATAGCCTTTTCTAAATGCTCATCTATGCTCGAGCAACTTTGGAGAATTTTGAACATAGTACAAAAGTCCTTTCACAGTACCTGCATCGATACAGTTACGTGCTAGTACTAGTTACGTGCTAGTGTCCGTTTTAGTTTGTCTGTCTGTCTGTCTGTCTGAATATGGTTATATTGGTATGTCTGTCTGTCTATTTGTAGTACTACCAACTCGTATAGAATTTCAAAATGAAGTGCTCAGCATCCTTGCACTCATAGCCTTGCCACAATACGTTTCACTATACGCTTCACTTAGGTTATGTGTTTGTCGAGTTGTGTTTCGCATGAACATCTATGTCGTATGTTTCATGCAGTATCTGTTTTTCATACTATAATGTAATCTAAGTGATACTCCTAACATAGTACCATCTGCACCATCTGTGCGGCAAAAGTGCGAATTATTTTTGTCTCTCTCTCTTGTGGTTGTAGTTTTCGACTGGCATGTAATTGGACTTGGTTCAATACCAAAATATTGTATGCACTGTATGTAGCTAATCGATTGACATTTTGGCTTTCGAAAAATCAATAGATTGGAACCAGTTGTTTCACTGAAAGAATTTTTAAGTTCACTGAAATATTTTTTTTTTATTTCAGAGATTTAAAAATTTTCAAATTTTAAAAATACAAAATTACACTTCACGATATTTAAAATAAAATATATCGTTGTTGTAGAACTAAAAGTCACCAACTACATTTTTATGAAAATCTGAAATTTCAACTTTGTTGGTAATTACTACAAAAAATAATTGATACATTTTTAAAGTTAAAATGTCAATAGATAGATTCACATTTTCTTATCGTTTCGTATAAATATTGAGCTCATCGATTAGAAAAATATATAAAGAATTTTGTAAATGAATAATTGGCATTTTGCAAATGTAGTTGGTGACTTTTAGTTCTACATCGACGATATATTTTTACATAGTTTCGAACTACCTTCATACTGCTTGTCACCAAATAAAAAAAAAATTGTTGACCTTGAAATTCAACGTCAAAATCTAGTCTGAATCTAGACTGATGTTAGTCTAACCTCAAATATACTAAACTTTTTGCCAAATTTCATCACAATTCGACAACTTCGAATTTTTTTGGCTGGACATAATGCCCTGTATATCTAAATATTATACATTCTTTTACACTGCATAGTGTCAATACACATTTTTAGTACAATTTTTAAATTCTTACATTCAATAATTTCAGTTTTTTTTTATTTTTCTACTAACAACGCAGTTACCAGCGACAACGCGCAACATTTGTCGCATTGCCTGCCTGTGTTGTTGTCTCATGTTTTCTGACATTTATATTGAACATTTTTGGCAATGGCATTTTTGCCGAATGCATATGTACGATATATACATACGTACTACATGGGATAAGTTTCACTTGTTGAGAAATCTTTTTTCGTTTACAGTATTCGTCGTGAATATTAAATTTTTTTAAGTTCTTAATAGTATCAAGTTTATTTGCTAAATATAGTCAAAAACTATGAAAAACAGTGTTTTAGTGAAATTCAGTACCATCGAATTATGTAGAAATGTTGCATTCTATGAAATAAAACAGAGTATTTCTCACGTTATTTATCACAATTAAATTAATTACTATTTTTACCACTATACAACAAAATGAGAAAAAAGTTTGCGTAGTAAGTTCCACTATTTTTGTATTATTGAAAATGAGCCACAGAATTCGATATACGAATTTAAAATTTTTCTATGAATAAGGTTTACAAGATATCAGGCAATAACTTTTGAATCAATCGTAAGCCTGATGCAAGGTGGTCTCATATATTTGCAAATCTTTTGCGTTTTAATTAATTGCATTGATAACACTAGACAACAAAATGAAAAAAAAGTTTGCGCAGTAAATTCAATTATTTTTGTATTATTGAAAATGACCCGCATAATTTGAATAAATGAATTAAAAAAAAATCTATGGTTAGGTTTACGAGATTTCGAGCAATATCTTTTGTTCTGAGCTTTCAAAAAGGTGGTCACAGATATTTGTAAATATCTCACGCTTTATAAAACTCATATGCTCAATTGTTATATCGAATGAAAGGTAATTAAATATCCAATAAACATTTCTTACAATACTTTGGAATTGGTTCACTGGTTTAAGAGAACTCTGTAGAAGAACTTGAAAAATGTAAATTTTTTCAACCAAAATTTAAATAAAAAAATGCTTTAAAAAAATTTCGAAAAAGCTAAATAATGCACAGTTTGTAATAATCCAAAACTAGCCTGCACGTTAAAGGAAACGGCGCAAAAATAAAAAAAAATATGGATAGATTTTTAGAAATGAAAAAATCATGTGAATGCATTACAATTGAGTGTAAACTATAAACTCCCATTTTTTGTATACCCTATATACAGGTTATTTACAGGTTATACTATGTTTGTGATTTTATCGCTTCTTAGGAGGCGTGACCGGTAAGAAAAGTTGTATATTTTCTTGATTAGCGCCACTGTCCGAGTCGATAGTCTGGATTTCTGCGCAGAATGGCTGATATATCAGCCACCACCATAACCACCATAACAAAAGCCATCAAACGAATAACTAATACTCTCCATACTTATATTCACCGCACGTATACTCACCACACGTATACTCACCACACGTATACTCACCTTTCGTATACTCACCACATGTATACTCACCATACTTATACTCAACACATTTATACTCACCACACTTATACTCACCATACCTATATTCGTCGATCTCATTAATCGAGTGCAATAATGCGTTTTGCGGATATACAGAGTAGTTTCATAACCATTTAAAACCACAAAACTCTCATTTATGATTATGATATGACAAATAACTTATACTCACCACACTTATACTCACGTATACTCACCGCACGTATACTCACCACACGTATACTCACCACAGGTTTTTTTTTTCTTTTTTTTTTTTTTTTGGAATACCTACTAAGATCCACAGCACTCCGACAGACTATGTGAAATCTATTCCCTACAATTTTGTGGTTAATATCACCACGAGCGCCCATGCCCAAGCCGGAATTCGAACCCGAGACCTTCAGAATGCAAGTCCAGCGCGCTACCTCTGGACTGCTGAGGCCGGACCACACGTATACTCACCACACGTATAGTCTGCACACTCATACTCACCACTCTTATACTCACCACATTTATACTCACCACACTTATACTCACCATACTTATTCTCACCACACTTATACTCACCACACTTATACTCATCACACTTATACTCACCACACTTATACTCACCATACTTATACACAACACATTTATACTCACCACACTTATACTCAACATACTTATATTCGTCAATCTCATTAATCGAGTGGAATAATGCGTTTTGCGGATATACAGGGTAGTTTCGTAACCATTTACAACCACAACCAGTTGGAAAGGTTAGATCACATGGGAAATTTTAAAGTAGGGACATTTTATAATAGGTGTTATTATAATAGTTAGGATTATCAAAATTATAGTCGGTCTAAGCCGACTACAAAAATACCCTACACATATGTGTGGTTACCATTCAAAGTTGTATATAGGTCACCAGGGCATACGAATCCTGAAAATAACTACAAACTTTCAATCGCTGATGAATTTCCATTCATTTGATACCCATTTTTACATATGGGTAGGTGCACCGAATTTCGATTTTCGAATGTATTTGAGCATAAAGTCAATATATATTTGACCAAAAAAAGTTTACCTGAACACGTATACAGTAAAATTCACCAGCAGATGCATTTTATATGATAAATTTGAACATAAGTGGTCGGTTCACAGGTCATAATGGACTGATCATGCTCATTTTCACTGACAGACAGCGTAGATATATAAGTAATCTAAATTAGAAGTCATTTATTTCGCTCTTCTAGTTTTTCTGTAATCGTGATTTCAACAGACAGACAGACAGACGGACATCTCTAAATTGACTCAGAAAGTCATGCTGATCAAGAATATATATACTTTTCCATACCGGAAATGCTTCCTTCTGGGTGTTACAGGGCGTAACAAACTGAATATACCCTTTCACTCTTAGTATAGGGTATAAAAATCTCATTTATGAAATTTCCCATTTTACACAAAAAAATTCAATTTTCCATTTTTATTTTTTTACCCAATTTGTTTACTTTTCTTTTAGTCTAATAATATTAAAAGCTTTGCATTTAAAATCGTTTTTTATGTTTGTTACCATTTACCAATTTATTATTTGTAAATCACTAGACCTGGACTTAAAAGTTATGTTTTTTGAATTCCGACTTGGAAGCTCGGATTGATTTTAACCACAAAAATTAAGGGAATATGCGCACAGTACAGAATAGTTTCAACTGTCTGAGTACTGTGTACATAAGTAGATATTAAAATAAAAGTTCTGATTCTCGAAACATTTCTACTTCAGCTCAGGAGATGTTGTAAAGCATCAGTTTTTTAAAGAGTGAATTCATTATGGATGCGTCGATTTTGCTAGGGTCATGGGGATACTAACGCTCTTGTTTTTTTATATCTGCAACTGCTTATTAAAGCAGTAGATTTTTAATTTTTGGAAATACCCTATTATTTTGGAAAAAACTGTTTTTTATTTTTATTTTTTTGGGGTTTTCTAAAGATGCGACCATGTTGAAATGTTTAAACTTATATTTTGTACTTCGAATTTAGGGGATGTTTTCTTTTGTTTCTTGTACCGTAATTAGTAAAATGCACTTCTTCCAAATCTACCATATCGAGGAGTATATTAAGGAATACTTATATAAAATTAGAAAAACGATTTTATTTCTAAATAAAAATCTTAAATTTCAGATCACTTTAAATTTTTTTTTGAAATATACACGTAGGAGTACTTTTAAAATTGCACTAGAGAAATTCCAAGGATTTTATTTAAATTTTATAATTATATATGTGTACATCCTTGCCTTCACTTTCTCATGGGTACAAGAACATGCAGGAAGGCAGTCAAGCAGTGCTTTTTGAACGCATATGTTTATAAATATTTCCAGGTATCATTCCGTTTTTGCTCGGTTGCATGCATTTGCCAACTCAGAGGAAATCAGTGACATTAGCAGCACATATGCTATTCTTTTGCTGCCACCTTCCTTTGTAGTCGGAATAAAAGCAATTCAGACAGTGACTGCTGGGAACAGTGGGCGGCAATGGCAGCAGGTTGCACAGCATATTGTCAACATGAATTTAAAATTATTACCAAAGCAACGGGTATTAAGTGTTTGCAATAATTTAAGATAGAACAATATTATTTGTTTTTAAACTCAAGTTATATGCAATAAGAAGCAAATTCCTCGAATATTTTTAATCATTTAATTTAGTTAAAGCTAAAAACTTTAATAATACAAATTGGTAATTCACATTCTTTACAATTTACAAATCACTTTGTTCAAATTATAATGAATGAATTCGATGACTTTTGAAAAATATGCAAATCACGTTATCGACAGCCTACTTAACACCAATATCTAACTACCAACCACAACGTCTTTGAAGAAACCTTTTTGTGCAAAACAGGATGACAAACGATCATTTATCATTGTTGTGCTTTTTATAGGCTTTGCTATTTTCCTCTTGACATCAAGAACAAAATCGTCAATGACATGTGCAAAATATGAGACAAAGAATAGAATGACTCGAGGAGTTTTTTTGAACATAAAAAAAGAGATACTAAAATTTTATATATTTTCAAGTGTGCAATGCTTAATAGGATAAAATTGAAATTTGTTATGAATTTGTTCAATATTTTGTTTGCTCTTTGTATTTCCAATTGTTTTCAACATCAAGAACATACAATATTTATATTCTGCACATTTTGATTTGAATTTTCGTACTGATTTTTGATAATTCTAATGGATTTGTCTAAGGTTATGATTAAAAGGTTATTAATTAAAACACAAAAATATGAATTTTGAGATGAAGTTTTGAAAACAAATTTAAAAAAAAAACTTAAATTTAATGCATTAATATGCAGTATAAATCAGCACACACGAATTATATAGAATTAATGTATGCGATGTCAATAATTTTGTCTCGTGTATAGTTTATTTTTATTTTTCTTTTAATATGTATAATTTTTAATATTCTTCCACAACAACTATAAAGTGCGGTTTCCGTTTCCGCTTATAAATAACTGCAACATGATGTTGTTGTTGTTGTTGACAATTGTTGCTTCCGTTTAAGTGTAGCGGTTACTGATTTTATTTAGCGCTGCTTTAGTTGTTGTTGTTGCTGTATGTACAAGCAACTATTTCAGTTGCTGCTACTGCTTGTGGCGTAATTGCTACGGATGTTGATTGCTGTTTTGTTGTTGTCGTCATCGTTGAAGTTTTGATGCTGCTGCTACTGCTATTTTTTTATATCATCATTTAATGCTTCCGCTGTCACTGTAGTTGTTGCTGTTGTCAATGTTTCCTGTTTAACAGCAACAAAAACTTTGTCGTCATCTACTTCGTCAGCAACATTTGCAAAAGTTTTAGTTGAAATTTACGTTACCGTTGCTGTTGATATTGCTGTTGGCGGCGACACTTTAGCAGCAGCAACAACAGTTGACTATTTAGTTGTTGTTGTTGTCTGAATTGTTGCCGCTTGTATTGTAGTTGTTGTTTTAATCAGTGCTTTGTCTGCATTGTTGCTGAATTTCTATGTTGCCGTTGACTTTGCAATTGCAACATAATTGTTGTTGCTGTCAGTCGCGGTGTAGTTATTGCTATTGCTTAGGTGTTGCCATTTTCAATTTTCTTTTTCTCTTTTTCTGTTGATTGTTTTCGACAATGCTTTGGCTGTATTTCCGGCGTCAGCAACATTTGCTGCAATTGTTGGTGCAACAATTGTTGTTGTCAGTCACGCTGTTAAAATGTTTTTGTGGTTGTTGATGTTGTCAATGTCCGTAGATTATTGCTGTAGTTGGCAACTACTTGTTCTGCTAAGTTCTTTTCTATTTTTATTTCATTAATATTATTGCTGCCCTATATGTTGCTAATGCTGGTCATGTTGCTTGCTTTTTGCTGATAACGGTTAGTACAACCGCCAGATGCATCATTTATCATTTAACATTTATCATTTATCATTTATCATTTATCATTTATCATTTATCATTTATCATTTATCATTTATCATTTATCATTTATCATTTATCATTTATCATTTATCATTTATCATTTATCATTTATCATTTATCATTTATCATTTATCATTTATCATTTATCATTTATCATTTATCATTTATCATTTATCATTTATCATTTATCATTTATCATTTATCATTTATCATTTATCATTTATCATTTATCATTTATCATTTATCATTTATCATTTATCATTTATCATTTATCATTTATCATTTATCATTTATCATTTATCATTTATCATTTATCATTTATCATTTATCATTTATCATTTATCATTTATCATTTATCATTTATCATTTATCATTTATCATTTATCGCTTATCATTTATCATTTATCACTTATTATTTATCATTTATCACTTATCATTTATCACTTATCATTCATCATTCATGATTCATCATCGATTTCCTTTCATTTTGTATTAGAGTTTGACGATTACTAAAAAATCTTTTAATCTCAAAGAATTTATCAAAAAATATTTTTGACTTGATATAAAATAATAAAAACATTATTAAACGTTTCTGTCTTAATTATTTTGATGCCGTTTAATACTTTTTGCGCTTATTCTTTGAAGAATTGTTATAATTGCTTCACCTGTCTGTTTCATTCTCCTGTCCATGACGCCTTCGCTTTGGCTGTCAAACAGTTTTAACAACTGAATGATATTTTTTTCATTTTTCTGTTTGGCAGTCTGTCACACATATCTTCTTGTCTAAAATGAAAAAATCTCTGTCTTTATTGTTTGATGTCAGTGTCAACCTTTTTTTATAACTTGTTGACATCTTAAGTGTGAACTTTGCTAAGAATTTTCCTTATTCTGTTTCTTCCTTTAAATCTGGCGTATACATTTCTGCTTGAATTATTTTTATATTAAATTAAATATATTTGAAGAATTTTTTTAATCAAAATGAAAATACTCTAACGTAAATGTAGAATTGGTTATAGCTGATGAATGAGAGGTTATGAAGTATGGATTGATAATAATTGCATGTCGTATGATGGATGATGAATTATGTATGATAATTTATGAATGGTGATGATGTATGATGTTTGATGTATCAGGGATGTAGGCAGATGGATGTTGAATGTTGAAACGATTGATTCTGATAGATAATGAATGACGAATTATGACTGGTAATCGATGATTGTTGATTGATGATTGATGAATAATGATCGATGATAGATGATATATTAAGAATATGGGTTATAGCTGATGGTTGGTGGATTATGAATTATAGATTGATACATATCGTATATAATGTATGATGGGTGACGAATGATATATAATGTCATGGGAAATGATGGACGGATGAATATTGCATGTATAATGATGGAGATGAGAGATGATGGGCGGATAAATATTGAATATTGAAATGATGGATTGTGGATGACGAATGATGATTGATAAATGTTGTATGATTTATGAGATTTTGGATGATAAATGATGAATTCGGGATAATGACTTATGGATGATAAATAACTAATAATTACTTCTGGGTAATGAATGATGGATGTTTAATATTAGATATTTATATTATTGATTATATTCGACCTTATTGAATTTAGTTTATTTTTCTTTATGTAGATTATATCTAACATTATACAAATTTTATCAGATCCAAAGTTTTATCAATACTAAAAAAAAGAGCGATGGTTTTCCAGATTTGTAACCGGATTTGTAACCGGAAGATCCACAGTATCTAATCTATTAGAATTCACTTCATTTGCAATAAGTTCAATAGAATCAGGAAAACAAGTTGACTGCATTTACACAGATTTCAGTAAAGCTTTCGATAAACTTCCTCATAACTTAATTTTATTCAAACTAAATTTACTGGGATTTCCAGAATTCTTTGTTAAGTGGATAGGATTTTATTTATCTCATTGGTCATACCAAATACGCTTCAAAAATAATTTATCCTCACCATTTATTGCAACATCAGGGGTACCCCAGGGTGGCCATCTTGGTCCACTGTTATTTATACTGGCTATTAATGATGTGATATACAACATTAAGTACTCACATTTATTAATTTTACCTATGATATGAAAATATATAAATCAATAAATGACGACAAGGACTTTCATATACTTCAGTCAGATTTAAAATCATTTGAAACGTGGTGTTGTAAGAATAACTTGATACTTAATCCAGATAAGTGTCAAGCCATGTCATTTTCTCGCAAAAGAAATAAACTAGAATACAACTATTCACTACTTAAAAGAGAAAATTTTAAATCGGGTACACGTGGTGAAAGATCTTGATGTGTTTGTCGATACAAATTTATCATTTAACTTACATATTGAAAATATTTGTAAAATAGCCTCATCATTACATGGTTTTATCAAACGATGGGCTAAAGAATTTAATTGTCCCCCCCGTCGAATTGCAATGTCCTTACTCTAAACTATGAAAAAGACAATGTCTCAGCATGAAATATATAGCTCCTTTTTTGTAATTTTAATATTTACTATAAATTTATTACCTTAACTTACCTTATAATCTAAATAAGTAAACCTTTTATAGTACAATTTAATTGAGTTAATGAAGGATATTTTACCTATTTCAAGTTTAACTCTTTATTATGCGGCCGGCTACTGCCGCCGCCTGAGATAGTTGTGAATTTTTAATTTAGCATAAGAAGTTTTTAAGTGCAAATAATGCTTGGCTTATTTGCATAATTAAAGTGGTAGACATTTTGCAAGGCGTGAAAATTCATGTGGAATAAATTTCATTAAGTGCTGCGTTATAATTTATGCAGACTGCG
The DNA here is from genome assembly GCA_951804985.1 of Dryomyza anilis. NCBI lineage: Eukaryota > Metazoa > Arthropoda > Insecta > Diptera > Dryomyzidae > Dryomyza > Dryomyza anilis. Next base: position 108,846,897 of record OX638130.1, read on the forward strand.
ACTGATGTATTTTGCAACCTAAAACTTTTGTCATAACAGAACATTGTGAATATTTAGCTCGCACGACGTATGAGTGATATTACTTTTTTCAAAATTTGTATTACTTTGTTTAAATATTTAATACTTTGTTTAAATATTTAATATTTAAATTTTGTAAATTTTATCTATATGACAAATTAATACAATGTGGCAGTAAGTTGAATATATGGTGTATGAGTTACGTGTTTTCTCTAGATTGCTGTTATGATGAAATTAATGACAATTAATATTATAAACACTTCATAAAGTGAATTTTACGAAGTAATTAATTTTATTACATGTCAGTTACTTTATTTTAATGTGATTATAAAAAAAAAAACAGCTGTAAAGCAAAATTAATGAACGAATGTCCAGAAGCCTGTTCTTGAGGAGAAGATCAAAGTAGAACTGCTTACAATACAATTGCTATACAGTAAAACTATTTTAAAGGGAACTGTTATACAATAAAATAGATACAAGAATATACTGAAATACATTAAAACTGTTATACATTAAAACTGTTATACAGTAAAACCATTATACAGTAAACTGTAATACAGTAAAACGTTTATATAGTAAAACTGTTATACTGTAAAACTGTTATACTGTAAAACTGTTAAACAGTGAAACTGTTATACAGTAAAACAGTTATACAGTAAAACTGTTATACAGTAAAACTGTTATACAGTAAAACTGTTATACAGTAAAAATGTTATACAGTAAAACTGTTATACAGTAAAAATATTATACAGTAAAACTGTTATACAGTAAAACTGTTATAAAGTAAAACTGTTATACAGTAAAACTGTTATACAGTAAAACTGTAATACAGTAAAACTGTTATACAGTAAAACTGTTATACAGTAAAACTGTTATACAGTAAAACTGTTATACAGTAAAACTGTAATACAGTAAAACGTTTATACAGTAAAACTGTTATACAGTAAAACTGTTATACAGTAAAACCGTTATACAGTAAAACTGTTATACAGTAAAACTGTTATACAGTAAAACTGTTATACAGTAAAACTGTTATACAGTAAAACTGTTATACAGTAAAACTGTTATACAGTAAAACTGTAATACAGTGAAACTGTAATACAGTGAAACTGTTATACAGTAAAACTGTTATACAGTAAAACTGTTATACACTAAAACTATTATACAGTAAAACTGTTATGCAGTAAAACTGTTTACAGTAAAACTGTTATACAGTAAAACTGTTATACAGTAAAACTGTTATACTGTAAAACTGTTGTAGAGATAACTTTTCTATAGTAAAACTCTCATGGAGTAAAACTTTGTTTAAAATTAAAATTTTTCAAATTTAAAAGAAAAATAATGAATGCAAAAATTTCAACATGACAAAATCTTGCCATTATACTATGAATGCTGCCATACGAAACTTAACTCCTAGGTGACGGAGAAATAAAAGTTAATATGCATATTTTATTGTTTGTTCTTTTTACTTTAGTTGCATTTCATTTTACTTCAGCATAGTTTTGTGCATTAAAATGCTTGCAAAGTAATAGAAAAAATTACACAAAATTGTTCATAAACTTAGCACATAATATACACACACAACACAAGAAATTTTGAATTTAAAACATTTATACTGAAAACATTTTGCAATGCAAATTCTTACTTTATTTCTATTTTTAATATTTATGCTGCTTAGTTTATGTGTGCAAAGTACATGCGCAAAAATTTTTAAACAACTTATGCTAAGTAGCGCTAAAAGAAAAAGCGATAAAAGAAAAAAAAAACCTTGATTTTTCTTTAAAATTATACACGAGTGTTGCACAAGTCAACGCACTTTTGTATGCAAAAAAAAAAATTGCACAAGCATTCATTTTTTTGCATTTTTTAGATTTGTTAATGAAAATTTACATAGGTTTATGCATTAAAAGCACTCATTGTTGGAGGTCAGCGAAGCGAATGCGCAATTTAGCTATTGCAGCATATGCAACATACGTCAAGGTGTGCATGTCATAAGAAGTCCGTGAAATATATGAATTAAATAAGTGGATAATTTTTATTTTTTTCAACGTATTGCATACACTTTTCAAATTAGAATTTACATAAAATATTAATATTTTTAAAAGGGAAGAAAGTAATTTATTAAAATAAATAAAATGACGTCCTTTATTTCGAATGTTTGCAAGATTTACTTAAGATATTTTGCACATAAACAGAATTAATATCTAAATACTAGTATAAACAAATTATTTAAATGTATTATTATTTTTATTTTGTACTAGTATTTTGTACCCGTATTGCACAACAGGGTTTTTATTTTTTTTTTTTAAATCATTTTAGCTGTTCAAAAATAAAAGAAAAGTGTAGTAAAAAAATATTATTTGATTTTTAAAAAAATTAAAATGTATGCTGTTCTGGAGTTCCACAAATTTTATTCTTCATTCATTTTGTTTTTTTATATTTTTAAAAGGCCTAGGTTTTTATTTATATATATCGTCGTTATAGAACGAAAAGTCACCAAATACAACTTAAATTTCGAGTTTGTTGATTAATATTATAAAAAGTTATTGATGCATTTTTAAAGTTGAAATATCAATTGATAGATTTACATTTTCTTAACATGTGATAAAAAAATTGAGATCACCAATAACCAATTGACAGATATATAAAGATTTTTGTAAATGAATATTTGGCTTTTTGAAAATGCATTTTGTGACTTTTCGTTCTACAACGACGATATATTTTAGTTTTGTATTTTAGCTTTTGTTTTTGTTCCTGTTTATGTTTCATCTTTTTGTGTTTTTACCGTTTTTGTTTTGCTTTTGTTTTTACTATTCTTTTATTTTTATTTTTTCCTTTTTGGCGTTTGTTGTTTGTTTCTGCTTTTGTTTTTGAGATTGATTTGGTGTTTTTTTTACTCATTTTTCTTTTTTTTGCGCTTTTGTTTTAGTGTTTGCATGTTTTATTTCAGTTTTGTGATTTTGCTTTTGATTTTGTTTGTATTGAAGTTTTTTTTTATTCTTCATTTATTTTAGTTTTTCCTTTTTCGCGATTATTTTTTGTTTCTGCTTTTGTTTTTAAGTATTTTTGTTTTTTTTTTTACTCTTTTTTCTTTTTTGTTGCGGGCTTTTGTTTTTGTGTTTGTATTTTTGATATTATTTTTGTGTTTTCGCATTTTTGGTTTTTGTTTTTTTTTGTGGTTTTGTCTTTGCTTTTGTTTATGTTTTTCTTTTTGATTATATTTTTGTGATTTGCTTTTGTTTTACCTTTGTTTTGAATTTTTGCAATTTAGCTATTTCTTGTTTTGTTGTGTTTTTACTATTCTTTTAATTTGGTTTTTCCTTTTTGGAAATTTTTGTTTGTTTGTTTTTGAGATTGATTTCTTGTTTTTGTTTTTACTCTTTTTTTATATTTTACGCCTTTGTCTTTGTGTTTGCATTTTTTATTTTGTTATTCTGTTTTTACTTTTGTTTGTGTTATTGTTATTGTTTTTACTTCTGCTTTGGTTTTTTTTTAATTTTTTGCATTTTGTTTTTGTGTTTACTCTTTTGGTTTTGGTTTTAGTTTTTATTTTTTTTTATCTCTCAGCCTTTTGGGCTTTTCTCGTTTTTGTTTTGCTTTTGTTTTTACTATTCTTCTAATTTTTCCTGTTGTGTTTTTCGTTCCTGATATTGTTCTTGCATTTGATTTTGTCTTTGTGTTTTTTATTTTGTGTTTTTTTCATTTTCCTGTTTTTTCTTTGTTTTGTTTTCTATTTTTGCTATTATTTTTGTTAATGTGTTTGTTTATGTTTTTGCGTTTGTTTTTGTGTTTTCGATTTTGTTTTTTCTTTTGGTTTTTCTTTGGATTTTTGCTATTATTTTTGTTTTTGTATTTGATTTTGTTTATGTATTTTTCCTTTGATTCTCTTTTGTTTTTTGCATTTGCGTTTTCGCTTTCGCTTGTGTTTTGTTTTTGGTTTTTGGCTCTGTTTTTTTTTTTTTTTGTTTTCGGAATTGTTTTTTGTTTTATTTTGTGTTTTTGTGTTAGTTTCAGTTTCAGTTTTAATTTTTGTTTTTTTTTGTTTATGAAAACCATAATTGTAATTTATATTTTTGCATTTCATGATAATAGGATTCATCAGATCTATTAGAATTGCATTTGAATTATTTCAAAATATTAGCTTAAGTATGCTCAATGCATTTCAGAAGAAACTAAGTAGAAAATTTGTATTGCTAAGTAGTTCATGTCCAAAATATATAGGAAAGACGTGAATTTCCATTTGTTAATTTTACGTAATTAGTCGAAAACTTTAAGCAATAAAATAACCTGAGTATAAAGTCTTGATTTAAAACGAAAAATCATAAAACAGTTTGCGGATAAAGAAAAGAAAGTTCTTTATTTGTTGTCTAGTTTATCAAAGGAATGTTTATTCAAAGAATCGTATTTCTTGTCATTAATTAAACATGCAAATATAATATAATAGAAAAAAAACTATGTCTTGCTCAATAGATTATTATTCCTTATTTATTTCATTATTAATTTACTGCTAATTAGAGCCTCGTAAATAAATCAAGTGAATTTTTAAAATTTGTAAAATCAATGTTTTCTCTGTTGTAAATCAGATATTTTATCATCTCGAAACCTACTGAAGCATTTTATTTGTTAATTAGAGACTTTAGCGGATTTCAAAGACACCTACAATTTAATTAAATTCACACTGCCTGTGAACATAATAAATATTGCATTCAACTGTTGCATTGTATAGCAATAAAATATCACTCATACGTCACGTAGCACAACAAAATCTCACTGCGACCAAACTGTTTAGAAATACAAATGATGTCATGAAACTGAACACACAAAAAAAGTTAATCAATGAATATTTGTTATTAATATTGTTTTTCTTGCTATTTTTGCCTGCCAACTTTTACAATAACATGTAAAACATGGCAGATATACTGCACTGAATTTGCAATTCAATGCACAGTCATTGAGTGAGCGAATAAAGAAAACAAAATTTCACAATATAAAATATATACAAAAAATTTAAATTTAAGCAAGATTTGTTGCAGCTGATAAGCAACAAGAAATATACTCTACAAAAGTGCCTAAAATTTAAATAAGATATTTTGTGACAGCTTAGGGCAAATTTGTTTTGCCAAATACTCTAAGCTGCTGCCGCTGCTGATGATGTTACTTGTTATGTTGCAGATGTTGTTGCTGGTGATGTTGCTGATAATAATGCCGCTGCTAATGACACTGAAAGTTTGCTCAATTTGTGGCATCCGATACAACTCACCTTTAGGCATTGCTCCTGACTGACATGAATTCGTTGATATGTTTGTGCAGGTTATACATTTTTGATTATATTCTCAAAGTTTATCTATTTTAGCATGTCATGCTCTGCATGGTGTCTGATATTTTTGGTGCTAAAGGCCATTCCTAGTTTTTGTTGTTGGTATCCTTGCTGTACTACAGAATTGTATTTGCCTACAGGTCAGTTTTTGTGATGGCTCGTGTGAGTGTGTTTGAAACATGATTTGATTGAGGTTATTAAAATATGCAACATGATTTTGTGTTCATAACAGAAATGTAAACAATTTTTATAAGACAAATGTGTTTGGATATTAGGTATTATACCCAACGAACTCTTTGGTTTACATATTTTTGAAATTTTATTATTTTTGTATTGCTGCGATACGTTTTAAAGAATCGTCGTTCGATATAAATTATTTTGTCTTACATCATATTTGTCTCGTATTAGTGACTAATTTGAGTATTACATGTATCGTATTTTTTCATAATTGCGTTGTAGTTTGCGTTTTTGTTACGTCAGGGTAACATCGTATTTACGTCATAGTTGCGTCATAATTTTGTAGTAGTTACAGAGTACACTTTGTATGTCAAAGCTGTGTTGGAGATGCGTCGTAGTTGTCTTGTAGTTCTGTCGTAGGTGCCTCGTAATTGTGTCGTAGTTTTGTCGTAGTTTTGTCGTAGTTGTGCCGTAGTTGTGTCGTAGTTTTGTAGTAGTTATGTCGTTGTTGTGTCGTAGTTGTGTCGTAGTTGTGTCGTAGTTGTATTATAGTTGTGTCGAAGATGTGTCGTAGTTGAGTCGTAGTTGTCTCGTAGTTCTGTCGTAGTTTTGTCGTAGTTGTGTCGTAGTTGTGTCGTAGTTGTGTCGTAGTTGTGTCGTGGTTTTGTCGTAATTGTGTCGTAGTTGTGTCGTAGTTGTGCCATAGTTGTTCGTAGTTGTGTCGTAGTTGTGTCGTAGTTGTGCCGTAGTTGTGTCGTATTTGTGTCGTAGTTGTGTCGTAGTTGTGTCGTAGTTGTGTCGTAGTTGTGTCGTAGTTGTGTCGTAGTTGTGTCGTAGTTGTGTCGTAGTTGTGTCGTAGTTGTGTCGTAGTTGTGTCGTAGTTGTGTCGTAGTTGTGTCATAGTAACGTCGTGGTTGTATCATTGTTGTGTCGTATTTGTCTCGTAGTTGTGTCGTAGTTATGTCATAATTAGTGTAATAGTTACTTGGCATAATTTATATGTCAAAGCTGTGTCGTATTAGTGTCGTAGTTGTACCGTAGTTGTGTCATAGATGTGTGGAAGTTGTGTCGTAGTTGTGTCGTAGTTGTCTCGTAGTTCTGTCGTAGTTTTGTCGTAGTTGTGTCGTAGTTGTGTCGTAGTTGTGTCGTAGTTGTGTCGTAGTTGTGTCGTAGTTGTGTCGTAGTTGTGTCGTGGTTTTGTCGTAATTGTGTCGTAGTTGTGTCGTAGTTGTGCCATAGTTGTTCGTAGTTGTGTCGTAGTTGTGTCGTAGTTGTACCGTAGTTGTGTCATAGTTGTGTCGAAGATGTGTCGTAGTTGAGTCGTAGTTGTCTCGTAGTTCTGTCGTAGTTTTGTCGTAGTTGTGTCGTAGTTGTGTCGTAGTTGTGTCGTAGTTGTGTCGTAGTTGTGTCGTAGTTGTGTCGTGGTTTTGTCGTAATTGTGTCGTAGTTGTGTCGTAGTTGTGCCATAGTTGTTCGTAGTTGTGTCGTAGTTGTGTCGTAGTTGTGCCGTAGTTGTGTCGTAGTTGTGTCGTAGTTGTGTCGTAGTTGTGTCGTAGTTGTGTCGTAGTTGTGTCGTAGTTGTGTCGTAGTTGTGTCGTAGTTGTGTCGTAGTTGTGTCGTAGTTGTGTCGTAGTTGTGTCGTAGTTGTGTCATAGTAACGTCGTGGTTGTATCATTGTTGTGTCGTATTTGTCTCGTAGTTGTGTCGTAGTTATGTCATAATTAGTGTAATAGTTACTTGGCATAATTTATATGTCAAAACTGTGTCGTATTAGTGTCGTAGTTGTACCGTAGTTGTGTCATAGATGTGTGGAAGTTGTGTCGTAGTTGTGTCGTAGTTGTGTCGTAGTTGTGTCGTAGTTGTATCGTAGTTGTGTCGTGGTTGTGTCGTAGTTGTGTCGTAGATGTGTCGTAGTTTTGTCGTAGTTGTGTTGTATTTGTGTCGTAGTTGTGTCGTGGTTGTGTCGTAGTTGTGTCGTAGATATGTCGTAGTTTTGTCGTAGTTGTGTCGTTGTGTCGTAGTTGTTTCGTAGTTGTGTCGTAGTTGTGTTGTAGTTTTGTGGTAGTTGTGCCATAGTTGTGTCGTCGTTGTGTCGTAGTTGTGTCGTAGTTATGTCGTATTTGCGTCATATTTGTTTCGTATTTGAGTAATAGTTGCATCGTATTTGCGTCATAGTTCAATCAGAGTCACATGATATGTGCGTCATAGTTGCATCAGATGGTAAAATATTTTATTATTATAATCTATTTATATTATAGTTTCTAATTATTATTTTATATATTTTTTTAATTATATATTACATTAACCATACTAACTGCATTCCCGCGTCTGTTTGTGGTTCGAAAATTGAACCACGTTTAAATCACCTATAGAACTATATAACGATATTTAACAGGCAGAACATCGTATCCAACATTTTGAGAATTTTTGTATTATTGCAGTTATGGAAACCTCTTTATGAGTAGAATGAACCTGCATAGTCATATTTTTGAATTTGGTTGTCCAAATTTGAAACAAATCCAAATAACATTTATATAAATAAAAAAAATCTTTTAGTGACTACTTTAAATAGTCTAAATTTTTATTAAACTAAAATTTTCCTACATGTTGTATTTCACTGTTGCCGTTTACCGAAATTCGGAATACCAAACCGCTGTTGTATATAACGATTTACCTAAGCATCGTAAGTAGTATAAATGAACAATTTTTATAAATAAATTGGGACTGGAAAAACTTAATAACTAAATTTTATTTCGTATATTTCACTATAATTTTTGTCAACTCATTTAAAGGATATTTTACGAAAAGAATCAATAAAATATTGAACTACTCGATTTTGACACGTTTTTTCGCCTCCTGTGAAATTTGCTTTTTGTTGGTTACGATCTTTAGCCTGTAAGCTCTCGATATAATGAAATAGAAATGTTAAAAACACATAAGGAAGGGAATATCAAAGCCATGATATACGTACGATATACGAAAATACGAACCCGTCTAACCAAATAGATCAACACACATCCATCAAACCAATGTAAAATAATATCGGTAAAATAGTACCTGTAAACTGTGTAGTGGCTTTAAAACTGTGTAGTGGTTGTAAAACTGTGCATTGATTTTAAAACTGTACATTTTTACACATCAACCCATAGCATATACACCAACCTATTGCATATATACCAACCCAGAACGAATTTGATAAAATAATTCGTATATCCAATTAATTATAAAAATAAGATTAACTATTGTTATCAATTTATCTCAGTTGCGCTTACGTTCAATAGTTTTTGCGTGCTTCATAATTGCGCCATAAGTGAGTCCTAGTTTAGTCAAAATTTCGTCGTAGTTAAGACATATTTGCGTCGTAGTTGCGGCATAATTGCGTCGTAGTTGCGCCGTAGCTGCATGGTAGTTACAGGTTTTCCACATCGTATTTATCGTATTTGTGTTTCATCGCGTTTGTGTCATTATGCCTTAGTGGTACCATCTGGTTTGAGACATAGAAATATAGCCTTCGAATGGCATAGTAATTGCGATAGTACTTCATCGTATTTGATTCATGCTGTGTTCCTGTTTCATCGTATGTTTTGGTGTCGTAGTTCCATCGCGTCACAGTTATGTTGTAGTTTCACCGAAGCTACACCAAAGTTGTATCGTAAATGTGTCGTATTTTCTTCGTTGTTGATACGTAATAAACAGAGCATTTACACCGTTGGTTATTAAAGCCATATTTCTTCGTCGTCGCAGTTTCTTCATATTTTTTATTGTCGTATTAAAATGAAAATAGGTAGCAAATATTTTTACTGATTCGTATTCATCATGTATTTATATAATAGTATTGTATTTTCATATTCTGATTTTTGTATTTCTCCAATTTATTAAATACTCGACATTTTGTTGTTATATTTAAGTGTTTATTTTATATAAATATTACTCTATATTGTCTGCATAAAATATACGACAACAAGAGAAAAAATAAATGTTATTTTATTTGTTATTAATTAAGCACACAATTGCCTGCATAGTCTATTCGTGCTCACAAAAAAAAACTCATGTTGTTAAACATTGATTAAATGCGCTCAACAACAACATTTTTTGCTGAATTTGCATAAACGATAATGTTTGCATTTCGCAAATATTTGTTTATGTTTATAAATGAGCATAAATTAAAAAATATAAAAAGTCATTAATTGTTTATAATTAAACGCTTTCATTTGCAATGCGTAGTTTTTGTTTTGTGCTGCGGTAAACATTAATTAAATCACTGCAAATTACACAAAAATACTGCATTGGCAGAACACATTTATGTGCTGTGAAATGTTGTTTAATTTTAATATATTTTATATTTGTATAAAAATTGCACAAAAACACAATTTAAGCAACTTTCAACTAATAGTTTATATATGTTACTCATACACAGTGTGGTACTAAAAATATTTAAATATGTTACAGTTTTATTAAAATACCTTTTATAACAAAAATTTCAAATAGAAATATAACGTGAAAATTAAATAGTCAATTTTTGTATAAATTTTGTATTTGTTTTCTCAAGCATAACAAACCACTTAAGCATGGTAGGTACTTTGACCTATATACACCTCGCTAAAGTGTGGAATTCATATTGAAACTTATAGATCCCATAAATATGCAGTTTTTATTTACACCAAAGGTCTTTTTTCTGCTATATATTAAAACACTTGATTCTATAAACAGTATGTATATCATCAACCTATATTCAGGGTTGATAATAGGTTTGTTTTTATGATCCTATAATTTGCACGAATTTTACCATAATGTGTAAATTTTACCACAGTTTTAGAATGCCACTGAATAACATGCAATATATTCTGGTTTAAATTAAAAAATGCTAAAGTCACATAAAAAAATATTACATAAACCTGTACGCAATAACTGCAGTAGTTACTTTAAAGTACGTAAACAGATATTGATGGTGTGGTATTTTGTACATTGATTTCATATATTTTTTCATTAAATTTCACAGTTTTTACGTCTTTATAATATTTTATAAATGTTCACAAAATAGGCAATTTGTATGAAAAATATTCTTTAACCACCTAAATGTCTACCGAAATCACAGCCTAAAACTATGCTGTGTCTATCGACGTGGCCTGAATTTCAATATTCTACACAATACAGTTGAGAGTTTCTGTGTCGCATTATAAGTGGGCCTCTTGTAAGACAATATAGTATGTGCTGAATGTGAGACAATCATCGGTTCTACACAAAGTGACTGCTCGTCCACGACTTGAGACGCATAATGAATAAAATTTGTAGAATTTTCAACGAAATAAATCACCAAAAGTGGCTGTTTGACTGCTAACAAAACCCAACTTCCCGACTTTCTGTTGGTTTGGATTTTATTTTTGTTAGCCTTCATAATAGTCTTGCCATCCTTTTGTCATAGTTAGTGGTTGTTTAGGTTCTTTGAGTGCACTATAATCAGGTCAGGCATTTTGATAAATATACTACTGCTTTGAAAATTTGCTTTTGAGCCGGAGAAAACTGTGTTTTTAGTTAGTATATTCACTTTCTTTGTTAACATTATATGAATTTTTTGAAATACCGATTTAAATTTTCTGCCGACAAAGCGATGTCTGTATGTCTATTGAAATTACGATTACAGTACAAATAGAATAGCTAGAGTAATGAAATTTAGAAGTAACATTGCATATACATCTAAGCTGTTTCGTATAGATAATGGGCATGATCGGTCCATTTTAACCCGACCACTTATGTTAAAATACCTCATTTTCCACTATCATATACAGATGTTTTTTTTATTATACCGGCCGAAGTAAACTTTTTGAATATAAACCAAGACGATATATACTAAAAATAATATCATAGCCAACATGGGTCTGACCAGACACGTCTGCCCACAATAGGGTTAAACATTGTTAATAAATTTAATTGTTTCTGAGAATCACTCAGAAGATTTTATTTTCTACAAGAATCATCGAAAGTGTTTCGAAAGGTAGCGAATAATTTTAAAATATCTAATAAATGTGATTAAATACTTTATGTAGTCGGTAGTGTGAAGAAAACACATTTTATTCAATAACTGTTAGCAATAATCCTTTTATTGTTTTTCACAAATAATAATTGTATATATTTATAGTAAACATAATTAAATTTAAATAATAATGTAACCATAAATAACTTTAATTGTTTCTGAGAATCATTAAAAAGATTTTACTGCCAACAAAAAGTAGTTTTCAGGAAATAAATTTTATTTAAAACGTATTTTCATTGTTGTTTCAGACAAATATTACATTTTTATGTAACTTAATTATAAAATTATTTGTCATAAAATATAACAAATTACTATTTGATTCGAAAATATTTACTGAATATGGTACATAAGTAGTTTGAAGAAAGTAAATTCTTCTCAAAATAGTCTTCATAGAAACATGTTTGTGTCTGACATTATTTATCTTAAAATGTCTTAAATCATGATAATAGTAATATTGTGCTTGCGGAAAACCAGTAAAAAAGTTGTTTGTAGGAAATATATTATATTCAAATAAAGTTTACAATAAATTTAGTATTGTTTTTGCCATATGTTAAATGTTATATACTAGCTGGACCCGTGCATGACTCGTGCAAAGATTTTGTGAATGCAAGGATATGGAGCAATTTTATTAATATAAAAAACATTTTTATTATGTATATCAGGGACCCGCGCTTCGCTGTTGATGATTTTTTCATTGGTTTTATAAATTTAGTAACTAAAACCAAAATAATTTTCTGCCAAAACAACTTTTCTCAAAGACAATTCTTTTTCAGACTGTGCTTCCCCGTAGAATTCTTCCCAGCAGAAATTTTACCGTTAAAATCTTCCTAATAGAACGCTTTCCCGTAGAATACTTCCTGGTAGATTTCTTCCCGGTAGAATTCTTCCCGGTAGTATACTTCCCGGTATAATTCTTTCCGGTGGAAGTCATCCCCGGAGAGTTTTTCGCAGTATAAGTTTTAGTGTGGTGAGTTTTAGTGTGGTGAGTTTTAGTGTGGCGAATTTTTGTGTGCTGAGTTATAGTGTGGTAAATTATATTGTGGTGAGTTTTAGTGTGACGAGTTTTAGTGTGGTGAATTTTAGTGCGGTGTTGAGTTTTAGTGTGGTGAATTTTAGTGCGGTGTTGAGTTTTAGTGTGGTGAGTTTTAGTCTGCTGAGTTTTAGTGTGGTGAATTTTAGTGTGGTGAGTTTTATTGTGGTGAATTTTAGTATGGTGAATTTTAGTGTTTGTTTTTGCTTTGGTTTTTGATTTGTTCTTGTTTTCTTTCTTTTGTTTTTTCTTTAGTTTGGCTTTTAGTAGTATATTATTGCTTTTGTTTTTGTATTTTTAATTTTGTTTTGTTTTTTGCTTTTGTGTTTTTGCTTTTTTATATTTTTTTTTTATTTGAGTTTTTGTTTCATGTTAGTAGCTGCTGTAAGTGCCAAATTATATCATTTTGAAATTGTAGGCTGTATTGGAGGTGCCACGCCCCTTTGTTCAACCCCGCCCATATATAGCATATCATTCCTTTCAGACTCTACCGCATCTTTGGTAAAAATTTCGAGAAAATCGGATAAGCCGTTTAGACGGAGATGCGGAACAAACAAACCAACAAACGAATACATTTATTAAATTAATAGGATTGAATTTTGGTGCGTGTTTTGTAAAAATACTTCTTATTTATTTTGTTTATTTAAATATTTATGACAAATATTATTAATGTTTGCGGCAATAAGCAAACCAAATAATATTTGAAAGTGTTTTTTGTTAAAACTTTTTAGTCTTTTAGATTATTTAATGAGTATTTGTACTATTTAAAAATAGTATTTGTAAGAAACAACTATTACTTGTAGCAATTTTTAACTAGTTATGGGAAGCAAAAAGTAATTAGTACAAACAATAAATATTTCAATAAAATATTTTGGTCTTAAATAATATTTATATTTAAATTTCAATTTGGTACGTGTTTTGTAAAAGCACTTTTTAAAGTTTAATGTTTAATTTAATATTTACGATAAATATTATTTGTTTGCGGCAATAAGAAATTCAGATAATATTTGAAAATATTTATTGTAATCACTTTTATTCTTTACGATAAATATTTATAATAATTAAACATTGTGCTTGTAATAAACAATTGTTGTTTGTAATAGTTTATAAATAATTATTATAATATAATTATTATTTAAATCAAATATACTTGTCTTAAAAAAATTGTTTTGAGTTTTTGGTTGTAGATTTGGTAATTCTTATAATTGTTTTTTTATTTAATTCTTCAAATTATAATCTCTACCAATTTATAAATTAACTTCTTTATTTCATCAGTATCAACTTAAGCTATCATCTACATCATCATTAAAACAATAATTTTCTTGATTGCTCATGTTTTTATGAAAAAAGGATCAAAATAGCCTTGGCGCCTGTCTTCGCCTGTCCATCGCTCATATTACGGCGCCAAGGCATATTTTAATCAAATTTCAGTATTATTTTAGCAAATTACTTTTTGTGTATTTATGTTGTTGTTGCAGCCATTTTTCTGTAATTTGATACGTTAGACAATCAATTTATTTATTTTGTTCAGTGACAGTTTGAGTCTTTTTGTTGTCTTAAGTGTTTTATTACTGTTGATTTAGTTGTCAAGGGTTAAAGAATTATATGCATTAATAATATGGCATATTAGAGCATGAATAATGTTTTATGGGTACTGTTGATTTATTTGTAAGGAAAAATGAGATATTAAAATAGATAAGTATGACGTCATTGATAACGCATATGTTTTCTTTCTACTGTCTATATTAGCATTAGATGTAGGGATATTGGATACGCAAGGTCAGCCACAATAAATAGATATTGAATTTCAGACAATTTGATTGATTATGTTTAATATCAACAGCTAAAATAGCATATAACTGATTTAATTATCATTAAATTAGTTTCAAGATTAATAAATATAAAAATTTCTTAGTCAAATTTAAGATAATTTAATCGTAACATCGTTGAATTGTAGTTAGTGCACTGGACTGCGGATCGATAAGACCAAATGAAGAAACACAAAATCAAAAGCAATAACACAAAACCAAAGGAAAAATACAAGAGCGAAAATAATAAAAACACTGAAACAAAAAATCTAATAAAAAAATCCAAAGGAAATACAAAATACAATACATAAACATCAGAAAAAATTAAAAAATGAATGCAAAACACAATATTAGAAACTGTAACAATAACCAAAGAAAATAAAAGCCATCCTTACATACAATAAATATCTTTGTTCGATTTGTAGGGTCTGGAAGGAATGATAGGCTATATATGGGCAGGATTGGACAAAGAGGCGTGACACCTCCCATACAACCTAAACTTTCAATACGATATAACTCGGCACTTTCACCAGCAACGAACATGAAACAAAAAAATCAAACACAAAAAAAAAAAAAACGAAAACACAAACACAAAAGCAAAAGCACAAAACAAAAGCAATAACATAAAACTAAAATCCAAACTAAAGGAAAAACAAAAAAGGAAACATAAAGAAAAACAAACTCACCACACTAAAACTCACCTAACTAAAACTCACCACAATAAAATTCACCACACTAAAATTTACCACACTAAAACTCACTACACTAAAACTCACCACATTAAAATTCCCCACACTAAAACTCACCACACTAAAACTCACCACATAAAATTCACCACACTAAAATTGACCACAATAAAACTTACCACAAAAAATTCACGGGAAAAAATTCTACGGGAAAAAATTCTACGGGAAAGCGTTCTACGGAGAAGAATTACACGGCGAATATTTCTACTGGGAAGAATTCTACGGCGAATATTTCTACTGGGAAGAATTATACGGGGATGCGCAGTCTGAGAAAGAATTATCTTTGAGAAAAGTTGTTTTGGCGGAGAATTATTATTTGGTTACTACATTTATAAAACTCATTAAAACTTCCATAGAGAAGAACGCGCCCGTAATATAAATAATAAAAATGTTTTTTATATTAATAAAATCGCTCCATATCTTTGAATTCAAAAAATCTTGGTACGAGTCGTGCACGGGACCAGCTAGTACTAAAATAAATGCATATTACAAAATCACAAAACAAAAATGTAAAAGCTAAATTAAAATGAAACCTTACATATCTTTAAAATTAAATATATTTTATCGTTTTGTTTATTTTAATCTTTTTAATTCATTTATTTGAGTTCATTTCAATTTATTTTAATTTAATACAATTTATTTTTATTTATTTTATTTCTTTTTAATTTATTGTAATTTATTTTAATTTATTTAAATTTATTTAAATTTATTTAAATTTATTTAAATTTATTTAAATTTATTTAAATTTATTTAAATTTATTTAAATTTATTTAAATTTATTTAAATTTATTTAAATTTATTTAAATTTATTTAAATTTATTTTAATTTATTTTAATTTATTTAAATTTATTTTAATTTATTTTAATTTATTTTAATTTATTTAAATTTATTCAAATTTATTTTTATATTTTTAATTTATTTTAATTTACTTTGATTTATTTTAATTTATTTTTATTTATTTTTATTTATTTTTATTTATTTTTATTTATTTTAATTTATTTTAATTAATTTTTAATTTATTTTAATTAATTTTTAATATATTTTAATGTATTTTAATTTATTTTCATTTATTTAACTTATTTTCATTTATTTTAATTCATTTTACTTAATTTAATTTAAATTAATTTCAATTTTTATTTTAGTATTTTTTTATTTAAAATAATTTATAACTTTATATTTCATTTGTCCTATTAAATTTGGACTGTGACCATCTTTAAATTGAGCTTGTTTCTGTCCATATTTCTAGATTCCTATATTTTCTTTACTATGTTTTGTTCAAAGTTTCATGACAGCTTAAAATAATAGCAATACGTTCAAATCTTTTTTTTCCCGATTTTCTTTTATTCTATAACCTTTTATGCTTTATACATTTCGATGTATTTTGTA
This sequence comes from Dryomyza anilis, assembly GCA_951804985.1. Taxonomy (NCBI): domain Eukaryota; kingdom Metazoa; phylum Arthropoda; class Insecta; order Diptera; family Dryomyzidae; genus Dryomyza; species Dryomyza anilis. The sequence goes on from OX638130.1 coordinate 108,863,410, forward strand.
GCTATTACACCCCAAAAGTCTCTCGGAAAGCCACACTTTGTCATCGAGTATTGTATTGTTTCGGTTCATTTCAGTCAGCATGATGTGCCAATGTTTTTTTGTTCCCTATAAAAAATTGATATTCTTCTTTTAGAATTTTCGCATAAACCACAAAATTTGAATTTTATCCTCTGAGACATTTTTTAAAATGTACAACAATATTTTCTAAAGAATTTACCAGAAATACTCTACTCTCGAATACTTTATCCATTAGACAGACAGTGAGAGATAAACATCAATTTAGCAGGCTCTCAATAATGCTATTAATCTGCACCATATTTTGCGATTTACGCGCCATTTAACGATTTTCAATTTTGTCTGCATTGCTCTGGGGATAACGTACTTAAAGGATAACAAATTTGAAAGCGGCGGCCTTTTGTTTAATGGGCTACCATTAATTGTGTTTTAGTAATGTAGTCGCTGTGATCATTAGCTTAATTGTGCGCAATTGAAGCTATTGTTTTTTGCAAAATTCTAATTATTTTTGTCTAGTCTTCTTTTAGAGTATTGTATTAAAGTATTTTAATATTAAATTTTTAAATTAATTTAGTAAAATCAGTAACAAAATCCAAAAAGTGTTGATGCATATGTATAACATTTTCTAATCAGGTTGAACATAATTTTATAATTTAATGATTGGTACATCTATGCCTACAAGCAGTGTGTTTTATTTCCATGTAAACATAATGTTATTTGCTTAACTATTATAATTATGTTTTTAAAAACCTTTTTTTAATTTCTTGTACTTATAAACAGTACTGCTGAAACATTTAATAATTAGGTCCAAATATAAAAGTACCATTTGCTGCAAAAAATAAAATTTTAAATTTAAAAAAACATGTACAAATTGTAGCAGCAGCCATAAAAAATCAAAATTAATTATAAATTGAAATGTTCACACATGCCAGGACACAAAATAAAATACATAATAATTACCGCTGTATGGGTAGGGTGGTAAACATATTTATGATCCTTGAGCATTAACCGGTACCAAAGAGACTAAAAACAGTGAAAACATATAAAACACCAGACAATAATCAAAATAAAAATGACAACAAAGAAGAACAAAAAAAAAACCTAAAAACACATAAAAGAATTCGAAAATGAATGAATGCCATCAGAATGGTCGTTAAAATGTGGCAGGACTTTGAATCAAAGGTTTATATTAGTGTTTGTGTGTAAAGGACATAAAATGTAAGTCCTTATGACTGTTCTGTTCTGTTCTGTGTGTGTTTCTGTATGTGAGTGTGTGTTTTTGGGTTGAATTCAATATTCCAAAAGCCGGCCAACAAGCAACACAGCAACTTTATATCCTGTGCTTTTATTGGAACTGAATGTATTTTTGGACATTGTTTTGGGTTGTAGTTTTTGTTGTTTCTGTTTGTGCTTGTTGTTATTTCCTTACGGCGACCTTCTTTTGGTGGCTCTGTGTTCTGGTTCACTTTGGGAATTGAACGGACATCAGCGTCACAGCACAAATTGCCACCAAAATATTGTCGCACGGTTTCCGTTTAAAAATTTATTTATTTCTGCTTCTTTTTTTTGTTTGTTCTTCTCTCTGGTTCGATCTTGTGCTATGTTTTGTACTATGATGTTCCGGTTTCATTGTTTACAATCGTTTGTCGTTTGTCTTAGGACAAAAAACAAGAATAAACTGAATTTTTGGCATCCGTTTTGTATAGGGTTTGGTGCTCAGTTTTACGAGTACTTACAAGTAATTTCAAAATCGTTCCATAACACAAATAAACTTTTTGTTTTTCTTTCGTGTTGTTTGCTGTTTGTCTTGTACATTGTTTATTGGTGTGCAGAAAGTAGTAGATTGAGTTGGTTTCGTACTGTCTTCAATGTAGCCATTATCAATGTGAACAATGGGGGTTTTTATTTTTTATATTTTTTTAAAATTTGTATCTGAGAAACTGATTCTCAATCGATCGTTTAAAAAATGTTTATAAATAGATTGAGTTTTTCGAAATTAGTTTTGTTTTTGACCAACAATAAAAACTAATTTGAGCTTACAAAATAATAAATTATTTTAGACAACTTTAAGTGCATCAAGTTCTGCATATTATTACTGGGTAAGAAGTACTGATACGAAAATACTGAAAATGAACTTGCATATTATTAATAATCAGAAAAAAGAAGTGTTCCGTAAAGATATTTTGAAAACTCAATATTTAAGACCCATGATATGTTTGTAGATACATACGGATTATTCCACGTCAGAATGACCACATAATTTTAATATTTAGGATTTTTAACACCTTTTGTGGTAATGGTAGAAAAACTAAAAAATATGAGTATTTGTAGAGAATATGTGAACATTTAAAATAAAAATATAAATTTTATTATGTACTTCCATTGCAATTTCCCATCGAATTAAAATACTGACCACTGGCTAGGCTCAATATTCACTAAACATGTGCCAAAATTTTCCTATACGTGTTATTTCCCTTTTGTCGTTTACTGAAATTTAAAATACCAAACCGTTTGTGTATAAGAACTTCCTACCTTAGCATCGTAAGTAAAGGGTTTTTCAACAGGGACGCTACAAAAGTAGAGCGACAGGGACAGCAAACGACGCCATATTTCTTGCCGCTCTTTTGACATTTCTCTTCAGTAAGGTTTGCCATTTCATGATGGAAAGATATCCTAGCCAACAATGAGTCAAAATTATTAAAATTTACTACCGAAATTCGGTAGTAAAAATTCGAAAAATCATCTTCAGCGATGAGGCGCATTTCTGGCTGAATAGCTTCGTCAATAAACAAAATATGCATTATTGGTCAGACAGCAATCCACATGTACTCTATGAGTCATCATTACATCCCGAAAAAATTACGGTTTGGTGCGGTTTATGGGCCGGCGGAGTCATTGGGCCGTACTTCTTCCGTGATGATCAAGACCGGCACGTTACTGTGAATGGGAATCGCTACCGTTCAATGATAACCGAATATTTTTGGCCCCAATTGGATGATATGGACTTGGATGACATGTGGTTCCAACAGGACGGCGCCACAAGCCACACAGCGAATGCCACAATCAATTTATTGGAAACCAAGTTTGGAGAATGTGATGGTCCAGTCGATTGGCCGCTTCGGTCGTGCGATTCGACGCCATTAGATTATTTCCTGTGGGGCTACGTCAAGTCTATGGTCTATGCCAACAAGCCAGCGACGAATGTTGAACTTCGAATATCGAACGTGAAATTGCAGCAGTATTGGCCAATATACGCTTGAAAACTGTCGAAAATTGGGTTCAGTATCTGGACTTCTGCAAGCGTGCCCGTGGTGGCCATGCAAAAGAAATCGAGTTCCATACATAATGGCATCGAATGTTCTTTTACAGGAATAAAGAATTTCATTGATATCCAAAACCGTTTTTGTTTAATTTAAAAAACTTTTGTAGCGGCTCTTATTGAAAAACCCTTTGGTACAATTTAAAAAATTTTCGAAATAAATTAAGACATGCAAAACATCGTAACTACATTTTTCTTCAAATACTTCTGCATGTAATGGATATTTTGGTAATTGGGCCACACTATTATTATTGTCAGTTCATTTAAAGAATACTTTACGAAAAAAATCAATAAAATATTGAACTACTCGATTTTGAGACGTTTTTTCACCTCCTGTGAAATTTGCTTTTTGTTGGTTGCGATCTTTTGCCTGTAAGGTATCGATATATTGTATTCTGTTAATGCAAAAAGTAAGATTCAACCTACTCTCTAATATTGATTAATTATTGATTAATATTTTTTAAAAATATTTAAATGTATTTTTTTAAAGGCAGATCAAAACGTTTACCACTTTACCCCAGTCTACCGTACTTTATTACAAATTTTGTTGTCTATATAATATTGGTAATATTGGTTCATAAATACCCTGTATATTAAACGGAGCGCAAAATTAGAAATTTTTTTAATGTTTTCTTATTTTTGTGGAGTCATAGAATGACACCCTAAAATGATTGACATCGATGAACCAAACACCCTATATACAGTATTTTGTTTTTTGTACTAATTTTTTAAGTTGTCGCACAAATTTATATATTTTTTGGCAAATTTATTTATTTTTATTAAAACTTTAATTTTAGTACTAATTTTTATTATTTTCAGTAATAATTTTATTATTTTTAGTACTAATTTTTATTTTTTTTAGTACTAATTTTGAGTACTAATTTTTGTACTAATTTTGAGTACTAATTTTTAGTACTAATTTTGAGTACTAATTTTTAGTACTAATTTTGAGTACTAATTTCTAGTACTAATTTTTTTACTAATTTTTGTACTAATTTTTGCACTAATTTTTGTACTAATTTGTGTACTAATTTTGAGCACTAATTTTGAGTACTAATTTTGAGTACTAATTTTTAGTACTAATTTTGAGTACTAATTTCTAGTACTAATTTTTTTTTTACTAATTTTTGTACTAATTTTTACACTAATTTTTGTACTAATTTTTGTACTAATTTTGAGTACTAATTTTGAGTACTTATTTTTGTACTAATTTTTGTACTAATTTTTGTACTAATTTTTAGAACTAATTTTTAGTACTAATTTTTAGTACTAATTTGTTTTAGTATACATTTTATTTTTATTATAAATAAATTAATTTTTAATATAAATAAATTTATTTTTTAATACTAATTTTATTATTATTACTATTTTTTATGGCACTAATAAATTTATTTCTAGAACTATTTTTAATTTTATTATAACAAATTTATTTTGAGTACAAACTAAATATATTTATTTGTAATTTTAAGTACAGGGGTTTTCAATAAGAGCGCTACAAAAGTTTTTTTCAAGGGTTTTTCAACAGGGATGCTACAAAAGTAGAGCGACAGGGACAGCAAACGACGCCATATTTCTTGCCGCTCTTTTGACATTTCTCTTCAGTAAGGTTTGCCATTTCATGATGGAAAGATATACGAGCCAACAACTAGTCGAAATTATTAAAATTTACTACCGAAATTCGAATTCGTATAGCTTTCCATCATGAAATGGTTAACCTTACTGAAGAGAAATTTCAAAAGAGCGGCAAGAAATATGGCGTCGTTTGCTGTCCCTGTCGCTCTGCTTTTGTAGTGTCCCTGTTAAAAAAACCTTTTACTTATTAAATAATTTTAGTTTGTTACACAAATTCAATCACAAACAATGTCACTTCAAAGTTACAGAACTTTTAGAACCTATGATATTTTCACGCATATGTTCTGCCCACTTAGCAGCACCATAGGATAAGCCTTCAACAATGACATTAACCACTTCATCAGCATCAAAATGATGCGTAGCAAGAAGATTATGTATAAAAGGAGAAGAAAAAACAAGTTGAGACTACGTCCAGAACAATTAATGGTTCAAAAAACTCTTAATGTGCAGGTCACGTATTTCGTTAGACGCATCAGAATTTCAAGAACACATCAAAATAAAAAAGAGCCAAGGTTCTTGTCAGAATCTGGCATGTAGAAAGGAAATCTTGAGATTTTCAACATGCGAACCAACTATTAATCTTCACTGTTGGGAGCCCGAATCTATATATATACTCTGTCATATTTCACAGATTATTTTCAGGGTAGATTTAGGTTTTCGTTTATTTATAAAAAAATTCTTTAAAAACTGGTCTGTCCGGACAATTATCAGAAAAAACTAATCGACGTAAATATAGCAACAGATATTAATTGCATCCATTAATCAATCCAGCAATGAAATTCACTAATTTAATGAAACCATTTGCTATTGCGCTCGCTAATATTTTTACGTCAATGCAACAAATAGTTTAGCAAATACAATTGCTAAAACTGCGCTGACTAATTAATTTTCTGCATCAAACGGAATTTCTGATTAAACGAAAAATAGTAAATGTTTTCAAGAAATTAGTAAATTTCTTTCCTGAATTGACTAATGAATGCAATTAATGTCGGTTGCTATATTTACGTCGATTAGTTTTTTCTGTGTTATTAATTTAATAGTATACAAAAAATAAATATTATATAGGAATATAGACAACATTTACTTATTGAATTAAAGAAAATATATATACATATGTTAAAATAAATACAAATGCATTTGATTAACGTCCAAAAGCAAATGCATTTGTTTTCCCTATATTTTTGTATTTGATTTTTTATATCAAATAATTGCTAAATTTTCTGCATTTCTATACAATGTTTTAGTACATTTGTATTAAAAATAACTACATTTTGTATATATTTCTATGTTTTGAAGTATGCGATACATTACTACATTTGCTTTTACTTTTGCTACATTATGTATTTGACATAACAATAACATATTCATTTATTTCTACTGCATTTTATAAAGTTTTGTTTTCTTATTTTACACAATAGAATTTTTAACGTATAATTTGACTTAATTGTAATCGAATTGTGAATTTGTCTGCGTAGATAAATTAAATTCATTTAGCTTGGTATTATGATTGTAATACGAGTTCCATGGTGTCATTACTCGAACAAGAACTTTTCAATTTGGTTATTCAATGAGTTACACATTTCATTATTCAAATATGCAACCTTCAATTGATTCGTACATAGATTTGCACATAGATTCAACTATTAATTCATTCATACAACTACTAGCAGCATCGACATTCATTTGATTACTTTTTGTCATTTATTGCACCGAATTCAATTTACTTTTTCGGGCTGCCTTTGTGTGCCAAAATGCAGCGGCGCACAGTTTTACGTAGCGCGGGTGGGCACCATGTGGATTCACTGTTAAAGCTCTCACCTTACAATCAGAGCCGGTAGTAAATTAATGGCACACATTTGCAATAACTTAATTCAATCGAGAGTCAACCAAACTTTTATGGTATGGTTTTTTTATTGATTTTTCAGCAAATGTAAAACTTTTCGAAATTAAAGCAGGAGCCATTTTAACTATTTTAACGAAAGGCATTTTTAAAACACGTTCTTTTTCGAATTTTTGAAATTAAATGAATTCTTTCTTTCATTCTTTATTACCTTCTAAGCCAACTAATCCAGATCTAAGCGTTCTTTTTAATATCTTCTGCTGTCTGCTAATTTTCTACTTAATAATAATTATGTAAAATCAATAGTTTTCTTGTAATTATAATTTAAACTTAATAGGAAATATAATTATTTCTAGATGATGTAGCATCTGCTCTTACCCTACTAAATATTTCTAAAAAAAAACTCTCTTGCAAAATTCCCATTTCCTCATCACCCACCCAATCGTCTGGCATTCTATAGTTGTTGAGGAAATGATTTAATTTGCAATTTTCACATCATATCGATTTATTTTCCTATTAAATTTGCCTCATTTATTTCATTTCTCTTAGTTGCTCCAATGTGAAGACTCAGACAGCCGTCGAGCAACATCAATAAAAATTAATATCCTGACAGACTAATTTTAAATAACGTTGCTGAAAATTGCTTCAAGTCAGTTACTCAGCGTTGTCCTGCTTCCCATAAAATGCATTCCATCAACGCAGAGATTGATGAAGCATTTATTTAAATATTTGCTTAACGCAAAGGACGAACGTGAATATGGAGAAGAATTGAAATAAAACATTTATGCAGCATATATTCATGGGTAAGTTTTTGTTATAAAAAAAAAAACAAATTTAAGTTAAAAGTAGATTTTATTAAAAGAACATTTCTTATTTATTTGGATATCAGCAAAGTTATTTTCCAAAATTGAGATTTATCATTTTGGAATAAAAGATGAATTATTAGGTCAACATAAAAATACCAGAATATAAAAGTGTTGATGAAAAAATAAATATTACATTAAATACTTTTATAAGTTAATGTGAGAGGTTTAAACTCCAGTGACTATAACTTCAACAAACAGAGAATGTTTTTTACGGTAAACAAGAAGGCACTTGTTTTAAACAAAATAATTTAACCCCCAAACGAATCGATAAAGGGTTTTTCAACAGGGACGCTACAAAAGTAGAGCGACAGGGACAGCAAACGACGTCATATTTCTGGCCGCTCTTTTGACATTTCTCTTCAGTAAGGTTTGCCATTTCATGATGGATAGATACACGAATTCGAATTTCGGTTGTAAATTTTAATAATTTCGACTCGTTGTTGGCTCGTATATCTTTTATATAAAATAGTGATGTAAAGGCAATTATTGTTTGTTTTCAAAGCACCTATCGATCTGTATCATCAATTAAAAATATTTTGCCAACATTTTTTCTTCTGCAAATTACAAATGGCAAATTAATGTTTGGCAAAATATTTTTAAATAAGGATGCAGATCGATAGATGTTTTTAAAATAAACAATAAATCCCTTTACACCACTATTTTATCTTATACCAATAACAAGTTATGGCGAAAAAACGAAAAGATTCGTCCTTTTGGCATGACAAGATTTTCAATTTTACAAATTCGCCCTTTTGGTTTTGTATTTTGTCGCTAGAAATATCCATCAAAATGACACGCGATTTTGGCACAGCATACTTGAGGACAAACTACATTCAAAAATGTAAAAAAAACGCAAATGTCAAAAATTGCTCATTCACCCCTTTGGCTTGATAGTGCCGATAAATATTTACCAACAAGTTCTGTAACGAGCCGGTTTCCGGGTTCAGAGCTGGGATAGCTTAGCGGGCTCCAGTGGTCCGTACGCTACACAATTTATAGTTGACAGGGAACCCCTCAAGACTCTCCTTTATGATGTTGTATTTCCGGTATTGAGCAAGCTGTCTGTATCCATAACCAGGGCGGGAAACTGGGTCAGTCGTTAGTGACGATATGTTATCTCAGACAAAATTTTTGACAATATCGAGGCAGTGTAGAGATATTTTTTTGGCATATATCGAACAGATAAAGGAGTAGTTTGTATCACAAGCTGTTTGTTTTATGCCTGTTCCCAAAATATGCCATGAATCTGCCATTAACATTCTATAAAATTTTACAAGCTGCAATACACTTCCCAAAATATGCCATTTATCTGTGTGTTTGCGGGAAATATGCCCGAAAAAAATATCTGGCATTTTTCAGGAATATTTCGGGCATAGTTCCGGCAAACAGACAGATAAATGGAATATTTTGTGAAGCGTATAGCAGGTTGTACAATTTGTGTGGAATTTTAATTACAGACACACAGCATATTTTAGGAACGGGCAGAAAACAGCATTTTGTGATACAAACTCCGCCTTTTTCGGTTTGAAATATGTCGAAAAAATGATTCTAAACTGCCTCGACTCTGCTAAATATTTTGTCTGGGGGTTTTATTAGTTTAAGTTATTATCTCAGTATTATAATAACTACAATTTGCAATAGCACACCCCAAATAGTTTGTAGAACAGATTTTTAATTCATATTTTATGAATTATCTATATGAAATTATTATGATAATGTGTATTTGTGACTTGTTATTTATAAAAATTCCGAGCCTATATCGGCAAAATATTTTTTTCTGTTTTAACCACATTGCTAATGATCAGAAAGATAAATTTTAGTCATGTGATTTCTCAGAATCCGGTGCCAATATCAATTGATGTCTTTTGAATTTCAAATGGAATTTCTGAATTTCAAGCGATGTCCTTTGAATTTCAAATGAAATTTCTGAATTTCAAGTGATGTCTTTTGAATTTCGAATGGAATTTCTGAATTTCAATTGATGTCTTTTGAATTTCAAATGGAATTTCTGAATTTCAAGCGATGTCTTTTGAATTTCAAATGGAATTTGTGAATTTCAAGTGATGTCTTTTGAATTTCAAACGGAATTTCTGAATTTCAATTGTCAATGGTGTAGTGGTGCCCGAAAAAAATCGATATACGGGTTCCGGACGGGACATTCGTACGCTTAAAACTAATATTTCGAAAAAAAATTAATGAATTTACTTGATTTTTTTGTGCATGTAGTATTTAAATGGCACTAACAATCTGCAAAAAATTAGATATTTCTATATGGTAGATCAAAATATATATATATTAAATAGTGATCGTTCCGGACGGGACAAAAACGGAAGACCATGTCAATGTTCATATGGAAATTCCAAAAATGTCAGCAAATTTTGCGTACAAATGATTTTTTGAATTATTTTAAAAAATAGCTGAAATTATGTGCTTTCTTCGTATATTTACACTTTGTTCCTAAAATGTATAGTTTTTTAATTAAAAATCACAGAAAAATTCCGGACGGTACAAAAAATTCCGTATAGAAATTATCAGTACGATTTTTATTCTAAAAATGCTTTTTGCGTACAATATATTTTTTTGAATTATCTCAGAATATAGCTGAGAAAATTTACTTTATTTCTGTATATGAGCACTTTGTTCCTAAAGTTTACAGTAATTTCGTAATAAATCGCAGAATAATTCCAGAATAATTCCAGTATGGAAATTTCGATTACTACAATTTTTTGTGAAAATATATATGATCATTATAACGAAATGAAAAGTTTAAATTGCAAACAATAACTATTTAAGGACTGCGTCGAATAAAATTGTTCGCTACAAAAATGAAAAAATCTAGAAATCTAGTAATCGAATTTTTATAGAATATAATATTTTATTTTGCAAATTATTTTTAGATTTAAAAAAAAATATATAAAAAACCAGAAATTAATATTTTTTAATAAAAAGTTTTAATTTTTCCGGAACCCCCGTCCATTAATGTTGTAATGGTAGTGTCCGACACCCTCACAGCTGCTGAAGACTACTTTCTTTTAAAGTCTTGAAGGTCTTTGGCCACTTTTTTTGTTGTCTTCATCTCCCGTTTTACTAAAGCCCAGTATCTCTCAATCGGCCTGAGTTCTGGACAGTTTGGTGGATTGGCTTCTCTAGGCACCAAAATCACTGCATTTTGTTGGATCCACTCTAAGGCCGTTTTGCTGCCAAGTGACATGAAGCGAGGTCAGGCCAAAAAAATGTGGACACTCCATGTTGGCGTAAAAATGGAAGCAATCTCTTTTGCAAGCATTCCTTCACATATATTTCGCTATTAATTGTACCCGATGTCACGAATGAGCTGCTCCTTTTTCCACAACTGCAAATTGCCTGCCAAACAAGGAATTTATTTGGGAATTTTGTCATTTTTTTTTTATTTGAATTTTTCAGCGACATTTCCTCAAGAATCGGCTGTATAAAATTCCCGCCCAGGTAGCTGAGAAAAGTCCGCTAAAACATAAGTTTCGTCGTCCATTATGCAGCAATCGAATTTTTTAAAAAAATCTTGGTTCAGCTTTTTAGCTCGTTGATTTGTGGTTTCGTTCTTGACGGCATTTCTTTCCGGAACTTTTTGGACCTTGTACGTCCCAGCTTCTTTCTTAGTCCTGCGCACGAAAGATTCTGAGCAATCCGCCTTTCTCGCCAATTTCCTTCCGGTTATGCTTGGATCTTTCTTTAAAATATTCACAACCTTCTTCGACTTTTCACGATTATGTGGGCCTTTTTTTTACCAGAAACCTTTCTTCCGATCAATACTCAGGTCTTCCTTAAAGCGGTTGATAACGCGAGAAATGGACTTAGGATTAGCCCCTACCTCCTTGGCAATTTTTTTAAAAGACCAACTAGGTTGTTTTTTAAAAATTTTAATTATATTTTCTCGCACTTCCACTTCGTTTGCCATTTTCGAGTTAAATAAATTTAATTCAGAGCTACTATCATCAATTTTTTTTAATTTGAATCTTGCAATAGCACATTATGGGAAGATATGTAACGGACAATTTTATTCGACGCAGTCTTTAAATGTTCCTACTTCAAAATTTCCCATATGACATAACCTTTCTTACTGTTTAAAGTTGTATTACCGATCGATCTCTTTACAAATTTTTGTTTTAGAGTAACTCTAATCCAGTTTTACTGTTTAAGTTTTCACTAAAAAAAGTCGCAAGCAAAATATTCATGAAATTTGAAATATTAAAAATGATTAAATGACAAAATATACTGCAAAATGTGATCTGTGTCATGTTTAAAACAATTTCCCTTCTTTACTTACTTGAAAGTGTTTTAAATTTAAACTTTTAAATAGAAAAAAAATATATATAATTTAATTTTGAGCGCATTTTACTTCAATTTACTAAAAATAAAAATAAAAAAAAATAAATTCTACAAAATAAAGCTAAATATCAACACCACAGCTACATGAAAAGCAACATCTTTGGAGAATTTGTCTCCCCCAGGAATTTCGTAATTTTACGTTTCTTGTTTTTGCTTACTTTGATGTTATGTCCGTCTCTATTGCCATGTGCATGCCACATGTCCTTTTTTCACTTCTCTATTTTTCTTTTAGTTTGTTGTTGTTGTTGTTGTTGCTTATACGCTTTTATTTACACGTTCCTTCTGCATCTTCAAGTAGAATTTTAATTTTTTTCCTAACGAACCACGTGACTTGTTGACGAAATAAGCTGCTAAATGCGTCGGTTGGTTGGTTGGTGTTGCGTGTCCTGCGAGTCCTGCGACTGATGCTACTGGCACTGCTGCTATTGCCGCAAGCCAAGTGTTGGTGTTGTGCATTTTGCGGAATTTAATGTTGCGCGACCAAATGCTCAGCAACAATTTCTTGGGAAATTCTTGTTGGCGCCAACCGTTTTTATGCTATTTTTGTACTTTTTTTTTAATTCTACTTTTTTATATCTTTTTTTATCAGCAACAAAATAAGCAGTATTGCTGCGTATTTTATGCAGCTAAATTGAATTTGAGAAAATTGGCGTCTCCGAGGATTTATTTTTAGTTTTGGTTTGTGTTGTGTTGTTGAAAGCGTTGCGCAATGTTACAGCATGTTTTTGAAGAGAAAATATCAAGGTTTTATTAAACTTAAAAAAATTCATCTATCCATGCATAGCTATTTTTCTTACATCTACTTTCGACCCTCTAGGACGCTCCGTTTAGGAGATATGAAGGTTTAAATAAAAACTTTCGTCACCGTTTTATTTCTTGGAAGATGCTGGACTGATTTAAATGATTTTTGCAATAAATAAATTCAGCTAAAATCACTACAAAATAAGCCTACTTTCGACCCTCTAGGACGCTCCGTTTAGGAGATATGAAGGTTTAAAGAAAAACTTTCGTCACCGGTTGATTTCTCGGAAGATTCTGGACCGATTTAAATGATTTTTGCAATAAATAAATTCAGCTAAAATCACTACAAAATAAGCCTACTTTCGACCCTCTAGGACGCTCCGTTTAGGAGATATGAAGGTTTAAAGAAAAACTTTCGTCACCAGTTGATTTCTCGGAAGATTCTGGACCGATTTAAATGATTTTTGCAATAAATAAATTCTGCTAAAATCACTACAAAATAAGCCTACTTTCGACCCTCTAGGACGCTCCGTTTAGGAGATATGAAGGTTTAAAGAAAAACTTTCGTCACCAGTTGATTTCTCGGAAGATTCTGGACCGATTTAAATGATTTTTGCAATAAATAAATTCAGCTAAAATCACTACAAAATAAGCCTACTTTCGACCCTCTAGGACGCTCCGTTTAGGAGATATGAAGGTTTAAAGAAAAACTTTCGTCACCAGTTGATTTCTCGGAAGATTCTGGACCGATTTAAATGATTTTTGCAATAAATAAATTCTGCTAAAATCACTACAAAATAAGCCTACTTTCAACCCTCTAGGACGCTCCGTTTAGGAGATATGAAGGTTTAAAGAAAAACTTTCGTCACCAGTTGATTTCTCGGAAGATTCTGGACCGATTTAAATGATTTTTGCAATAAATAAATTCAGCTAAAATCACTACAAAATAAGCCTACTTTCGACCCTCTAGGACGCTCCGTTTAGGAGATATGAAGGTTTAAAGAAAAACTTTCGTCACCGGTTGATTTCTCGGAAGATTCTGGACCGATTTAAATGATTTTTGCAATAAATAAATTCAGCTAAAATCACTACAAAATAAGCCTACTTTCGACCCTCTAGGACGCTCCGTTTAGGAGATATGAAGGTTTAAAGAAAAACTTTCGTCACCGGTTGATTTCTCGGAAGATTCTGGACCGATTTAAATGATTTTTGCAATAAATAGATTCTGCTAAAATCACTACAAAATAAGCCTACTTTCGACCCTCTAGGACGCTCCGTTTAGGAGATATGAAGGTTTAAAGAAAAACTTTCGTCACCAGTTGATTTCTCGGAAGATTCTGGACCGATTTAAATGATTTTTGCAATAAATAAATTCAGCTAAAATCACTACAAAATAAGCCTACTTTCGACCCTCTAGGACGCTCCGTTTAGGAGATATGAAGGTTTAAAGAAAAACTTTCGTCACCAGTTGATTTCTCGGAAGATTCTGGACCGATTTAAATGATTTTTGCAATAAATAAATTCAGCTAAAATCACTACAAAATAAGCCTACTTTCGACCCTCTAGGACGCTCCGTTTAGGAGATATGAAGGTTTAAAGAAAAACTTTACTCATGAAGGTTTAAAGAAAAACTTTCGTCACCGGTTGATTTCTTGGAAAATACTGGACCGATTCAAATGATTTTTGCAATAATTAAATTCAGCTCAAATCACTACAAAATAAGCCTACTTTCGACCCTCTAGGACGCTTCGTTTAGGAGATATGAAGGTTTAAAGAAAAACTTTACTCACCGGTAGATTTCTAGGAAAATACTGGACCGATTTAAATGATTTTTGCAATAAATAAATTCAGCTAAAATCACTACAAAGTAAGCCTACTTTCGACCCTCTAGGACGCTCCGTTTAGGAGATTTGAAGGTTTAAAGAAAAACTTTCGTCACCATTTGATTTCTCGGAAGATTCTGGACCGATTTAAATGATTTTTGCAATAAATAAATTCAGCTAAAATCACTACAAAATAAGCCTACTTTCGACCCTCTAGGTCGCTCCGTTTAGGAGATATGAAGGTTTAAAGAAAAACTTTCGTCACCGGTTGATTTCTCGGAAGATTCTGGACCGATTTAAATGATTTTTGCAATAAATAAATTCAGCTAAAATCACTACAAAATTAGCCTACTTTCGACCCTCTAGGTCGCTCCGTTTAGGAGATATGAAGGTTTAAAGAAAAACTTTCGTCACCGGTTGATTTCTCGGAAGATTCTGGACCGATTTAAATGATTTTTGCAATAAATAAATTCAGCTAAAATCACTACAAAATAAGCCTACTTTCGACCGTTTAGGAGATATGAAGGTTTAAAGAAAAACTTTCGTCACCGGTTGATTTCTTGGAAAATACTGGACCGATTCAAATGATTTTTTACAATAAATAAATTCAGCTAAAATCACTACAAAATAAGCCTACTTTCGACCCTCTAGGACGCTCCGTTTAGGAGATATGAAGGTTTAAAGAAAAACTTTCGTCACCAGTTGATTTCTCGGAAGATTCTGGACCGATTTAAATGATTTTTGCAATAAATAAATTCTGCTAAAATCACTACAAAATAAGCCTACTTTCGACCCTCTAGGACGCTCCGTTTAGGAGATATGAAGGTTTAAAGAAAAACTTTCGTCACCGGTTGATTTCTCGGAAGATAAAATCACTACAAAAGAAGCCTACTTTCGACCCTCTAGGACGCTCCGTTTAGGAGATATGAAGGTTTAAAGAAAAACTTTCGTCACCGGTTGATTTCTCGGAAGATTCTGGACCGATTTAAATGATTTTTGCAATAAATAAATTCAGCTAAAATCACTACAAAATTAGCCTACTTTCGACCCTCTAGGACGCTCCGTTTAGGAGATATGAAGGTTTAAAGAAAAACTTTCGTCACCGGTTGATTTCTCGGAAGATTCTGGACCGATTTAAATGATTTTTGCAATAAATAAATTCAGCTAAAATCACTACAAAATAAGCCTACTTTCGACCCTCTAGGACGCTCCGTTTAGGAGATATGAAGGTTTAAAGAAAAACTTTCGTCACCGGTTGATTTCTCGGAAGATTCTGGACCGATTTAAATGATTTTTGCAATAAATAAATTCAGCTAAAATCACTACAAAATTAGCCTACTTTCGACCCTCTAGGACGCTCCGTTTAGGAGATATGAAGGTTTAAAGAAAAACTTTCGTCACCAGTTGATTTCTCGGAAGATTCTGTACCGATTTAAATGATTTTTGCAAAAAATAAATTCAGCTAAAATCACTACAAAATTAGCCTACTTTCGACCCTCTAGGTCGCTCCGTTTAGGAGATATGAAGGTTTAAAGAAAAACTTTCGTCACCGGTTGATTTCTCGGAAGATTCTGGACCGATTTAAATGATTTTTGCAATAAATAAATTCAGCTAAAATCACTACAAAATTAGCCTACTTTCGACCCTCTAGGACGCTCCGTTTAGGAGATATGAAGGTTTAAAGAAAAACTTTCGTCACCAGTTGATTTCTCGGAAGATTCTGTACCGATTTAAATGATTTTTGCAAAAAATAAATTCAGCTAAAATCACTACAAAATTAGCCTACTTTCGACCGTTTAGGAGATATGAAGGTTTAAAGAAAAACTTTCGTCACCGGTTGATTTCTTGGAAAATACTGGACCGATTCAAATGATTTTTTACAATAAATAAATTCAGCTAAAATCACTACAAAATAAGCCTACTTTCGACCCTCTAGGACGCTCCGTTTAGGAGATATGAAGGTTTAAAGAAAAACTTTCGTCACCAGTTGATTTCTCGGAAGATTCTGGACCGATTTAAATGATTTTTGCAATAAATAAATTCAGCTAAAATCACTACAAAACAAGCCTACTTTCGACCCTCTAGGACGCTCCGTTTAGGAGATATGAAGGTTTAAAGAAAAACTTTCGTCACCAGTTGATTTCTCGGAAGATTCTGGACCGATTTAAATGATTTTTGCAATAAATAAATTCTGCTAAAATCACTACAAAATAAGCCTACTTTCGACCCTCTAGGACGCTCCGTTTAGGAGATATGAAGGTTTAAAGAAAAACTTTCGTCACCGGTTGATTTCTCGGAAGATAAAATCACTACAAAAGAAGCCTACTTTCGACCCTCTAGGACGCTCCGTTTAGGAGATATGAAGGTTTAAAGAAAAACTTTCGTCACCGGTTGATTTCTCGGAAGATTCTGGACCGATTTAAATGATTTTTGCAATAAATAAATTCAGCTAAAATCACTACAAAATAAGCCTACTTTCGACCCTCTAGGACGCTCCGTTTAGGAGATATGAAGGTTTAAAGAAAAACTTTCGTCACCAGTTGATTTCTCGGAAGATTCTGGACCGATTTAAATGATTTTTGCAATAAATAAATTCAGCTAAAATCACTACAAAACAAGCCTACTTTCGACCCTCTAGGACGCTCCGTTTAGGAGATATGAAGGTTTAAAGAAAAACTTTCGTCACCAGTTGATTTCTCGGAAGATTCTGGACCGATTTAAATGATTTTTGCAATAAATAAATTCAGCTAAAATCACTACAAAATTAGCCTACTTTCGACCCTCTAGGTCGCTCCGTTTAGGAGATATGAAGGTTTAAAGAAAAACTTTCGTCACCGGTTGATTTCTCGGAAGATTCTGGACCGATTTAAATGATTTTTGCAATAAATAAATTCAGCTAAAATCACTACAAAATTAGCCTACTTTCGACCCTCTAGGACGCTCCGTTTAGGAGATATGAAGGTTTAAAGAAAAACTTTCGTCACCAGTTGATTTCTCGGAAGATTCTGGATCGATTTAAATGATTTTTGCAATAAATAAATTCTGCTAAAATCACTACAAAATAAGCCTACTTTCGACCCTCTAGGACGCTCCGTTTAGGAGATATGAAGGTTTAAAGAAAAACTTTCGTCACCAGTTGATTTCTCGCAAGATTCTGGACCGATTTAAATGATTTTTGCAATAAATAAATTCTGCTAAAATCACTACAAAATAAGCCTACTTTCGACCCTCTAGGACGCTCCGTTTAGGAGATATGAAGGTTTAAAGAAAAACTTTCGTCACCGGTTGATTTCTTGGAAAATCTGGACCGATTCAAATGATTTTTGCAATAAATAAATTCTGCTAAAATCACTACAAAATAAGCCTACTTTCGACCCTCTAGGACGCTCCGTTTAGGAGATTTGAAGGTTTAAAGAAAAACTTTCGTCAGCGGTTGATTTCTCGGAAGATTCTGGACCGATTTAAATGATTTTTGCAATAAATAAATTCAGCTAAAATCACTACAAAATAAGCCTACTTTCGACCCTCTAGGACGCTCCGTTTAGGAGATTTGAAGGTTTAAAGAAAAACTTTCGTCAGCGGTTGATTTCTCGGAAGATTCTGGACCGATTTAAATGATTTTTGCAATAATTAAATTCAGCTAAAATCACTACAAAATAAGCCTACTTTCGATCCTCTAGGACGCTCCGTTTAGGAGATATGAAGGTTTAAAGAAAAACTTTCGTCAGCGGTTGATTTCTCGGAAGATTCTGGACCGATTTAAATGATTTTTGCAATAAATAAATTCAGCTAAAATCACTACAAAATTAGCCTACTTTCGACCCTCTAGGACGCTCCGTTTAGGAGATATGAAGGTTTAAAGAAAAACTTTCGTCACCAGTTGATTTCTCGGAAGATTCTGGACCGATTTAAATGATTTTTGCAATAAATAAATTCAGCTAAAATCACTACAAAATTAGCCTACTTTCGACCGTTTAGGAGATATGAAGGTTTAAAGAAAAACTTCCGTCACCGGTTGATTTCTCGGAAGATTCTGGACCGATTTAAATGATTTTTGCAATAAATAAATTCAGCTAAAATCACTACAAAATAAGCCTACTTTCGACCCTCTAGGACGCTCCGTTTAGGAGATATGAAGGTTTAAAGAAAAACTTTCGTCACCAGTTGATTTCTCGGAAGATTCTGGATCGATTTAAATGATTTTTGCAATAAATAAATTCTGCTAAAATCACTACAAAATAAGCCTACTTTCGACCCTCTAGGACGCTCCGTTTAGGAGATATGAAGGTTAAAAGAAAAACTTTCGTCACCAGTTGATTTCTCGGAAGATTCTGGATCGATTTAAATGATTTTTGCAATAAATAAATTCTGCTAAAATCACTACAAAATAAGCCTACTTTCGACCCTCTAGGACGCTCCGTTTAGGAGATATGAAGGTTTAAAGAAAAACTTTCGTCACCAGTTGATTTCTCGCAAGATTCTGGACCGATTTAAATGATTTTTGCAATAAATAAATTCTGCTAAAATCACTACAAAATAAGCCTACTTTCGACCCTCTAGGACGCTCCGTTTAGGAGATTTGAAGGTTTAAAGAAAAACTTTCGTCACCATTTGATTTCTCGGAAGATTCTGGACCGATTTAAATGATTTTTGCAATAAATAAATTCAGCTAAAATCACTACAAAATAAGCCTACTTTCGACCCTCTAGGACGCTCCGTTTAGGAGATATGAAGGTTTAAAGAAAAACTTTCGTCAGCGGTTGATTTCTCGGAAGATTCTGGACCGATTTAAATGATTTTTGCAATAATTAAATTCAGGTAAAATCACTACAAAATAAGCCTACTTTCGACCCTCTAGGACGCTCCGTTTAGGAAGATTCTGGACCGATTTAAATGATTTTTGCAATAAATAAATTCAGCTAAAATCACTACAAAATAAGCCTACTTTCGACCCTCTAGGACGCTCCGTTTAGGAGATATGAAGGTTTAAAGAAAAACTTTCGTCACCAGTTGATTTCTCGGAAGATTCTGGATCGATTTAAATGATTTTTGCAATAAATAAATTCTGCTAAAATCACTACAAAATAAGCCTACTTTCGACCCTCTAGGACGCTCCGTTTAGGAGATATGAAGGTTAAAAGAAAAACTTTCGTCACCAGTTGATTTCTCGGAAGATTCTGGATCGATTTAAATGATTTTTGCAATAAATAAATTCTGCTAAAATCACTACAAAATAAGCCTACTTTCGACCCTCTAGGACGCTCCGTTTAGGAGATATGAAGGTTTAAAGACAAACTTTCGTCACCAGTTGATTTCTCGGAAGATTCTGGATCGATTTAAATGATTTTTGCAATAAATAAATTCTGCTAAAATCACTACAAAATAAGCCTACTTTCGACCCTCTAGGACGCTCCGTTTAGGAGATATGAAGGTTTAAAGAAAAACTTTCGTCACCAGTTGATTTCTCGGAAGATTCTGGACCGATTTAAATGATTTTTGCAATAAATAAATTCAGCTAAAATCACTACAAAATTAGCCTACTTTCGACCCTCTAGGTCGCTCCGTTTAAGAGATATGAAGGTTTAAAGAAAAACTTTCGTCACCGGTTGATTTCTCGGAAGATTCTGGACCGATTTAAATGATTTTTGCAATAAATAAATTCAGCTAAAATCACTACAAAATAAGCCTACTTTCGACCCTCTAGGACGCTCCGTTTAGGAGATATGAAGGTTTAAAGAAAAACTTTCGTCACCAGTTGATTTCTCGGAAGATTCTGGATCGATTTAAATGATTTTTGCAATAAATAAATTCTGCTAAAATCACTACAAAATAAGCCTACTTTCGACCCTCTAGGACGCTCCGTTTAGGAGATATGAAGGTTAAAAGAAAAACTTTCGTCACCAGTTGATTTCTCGGAAGATTCTGGACCGATTTAAATGATTTTTGCAATAAATAAATTCAGCTAAAATCACTACAAAATAAGCCTACTTTCGACCCTCTAGGACGCTCCGTTTAGGAGATATGAAGGTTTAAAGAAAAACTTTCGTCACCGGTTGATTTCTCGGAAGATTCTGGAACGATTTAAATGATTTTTTGCAATAAATAACTTCAGCTAAAATCACTACAAAATAAGCCTACTTTCGACCCTCTAGGACGCTCCGTTTAGGTGATATAAAGGTTTAAAGAAAAACTTTCGTCACCGGTTGATTTCTCGGAAGATTCTGAACCGATTTAAATGATTTTTGCAATAAATAAATTCAGCTAAAATCACTAAAAAATAAGCCTACTTTCGACCCTCTAGGACGCTCCGTTTAGGAGATATGAAGGTTTAAAGAAAAACTTTCGTCACCGGTTGATTTTTTGGAAGATTCTGGACCGATTTAAATGATTTTTGCAATAAATAACTTCAGGTAAAATCACTACAAAATAAGCCTACTTTCGACCCTCTAGGACGCTCCGTTTAGGAGATATGAAGGTTTAAAGAAAAACTTTCGTCACCGGTTGATTTCTCGGAAGATTCTGGACCGATTTAAATGATTTTTGCAATAAATAAATTCAGCTAAAATCACTACAAAATAAGCCTACTTTCGACCCTCTAGGACGCTCCGTTTAGGAGATATGAAGGTTTAAAGAAAAACTTTCGTCACCGGTTGATTTCTAGAAAAATACTGGACCGATTTAAATGATTTTTGCAATAAATAAATTCTGCTAAAATCACTACAAAATAAGCCTACTTTCGACCCTCTAGGACGCTCCGTTTAGGAGATATGAAGGTTTAAAGAAAAACTTTCGTCACCGGTTGATTTCTCGGAAGATTCTGGACCGATTTAAATGATTTTTGCAATAAATAAATTCAGCTAAAATCACAACAAAATAAGCCTACTTTCGACAGTCTAGGACGCACCGTTTAGGAGATATGAAGGTTTAAAGAAAAACTTTCGTCACCGTTTGATTTCTTGGAAGATTCTAGACCGATTTAAATGATTTTTGCAATAAATAAATTCAGCTAAAATCACTACAAAATAAGCCTACTTTCGACCCTCTAGGACGCTCCGTTTAGGAGATATGAAGGTTTAAAGAAAAACTTTCGTCACCAGTTGATTTCTCGGAAGATTCTGGACCGATTTAAATGATTTTTGCAATAAATAAATTCAGCTAAAATCACTACAAAATAAGCCTACTTTCGACCCTCTAGGACGCTCCGTTTAGGAGATATGAAGGTTTAAAGAAAAGCTTTCGTTACCGTTTGATTTCTCGGAAGATTCTGGACCGATTTAAATGATTTTTGCAATAAATAAATTCAGCTAAAATCACTACAAAAGAAGCCTACTTTCGACCCTCTAGGACGCTCCGTTTAGGAGATATGAAGGTTTAAAGAAAAACTTTCGTCACCAGTTGATTTTTTGGAAGATTCTGGACCGATTTAAATGATTTTTGCAATAAATAAATTCTGCTAAAATCACTACAAAATAAGCCTACTTTCGACCCTCTAGGACGCTCCGTTTAGGAGATATGAAGGTTTAAAGAAAAACTTTCGTCACCGGTTGATTTCTCGGAAGATTCTGGACCGATTTAAATGATTTTTGCAATAAATAAATTCAGCTAAAATCACTACAAAATAAGCCTACTTTCGACCCTCTAGGACGCTCCGTTTAGGAGATATGAAGGTTTAAAGAAAAACTTTCGTCACCGGTTGATTTCTAGAAAAATACTGGACCGATTTAAATGATTTTTGCAATAAATAAATTCTGCTAAAATCACTACAAAATAAGCCTACTTTCGACCCTCTAGGACGCTCCGTTTAGGAGATATGAAGGTTTAAAGAAAAACTTTCGTGATTTTTGATTTTTGCAAATAAATGTATGAAGGTTTAAAGAAGTAGCTTTTCGTAGCATTGTCTTTTATAATGCTCCATATTTTTAAGAACGTCTCAAGACATTGTAGTTGTTCACTGCGAATTAGTCCTCCACGCAGACATTTACGAACACCTGTCATAGTGCTGTCAGAGTGCGGCGGTGATTAAAATTTTACGACTACAGCATATGTTATGCGATTTTATTAAGCACTAACTTACCGCACAAATGGCCCGAGCACGAAATACTTAGAGGCCGCTATTGCGAGGCACTAATACGTTTTGCACTTAAGCCAAATCTCTCGATCTTGGTTTTATGACAGCTGAAGTGAAGAGATATCTTTCGAAGACATGTTGAATTTGTGTATTTCTCTTATTGTTATTGTTAGTGCTATTGTATTTTTGTTGTGGTTTTATCGTATTTGTTAAATGTGCCTATATGCTGCACTCTTATGATAAAATCTACTTTTGGTTTTTGAGGCTTTTCTTATTGTAATGGTTAAAATAGGTAAAAGCTGCCTTTAATGTCATCTTAAGCATTATTTGTTTATAATGATTGAGAGAAATGTTTGTGTATGATTTTGTGTGATAATGTGGTGTAGAAGAAAAAAAAAAATATAACATAAAATGAAAATATATTTGTTCAAAACATTTTTGTACAAATTGGAAATCTGAGGCAAGTGCACCGAAATCTGAGTCATAAAGGAGACCTTTTTTTGAGTATGAGGTCTCAGAAAATATGGTTCATGAAAGTATTGCAATTGTGACTGATTTCAGAGCTTTCAAAAATTTCGTCATTGAAGAGTTATATGGTTCTTTACTGCTATAAATTGACTTCTCAAAGCATCAAATTTGCCAGCCTCAGCAGTCCAGCGGTAGTGCGCTGAACTTGCATTCTGAAGGTCTCGGGTTCGAATCTCGGCTTGTGCATGGACGCTTGTAGATTTCACAGCGTGTCTGAGTGCTGTGGATCTTTCCTTCGGATCTCTTAATAAAAAGGTTTTATTTGGGAGTGTATTGGGAGCACTCACAAACAGACACAAATAGACTTTTTCTTGTAGCTCCTTAAACACGCCAATGTAGAATGTTTATGGATCCTCTGTAAATATACAAAATTGATATACACCCGTTGAATGAGAATTGGAAAAAAAAAACAATTTTATAAGTGAAAGTTCCAGACAAACATACAAATTTAATGAATTTACTTGAATTTGCTGAATGAAGTCGACATTTTTGAGTTTCAACGTTATCCCCCAAAAACCTTCAAAAGTATTTACGCTGAAATTGATTTTAAAATATAGCAAAATGAATACTCTTTTCACACCATATCCACTTTTATTGCCGATTAGTGCGGACCCTGAACGATGGAGGCGCTCCAGTTGAATTAGGTCTACATTTTTGACTTTGCAGGTTCGTTACTCAAAACCTGTAAAAGTAACTAAGATGAAATTTCTTTTAACTTATAGCTGAATGAAAACTCTATCAGCCGATTACCAAATTGTTCCAAATCTGATCGCTGAAAACCACTATGTGCCGGTGGCTCAAATTTTCAGTTCATTGGAATACGAGCTTAAAGGTCGCTGCTTCGAAAACCAGTGACAGCTACATCAAAAAAAAAATAATAATAATAATAATAATAATAATGAGCTACCTCTAATGGTTAACCTCCCGTCCATGACAAAGATCTCACTACGTCATTCGCATTCAGCTTTAACTGGCACAGCGTGAATGGTGAAAAATCTAGGCTTATGTTCTTCAGATCTATAACGCTAAACTATTAAAGGAGAAGGAGAAAAACAATGAATAACTAGATAAATAATATCTCTTCTATACGAACATCAAGTCTTTGAAGTTACGGACATTACAAGCGTGGTCTCCTAGGTTTCGGAAGTCATTTTGGACTATTTTTGGTGCTGAAATTTGAAATTTTTGTTTTTTGGGATAATTATATCGTTCACTCTGAAGATTTTTCCACATCATTTGTATTATTAAGGAATTCAGCTGATAACCATAATTTATGTTTTACGTTTATAAAATGACTTTTTTTTATTCATTTCATAAAATTAAAATAAATCCTCTGTAAGGAGTGCATATCGTCGTAATACGCAATGTAGCGAACACCCTCCCCAGAACATTTTTCAAAATACACACCCTCTTAAATTCTCAAATTGAAAATTAATGAGACATTTTTCGCACCTCAAAGCCAATGGGCCACCGGAATCACCCAGGAGGTAGAGGTACCACTGGGAGTAGCAACGCAAATGGTGTTCAATGTATTATTTTAAAATAGATCTCAATTCTGAAAAAATACATAGTACATCGAAAAAATTACTGTAGTAAATTTATGTCACATTTATGTCTTTGTTTTGAAAACTGCAGATTTACTACATTTTGTTAGTTTTTAAATACATATGTAATTATTTCACCTTATTTTACTACACCATGTATTGAAAATTCGTTCTCTGCATATTAAAAAAAAATGTATTGCTGTTTTATTTTTTGCTTTCATTAAATTATTTGAAATTCGTTTGGGCACGTCTTCAAAAAGACTACCTAGTGATGCCAACTAATTGAGTTTCCCGCTGAATCTTTTTTGTTTTGAAAAAAATACATGAAAATAAAAGTTATCAACTCTGCAGCATTGAGTACGCTGTTCTACATAGAAAAAATGTACATCATATTGATGAATTCTGTTCTTCAAACCATGATTCATTGTATAGAAATACCATTCATAATATTAACGACTTACCGACATCAATGTTATGAATGCGATCATAAATATGATGAATGTTTGGTAACTGTCGAATACGTTGCATCATATTAATGCAAAAACATAAAATACAACATATATGTATTTCATATTGAAGAAGACTGTTCATTAAATCAAATTTCAGTCAAATTATTTTATTTTCGTTCATTGTTTGCCGTACTTCTCAGTTCTCAAATAGTTCTTGTATGTTATCTATATATATGAAACTCTTGGTCCGTCTGCCGATCTGTCTGTCTGACTGTTTGTTCCAGCATCACGTCTAAACCGCTGAACCGATTTAACTGAAATTTTGCACAATGATACTATGGAGTCCGGAGGGTGGACAAAGGCGCGTGGCACCTCCCATACAACCTAACCTTTAAAAACGACATAACTCGGCACATACACAAGCTTAAAAGATGCAACAAAAAACTAAAATTCACCACACTAAAACTCACCACACTAAAACTCACCACACTAAAACTCACCACACTAAAACTTACCACACTAAAACTCACCATACTAAATCTCACCACACTAAAAATTCACCTCACTAAAACTCACCACACCAAAACTCACCACACTAAAACTCACCACACCAAAATTCACCACACTAAAACTCACCACACTAAAACTCAACACAATAAAGCTCACCACACTAAAACTCACAACACTAAAATTCACAACACTAAAACTCACCATACTAAAATTCACCACACTCAAATTCAAAACACTAAAATTCACCACACTCAAATTCACCACACTAAAACTCAACACAATAAAATTCACCACACTCAAATTCACCACACTAAAACTCACCACACTAAAACTCACCACACCAAAACTCACCACACTAAAACTCACCACATTTAAACTCACCACATTAAAACTCACCACACCAAAATTCGTCACACTAAAATTTACCACACTAAAATTCACCATATTAAAACTCACCACACTAAAATTCACCACACTAAAACTCACCACAATAAAACTCACCACACTCAAATTCACCGCACTTAAATTGAACACACTTAAACACACATCAATAAAATTCACTGCACTTAAACTCACCACACTAAAATTCACCACATTAAAACTCACCACACTAAAACTCACCACACTAAAAGTAACCACAATAAAACTTCTACTTGGAAAAACTCTACGGGGAAGAATTCTACGGGAAAGAATTCTACTGGGAAGAATTCTACGGGGAAGCACAGTCTTCGAAAGAATTGTATATGAGAACAGTTGTTTTAGCGGAGAATTAGTTTGGTTTTTGTTACTACATTTATAAAACCAATAAAAAATACGTCCACGGGTCCCTGATATAAATAATAAAAATGTTATTTATATTAATAAAATTGCTCCATAACCTTGCATTCACAAAATCTTTGCACGAGTCGTGTACGTGTCCAGCTAGTTTCTTATATAATGTTTGCTCGACATGCATAAATTAGTAAAATGTTTTATAATATATTTATATTATAATTACAACTTTTTATTTTTAAAAAGTTATATTTATAAAAATATATTTAATAAAAAAAATGTTGTTTGTAAAAAAAATATTTTTTTTAAAAATTTTTTTTCGTATACATTTTTTTTTTAAATATTTTTTTTTTTTTTTGAAACAAATTTTTTTTTTAAACAAATTTTTTCAGTTATTTTTTAAATAAAATTTTTACAACACTTTTTTTATATATTTTTCTAAAAAAAAAAATATTTTTTTTTTTAAATATTATGAACAAATTCATCAATATGACGATTCAAATTCATTGTATTGAATATAATTTCATATATATAATAAATGTATTCATCAATATGTTATTTAATGAACGGTGGTATCAACATAATGAATCTGAAAGTTGATGAAAAAATTCATATTATTTATGAATAAATTCATCATATGATGAATTTTTTTCCTGTGTAGTATGATATTAGCTGCGATCCCGTGGTACTTGAAACACATTTGTTTCACGGGAACACCATTGGTTCTATTTTAATAAGCACTGTTTTCTTTTGCCCTATCTTTTTCAACACAAATTCTTCTTCTTCTTGTTAAGTGCTATTCACAATGGCATAACATCACCACAAACAAATTTACGTTTGATACGTACAGTACAAGATCAGTAATTAATCCAAAACCGAACCTGGTTCTAATTGTTTGTTATTGTTTTGTATATGATCAGGACCAAAAACAACGGGAACGCAGCTATTGTGTAGTTCACAAATGATTTACTACAAGGAAAGTTAATAATTTATTAAATAAATCCGTTTCAAATTGTCAAGATTGGTCTATTGTAATTTTTTAAGTAATAGCTGAATGTTAGATGTTGGAAACGATTAAAATTTTATTAAATTTGCAACACTTTTTATTTTTTTTTTTAATAAAAATTCTATATTCCTGCACTTTGGTTATTTATATGACACACTGTAATCTAAAATAGTCTACATATAATTTAAAGGAAACTCGATTGTTTTTGATACCTTTAAGTTTTACCTCAACACCCAAGGCGGGGCAGAATAAAATCCGTTTTTAACAAAAGACCAAAATCCTCAGTTGCAGCAGCATCAAAAATAATGTGGCTTGGCAGCAGCAGCAGCAGCAGTAGACTTGCAACTTTATGATCCTACCTTGTGAGTTTATATGCCTCAGGAGCAGTGTGTGTGTGTGTGTGCAGGAGCTGAGCTCAGCACAAGCACATGTTCCACGTAAAAGCACCAGTGCATACTACACAAAAACACATAAATACAACAGCATTTAAAGTATGTGCAGAAAAAGTGCGAATTTAATAAAAAAAATGTCGGCAAAAAATTCAATTTTCTTAAAATGCTTTAAGTGCAGCAATGCAAACAGCAAAAATAAATCCATATAATTTAAGGTTTTTATTTATTTTTTTTAACTAGTTTTTTATTTTGTACAATTTCAATTTTATTGGCATTTTGAAAATATGCGCTCTGTTGATGCAAAAATGATTTTATTTTCAGCTGCCATGGAGTGCGAGGAATTGCTTTCGTTCGAAATATACAAGAGCCATGTGAAAAATACACAATCGCATTAAACGCACTTTTATTATTTTTAATATGCAGGTGAGTGGCTGTTTTCAATTCATGTGTAGGGTATATAAATTGCGGGAGAAGTGAAAACTTTATATGTAAAAATCCAAAGTATATTCTTTAATCCAATAAACTCAAAATAGTAATGATTACTACTAAATGGTTGCCATAAATTTCGATGTAGGTTTCCTTTCTTTTTATGCGTTTTAAAATTTATACAAAAATAAAATATTTCAAATATACTTAAAAGATTATAGAAATTCTAAAAAAATAAATTTATTATTGATCTAATCTCTGGCGAAATTCGATTTTGTTCTTCGTCAGAAAAACTCGTCTTCGGTAAAAATAGTCTAACATGTTACAGGGCAATACTTCCATGAGTACTTATTTTCGGTTAATAAGTTTCAAGACAATTCTTAACAGACTATCCAATATTTCTGCACCCAATGTTCGGTCTTTCACGGATCATTCCTTTGACGCCCGAAATTAATTCGTAAGATTTTTCTTCTCAAGCTATAATGTGATATTTTCACTCATTAAACTCTGCATTTTCTCTCACATAATTCTCGTATAATTCTCTCCGGTTGGTGTTTTTTTTTAATTTTCCCAGAACCCAGCTACACAGAAAAAAATATATTTGTAAATATAGCAAAAAATTTGATCAATACAATTAATTATCAATTAATTCATCGCCAATACGACCTTTAATTCAATTGATTAAATATTTAATCATATTAATTAAGCCGCGGTAGCTCAGTGGTTAATGCGTTGGACTGCGAGCCGAAAGGTCCCCGGTTCAAGCCTGGACTGGGGCTAACGACATCTTTTCTTAGAAACATTTTTCTATACCGCGCTACCTCTCGTCAGTAAATGGCAAACCTACGAGAGTAAAACCATTGCCTATGAAAAACTCTCACCCGCCGGTCGGATTCGGCAATAAACTGTAGGTCCCACCACTTTGAGTACAAATATAACACGCACAGCTCAAAATGGTGAGAGAGCTCGGCCGAAGTTCTATACAGGACTGTAGCGCCAAACTATTATTATTAATTAATAAATTAACAGAAAATAAAATTACATCAATACAATGAAATTATTTGCTGAAACGACTTAAAACGAATTAATTCTATTGATTAAATATTTAATCTTCTAAATTAATAAATTAACAGAAAAAAACAAAAAGTTACATCAATAGAATTAAATAATTTGCTGAAACGACTATTGAATTAATTGCAATCACCGTTGCTGAGCACACGAACCGGCACGGCATCACGATACGAGGTTGCAGCGAATTAACGCCGACAAACAAGCAAACGATGGAATTTTTGTTTGCGCGTTTGACTGCGCGCATATTATTCCCATTTAGTATATGCCAAGTATACACAAAAATGGTGATGATGGCAATGGTTTCATATTTAATTATGCTTCCAACTACATCATCAGCAAAGTATATGTTATGTACTTTCACAAGGATTTATAACATTATTTTTTAATTAACTGAATGAGAATTATAAAGACTGGCTCCGTTGATGGCTAGTTTTAAAGCTAATAGAACAGGCTTTTAGAAAAATTAAGTTGTAACTTTTAAACTTGAACATGTGGCCCGTCGTCATTATCCTAGCATTTAAAAATTGAAGTAGTTAAAAAGGATCCTTTTTAAAATTCTGAAAAAATATGAACAACCATACCAAAGTGATTTTTAGCCGATTTTATGTAACTATGAAGCACTTTATCTCTGGAAGTAAAGGTCAAAAAAAATAAAAAAAAATGGTCTATGCATATATCGCATACTCTTTATCAGTTGCCCAAATTTTATTGAAATCGAAGTAGGTGAGTTCCAACCGCTGGTCGATTTGGTGTGGAATGGCCCATATACTGAACAAAAGAAAACTGTGTAACCAAAAACATTTTGTGGTAAATTTAAAAAAAAAAAATTAAAATGTATTTGCTTTTGTTGTGTGTTTTTACTGATAAATTTTCTTTTATTTGGTTATCAGCTTTTTTAAGCTTTTGATTTTGTTTTGTTTCGTTTTTATTTCTTTTAATTTCGGGTTTTTTCGTATTTAATATTTATTTTTAGTATTTATTTTTCCTTTTGTTTGTGTTTTTCTTTTATTTTCATTGCGTGTTTTTACATCTATTTTTTTATATCCTACACATATGAGATACAGGGTATATTAAGTTTGTACAAATATTGCAACGCCCCTTAGAAGGCGTGTCTGGTATGAAAAATTGTATATATATTCTTGATCAGCATAACTACCTGATCTATCTATCTGTCTTTATGTCCGTCTGTCTTGCTGTCTGACCGGATACACGGTATCTTGAAAAATAATTGTCAAAATGCGATGACATTTTGTTTCAATATGTCTTAGCCAAAAAGTGGTTTTGAGTTTGAAAATGCACCTAATCAATAATCAGACACGCCTACCTCTCATACAAGTCACTTATATATAACTTTGTGGGAACAAATAACTAAAAAAGTATTCAAGATATAGTTATAAAATTTAAAACATTTTCTTAGAATTTACCTACAAATATCTGTTCCGAAATGGGGCATAATCCGTCTACCTTTTTTTTCTTACTACAATTCCCATTTTTTCATATCCCATAAAATTATACCAGTAATAAATCCACCAAGAGTGTAGGGTATTCCATAGTTAGGCATAACCGACTATAAAGGCCCGTCTTAAGTGACCGAACTTACCTATGTGACTTCACTTTCCCAAATCGTTTTTATTTCCGTTTAAGTTTTATCTTATATTTTTCTTACGGTTGTAATTTTTATTGTTTTGTTTTTTTTTGCTTTACTTTTTGATCTTGTGTTTTTGCTATTTTATTTTTCTTTTATATTTTTGCTTTTGATTTCGAGTAATGGCTTTTTGTTTGTAATTCTTATTGCTTTTGTGTTTCATTTTATAACTTTGGATTTTCGTTTTGATTTAGTTTTGTATTTTTTTATTTTTTTTTGTGTTTTTTCTTTTACTATTTTATTTTTCTTTCGAGTTTTGGCTTTTGATTTAAGTAATAGGTTTTATTTATGCAATTGTGATTGTCTTCGTTTTTTTATTTTGGATTTTGCTTTTTTCTTTGTCTTTTATATATATATTTTTTTTTCTTTGATTTTTTCTCGATGTTTTCTTTTTGTTATTTTGTTTTTCTTTTAGTTTAGTGTTTTTTCTTATGTTTTTGCGTTTGACCTTTAGTTTTTACTATTAAAATTAGTCAATATTATTATTTTATTGGGTAAATACCATTAAACTATACAAAACACTATTAAATTGTTTTTGTGTTTAAATGAAAATATTTTTTTGTATACTATTGAATCAGTAACTGTCATATTGACCAATTTTAACATGACTTTTTCTGAATGTTTGATTTGTTTTATTGCATTTTTTACTTTTTTTGTCTCATATTCATAGCTGTTTTAAATAATGAGTTGTATCGTTTTAAAAGTTTTGGTTTTATGGATGGTGCCCCACTCCGTTGTCCAATCCAACCCATTTATAGCCTATGTTACCCTTCGGCTTAAGTAAAATTTCAATAAAATCGCAAACAGACCGACAGGCATCTTGGATCTGGTATCCTAAAAATCATTTTCGGGTAACATTGTACAACAGGTTCCATAAAATGTCTCCGCCGATTATTTCCTCAGACTTTCTCATGAGACGACTCTTCACTAATCATTCTATTTTGTACAAACTTTAGTACACAAATTTTGGTACCAACAATAACTGCTTTGCACTAACTTGGGTGAAACTTAAGAAACTAAGCTAATTTTTCATGCGATATCAAAATAAGGACTGCGTCGAATAAAATTGTCCGCTACAAAAATCACAAAATCTAGAAATCTAGTAATCGAATTTTTATAGAATAAAATATTTTATTTTGCAAATTGTTTTTACATTTAAAAAAAAATATAAAAAACCAGAAATTAATATTTTTTAATAAAAAGTTTTAATTTTTCCGGAACCCCTTCTATTAATGTTGTAATGGTAGTGTCCGACACCCTCACTGCTGCTGAAGACCACTTTCTTTTGAAGTCTTGAAGGTCTTTGGCCACTTTTTTTGTTGTTTTCATCTCCCTTTTTACTAAAGCCCAGTATCTCTCAATCGGCCTGAGTTCTAGACAGTTTGGCGGATTGGCTTCTCTAGGCACCAAAATCACTGCATTTTGTTGGATCCACTCTAAGGCCGTTTTGCTGTAGTGACATGAAGCGAGGTCAGGCCAAAAAAAATGTGGACACTTCATGTTGGTGTAAAAATGGACGCAATCTCTTTTGCAAGCATTCCTTCACATATATTTCGCTATTAATTGTACCCGATGTCACGAATGAGCTGCTCCTTTTTCCACAACTGCAAATTGCCTGCCAAACAAAAATTTATTTGGGAATTTTGTGATTTTTTTTGATTTGAATTTTTCAGCGACATTTCCTCGAGAATCGGCTGTATAAAATTCCTGCTCAGGTAGCTGAGAAAAGTTCGCTAAAACATAAGTTTCGTCGTCCATTATGCAGCAATCGAATTTTATAAAAAAATCTTGGTTCAGATTTTTAGCTCGTTGTTTTGCGGTTTCATTCTTGACGGCATTTCTATCCGGAACTTAAATAAATTTTGTATTGACTATAACAGACACAAATTATTTTCTGCCATTTAATTCAGAGCTACTATGATCAAATTTTTATTTTTTAATTTTTTTAATTTGAATCTTGCAATAGCACATTATGGGAAGATATGTAACGGATAATTTTATTAGACGCAGTCATCAGTCATACGAAATAGAGTTCTGAAATTTGACTATCTAAAAATTGTAGTATTGAAGAATACATTATTTAAATACACTAAAATATTTAAATAAAAATTTAAATTAGTAAAACCATTACATTTTAGTTTTTATTACTTTGTTGATTTCATAATATTTTCATGACCTGTTTTACGACTTTTAGAGTTTACGATTTTTTGTGGCAGTCGTAAAAGTATATTTAATTATTTATTCTATAGCTCTGGTAATGCTTGGCTTTTTATGGTTGGTTTCCATACAGACGCTGAACTATTAAATAATATTAAATAATACAAATAGTTTTATATCAGTTTCAGTATGGGATTTTATAGAGTCATAATACAAAGAAATATAGTTTTTATATTTTCATTATTTTTAAGGACATTAAAGACGCTTTAAAAACAAATACAAAATAAGCTAAATATAGTGTGTATTATTTATTCTATCGGGCAAAAATTTAGATTGATTATAAATAAAAGAAAATTCAAATATGCTATAATGTTAAGCAGAATAAAAAATAAACCATAAAATGCATAAAGTTGTCATAACTGAAATTGACTTCGAGCGACAGTCAATTGCACACTAACCTAAAGCACTCCTATCAAGGATTCAAAAGACAATTTCTCCGTGTATGTGATAAGTAATTGATACAAATATAATATTTGTTCTTGTTGAAGTTGCTGTCATTTTGAATTTTTTTTTTGTGTACTACTTCAACATAAGTCGAATGTTAAGTGTAGGTAATTTCCATTTGAGTGCACTGGTGAAAATACTTACCTACTTGTTTTACCTACCATATATGGCTACTACATTTACCTACGACATTTAACTACTACATTTACCTGGTACTCTCTTTCACATATCTATTCATGCCACTGCTGCAAAAGTCAAAAACATAAATTGCTAGACCGATATAAACTGCATATGTTGCCTTCACTGAAACCTTTGCGATTTTGCAAACATTTTTCATTTTTTTTATGCTTCATGCAATAAGTGATGCAATCTAAGTAATACTATTAAAAATTTATCCATGTACACTAGACTGACAATGTATTCAAATCGAGAAAAGGTCAACACCCTAAAACGCTCTATTACGGATAAAAATCGTTGTGAAATGCAGCGAAATCTGAATATGAAAAATTAACCCAAAGTTCACGTTCTGATATTCAAATCATCAATTTCAAAATTAAATACAAATGATGTCTTTAAAATGCCGTACATTTCCTAATAACATCTTTTAGAAAATGTTATTGAAATTTTAACAAACCATCAACGTACAAAATCTGATAAAAAAAATACAGAAAAAGTGGTTATCATAATAACCACTATCGGTTTCTTTATTTTGATCAGTTTCTGTTTAATTTGGCGCTAATTTGTTAAATTTATTTCAAAATGGCAGATAGTACAAATTAATTTCGTGGACGAACGGCGTACAGTGGTTCAGAATATCCGCCAAATTTCTGTATCTTTTGATGCACAGAAAAAAAATACCAATCATATGTATGAATTTCGTTCTTTAGGGTGTGTGCGAGTTCGACTAAATTGCTGACTAAACTAAATTTTGTCGGTAATGCAGCGTTTACTTTTCAATTTAGCAACTTTTCGAGCAAACTAAATTGAACTAAATTAGAAGACAGCAATCAAACATATGATAATCATTTTATTTTGGACTTTAACAATTACCGGTTACTGAATGGCGATCGAATAAAAACTTGTACAATTTAGTTTAGTCAGTAATTTACTCGAACTCGCACACACCCTTAAACTATGATTCATTGTATTGAAGAACAATTCATAATATTGATAACTACAAAACATCAATGTTGACGAAGTGTAAGAATACGATTCATCATAGTAATAAACAAAACCATAAAATACAACATAGTTGTACATCATATTGATGAATACTGTTCATCAAACTAAATATCATCCAAAACATTTATTTCTTCGTTCATTTTTGTCATACTTCTCAGTTCTTGAGTAGTTCTTTTGAGTTATTTCTTATAAAGGGTTTTTCAACAGGGACGCTACAAAAATAGAGTAACAGGGACAGCAAACGATGCCATATTTCTTGCCGCTCTTTTGACATTTCTCTTCAGTAAGGTTTGTCATTTCATGATGGAAAGATATACGAATTCGAATTTCGGTAGTAAATTTTAATAATCTCGACTCGTTGTTGACTCGTATATCTCTCCATCATGAAATGACAAACCTTACTGAAGAGAAATGTCAAAACAGCGGCAAGAAATATGGCGTCGTTTGCTGTCCCTGTCGTTCTACTTTTATAGCGTCCCTGTTAAAAACCCTCGGAAAAAACTGTTGTAGCGCTCTTATTGAAAAACCCTTTATAAAGCTTGCTCGACATGTATATATTAGTAATTACAACTTTTTATTAATAAAAATTCTATTTTTTTTTTCAATTTTAAAATCTTTTTTTTCAAACACATTTTTTTCAAAACAAAAAAAAATTCGGATATGATATTTTTAATTTTTTTTTTTTTTTTAATGAGATTTTTTCAAATTTTGTTTTGTAAAATCAATTTTTTTTTTTTTGAAAAATACGCAAAAAAATTACATTAATTATTTTTTACAAAAAAATGTATATTTATACATACCAAACTCAAAATTTAAGTATTTCGTCCTTCATTATGATGTTCGATAGTATGAATAATTTCATATATTTATGGAATGCACTCCTCAATATGTTATTTAACAAACGGTTGTATCAATATGACGAATAATGTAGTTTGTAGAGAATTCATAATATTTATGAATAAATTCATCATATTGATGATTTTTTTTTGTGTGTGTGTGTGTAGTGAATATTTTTGTGCGTGATTTTTTTTTGTTTGATTAGAAAGTAATGAAATTTAATTTTTTAAAATTCGAAATCGTAAATTCGATAATTATATTTCACTGTAAAGGGTTTTTCAATAAGAGCGCTACAAGTTTTTTTTTTTAAATAAAACAAAAACGGTTTTGGATATCAATGAAAATCTTTATTTCTGTAAAAGTACGTTCGATGCCATTATGTATGGAACTCGATTTCTTTTGCATGGCCACCACGGGCACGCTTGCTGAAGTCCAGACGCTGAACCCAATTTTCGACGGTTTTCAAGCATAAATCGGGCGATACTGCTGCAATTTCACGTTCGATATTCGTACGAAGTTCATCAATCGTGGCTTGTTGACATAGACCATAGACTTGACTTGACTTGTTGACATAGACCATAGACTTGACGTAGCCCCACAGGAAATAGTCTAACGGCGTCAAATCGCACGACCGAGGCGGCCAATCGACTGGACCATCACATTCTCCAAACTTGGTTTCCAATAAATTGATTCTGCCATTCGCTGTGTGGCGCCGTCCTGTTGGAACCACATGTCCTCCAAGTCCATATCATCCAATTGGGGCCAAAAATATTCGGTTATCATTGAACGGTAGCGATTCCCATTCACAGTAACGTGCCGGTCTTGATCATCACGGAAGAAGTACGGCCCATAAACCGCTCCAAACCGTAAAATCGGGATGCAATGACTCATGGAGTACGTGTGGATTGCTGTCTGACCAATAACGCATATTTTGTTTATTGACGAAGCCATTCAGTCAGAAATGAGCCTCATCTCTGAAGATGATTTTTCGATGAAAATCCGAATCATTTTCAAGTTGTTGCTCAGCCCAATTCACGAACATACGACGCTTCTGGTGGTCAAGCGGCTTCAGTTCTTGCGTCAATTTGATTTTGTAAGGATCTAAGATCTTTTCGCAAAATTCGCCACAAGCATGTCACAGAGATGCCAAACGCTTGAGAACGACGTGTGAGAGACGCATTTGGGCTTTCTTCAACTGAAGCCTCAGCGGTAGCAATATTCTCGACACTACGGGCACTTCTTTGTCTCACTGGCACGGGAATATTTTGTACTATGCCTGTGGATTCAAATTTGTCCACTAGACGCTTAATTGTTGATCTGCTAGGACGATCATAAATTGGACGTAGCGCTCTTAATGCTGAGGCCACTGACCCCGAATTTCGGTAGTAAATTTTAATAATTTCAACTCGTTGTTGGTTCGTATATCTTTCCGTCATGAATTGGTAAACCTTCATGAAGAGAAATGTCAAAAGAGCGGCAAGAAATATGGCGTCGTTTGCTGTCCCTGTTGCTCTACTTTTGTAGCGTTCCATTTGAAAAACCCTGTATAATATGTTATTTAATAAACGTTAGAATCAATATGACGAATAATATAGTTCGTAGAGAATTCATAATATTTATGAATAAATTCATCATATTGATGATTTTTTTTTGTGTGTGTAGTGAATGTTTTTGTGTGTGATGTTTTTTGTTTGATTAGAAAGTAATGAAATTTAATTTTGTAAAATTCTAAATAGTAAATTCGATAATTATTTCACTGTATAATAAGTCTGTTTACGCAAAAAGGCGTACTTTTACCGATTTTGAATATATTCAAAATTATTAAAAAAGTCAGAAGTTTATGGTTTTTTTCGTTCTTTATTTGAGCAATATAAATTAAGAGACAAACGAAAGTGTTTGCCATGTATAATGATACAAAAATGTATAATGATACAAGATATGATTGGAGATCAAGTAAGAAAATTCAATAAATAATATAAGTTAAAATTGTTTCTTCTGTTAAATGTAAGCACTTTTTTATTAGAATTAGTTTTTTTTATTATTATTAATTTTTTGTATGATTGATTATATTAGATAAACAAATTCAGTTTGGTTGAAAATGGAAACTTAAATTTTTGAAAAGTATGAATTTTATAATTATTTAATTTTAGTTCAAATATCTGCATGAGTTTTGAAAAAATTGCGCTCAGGTTATAATTTTTTTTTTAAATACTAAATATATTTTTTGTTTTTTTTTCCGGAAAAAACGATTGTTTCGCATTTTTTAGTTTTTATGCTATGAATGGTTTATAAGACATCTACTTATTTTTCTGAATTTTCATTTTGAACGTGACTAAGACGAAGACAATCGATTACTGATAATTTATGAATAAAATGTTCATAAAACATATGTTTTTCAAATTTTCTAATTTTTGAGTTATTTTCATGAATTATGTAAAATATTAAAAAATGCAAATTTCATGCATAAGAAAAAACTGTAAATCATTATGTATTTATTATGATTAGGATTCATAAATTTTACAAATTTTATTATTAGTCATAACAGGCGAAATTATGATTATTTATTCATCACTTGTGTTTCATATTGCTTATTCATGTTCTTAATTCACATTTCACAACAGTTCTGTCTGTTCACAACAGTTCTTTGTCGATATATTTTCAAATGCGATATTTTTTACATTATTTTGCATAATTAGGATATGTATTTCAAACTGCACTCCACGTCTATTTAGCTACGGCTCACTATATAACTTTTTAATCATGAATGATGATTAATAAATCATAAAATGTATTCCAGAACCAATACTTATTACTCATGACTTCTGAATATATTATACATAAAACATGAGTAAATAATAATATTATTCAATTAATCATAATAATTGATTTTTACCATAATCATATATTATGAATAAAAACCAAATTATTATGATTACTTATTCTTGGCTGGATATCATGATTAAATTTTGCAAAATTTATGCGTATAATACATATATAAGAACATTTCAATTCGCGAGTAAAATTCTTTAAAAGATTTTAAGTTGAAATTGATTTAATCTTATAACTAAATGAATAACCCTTCACCCCATAGCTGCCTTTGATCGAGAATACTAAGGCACCTGGCCACTGGAGGCGTTATAAGGACTGCGTCGAATAAAATTGTCCGTTACATATCTTCCCATAATGTGCTATTGCAAGATTCAAATTAAAAAAATTTGATCATAGTAGCTCTGAATTAAATGGCAGAAAATAATTTGTGTCAGTTATAGTCAATACAAAATTTATTTAACGCGAAAATGGCAAACGAAGTGGAAGTGCGAGAAAATATAATTAAAATTTTTCAAAAACAACCTGGTTGGTCTTTTAAAAAAATTGCCAAGGAGGTAGGGGCTAACCCTAAGACAATTTCTCGCATTATCAACCGCTTTAAGGAAGACCTGAGTATTGATCGGAAGAAAGGTTCTGGTAAAAAAAGGCCCACATGATCGTGAAAAGTCGAAGAAGGTTGTGAATATTTTAAAGAAAGAAAGATCCAAGCATATCCGGAAGGAAATTGGCGAGAAAGGCGGATTGCTCAGAATCTTTCGTGCGCAGGACTAAGAAAGAAGCTGGGCTGAAGACGTACAAGGTCCAAAAAGTTCCGGATAGAAATGCCGTCAAGAATGATACCGCAAAACAACGAGCTAAAAAGCTGAACCAAGATTTTTTTAAAAAATTCGATTGCTGCATAATGGACGACGAAACTTATGTTTTAGCGGACTTTTCTCAGCTACCTGTTCAGGAATTTTATACAGCCGATTCTCGAGGAAATGTCGCTGAAAAATTCAAATAAAAAAAAATGACAAAATTCCCAAATAAATTCCTTGTTTGGCAGGTAATTTGCAGTTGTGGAAAAAGGAGCAGCTCATTCGTGACATCGGGTACAATTAATAGCGAAATATATGTGAAGGAATGCTTGCAAAAGAGATTGCTTCCATTTTTACGCCAACATGAAGTGTCCACATTTTTTTGGCCTGATCTCGCTTCATGTCACTTGGCAGCAAAACGGCCTTAGAGTGGATCCAACAAAATGCAGTGATTTTGGTGCCTAGAGAAGCCAATCCACCAAACTGTCCAGAACTCAGGCCGATTGAGAGATACTGAGCTTTAGTAAAAAGGGAGATGAAGACAACAAAAAAAGTGGCCAAAGACCTTCAAGACTTTAAAAGAAAGTGGTCTTCAGCAGCTGTGAGGGTGTCGAACACTACCATTACAACATTAATGGATGGGGTTCCGTAAAAATTAAAACTTTTTATTAAAAAATATTAATTTCTGGTTTTTTATATATTTTTTTTAAATCTAAAAATAATTTGCAAAATAAAATATTTTATTCTATAAAAATTCGATTACTAGATTTTTTCATTTTTGTAGCGGACAATTTTATTCGACGCAGTCCTTAGATAAATTTTATATTTTGAACGGTCACAACTGAAGTCTTTTAAAAGACTTTAAACTGAATTTAACTTATAGCTGAATGAATATACTTTCATCACATATCCACTGACCGCTATTCAAAAATATTTACCATATCAAAAAATACAGAATTCCAAGAATATTATTTTTTAATATATATCGTAACTAACGAAAGTTCATTCGTACTATGTACTAATTTTAACGAGCATACATGAATATTGAATATTAGATTGAATTAAAATTGTGTGCACAGTTTATTTGCACTGTTTCGCAAGTATTTACAACACTTTTAAAATTTTCACTTAAATACTTTGATAAAGTCCACATTTCAGCGCCTCAAATTCAACTTATCGCAGTAATGAAATTGCATTTTATTATATTGGCAACTTCTGATGCCATTAAATTGGAGGCTTGGAGACAGACAGACATCAAAAAACAGACAATAAAAGCATTACTTGCTTGCTTGAATCTTTTAATTTTAAATGGATTTTTTCGAAATGCTTTTCTTTGGTATTGTTATAGGTTGTTTTTATTTTTTTTTACTTTTGAGATGAGTTTTTGTTCTGAGTTCTTTCATATAGACTACTTGTGTATTTTGCTGTACATTTTGTTGTAACTCATGTTGCTTTTGTTGTTGTTGTAATTGATTGTTGTCAACACATCGTTACGGCGCTATTTTAAGTAGAATTTATTGTTACGCAGTGAAGGCCTGCTCCGTTAACAATACACAGAACCGTAGATTTTGTTTTTTTTTCTTTGCCAATACATGGAGTGGTTGGAGGACATTGTATGATTTTGTCGAAGGCACAAGGAAGAAAGGGAAAATTACGTAAAGAGGATTATAGAGTATTACGTCAATCAGTGAGGATTTTCGTCAAGGATACATTTCTACTTCTGTTTTTATTGTTTGTATTGATATGGCAGTAGATATGGGACAAATGTTTTCGGAAAAAATGTCTGCTGTATTTTGCTTTTATTTACACAAAAAGGAGATATATTTTTAAATGTGTGTTTATTTTTTAATATTTTTTGAAAATTTGTTCCACTTTAATTTCGATATATTTCTGCTCAACCGTACATTATTTAATTATATATACGATAATAATTTTAGAATTGTCAACTAGTAAATATTTGATGATTTATTTTTCAAATTAATATATGAAATACAATTTTTTTTTTTAAATTGCAATATCTATCAATGAGAATTTTTATAATATTATATATATAGCAGATAAAGGCATTTAACAATTATGGCAAAAAATTGAAATTTAATATACATTTATTAATTAAAAATCATTTAATTTTTAGTTATTTACAATTTTTTAAATGTCACATGTTGCCAATTTTTCTTGTCTATTATTACAATTAAAAATAATTTATATAACTCTATAAATACCAAATTTCTGCATGTATCCTTTTTTGACACTCTATTTATATATTAGTTTAAAAAAGCTTTTTTTATACAAAAATATATTAGAATGCATATAAATGTATAAATGACTCTGCATATCACAATTTGACCACAATTAAATAATTTAATTAAACAAAAATTTTACATTGTTTCATCATTTGCGAATAAAAATATCCCCGTCAATAAACAAACTATGTAAATGATACAGTTTACAACAAATATTTCTATGTATCCTTTTTGATTTCTAAATTTTAATACTTTTTTATTGTGTATATACAAAAAAGAAACATACAAAATTTTTAATTTTTTGAAATGCAATTCAAACAATTATTTGAAATTTTAAAAAATATTTTTTTATAAAAAATTTATCATTTTTTCAATATTTTTAATTTGCCACAATTTGTTAAATACATGCAGTCAACGAGTCATATCATAAAATAAACAGTTTGACATACTTTACCAACCACACACTCATATCCTTTTTTTGTTTTTTTATTTTCACATTTTATAACAGGCCAAAAGTGATAATTGTGCTACTTTCAGAAGTCCCAAATAATTTATTAAATTTAAAAAAAAAAATTTATATTTATTGATTTTTTTCTTAATTGTTTTTAGTTATATCGATGATTTAAATTCGCCACAATTTGATAAATACATTCACTCAACGGTGCAAATTACAAAATAAATTTTTTGCCATACTTTACTAACCACACCCCCATATCCTTTTTTTTTTGTTTATATTTATTTTCACATTTTATAGCAGACATTATGTGATATTTGTGCTACTTTCATAAAACCCGAATAGTTTATTAAGTTTTTAATTTAATTTTTAATTTTTTCTATTTTTTTTTTTTGTTTTATCAATTATTTATATTCGCCACAATTTGGTAAATATATTATCTCAACGATTCATATTTTGAAATAATTTGTTTGGCATAATTTACCTACCATAGCCACATATCCTTTTATTTCTATTTTCAAACTGCATAACAGACAGAAAGTTATATTTGTGCTACTTTCATAAGACCAACCTAATTGATGAAGTTTTGGAATGAAGTTTATATGCATACATGTATTTAATTTCTTCTAAAAATGTTCTCATTTTATCAGTAAGTTATATGCACCACAATTTGCTAAATACATTCAGCCAACGATTCATATTATAAAATAAATTTTTTAACAAACTTTACCAACCACACCCTCATATCCTTTTTTTCATTTTCACATTGTATAGCAGGCAGAAAATGATGTTTGTGCTACTTTCATAAGCCCAACATAATTGATGAAGTTTTAATAAAGTTTATTTTATGTATATTTAAATTTTTCTAAATATTTTATAATTTTATCAATAACTTTTATATGCCACAACTTGCTAAATACTTTCAGTTAACGATTCATATTTTAAAATAAATTGTTTAACATACTTTTCCAACCACACCCTCATATCCTTTATTTGTAAATTTTTATTTTTCACAATCTGCAAACGCAACATAGTGATATTTGTGCTACTTTCAAAAGCCGCACATAATTGATGAAGTTCTTATGAAGTAATTTATATTAAAAAAAAAAAACAATTCGCATACTTGCTGCGGCAGCAATATTTGCTATGGAAACAACTTAAATACTAAAGAAAGTGATTCGCTTGTTTTAAGTACAAAATTAAAGTTCTTCTTTGAGATTTCTTTTAAATTTATTTTCTCTTCAAAATACGTTGAGTGGGGCGCAGAAGGCGATGCGCTA
Source organism: Dryomyza anilis (assembly GCA_951804985.1). Classification (NCBI taxonomy): domain Eukaryota; kingdom Metazoa; phylum Arthropoda; class Insecta; order Diptera; family Dryomyzidae; genus Dryomyza; species Dryomyza anilis. Next base: position 108,906,704 of record OX638130.1, read on the forward strand.
AAAGTAAAAATTAATTGAGTTAATGAAGAATATTTTGCGTTAAGTATTTTTGCGGTGGTTTCCATTCTCTGCGCTTTGTAAATACCACTGACTGACTGACTGCTGTGCTAATGATGAATGAATTTTTAATTTTTTTAAAATGAGTTCTTAAGTGCAAATAATGCTTGGATAATTTGCATAATTAAAGTGGCAGACAGCTTTGAAAACGTCGCGATTCATGTGGAATAATTTTTGTAAAGTGATGTTTTTCATGCGGAAAATTGCATATTACTTGAGTTTTATTTTTGTCATTCTATGTTGATATAAACTTAATATAATTTTTACTAAATGTCTGGTTGAGGTTGAGCTTGCTTTTGTTTTGGGTGAGACACAGCGTATGAGTGATAAATCTTATATGAATTTTAAATATCAAGAAATTGTTAATAAAACATAACACATTTAAAGCATATTTTAAATGTAATTAATTAAACATTTTAATTATTTCAAATCTTTACCGTGGAGCAATTATATTACCCTTTGTACCACAGGCGTATGAGTAACAATATGTTTATTTGATTATTTATTTAAAACTGATAATATATTTGCAGTTTAATGAAAATTTCGTGTAAATACATTTAAAATGCTAATTATTTACATACGCTTATTGGAAATATCGCTGTATTTTGTAGAGGCTTTAATAAATTATCTGCGGTTCCCGAGGCTGCTATAAATTGACAAATTCCATGTATTTCGCATTTTCAATTACAGCGATTGTCTAAAATTGAATAAAGTGCTATTTTTGTGCTTGACACCAACGGCAATTTGAACTACATGTATTTAATAGAGTTGATTATAATAGGCAACAACATGATTTCAATATGATTATGCAAACACCAGTGCTTTGTTCGACATGTTAAAATCACTGTCATTATAAATTTGTTATAAATTATGCTGTTACGAGATTGTTACAAATTTAATTTGCGTAAATAAGCGCAATTTTTTTATAGTTCACTGAGCACCAAATTTGAATTAATTTCACGCAAGCGTTATTACATATTTTAATAATTTAATTATTTACGAATATTGCTCATACGTCAGAGTGCATCATGGAAATTATTATTATAACCTTTTTATTTAATGTCAAACTATTTATGATAAATAAAGCATTTAATAAAAAATATAATTAATTCACTTAATTTTGTCACAAAGAGACGTGGCTGATATTAAACAGGATCATTCTATGCGTCGCTTTAGTCGTATCCATCTATTCAAATCACGATTACAAGAAAACCATATTGACTAAGTCTATGAAACTCATATTTTAGGTGACGTATATAAGCACGATGTATTAAATATTTGCGTGATCGTTCATTTTTTGATCTATGTTTCGCTCGTTGTCTCACCTTCTTTATATGACCCTGAAATCATACGCAAAATTATTACTGGACGAATATAACTAATAAATCATGTATTATACGCATAAATTTTGCAAAAAATAATCATAATATCGAGCCAAGATTAAGTAATCATAATTATTTGGTTTTTATTCATAATATATGATTAGAGAAAAAATCAATTATTATGATTAATTGCATAAAATTATGCGTATGTGGATGAATTTGAGTGTGGTGAATTTTAGTGTGGTGAGTTTTATTGTGGTGAATTTTAGTGTGGTGAGTTTTAATGTGGTGAATTTTTGTGTGGTGAATTTTTGTGTGGTGAATTTTAGTGTGATGAATTTTGGTGTGGTGAGTTTCAATGTAGTGAGTTTCCATGTGGTGAGTTTTAGTGTGATGAGTTTTAGTGTGGTGAATTTGAGTGTGGTGAATTTTATTGTGTTGAGTTTTAGTGTGGTGAATTTGAGTGTGGTGAATTTTAATGTTTTGAATTTGAGTGTAGTGAATTTTAGTATGGTGAGTTTTAGGGTGGTGAATTTAAGTGTGATGAGTTTTAGTGTGGTGAATTTTAGTGTGGTCAATTTTAATGTGGTTGATTTTGTTTTCTATCCTTTTTTTATTTTTCTGTTGTTTTTGAGTTATTGCTTAAGTTTTGTGCTTTTACTTTTGTTTTTGTGTTTGATTTTTGCTTTTGTTTTTTCTGTTTTTTGTTTTATCTTCTTAGCTTGTGTATGTGCCGAGTTATGTCGTTTTGAAAGTTTAGGTTGTTTAGGAGGTGCCACGCCCCTTTGTCCAATCCCGATCATATATGGCCTATGACCCCTCCGGACTCCATAGTATCCATGTGCAAAATTTCAGTTAAATCGGTTCAGCGGTTTAGACGTGATGCTGGAACAAACAGACAGACCGACAGACTCACAGACGGACCAAGAGTTTTATGTATATAGATACGTTTCTAGATATTAGCTTCATCCACTATATAACATTAACTATATAACCCAAACTTTTTATACTTCAAATTGTCAAATTGTTTTTTCTTCAAATTTTTATACTACAAAAAAATTATTAATTAATTAATTAAACCCTCAATTTGCACTGACTAATTATGCTTCAATTTCAATCTGACCTTTTTATTTGCTGTGTTTGAGAAAAATAATGAAAGAATTCGTATAGTCACAGGACATACAAAAAAGCAGAGCTTACTATCCTTTGGCAGGCATTTGTTGTTTCTTCTGTTAATAATGATCTTGATGCTTAACGTTAATTATTATGCTAATGCTAATAATGAAGATACAGATAATGTTGTTGATGGCGATGAAACATTATCACTCATTGGGGTCTCATTGATAAATAATGAGCAACATTAATTTGCTTGACTTGACATTCACACAATACAGACACTGAACTTTTTTGTATAAAATATATAATATTAAATTTAGTAAATAAATGAAGTACCCAAAATGTATTTTAAATAACAAAATGCACTCATTGTCTAAATGCTCTCATTATGTAATTAGGATAGCATTAAATAAACGACAAATCACATAAAATTAGTTTTACGTAAGTTGGTCAGCACATGTACTGGAGCCTGGGGTAAAGTGGGAAATAAGGTAATATGGGAAAATACTAATTTTTTAAAAGTTATGACACATATAGACAAAGAAAAAACTACTGTAATGTGTTACTTAATATGGCATACTCTTTTTTATCCACAATTTAGGCAAATGTGTGCCTTCTAACATTGCTTTTCGAGAACAAGCGAAAAAATGTATTGAAAAAGTCTTCTAGAGTGGAGCTAATAGAAAAAAAAAAGAAAATGCAATCCTAATCAGCAGCCTCGAATTATATAGAATTGATGTATAGGATGTCCATGGCAAAATGTTTGTCTCGTTTATTAAATTTAGTTATAGTGCAAAGTGAAGATTTATTATTTTTGAAATATTCCTTGATACTTTTTTAATTTTATGAATTAAATGTCCATGCGTTATTTCCATGTTATATCTATAAAATTATACAAAGTAGCTTTCACCAAGTGTCGTTGCAATTAAATATCACTCATACGCAACGTTGCACAATCTACCAAGTCTTCAGATTAACATCACTTTGTAGTATTTAATGAAATGTTGCAGAAATATTTTCTATTTCAATAAATAGCTAATTTCTTAAAGTTTTTATTTTACGGTTAGCAGCACTAATTGCCAATTAGGCTGTTATGCAATTAGAGCAAGAGCTCTGCAACTGTGTAATTTCGCCCCCCACATTTAGAGTTGCAGCACTGCTTATTAACTACATCTTGGTATCAGATGTGTACAATAAGTTGTGCACTTGTCAAAACTACATAAATACGTATTTCAGTATCAGGTTCAGTTGCCAGTGCCTACGCCTTTGAAATGTTGAACCAACTAAATTTTAATTATGCCTCGTACATTAAGTTGATATTGCAATATGTCACATATGCATTTAACAATTTCTGTGTAGTTAATTAACACTTGCACCATATGTTATATACAAAAACTATAAATTTAAACAAATATATTAAGGCTTTCTGATATTTGGTATTGAGTTTCTTTGAAGATTTTCATTAATTCAAAATATTGCTTAAAGCTGTTTAAGGTTCAGTCAGTACGAGTTGTGTATTTTTGAACAAAATTACCAATTAAGTGTTTAAATATTTCCATTGGTTTGCTCATACACGGAGAAAATTGTTTACTGATAATTTATGCATAAAATATTCATAAAACATTTTTTTCTAATTTTCTTATTTATGAGTTATATTCATGAATTATATATAATATTATAAATTTTGCAAAATTCATACATAAAAAACAGTAAATGAATTTGTTATGAATAGGATTTTTAAATTTTACAAATTTTATAATTAATCATAACAAGCGAAATTATGAATATTTATTTATAACTTATGTTTCATATTGCATATTAATTTTCTATGCGCAATTCACGTCAATTGTGAAAAACCACGGCGTAGGATGAGTCTAAAAAAAATGTAAGTGAGTGAATAAGGTGAAAATGTGTCATTTGAAAATAAATGTAAAATTTAACAGATAAACAAGTTGAAGCAAAGTACTTTTTCTACTTTTTTTTACTGTTCGATTCCTTCATAATGTAAATCATAAGATTTGTCCCTGAATGTCCCTGAACTAGTGACTTATGAACAGGACCCGTATTTATGACCTAAAAATACGTTAAAAAATGACCCTAAAACGACAAAAAATTTCTTTAAAAATTACCTAAAGATTATTTATGCAAAAGCATAAAAAACCGATTTTTAGCTAATACAGCTTATTTACTGTGGTCAGTTGTTACCTAAATTTCACATTCTATTGAAAGGTGATGCAGCAAAATAATTAGTTCTACTATAAGGTAGATAAAAAAGAGTATTCCAATTTCTACTACATCTACGACTGTGGCTAAAACTAATATATTTAGTTAGGAAGCTCTTGATGTATGTAAATTATATCGGCAATCTGTCTACGCACTCCAAGAGTCTTTATTCATGCAATGCACAGTGTTGACCGAAGAAAGGATTATAGGTTTTTGTGAGGTAACGAAGAACATTCTTAAGTTTTACCTTGAATTTCATATAAATACAGTATGTAGTAAAAATTATTGTATATGTAGTAATATTTCAATATTGAGGTTGAAGTTAAATAAATAACAACAATATTTTTTGAGAGACTAATATTCTCAAATTTTAAATAAATTTTGCCTTGAATTTGATATAAATACAGTATGTAGTCAAAATTATTGCATATGTAGTAATAATTTAGTATTGAGCTTGAAGTTAAATAAATAACAACAATCTTTTTTGAGAGACTAATATATTCAAATTTTAAATAAATGCAGAATATTGTTAAATCAATTGAGTATGTAGTTATTTTTAAACATTAATAATAATAATAATAGTTTGGCGCTACAGTCCTGTATAGAACTTCGGCCGAGCTCTCTCACCATTTTGAGATGTGCGTGTTATATTAGTTTATTGGCGAATCCGAACGGCGGGTGAGAGCTTTTTCATAGGCAATGGTTTTACTCTCGTAGGTTTGCCATTTACTGACGAGAGGTAGCGCGGTATAGAAAATGTTTCTATGAAAAGATGTTGTTAGCCCCAGTCCAGTCTTGAACCGGGGACCTTTCGGCTCGCAGTCCAACGCACTAACCACTGAGCTACCGCGGCTACATTAGCTTGATTTAAAATAAGTACAGTATGTAGTAAAATTTAAAACATATGTAGAATTTATTTATATAGTTTTTTTTTAATACAAATGTATTCAAATTTTGCATTAATGCATTAAAATCATGTAGTTATTTTCCATACAAAAATATTTTTCAAAAATAAAAATGTTGTAAAAACAAATATATATAATTTGAACATAAATTAAATACAAATGTATTTATTTAAAGACATTTTTATTTATTTTTAATACAGTATTTTTTTTCGTTCAAGCTATATCTTTTATTGGTCATTTTGTTTTTAAATCATATTAAACGAATTTACTAAAATAAGAGGTATTCATGAGCAAACATACGCAAATTTTATTCAGTTAATCATAATAATTAATTATTACTTAACTCATATATTATGAATAAAAACCAAATCATTATTATTCTTGGCTGGATACCATGATTAATTTTTGCAAAAGTTCTGACTATAATACATGATTTATGAGAAAATGTCGCTCTGTATATACAAAATAAAATCTTTTGCTCGCATCTGCTCCCTGAAAGAGTCACGGAACTGCATTTGTTCCATTAAAATATTGATAACTTTAAATTGAAATTAAACGATTGCGATCAGTTCAATTTTTATAAATAATATAAAATATTTTTGCTTTTCCTTTAAAAGACTTTTATTTTATAACTATTTAACCTTGGTCCATACAAATATTGCTAAAATAGTACGTATTTGGGAAGCTCCTTTATTTGAGTTCCTTTCATATAAATGAAAAAATTAATTGTATCAATTTTCGTAGAGCCAATTGAATCGAATGATAGAAAAAAAGTAATAAAAGAAAACTAAAGAATAATTAAAATCGAACCAAATATTCAAAGGAAATACATACGTGCCGACTAGAAACTAATGTTTGCTGACCGGATACAGTGCAGGAAACCTGCAGTCTAAACGTTGTGCAGAAGGCAGAAATGTGTGAAAAAGGCGGTATAGATAGACGGCAGAAGGAAGACAGCTGGAAGGTTATCAAACTGTTGAGAAACGCACAAAAAACTAGCACCAAACGGAAAAACTTTTCAAACTTAATTGAAAATGAAAATTACAGTAGCTGCAAAAATGAGCCGGATGCTGCTAAAAGAAGACGCCAGAGACGAAAAAACTGAATCAAATGAGAATCAGTAACATAAGGATTAACAGCAGGACAGCACGACGTCGACGACGACGACGACTGATGGCAAAAGTTCTATTCGAAAAATAAAGAAAAACCAATAAAAGGCGATGAACAAAAATACGTTTGCAGCAACGGAAGGAAGTGAAATGTTTGCATTTATCAGGAAGTGAAGTAAATAAGTAATGGTGGGATAAAGTGAAGCGAATAGCAAAGCAACGAACTATATTGAATGAGTGGATAAAAACGAAGTAGACTGATGAAGATTAGGGTGAAAAATTGTAGTGAACAAAAGTGAAGTAAATGTTGTTGCAATTGGCTTCGAGTGGCGCGCATTGCATTTGAAATTGTCTGCGGCAGCAGCTGTTCGATGCACGGATTTAATGACGTTGAAAGTTTTTTTTTTAATTTTTCGAAATGCTTAACTCATTTGAATGTATATCAAAATTAAAGCAAATAAAAACAACTAAAAAATTACATCGTTGATAAAAAAAAATTTATGTTTTTTTTTTTGTTTTATAAGTTTGAATTAAAATAGGTAATCTTAGAGTACATCTTTTAAATAATGTCCACCTTTCGTCCATCATTTCGTTCTTCATCAAATAGCAAATAAAAGAAAAGGTAATGAAGGTGAAGAATGTGAATAAGGTGAAGAAGGTGAAGAAGGTGAAGAAGGTGAAGAAGGTGAAGAAGGTGAAGAAGGTGAAGAAGGTGAAGAAGGTGAAGAAGGTGAAGAAAGTGAAGAAGGTGAAGAAGGTGAAGAAGGTGAAGAAGGTGAAGAAGGTGAAGAAGGTGAAGAAGGTGAAGAAGGTGAAGAAGGTGAAGAAGGTGAAGAAGGTGAAGAAGGTGAAGAAGGTGAAGAAGGTGAAGAAGGTGAAGAAGGTGAAGAAGGTGAAGAAGGTGAAGAAGGTGAAGAAGGTGAAGAAGGTGAAGAAGGTGAAGAAGGTGAAAGAAGGTGAAGAACGTGAAGAACGTGAAGATGGTGACGAAGGTGACGAAGGTGACGAAGGTGAAGAAGGTGAAGAAGGTGAAGAAGGTGAAGAAGGTGAAGAAGGTGAAGAAGGTGAAGAACGTGAAGAACGTGAAGAACGTGAAGATGGTGACGAAGGTGACGAAGGTGACGAAGGTGAAGAAGGTGAAGAAGGTGAAGAAGGTGAAGAAGGTGAAGAAGGTGAAGAAGGTGAAGAAGGTGAAGAAGGTGAATAAGGTGAAGAAGGTGAAGAAGGTGAAGAAAGTGAAGAAGGTGAAGAAGGTGAAGAAGGTGAAGAAGGTGAAGAAGGTGAAGAAGGTGAAGAAGGTGAAGAAGGTGAAGAAGGTGAAGAAGGTGAAGAAGGTGAAGAAGGTGAAGAAGGTGAAGAAGGTGAAGAAGGTGAAGAAGGTGAAGAAGGTGAAGAAGGTGAAGAAGGTGAAGAAGGTGTAGAAGGTGTAGAAGGTGTAGAAGGTGAAGAAGTTGATGAAGATGGAGAAGGTGAAGAAGGTGAATAAGGTGAAGAAGGTGAAGAAGGTGAAGAAAGTGAAGAAGGTGAAGAAGGTGAATAAGGTGAAGAAGGTGAAGAAGGTGAAGAAAGTGAAGAAGGTGAAGAAGGTGAAGAAGGTGAAGAAGGTGAAGAAGGTGAAGAAGGTGAAGAAGGTGAAGAAGGTGAAGAAGGTGAAGAAGGTGAAGAAGGTGAAGAAGGTGAAGAAGGTGAAGAAGGTGAAGAAGGTGAAGAAGGTGAAGAAGGTGAAGAAGGTGAAGAAGGTGAAGAAGGTGAAGAAGGTGAAGAAGGTGAAGAAGGTGAAGAAGGTGAAGAAGGTGAAGAAGGTGAAGAAGGTGAAGAAGGTGAAGAAGGTGAAGAAGGTGAAGAAGGTGAAGAAGGTGAAGAAGGTGAAGAAGGTGAAGAAGATGAAGAAGGTGAAGAAGGTGAAGAAGGTGAAGAAGGTGATGAAGGTGAAGAAGGCGAAGAAGGCGAAGAAGGTGAAGAAGGTGAAGAAGGTGAAGTAGTCGAAGAAGGTGAAGTAGGTGAAGAAGGTGAAGAAAGTGACGAAGGTGAAGAAGGTGAAGAAGGTGAAGAAGGTGAAGAAGGTGAAGAAGGTGAAGAAGGTGAAGAAGGTGAAGAAGGTGAAGAAGGTGAAGAAGGTGACGAAGGTGAAGAAGGTGAAGAAGGTGAAGAAGGTGAAGAAGGTGAAGAAGGTGAAGAAGGTGAAGAAGGTGAAGAAGGTGAATAAGGTGAAGAAGGTGAAGAAGGTGAAGAAAGTGAAGAAGGTGAAGAAGGTGAAGAAGGTGAAGAAGGTGAAGAAGGTGAAGAAGGTGAAGAAGGTGAAGAAGGTGAAGAAGGTGAAGAAGGTGAAGAAGGTGAAGAAGGTGAAGAAGGTGAAGAAGGTGAAGAAGGTGAAGAAGGTGAAGAAGGTGAAGAAGGTGAAGAAGGTGAAGAAGGTGAAGAAGGTGAAGAAGGTGAAGAAGGTGAAGAAGGTGAAGAAGGTGAAGAAGGTGAAGAAGGTGAAGAAGGTGAAGAAGGTGAAGAAGGTGAAGAAGGTGAAGAAGGTGAAGAAGATGAAGAAGGTGAAGAAGGTGAAGAAGGTGAAGAAGGTGATGAAGGTGAAGAAGGCGAAGAAGGCGAAGAAGGTGAAGAAGGTGAAGAAGGTGAAGTAGTCGAAGAAGGTGAAGTAGGTGAAGAAGGTGAAGAAAGTGAAGAAGGCGAAAAAGGTGAAGAAAGTGAAGAATGTGAAGAAGGTGAAGAGAGTGAAGAAGGTGAAGAAGGTGAAGAGAGTGAAGAAGGTGAAGAAAGTGAAGAAGGTGAAGAAGGAGAAGAAGGTGAAGAAGGTGAAGAAGGTGAAGAAGGCGAAGAATGTGAAGAAGGTGAAGAAGGTGAAGAAGGTGAAGAAGGTGAAGAAGGTGAAGAATGTGAAGAAAGTGAAGAGAGTGAAGAAGGTGAAGAAGGTGAAGAAGGTGAAGAAGGTGAAGAAGGTGAAGAAGGTGAAGAAGGTGAAGAAGGTGAAGAAGGTGAAGAAGGTGAAGAAGGTGAAGAAGGTGTAGAAGGTGTAGAAGGTGTAGAAGGTGAAGAAGTTGATGAAGATGGAGAAGGAGATGAAAGTAAAGAATAACGCGACGAAGGTAAAGAAGGTAAAAAAGGTAAAGAAGGAGAAAATGGTGAAAAAGTTAAAGAAAGTAAAGAATGTGAAGAAGGTAAAGGTTGAAGAAGGTTAAGACGGTGATACAGGTAAAGAAGTTGACAAAGGCGATAAGGCGATGAAGAAATAGTAATTTGATTTTTCACAGCTCATAACTTTGTTGTTGTGGAAAAATAATAAAAAAAACACTATTTAGTTTTTTTAGTATATTTCTCATGACTATCTCTCCACAAAATATCATCAAAATCGGAAGACATCGTGCCAAAATTGATAAGTCTGAGGTGAAATTACAGAGATGTAATATTGATTTCTCATTTTTTTAATATGGAATGATGCAAATATGGAATGATAAATATATAAAAATACCTATTTAATACAAATGTAGTTATACTTAATATTAATGTAGTTAAATTGTGCAGTTATTTTATGTAGTTGGTTTCCATACAGAAAGAACTACATAAATAAAAACAAAAATGTATTTATTTTAAATAGACAATATTCTTTAATTTTAACAATGTATTTTTGTTTGTACTATTTAAAGTAAATTTCTATAATTAGAAAAACAGAAATTTTCACAAATATTAATTCAAACAGAACATTTAAGTTTATTTTTTTTTTTTTTTTGTAAATCAAATTCATTAAGAAAAAAGTTAAATATAAGATTTTTTTTTTATTTCTTTATACTTCAATATTTATAATATATTGAAATCATTGTAAAATTTTAAATGAAATTTAAAATCATGCGTAATATTTACAAAGTTTCTACATTATTTCTTTCGTCTAATGGTGCATGTTACAGATTACGTGTTTGCTATATTTTCAAGATTTATTTTTTTGTTTTCTCGTTATGCTTAAATTGTTCAAAATATATCGCATCGCACATTATTGAATCGTTTTCGAAAGTAAAATAAACGACACACATGAGTGAAAACAAAATCACCCACAAAATTATAACAACCTTCCCCCAAAGGGGGCGCGTACAAACAATGTGTGTTTTTTGTGAATTTATATAAAAATTATAAAATATTTTATATTTAGGTTTGTAAGCAGACAATTTATTAAAGCACAAAGATTTGACACTGGCTGGGTTGGGATTTTCGGATTCCATAGATGGGGAATAGATGTGGTTGGAGGACTGGTGAAAATGAGCCGTTGAAAATGTGCAGAAATATGAAAATGCATAATGGAAATTTATTGCCTTATTTACATTTTATGTGTGGAAATATATTGTATAGTTTTTTTTCCTCTTTGTTGTTGTCCCTGTTGTTGCTGTTAAGTGAGCTTGACAAATTGTACGGGTGGCTGGGTGTCTGAGCGTTTGGCTATATGTGTTAAACGCTATGAGAATTATGTATTTAAAAACACCAAAATGAAATATAAATAAAAAAAAATTAAGCGGTCTGTTTACTGTTTGCATTGGAGCAAACTAGGCGGAAAACCACATCGTAATGCAACAAGGATAAATATATTACACTATGAATTACATATATTTAAATGGCACAATTTAGAGTGTAAAAAATTAGTGTAATTAAATAATTATTAAATGATATTTAAATTATAATTAAATCATAATTAAACTATTATTTAATTATAATTAATTTATATTTAAATTATTATTTAATTATAATTAAATTATAATTAAATTATAATGACTTTATAATTAAATTATAATTAAATTATAATTATATTGTAATTAAATTATAATTAAATTATAATTAAATTATAATTAAAATATAAATAAATTATAATTAAATTATAATTAAATTATAATTAAATTATAATTAAATTATAGTTAAATTATAATTATATTGTAATTAAATTATAATTAAATTATAATTAAAATATAAATAAATTATAATTATATTATAATTAAATTATAATTAAATTATAATTAAATTATAATTAAATTATAATTAAATTATTATTAAATTTAATTAAATTATATTTAATTATTAATTTATAATTAAATTGTAATTAAATTATAATTATAATTTAATTATAATTAAAATATGATTAAATTATAATTAAATTATAATTAAATGATATTTAAATTATAATTAAATCATAATTAAATTATAATTAAATTATAATTAAATTATAATTAAATTATAATTAAATTATAATTAAATTATAATTAAATTATAATTAATATATAATTAAATTATAATTAAATTATAAATAAATTATAATAAAATTATAATTAAATTATGATTAAATTATAATTAAATTATAATTAAATTATAATTAAATTATAATTAAATTATAATTAAAATATAATTAAATTATAATTAAATTATAATTAAGTTATAATTAAATTATAATTAAATTATAATTAAATTATAATTAAATTATTATTAAATTTAATTAAATTATATTTAATTATTAATTTATAATTAAATTGTAATTAAATTATAATTATAATTTAATTATAATTAAAATATGATTAAATTATAATTAAATTATAATTAAATGATATTTAAATTATAATTAAATCATAATTAAATTATAATTAAATTATAATTAAATTATTATTAAATTATAATTAAATTATTATTAAATTATAATGGAATTAAATTATAATTCATTTATAATTTAATTATAATTTAATTATAATTTAATTATAATTTAATTATAATTTAATTATAATTTAATTATAATTTAATTATAATTTAATTATAATTTAGTTATAATTTAATTCTAATTTAATTACAATTACATTATAATTAAATTATAATTAAATTATAACTAAATTTTGAATAAATTTATTATAATTATAATTAAATTATATTGATAAACTTGAAATCAATTCTTTATAAAAACTTTTTTTTTTTAATATTATAGATTTTATTTTTTCATTTTATAGTATTTATCAAATTTTACAAAATATTTTTTATAAATTATTCTCGTGTTAATTTCCAAATTCAACCATGCAGCATTTAACGTAAATTGCAAACTTTCGTTTTAGTTTAAACCAAGCTAAAACTATTTCCGGCGCAACACCGGAAACTGAAAACGAAAATAGTCAGCCGGAAGTGCCGAAAATAAAACCAAGACCAACGCCAAGAGGGTTAAAGGGTGCCGAAAATATAACGCGCACGAAACTGTGAATAAAGTTTATAAACGTGCCACAAATTTTAATAGTTTTATTTTTTCGTATTATTCACAGTGAATATTAGCATTTATTACTCAAGCCACGTTGTCGATACTATTCTGTCTCACATGCCCATTTTTTTGTTTTTGGCGTGGGTACAAACGGGCCAAATGTTAGAAACCAACTTTCAACACGATGCAAAAAATAAAAATTACACAAGCAAATATATCGCTTCGTTGGCAGGTTGCAATAGTCTGACCTAGAATGTGATAACAGACAATATGTTAAATATGCCTTGCACTATAGGAATTTGCAGTTTAAACGGGTGACATGGATGGATGGGGGAGTATAAGTTTTGAGAAATACGTGCTCACTTGTTAACAAGTGGGTTCTATTCCATTTTTTCTCTCTGTTAAACTAACTGCTGGAGATACTGAAATGTAATACGACAAACTATGTGGAGGTGTGGAAAATTATGGGGAAACTACTGCTGTAAAATTAAAAAAAAAACTATGGGGAGTATTACATAAGGGAGTAAAATGAAAATCTTTGGTTCGTGCACGGAGTTAATGCAAAATTAGTCAAGAAAAAAATAAAATTGTACGCATAATTGCATTTCTTCGAATTTATGTTGAAGCAATAAAATATAGATGAAAATGGACAATAATAGTTACCATAACTACACGTAGTTGATGTAGAGTTTAGCAACATTTCTGATTCTATTTTTATCAACGAGATCCAAGATAGAAACAAAGTGAAATCCTTTAAAAGAAAACATATAGAAAATCTGAATTATTATAAAACTATATCATACAACTCTATTATTATGTAGGAACTTTATTCAATCTTGGAAAAAATAGAAAATTACAAAAAAATATATTTTAAATTTTTTGTATAGTATCGAAACCGTAAAATTCAAAATTGATTTGTTTTTAAATTCCAATATAAAGGTAATGTTTACAGTACCAGTTTTAAATATGTTTACATTGTATGTCTTCAGGTTCCATTAACCAATTTAAAAGCGCTCTAAAATTAGAGTCATAAAGGAGACCAATTTTTGAGTGTTTTTTTTTTGAACAAAAATATTTTTTTCAGACAAATTTTTTTCGAAATTTTTTTTTTGTTTTTATTTATAATTTTTTTTCAAAAAACAGTTCCAGTTTTAAATGTTTTTATATTTTATGTCTTCTGGTTCCATTAATCAATTTAAAAGCGCTCTGAAATTAAAGTCATAAAGGAGACCAATTTTTGAGTGTTTTTTTTTTAATTTTTTTTTTTTTTTTTTGAAAAATATTATTTTTTGTATAATTATAAAGGTAATGTTTACAGTTTCAGTTTTAAATGTGTTTAAATTGTCTGTCTTCAGGTTCAAGTTTTTCTCCCATTAACCAATTTAAAGCGTTGTGAAATTAGAGTCATAAAAGAGACCAATTTTTTAGTATTTTTTTATAACAATTTATTTTTGAAAACATTTATTTTTAGAAATTTTTGTTCGAAAAAAAAATTTTTTTTTGATAATATTTTTTTTTTGATAAAAAAAATTATTGCATTATTTTTGAGTGTTTTTTTTAACAATTTTTTTTTGAAAAACAATTTTTTTTGATAATATTTTTTTCGATAAAAACCCAAACTTCAAAATTGAAAAAATGCAAAATTAAAAAAAGCATCTAGACAGTACACAGAACAGAAATTTATCAATATGATGAATTTATTCATAAATATTATTAATTTTTAGGCCAACTACCAGATTTATCATATTAATACTACCGTTCATTAAATGAAATATTGATGAATGCATTCATTAAATATATGAAATTATTCATACTATTGAATATTATACATATTCATAAATTAAAAAAAAAACTATTCATTGATATTATGATTATTTTCATCAATATGACGATTCCAATTCATTGTATTGCATATTTCGTTCTTCACTATGATGTTGAATAGTATGAATAATTTCATATATTTAATGAACGGTAGAATTAATATGATGAATCTGGTAGTTGGCCAAAAATTCATAATATTTATGAATAAATTCATCATATTGATAAATTTCTGTTCTGTGTACTGTCTAGATGCTTTTTTTAATTTTGCATTTTTTCAATTTTGAAGTTTGGGTTCCTCCAAACGACCAGGTATTTTTCGTATAAAGTAAAGTGTCAACTATGCGCTATGTGACTTTAATGGGTTAAAATAAAACATGTACCGCTCATAATGTGAGGTTCTTCAAAGTCATGTTGTTAAACAATTAATATTATTATTAGAAATTAAATAAAGAAATTAAATTCGGGCTTTTCCAAGTGTCGTAATCAACTTGATTTCCCCCTTGCCACAGTAACGTGGAGCCTGAATCGTTTACCTAACTCGGATAGCCCTATGTTTAACTCACAATTTTGATAAATCAGTTTAAACAGCAGAATTTCTATTTCGGGATTCTTTAATAATATAACTAAAAATAACAAACAAATTTTACAATATATTTTCTAAAATAAATATTTGAAAAATATTAAAAAAAAGTTGCATTCATAAAGTAGTGCTTAATTTTCAATTTTATACAACGTATATTTTATAAAATGTATGATAAAATACTGACTTGAATTAAATTAAAAACATATTAAATACTAATATAGTATTTTTTGCTATCCCTGCATCCTTGAGCACTGCACTCACTCACTTGCAGAGTGAATCTAACAGGATTTATATTTTTCATACAGTTATAAACAAGAATGAAAGTTGTAGAGACATAAAAGAGCGCCGGAGAGCGCTTATTTTTTGCGGCGAAAAACAATTATCTCTCTGAAAACAAACACTCTCTCTCTATACTCTCCTATTACACACTAGAACTGCGCTCATTGTGTGTGTAAACTCTCTGTATTGCTTCTCATTTGTGCATTGATTCAAGGCCACATTCGTTGCCTGTAAAATTTATCTCATTTTTATTTTTATCTATTTTCTTTATATCGTTTTCTTGTTTTCTGTATTTTATTTTGTCCTTGTTTCAATACTACTTATTTTGTTTATGTGTTTCATTTTATATTTCTATTTGTTTTCAGCGCTTTCATCTGTGCAGCAATTTCTTGATTGTTTATGTTTTTGTTAAATTTTTATCGCAGTTGTTTTTGCGCACATCCTATATCCTCCTTTTCGTCCTTTGTTGTTTTGCTCATTGTCGCCTGTTTGGCAGCTGAGTAATGCCAACGCTTTATTTTTTCCTTTTTTTTTTATTTCTACTTTTTTTTATTGTATGTGTCTCCGCTTAGTTTGTTTGGAACCTTCATTGTCGTTGCTCTCACATGTCCTTCCAATAGCTGTCAATGTCCTTTTGTAGTGCTGCTATCCAGAGCAGTCATCATGACGCCAGTGACTACTTTTTGTGGGTCACAAATTTCTACATTTGAAGGACCAAAAACAAACAAAAATAAAAATCCAAAAAGACATTTAAAAATATTTGTGCAATTCCGAAATAGTTGCAACGAAAAAATTGAAATGAGTTGAAATGAATTGAAATGAATTGAAATGAATTGAAATGAATTGAAATAAATTGAAATGAATTGAAATTAATTGAAATGAATTGAAATGAAATGAATTGAAATGAATTGAAATGAATTGAAATGAATTGAAATGAATTGAAATGAATTGAAATGAATTGAAATGAATTGAAATGAATTGAAATGAATTGAAATGAATTGAAATGAATTGAAATGAATTGAAATGAATTGAAATGAATTGAAATGAATTGAAATGAATTGAAATGAATTGAAATGAATTGAAATGAATTGAAATGAATTGAAATGAATTGAAATGAATTGAAATGAATTGAAATGAATTGAAATGAATTTAAATGAATTGAAATGAATTGAAATGAATTGAAATGAATTGAAATGAATTGAAATGAATTGAAATGAATTGAAATGAATTGAAATGAATTGAAATGAATTGAAATGAATTGAAATGAATTGAAATGAATTGAAATGAATTGAAATGAATTGAAATGAATTGAAATGAATTGAAATGAATTGAAATGAATTGAAATGAATTGAAATGAATTGAAATGAATTGAAATGAATTGAAATGAATTGAAATGAATTGAAATGAATTGAAATGAATTAAAATGAATTGAAATGAATTGAAATGAATTGAAATGAATTGAAATGAATTGAAATGAATTGAAATGAATTGAAATGAATTGAAATGAATTGAAATGAATTGAAATGAATTGAAATGAAATGAATTGAATTGAATTGAATTGAAATGAATTGAAGTGAATTGCAGTGAATTGAAATGAATGGAAATTAATTGAAATGAATCGAAATGAATTGAAATGAATTGAAATGAATTGAAATGAATTGAAATGAAATGAATTGAATTGAATTCAATTGAAATGAATTGAATTGAATTCAATTGAAATGAATTGAAATGAAGTTAATTGAAATTAATTGAAATAAATTGCAATGAATTAAAATTATTTGAAATGAAATGAAAAGAACAAAAATGAATTAAAATAAACTGAAATAAAATATTTTCAATTGATATATATTGAATTTGATCGATTCCAATTGAAATGAATTGAAACAAATTGACATCAATTGGGAATGTGGATCTAATTAAAATCAATTATAATGATTTGAAACGAAATCCAATAAAATTAAATTTTGTATTTATTACAAAATTAAAACACAACTATTATACGCAATAACAAGAAAATAAAATAAATGTCAATACAAGTGATTTAAGGATAAAAATGTAAATACTAAAAAGAATGTCTCACACATTTGAGAATTCACATAAAAATCAATGTGTCTGTGTAGTATTGACAGTAGTGCGATATTATATGTATGTATATGTGACCCACGAGGCACCAAAATCTTGATAATTCCAATGGCTAGTGCAAATAAAAAATGGGCAACAATAATAAATATAACCAAAAAAAAAAAAAAGGCCAACTAGTACCCAAATAAAAGTACTATGGTTCGCATACAAAAATGAATGAGTGTCATCTGGATGGTCGTTAAAATGGAGCAGGACTCTGAATCAAAGTGTAAAGATATTTGTGTGTGTGTGTAAGAGTCCACTTCACAGTGTCTGTCTGGCTGGCTCTGTTTGTGTTTTGTGAGTATTACATATTGAACAGCACAATATTTTTTTTATACTTTGACTGGTACTGGCTACTGCTTTCAGTCTGCATCCTGTCGTGGCACTCGTCCAATTCACTTTGAGCAACGAACAGACAGGATCCTGGACGTCACACAAATTGCCACCGAAATATTGCCGCATGGCGGTAACCATTAAAAATTTATTTATTTGTTCACTTTTTATTTTTATCTTTGCTGTGCTCTCTTTTCGAATATTTTCATGCCATAAAATTATCGTTTGTGCACTACAGGATTGTTCAATACTCTATGGTTGTTGATGATGCTTTTTTCTGGACCTTAATTATCAGGAATATAACAAAATGTATAAATTTAAAATATATAAAATATAAAAATTTAAAACCTTTTGTAGATTTACAAAAAAATCACATATATAAATTTCAAATATATAAAATTTTAAATCCATAAATTTAAAAAAACATTAGAATAAAAAAATGTATAACATTAAAAAATTTAATTCGCATAAATATCCAGAATTAGTCTACCGGTGGTATGAGGTTTCAATATTTCAAAATTTCTGTCTGATTCATCTGCCATCTCTACTTTGAATTCATGTTCGACTTTGATAGCCGCCATGACAGCCTAAATGGCCGACGGAGCAGCACTCAGGACTCATAATGCAAAGTGAAAATTCAGAACGACTTCTTGACAGCAAAAACAAACAGAGAAGTGAAACTTTTAGTCAGTTTTGTTTTTCTTACAACTTTTTTTCTTTTACTTGCTTTTCTTTCTGTTTATTTTCAACTTCTATATTAACTTCTGCTTCTTTTACTCCTTTTCCTTGAAATCGCTGCTGTGCAATTTTAAAAGGATACAAATTACGTGATCACTTTGTTGACGTGACTGGTACTGTGCGCTGTCTCAACTGGATTTGCGCTACTTTCATATTGGCAACAGCTGCTGGTGTTGTAGCGTTAATTCTACGAAATTCCATAATTAGCTGGCAGAAAAATAGGCTGCCAACTAATATTCCAATTCATAGTTAATTCTTTTAGTTATTTTAGTCCTTTTTGTTTTTTAGTTCTTTTAGTTCTTTTAGTTCTTTTAGTTCTTTTAGTTCTTTTAGTTCTTTTAGTTCTTTTAGTTCTTTTAGTTCTTTTAGTTCCTTTAGTTCTTTAAGTTCTTTTAGTTCTTTTAGTTCTTTTAGTTCTTTTAGTTCCTTTAGTTCTTTTAGTTCTTTTAGTTCTTTAAGTTCTTTTAGTTCGTTTAGTTCTTTTAGTTCTTTTAGTTCTTTTAGTTCTTTTAGTTCTTTTAGTTCTTTTAGTTCTTTTAGTTCTTTTAGTTCTTTTAGTTCTTTTAGTTATTTAAGTTCTTTTAGTTCTTTTAGTTCTTATTGTTCTTTTATTTCTTTTAGTTCTTTTAGTTTTTTAGTTCTTTTAAATCTTTTAGTAATTTTAGATCTTTTAACAAACATTTTGTATTTCTTGTATTATATATGGTTAACATTGTAAATTTTTCAATATATACCGTGTTACATATATTGAAAGCATGCGTGACACATCCTGCTGTATCCGGTAGACAGAACCAACACGTATAAGTTAATGCATTCCTCTGTGTCTGCGTGCTGGTTCCCAATGTTATTCTGTTTTTTTTAATAAAATGCATACAAAATGAAAAAAAAAACCTGACTAAGTTAATTGACTACGTTTGACATGCAATTTGTTGTAATAAATTTACGTTTTTTTTTTTCCCCAGTTAAATGTGAATATCAAAGAGACTAGAAAAAGTGAACCCTTAAACTTACCTTCATTAACTCATTAATTCATTAATTCATTAATACGTTAATTCATTAATTCATTAATTCATTAATTCATTAATTCATTAATTCATTAATTCATTAATTCATTAATTCATTAATTCATTAATTCATTAATTCATTAATTCATTAATTCATTAATTCATTAATTCATTAATTCATTAATTCATTAATTCATTAATTCATTTATTCATTAATTCAATAATTCATTCTTTCATTAATTAATTCATTAATTCATTAATTCATTAATTCATTAATTCATTAATTCATTAATTCATTAATTCATTAATTCATTAATTCATTAATTCATTAATTCATTAATTCATTAATTCATTAATTCATTAATTCATTAATTCATTAATTCATTTATTCATTAATTCATTAATTCATTAATTCATTAATTCATTAATTCATTAATTCATTAATTCATTAATTCATTAATTCAATAATTCATTCTTTCATTAATTAATTCATTAATTCATTAATTCATTAATTCATTAATTCATTAATTCATTAATTCATTAATTCATTAATTCATTAATTCATTAATTCATTAATTCATTAATTCATTAATTCATTAATTCATTAATTCGTTAATTCATTAATTCATTAATTCATTAATTCATTAATTCATTAATTCATTAATTCATTAATTCATTAATTCATTAATTCATTAATTCGTTAATTCATTAATTCATTAATTCATTAATTCATTAATTCATTAATTCATTAATTCATTAATTCATTAATTCATTAATTCATTAATTCATTAATTCATTAATTCATTAATTCATTAATTCATTAATTCATTAATTCATTAATTCATTAATTCATTAATTCATTAATTCATTAATTCATTAATTCATTAATTCATTAATTCATTAATTCATTAATTCATTAATTCATTAATTCATTAATTCATTAATTCATTAATTCATTAATTTATTAATTCATTAATTCATTAATTCATTAATTCGTTAATTCGTAAATTCAGTTCTTCAAAATTACTTATTTTAATTAATATTTCGATCCAAACCCAGCAACAGCTGTGGTTAATGTCGATATTACCACATTTTGCATTACTGTTTGGCTGTGATGTTACTGTCGATGTGTGCAATGAGCAACATCATCATTAGCAGCAACAACAGCGACACCACCAACACCTAGAGGTCATCAGTATGGACTGCAAGTGGTTGCAATTATTGGCGAAAATCGCAAAATATGCGTAAAATGATGAAGTTCATAGAATTTGAAATTGTGCAGCAGTGCGTATGAGTGTGCTTAATACAATATTTGCATTTTGCTGTATTTTGCAATTAAGCTTGCGTGGCATGTGCCAAAGTAGCTTTTGATTATTACGCAGTTCAGAGTGAAATAGTTTTTTTGGAAAATATTTCAGCGAAATAATTACGAAATACAATGCGTTTAAATTCTCGCGAAAATGCTGAAATTTCAGATATAGACTTTTGAATTATAAATAATTCACATGAACGTAATTTTGATTTGCATAAATTCAAGTATAATAAATGTAACGTACACTACTCCTAGTCAGAATATTCCGAATGGCAATGGTCACAGATGTACACCCAAAATCCCATTAAAATTGGTCAATAGGAAAAATATTTATTAAATAGTATACAAAAAATAAATCTTTTCATATAAACTCAATGGCAATGTACTTAATAGTATTTTCCGATTAAAATAATAACAATTCCAATTGACTATTTTTAATAGTAAAAAACTATTATTTATATAGTATTTTTTTTACGGGTGCAGTTACTAGTCGTCAAAGTTCGAAAATTTCAAGTATACGGACCATTTGTAGTTCATTGAATTGTTAAGATTTAAATTCTTCGTAATTTCATTCAAGCCAATTGTACAAAATACTTCTTCTGATGAAGCTGAAAAATATTTACCCAGGTATTTTTTGTTATCCTGTTAAAGGATTGCTTTGCGGATTTCTTTTGCAATTTAGATAGTAACTTAGATGAGATCATCATGTTGCTTTTCTTTAGTTTGTGGCCAACATTAAAGGTTTTTCTTGGCTAAACCTATTAAATAATTCATATAACAATATATTTATACCCTACACCTATGAGGTACAGGGTATATTAACTTTGTGCATATATTGTAACGCCCCTTAGGAGGCGTGTCCGGTATGGAAAAGTATATATATTCTTGATCAGCATCACTACCCGAGTCCGTTTAGCCATTTCCGTCTGTCTGTTTGTCTGTCTGTCTGTCCATCTTGCTGTCCGAATACAGAAAACTTGAGAAATACTGATCAGAATACGATGAAATTTCGTCTCAATATATTTTATCCAAAGGTAGGAACTGAGTTTGAAAATGAGCCAAATCGGTCAACGGACACGCCCACCTCCCATACAACTCACTTTTATATAACTCTTTCGGAACTAATAACTCGAAAAGTATTCAAGGAATAGTTATAAAATTTAATACGTATTGTTAGAATTCACCTAAAAATATGTGGTCCAAAAATGGGCGTGATCCGCTCACTTTTTTATTCATTATTTCCCGGGTTTTCATAGTGGAAATTTGATCCGTAAATTATTAAAATCAAATCTATGAAATATTAGCCTTTCAAAATTTTAAATATAGGCGTGATCCGCCCAATTACATTTTTTAAATTTATTTTTTTTGTTTTTTATACTTTATATAATTTTTTTAATTTATGGGGATATAAGACGTAAATTTCTGATATATGAATAATATTCTGAGGGTTAATATCCCCACCAAAGGTGTAGGGTATTCCATAGTCGGGCCCGACCGACTATAAAAATCCGCCACATGTGACCGAACTTAGCCATGTGATCTAACTTTTCCAACTCGTTTTACTAAAATTACAACAAACATTGCTTAAATTATGTTTCCCACTTTACCCAAGAAAGTGTTTCCAACTTTAACCCAATTTGAACATAACTTAGCACCATTTGAGCAATGTTAAATTATTTGCAAAACCCGTTTCTATTTCGAAAGATAGAGAATATGCAATCATTTTAAACATTAAAGTGATGTTATTTGATAGCAAATAACAGCACTTTAAAAAAAAGTTTCAAAAACATTTTTTTCACTTGTTCTCGAAATGTAATAAACAGGTATAAATTTAATAATTTATACCTGTTTATTTTTCTAAGTGCAAAAACATGTCCAAAATTTGCAATTTCCCACATTACCCAAGGCCCTCCTATTATTTTGAAGAATTTATATTTTTTAGTTTTTATTTGAACGATTTATCGCACGGATAAAGTAACAGTTTTTTTTGTAACATAACAGTCCATTGCGTCTAAAGAATTAAAAATTTAATTTATAATATAATAATAGTTTGGCGCTACAGGGACAGTCCTGTATATAACTTCGGAAGAGCTCTCTCACCATTTGAGCTGTGCGTGTTATATTTCTACTCAAATTGGTGGAACCAAGAGTTTATTGCCGAACGTCGTGTGAGAGCTTTTCATAGGCAATGATTTACTCTCGAGGTTTGCCATTTACTGCCGAGAGATATCGTCGCATAGAAAAATGTTTTCTATGAAAAAGATGTTGCCAGTCGCTGAGCTCGTTCTCCAAACTCATTCTAAAACTTACAAATTAACCACTGCACATTGAATAGCAGACTTTTTCAATAATGTAAAGCAATATAAAATCTACTTTCAATTAGTGTAACGTAACAGTCAATTCTCAAAACGTTCATAACTCCTAAAAGCCTATGTATACAAAATTTTTTACAAATATAGAAAAAAATACTACAGCAGCATACTTTTAGATGCAAGTATAAAACAAATTAAAAAGTATTCAATTTAATGTGTTTTCAGAGCAATATATGTTGAAATGTGCAACTCAATGTAACGAAACAGTCTGAGTTTTGGTACATATGGTTAAATATGCAGTTCAAAAGAGATGTTTCTTTTTTAAATTGACATCATCTACCCTCAGTCTATGTATCACCACTTATTCGACCGAATTAAAATCTGACGTTTTATTATTTTGACATAGTAGATGGTTGAGAAAACAAAATTTCTGACTTTTCGAAAATGTAGCTCCTAAAAAAATAATATAGAATAATCAAACAATATAATCATTTGGGAAGCACATGCTTAACAGAAAAATGGTTCCACACATTGACCGCATTTAACAATAAATTTATTTTTATTTTTAAATAAACATATAAAAAATGCATCCTTTCCTTATAACTCAAAGCATTTTATACAACTTTTGAAGCACTAAATGTTGTGTTTGAACATGTGGAATTTTCAATCAGGCAACAAACTGCTGCCTGCGCAATATTCAATGATTTTAATTAAAAATGCAATTAAAATTAAATCAGCCAAAGTAAATACAAAGTGAAATTTAATTTAAAAATTTAAACAAAAGCAAGAATAAATGAAATATATATTAAGCTAATGAACAAAATATTTAAATTTTTAAACAAAATTTACATATTAGGCAGACAACTAAAACTAATAATATATGCTATGAAATGTAGTACAACTAATAAAAATATTACTAAAATGATGTCGTGATTAAAAAGTAATTTAATTATTATTTAAAAGTAATCCGTGCGCATCGCTGGATGTAAATCAAAATGCCTGTATGTAAAGGCAATACAAATAGCAATAAAATAAAATGTTAAAAAGTATGAGAAATATAAAGCGCAACAGTGTTTACAGTGTGCAAACAAAGCAAAAAAAAAAAAAACAACTTTAAAATTTGTTTTCGATTTATTTAAATTAAAAGGCGCAACAGACGCATGCAGCAATAAAGTTGTCGTTGAGCCATGATTTAAACTGACATATGTACACTTACACATATATATATACATGCAGAAAAAAAAAAAAAAAAATATATATATATATATATATATATATATATATATATATATATATATATATATATATATATATATATATATATATATATATAGCGCTACGTCCAATTTATTGTCGTCATAATCGTCCTAGCATATCAACAATTGAGCGTCTAGTGGAAAAATTTGAATCCACAGGCACAGTACAAAATGTTCCCGTGCCAGTGAGACAAAGAAGTGCCCATGGTGTCGAGAATTTTGCTACCGCTGAGGCTTCAGTGGAAGAAAGCCCAAATGTGTCTCTCACTCGTCATTCTCAAGCGTTGGGCATCTCTGTGACGTCCTTGTGACGTCAATTTCAAATTGACGCAAGAACTGAAGCCGCTTGACCACCAGAAGCGTCGTATGTTCGTGAATTGGGCTGAGCAACAACTTGAAAATGATTCGGATTTTCATCGAAAAATTATCTTCAGCGATGAGGCTCATTTCTGACTGAATGGCTTCGTCAATAAACAAAATATGCGTTATTGGTCAGACAGCAATCCACACGTACTCCATGAGTCATCATTGCATCCCGAAATCGCTACATTGAACACCGAATATTTTTGGCACCAATTGGACCAAGTGGACTTGGAGGACATGTGGTTCCAACAGGACGGCGCCACAAGCCACACAGCGAATGCCACAATCAATTTATTGGAAACCAAGTTTGGAGAACGTGTTATCTCACGAAATGGTCCAGTCGATAGGCCGCCTCGGTCGTGCAATTTGACGCCGTTAGACTATTTCCTGTGGGGCTACGTCAAGTCTATGGTCTATGCCAACAAGCCAGCGACGATTGATGAACTTCGTACGAATATCGAACGTGAAATTGCAGCAGTATCGGCCGATTTATGCTTGAAAACCGTCGAAAATTGGGTTCAGTGTCTGGACTTCTGCAAGCGTACCCGTGGTGGCCATGCAAAAGAAATCGAGTTCCATACATAATGGATTCGAACGTACTTTTACAGAAATAAAGATTTTCATTGATATCCAAAACCGTTTTTGTTTTATTTAAAAAAGCGCTCTAGTAGCGCTCTTTATTTTGTACCCGGGCTTTGCAACAGGGGCTTTTTTTTATGGTTTTTAAACAAGCATAGCTATTCACTTTAGTTTTTCTTTTTTTATATTATTTTTGTCGTTTTTTGTTTTTGCAATTCTTTTGATTTTTTATTTTTTGCGTTTTGTTTTTGCGTTTTAAATTTTGTTTTTGGTTTTTTGTATTTTTGATATTTTTTTGCGTTTTTGATTTTGTCTTTGCTTTTGTTTCTATTTTTTTTTTTTGCTTTTGATTTTTTTTTATTTTGTGTTCTTTCTTTTGTTACTATTTTTCTGTTTTTGATTTTGTCTGTTTTTATTTTTTTTTAATTTTGTTTTTTTTTTTGTATTGTTTTTATGTTTTTGCTTTCTTTTTGAGTTTTTGCTTTTATTTTTCTATTTTTGCTTTTTTTTGTTTTTTAATTTGTTTTGTTTTTTCTTTTGGTTTTTTCCGCGTCTTTGGCTTTTGTGCTTTAGTGTTTTTGATTTCGTACGATTTTGTGATTTTGCTTTTGTGTATTTACGTTTGTTTTTTGTTTACTTTTGTTTTGTTATTAGTTGCTGTTATTTTTGTATTTTAGCTTTTGTTTTCTGCTTTTACTTTTTATGTTTTTAATTTTTTGTTTTTGCTTTTGTATTATTTTTTTGTATTTCAGTTTTTTGTTTCATCTTCTTAGCTGGTGTAAGTACCGAGTTATATCGTTTTGAAAGTTTAGGTTGTTTGAGAGGTGCCACGCCGCTTTGTCCAATCCCGACCATTTACAACCTATGTCACCTACGGACTCCATAGTATTTTCGTGCAATGTTTCAGTCAGATCAGTTCAGCGGTTTAGACGTGATGCTGGAACAAACAGACAGACGGACCAAGAGTTTTATAAGGGGTTTTTCAATAAGAGCGCTACAAAAGTTTTTTTCAAGAGGGACGCTACAAAAGTAGAGCGACAGGGACAGCAAACCTTACTGAAGAGAAATGTCAAAAGAGCGGCAAGCAATATGGCGTCGTTTGCTGTCCCTGTCGCTCTTCTTTTGTAGCGTCGCTGTTGAAAAACCCTTTATGTTCTTATTCCATTCATAAAACAAGACAAGCGGATAAAAAATGCTATTGCAAAGGTGTCAAGCAATTTATTAATTGACGTTTTTTAATTAACAATATTTATTTATTTTGCCATATATTAATCGTTCTTATATAAAGTATAAAATAACAATAATAATATAAATATTTAAATCATACTTAATATACTATGTTCCACTGTGTGCAGTCGACTTCAATTCTATGCATGCAACCCTAGTACGAAATATAAATTGTTGAGCATTTCTTAATTTGACATTATTTTTATTCATTTAATGAAACAACTCATGATTTACATGTATCTAGTAAAAAACAAAATAAACATTATATTTTAAACGGTACTAGAAGTATTTTTAAACTGCAATTGTGAATGTAAGCATCTCAATTTTTTTTTTAATCAAGCAAAACTACAAACATAAGCTGGGGCACTCCCCAGGAAAATAATTAAATTAACATTATAATAAATATTTTGTAATAATTTTATTTCAGATTTAAAAAAAATGTACTCAAAAATTCTATTTCACAATTTCTACTGGGTTATTTGCTACAAATGACTGTGAGTTTACACTGAATAAAATTTATTTTTACGATAAATAGTTGGGATTTATTTAATCATATAATTCATTATAATAATTCATACAACATTTTACGAATAATGTTGTATGATAAGTATATATGATAAATATATAGTTCAAAAATATGTATTTTTAAAATGAGTGCATTTGCTTGGACTGTAAGCCGAAAGATCCCCGGTTCAATTCAAGCCTGGACTGGGGCTAACAACATCTTTTCATAGAAAACATTTTCTATACCGCGCTACCTCTCGGCAGTAAATGGCAAACCTACGAGAGTAAAACATTGCCTATGAAAAGCTCTCACCCGCCGTTCGGATTCGGCAATAAACTGTAGGTCCCACTACGTTGAGTACAAGTTCGACGAAGTTCGATACAGGACTGTAGCGCCAAACTATTATTATTATATTATTTGCTTAATATATGGTTTATTAAATTTATAATATTGCCTTTTTAGTCAAAACCAACTATCTCTATTGTACATTTCTCGAAGTACATGTTATTTTCTTGATAAAATTAACAAACAACAATTAATATTTCCACTCTACTTCAAACATTTTAATTTTTCAGTGCATTTTTTGGGAAACGGTGGCAGCGTGATCGACTGAGAGTTTTTGCAGTTCACACGAACTTATATTCGTTGTGCTCGCTCAAACTCTAACAGTCCTCTCACCCTTTCCGCTTCACCGCTGTTCCCCTCACCTGAGTTGGGCATCCCGGGCTGAGTTGGGCATCCTTATCTTTAACTATTTAAGCAACTTTGTCAATTTTGCTTTTAAAAAGACACCAAAACCTTGCATTAAAATAATTTTTATAACACCAACAACTGGTACAGGGCAAAAATAATCTAACAGAACCAAAAAAATAAAACGAAAATAAAACTATTTTGAATAAAACTCCATTGAACCAGCACAAACAGTGCAATGAATTTTTCATGTCAAAAATAGAAAAATTTTCAATATTCTATTTTTCTTTTTTTGTATTTTGCACACAAACCAAATTGCATTTGGCGCCATGCTGCTCCTCGGAGATGCGCATTGCAAACGCAGGACAAATTGCACCAATAGACAAAAGGGATTTGAATATTGCATGGGGCGATAGCAGCACTCACAGGGCATTGATGTATTTATTAGCAAATTAATAAATTTTTTTGTTGTTATTTGTATATAATAAAATTCAAGTACAATTTTTAAATTTATTAAATTTTTTTGGTTTATTTTTTAATTCGAAATTTTTATAACTTTTTCATTTTAGCATCCACAAAAATTTTGCATCCCACAAATAAAACTGCCAACAACAGTGTGACCTCCAGCGGTGATGCCAACAACACGCGCATAAATAACAGCAACATCATCTGCAGCAACAGCAACATCAAGCTTAACAATAACAACACCAATGTTCTAAAAAGTCAACGCTTTCAATAGCAACAAAAAAAAAAATTCAAAAAAAAAACTTAAAAAATAAAACTAAAAAAAAATCGCAGATTTTGTCGAATTTAATATAGCAGCAAACAAAATTCGCGCTGCTGTCTTCCGTTATCCTTGCGGCACTCTGCAACAAAAAAAAAAGAAATAAATTTATCAAAAAAGGAACTGTTGGCGCCAAAAGGAATTTCACCAGAAATTGTTGAGCAACATTTAATTTTGCAATATGCACAACATCACAACCACCAATTGCTTGATGGCGCCGCAGGACTCACCGGATACGCAAAACGTGGCGCTGTATTTAGCAGCTGATTTCGTCAACAAGTCACGTGGTTCGTTAGAAAGAGAATTAAATTTCTATTTAAAAATGCATGAAAAATGGTGATTAAATGAAAATGCCAGAAAAAAGGACATGCAACGCATAGGGCACGTGTAAACCAAAATTAAGTAGGACTTAGGTAAGTTTTTTTTTGATAAAATACTTGAAGTTGTGTTGTGCAGGAAAAATTCTATAAACTGTTTAAAACTATTATACAGTATAACTGTTATACAGTATAACTGTTATACAGTATAACTGTTATACAGTATAACTGTTATACAGTATAACTGTTATACAGTATAACTGTTATACAGTATAACTGTTATACAGTATAACTGTTATACAGTATAACTGTTATACAGTATAACTGTTATACAGTATAACTGTTATACAGTATAACTGTTATACAGTATAACTGTTATACAGTATAACTGTTATACAGTATAACTGTTATACAGTATAACTGTTATACAGTATAACTGTTATACAGTATAACTGTTATACAGTATAACTGTTATACAGTATAACTGTTATACAGTATAACTGTTATACAGTATAACTGTTATACAGTATAACTGTTATACAGTATAACTGTTATACAGTATAACTGTTATACAGTATAACTGTTATACAGTATAACTGTTATACAGTATAACTGTTATACAGTATAACTGTTATACAGTATAACTGTTATACAGTATAACTGTTATACAGTATAACTGTTATACAGTATAACTGTTATACAGTATAACTGTTATACAGTATAACTGTTATACAGTATAACTGTTATACAGTATAACTGTTATACAGTATAACTGTTATACAGTATAACTGTTATACAGTATAACTGTTATACAGTATAACTGTTATACAGTATAACTGTTATACAGTATAAAAGAACAGTATAACAGTACAGTATAACAGTACAGTATAACAGTATAACTGTTATACAGTATAACTGTTATACAAAATAACTGTTATACATTATAACTCTTATATAGTATAACTACTTGGAACATAAATTGTAATTTGAAATGTGTTTAGATTAAAATGAATAAAGATACTAAGCACTGCCATGCTTTTTGTATAATAACACAGATTTTATAAGGACATAATAATGTAAGTCTATACGAACAGAGTATTAGGAAAATTACAATTCGAATTTAACAAAAGATTAAAATTTTCAAATTAAACCTTATATCCAAATTTTTACGAACACCTAAAAAAATCGTGACCATTTATTAAAATAGTGATTTTAGCTATTAAACTATTGGGGCACTCTCTAATTTTGACACAACTTTCCATAAACATGTCGTTAATATCCTTCCTATTAATATAATTAATCTATTTGTTCGTTTGTTTGTACGTTTGTTCCGCTTCTCCGTCTAAACGGCTGATCCGATTATCTTGAAATTTTTACCACAGATGCGTCTGGAAGGAAAGATAGGCTGTATATGGGCGGGATTGGACAAAGAGGCGTGGCACCTCCCATACAACCTAAACTTTTAAAACGATATAACTCGCCACTTTCACCAGGTACGAACATGAAACAAAAAACTCAAATACAAAAAAAACATTTAAAAGCAAAATCACAAAAGCAAAAGCACAAAACAAAACAAAAGCAAAAATACAAAAACAAAAGCAGTAACATAAAACTAAAAGTCGAACTAAAGAAAAAACAAAAAAAAAGGTAAGATAAAGGAAAAAAACCTCACCACACTAAAACTCAGCACAATAAAGTTCACCAACCTAAAACTCACCACACTAAAATTCATCACACTAAAACTCACCACAATAAAATTCACCACAAAAATTCACCACCCTAGAACTCACCACAAAAAATTCTTCACACTAAAACTCACCACACTAAAATTCACTACACTAAAACTCACCACAATAAAATTCACCAAATAAAAATTCACCACACTAAAACTCACCTCAATAAAATTTATCACACTGAAATTCACTACACTAAAACTCACTACAATAAAATTCACCACACTAAAATTCACCACACTAAAACTCACCACACTGAAATTCAATGTACTATGACTGCCCACAATAAAATTCACCACACTAAAACTCACCACTATTAAATTCACCACACTAAAACTCACCGCACTAAAAATTCATTACACTAAAACTCACCATACTAAAACTCACCACATTAAAATTCACCACAGTTAAACTCACCACACCGAAACTCACCACATTAAAACTCACCACACTAAAACTCACTACAATAAAACTAACCACAATTAACATCTACTGCGAAAAACTCTACGGGGAAAAATACTGGGAAAAATACGGGGAAAGCGTTCTATGGAGAAGAATTGAACGACGAAGATTTCTACGGGGAAGAATTCTACGTGTATGCGCAGTCTGAGAAAGAATTGTCTTTGAGAACAGTTGTTTTGGCGGAGAGTTATTATTTGGTTACTACATTTATAAAACCCATAAAAACTTCCACAGCGAAGCACGGGCCCCTGATATAAATAATAAAAATGTTTTTTTTATTAATAAAATCGCTTCATATCTTTGAATTCACAAAATCTTGGCACGAGTCGTGCACGGGTTCAGCTAGTATTAAATATTTTGTATATAATATACGTTTATTATATTTTGCTATATTATTTATAAACAAGTTCGTATACGATTCTTCATTCTATGCTTGCAACTTATATGGAAAACATTTAATAATTTGCCACTCTTTTGCCACTATTTTGCCACTTAATAGCAACAAAGTAAGTTCCGCCCATTATTTTTAATATTTCATTCTATGTCTTATATATCATAGCAACATTGCTTATTACTGCGTATGTCCCACACATGTTCTTAGCCACCGCTTTGAAACTAAAGAACTCTAGTTTGTAATACTGGTGTCAGAGATATCATAAAAGGTACATATATGTGACAAAAGTTTATTTCAATTGTTGAACCGTGGTTACTTGAGGATGCGTGACCGGTACCATTAATGCCGACTAAGAATCTTGAAGACCAGTGCTGTGATATGTCTAAAGATGTTAATTGACCCCTTCCTAAGACAATGCCTTGTTAAATTTGCCGGTTGGTTTCATATAAAAGAGCCAGAAACAGACCGGTTAACTATTATCGAAGAACCAGTTCCTTGTCTAGTCTAGGACAGGTTCGTTTCCCCGTAGGGTGACTGAGTAAGCACCTTTTTTAGCCACGTTTTAGAATTAAAAAGTATACAGTAATTTAACTGTTATTTCTTATTTAATTCTCAAGATCAATTTTAATATACAAATTAATATCCCACATGTTTTTAGGATAAACTAAAAAATACATGTATTTTTTACACTATTTTTGGTTTTTTTTTTTTTTTGTATTTAGAAGCTAATAATAAAATATAAATTGGTGTTCGGAACAACAGAACGTAATCTAAAATAACTATTAAAAACATCAACTTTTTTTCTGTTCTACTTTGTAAAATATGCCATTTCAATAAAATATTATGTCACTTAATTATAAAGTTTGAACGATTACGCCTATTTTCGAAAAAAATCTTACTATAAATCACAGCTATATTTTTGCAAAATTTCATTAAAATTGATTCTGCAGTTTTTGAACTATCGTGTTTATACCTAAACGGATGGATCATTTAATTATTGTAGTCAGTTGAACACATTGAACTAAGTGGTCTTAAAGTAGCTTCATCTTTTTCATAAATTCTTATTTTTCGAACAAAGTTGTCGAATGTAAAAAAAGATAATTTAATGCAAATACTTACTTCTTTATATAGTTATTTCGTCTATAGTATGCATTTCAAAATATGTATTTCAAATAACACAAAAAGCACTGCACCAGCACAAACCATTGCTGTAGTCTGTAGAAAGATGTCATAAACTCTTCTGTCACCCACAAAAAAATGCACTACATTCAATGCAAAACTTTGCGCATTTCCAGATATTTTCACAAATTGAATGCATGCCACGTTTATGTAAATGTTTCAAACTCAGCAATGGACTCGATGCCAATAAATGCCGGTAGGAGACGACATTGTACAAAATTCAGTTCCAAGTAACTGTAATCAAACTGGGCCAAAGTAATGGTTTTAATAAGAATAAAGTCATCGGATATAAGGCTTACCTAGGTAATTGTGTACGACATAAGGATCTCTGTCAATTGCATAGGTTGGAACTCTAAAAATGAAAAATTAATTCACAGAGTAATTATTCCAACATTATATTGCGTATGATTGACAATTATTAAAAATACTATTCGAATTAGGAACACACAGAAAGAAATACTATATAATCAATAGTATTTAGCTATTAAAATTAGTCAATAGTATAAATTATTATTTTAATAGGTAAATCCCAGTAAATACTACAAAATACTATTAAATACTATTAAATTGTTTTTGTATTTTTATATCAAAATTTTTATTTTTTGTATAACATTGATAACTGTTCTCTGGATCAATTTTAATAGGATTTTTTTCTGAATGAAGGAACTTTACCATTTAAACGAATTCAAGCATATTTTTAAAAAATCCCAAAATTAGCCATCAATCATAGCAAACAAATATCTAAAATATTTTACGAATCATGTATTCCTGAGTGTGGGTTCTTAGAAATTAGAGCGTGTCCGTCATATGATAGGGATATTTTCGAACTTATTATTACCATTATTCTCAGGTATATTTTTGAAAAATTTCATTGAGTTTTATGCTGTGCACTTAGAGTTATCGTATTAACACTAGTATGGACGGACAGAACAGCCTTGGCTATCGACTCCAAATGGCTTCGAATAACAGCTATTATTTCTTATGAATTATACTCCCAGGGCTTTTATGCAATTTGTGAAATTCCCTTAATGTTTTATTAATATTCTTACAAATTAGTTCCTGCATTGAAATTATAAATGACTCAATTTCTTCTTCATTATAAAATGTATATAATTTAAAATTCCAAATTTAAATTTAAAATATTCTTCTATAGAAGACACATATCGCATACGTAATACTAATGCGTCGTAATACTAATGCATCAGAAGGTCGCTCAGTGCTCAAGTCTTCTTCTAGCTGTCAATCAATATCCACTAAATGTCACTATGTCAGACATAAACAAGGCTTTGTCTCGATTTCAAATACATGCGGACACCTGTCATTGACGCATGCTATGACTATTAAAATTGTATGGATCTCGCGAATGTTGTTTGCGTTTATTAACTAAACAAACACATTAACCAAGCTAATATCCTTGGATATACCAACAAACTTAATGCTCAAATATGCTGAGCATTAATATTCGAATTGGTTGTGTGGTGCGTATGAGCAACATTTCAAAGGCTTTAAATCAGGGTTTAAATTTGCTAGAGCAATTCCAAAACTGTCGCTGTTTGCATTCTAAATGCTGCTTCGATGCCAAAACTCTCACTGTTTGCTTCATTAATACTGCTTTGATTCCAGAATTCGTACTCTTTGTTTTTTTAAATGATGCTTCGATTCAAAAACTCTCGCTCTTTGCATTTTAAATGCTGCTTCGATTCCAAAATTCTCACTGTTGGCTTCATTAATTATGCTTTGATTCCAACACTTTGCTTTTTAAATTCTGCTTTTATTCCAAAACTCATACTCTTTGCTTTTTAAATAATGCTGTCATTCGAAAACTCTCGCTCTTTGTAGTTTAAATGGTGCTTTGATTCGAAATATATCGATCTTTGCATTTTAAATGCTGCTTCGATGCCAAAACTCTCACTGTTTGCTTCATTAATTATGTTTTGATTCCAAAGCTCTTAATCTTTGCTTTTTAAATGATGCTTCGATTCGAAAACTCTCAATCTTTGCATTTAAAATGCTGCTTCGATGCCAAAACTCTCACTGTTTGCTTCATTAATAATGCTTTGATTCCAAAATTCGTACTCTTTGCTTTTTAAATGATGCTTCGATTCGAAAAACTCTCGCTCTATGCAGTTTAAATGGTGCTTTGATTCGAAATATGTCGCTATTTGCATTTTAAATGCTGCTTCGATTCCAAAATTCTCACTGTTGGCTTCATTAATAATGCTTTGATTCCAGAATTCATACTCTTTGCTTTTTCAACGATGCTTTGATTCCAAAATTCGTACTCTTTGTTATTTAAATGATGCTTCGATTCAAAAACTCTCGCTCTTTGCATTTTAAATGGTGCACCGATTCCAAAACTCTCATTGCTTGCTTCATTAATTATGCTTTGATTCCAAAACTTTTACTCTTTGATTTTTAAATTCTGCTTTTATTCCAAAACTGATACTCTTTGTTTTTTAAATAATGCTGTCATTCGAAAACT
Organism: Dryomyza anilis; assembly: GCA_951804985.1. Classification (NCBI taxonomy): domain Eukaryota; kingdom Metazoa; phylum Arthropoda; class Insecta; order Diptera; family Dryomyzidae; genus Dryomyza; species Dryomyza anilis. Next base: position 108,942,124 of record OX638130.1, read on the forward strand.
CTCGCTCTTTGCATTTTAAATGGTGCTTTGATTCGAAAAATTTCACTCTTTGCATTTTAAATGCTGCTTCGATTACAAAACTCTCACTGTTTGCTTCATTAATTATGCTTTGATTCCAAAGCTCTTAATCTTTGCTTTTTAAATGATTCGAAAACTCTCGATCTTTGCTTCGATTCGAAAACTCTCGATCTTTGCATTTTAAATGCTGCTTCGATGCCAAAACTCTCACTGTTTGCTACATTAATAATGCTTTGATTCCAGAATTCGTACTCTTTGCTTTTTAATGATGCTTCGATTCCAAAACTATCGCTCTTTGCATATTAAATGCTGCTTCGGTTCCAAAACTCGCACTCTCTGCTTCATTTATGCTCTTTGAATTTTAAATTCTGCGATTCCAAAACTCTCGCTCTTTGCATATTAAATGCTGCTTCGGTTCCAAAACTCTCACTCTCTGCTTTATTTATGCTCTTTGTATTTTAAATTCTTCGATTCCAAATCTCTTACTCTTTGCTTTTTTAATGGTGTTTCGATTAGAAAACTCTCGCTCTTTGAATTATAAATACTGATACGATTCCAAAACTTGACCCTAATTGTCTTTATCAAGATATGCTTATACATGTCGCATGCGAGAACAAAATGATGACTGACTTCAAAAAAGCATAGAAAGCATTTTTGCAAAAAATAAAGAGCGAATAATATAAATATTTTCATGCAAGAAAGCAAAGTATTTTAAGCATGCGAACATTTTAAACGCAAGGATTAAAAGTATTTAAAATCTTAAAGCATTGCTTTAAAATAAGCATTACTCTGTTGTGTTTTTCAAATCTTGCTTCCGCTCGACAGCAAATCAATAAAAAGTGAGAGTTTGACACCTACTTCCTCTGCTTTAAATTACTTCTACAAAATTAAACTATACCATTTACAAATGTACTTCAAGAAAGATCAATTAATAGTCAAAAGACATCAATTGAAATTCATAAATTCCATTTGAAACTCAAATTACATCAATTGAAATTAAGAAATACGATTTGAAATTCAAAATATATCAATTGAAATTCAAAAATTCCATTTGAAACTCAAATGACATCATTAAAATTCAGAAATGTACATTTTAAATCAATACAATGGTTATACAATTGTTGAACTATTTTTCAAATACACTAAATTTAGGTATTAAGCTTTAAAGTTGACTGAATTTAAATCGCATTTTCTCAAATTGCGCTTATCGCTTTTTCGACAATATTTATCTCGTGTATTCCTCATCGCAACTCTGCGGTTTGATTTGAAAAATGTCTTCATTTAACATATTACATATGTACGTAGTATGGAAAAAGAAACCTCTGCAATTCTATTTATTTTCGTGCAACTCGAACGATGCATTGATTGCATGTCGCAACAACAAACAGTTAAACTGTAACAATCTGTGGCAACAGCATCCGATGCAGCCATTTTTATGACGCTATCGCTAACTCACCTTGGCGTCGTAGGTTGTCATTTCTTCTGCTGCTGCACGCGACGTGTGTGTCATGATTTTCATATATTTTTCAATTTCTATTTTTCATTTTTTTTTCTCCACTATTTTATTTCTATTGGCTAAGATCAAGCATTGCAGGGATATTGCAGAATATCAGCGGAAAATAAGATTGGAAATGAAATTGATTTTTTATTTAACTGAACTGACAGATACGAGTGCTCCTTCAATGGAGGGGCGGACGGGTGACACAAAAATGGCAACATTTGCAAAAATACAAAATTAAATTTGATTTCGCTACGATTTGCTGTGTGTAAAATATGCAACGTATTCATTTTTATTGCAAATTTATTGAAAATTTATTGCAATTTTGCGCAATATTTGGTGTATTGCATATTAACCAGAATTTTGTAAATTAAATAAATAACGAAACATATTGCGAAAGTAGAATTTACGAAATATAATAAAATGTATTATTTTATTATTTTATTATTTTATTATTTTATTATTTTATTATTTTATTATTTTATTATTTTATTATTTTATTATTTTATTATTTTATTATTTTATTATTTTATTATTTTATTATTTTATTATTTTATTATTTTATTATTTTATTATTTTATTATTTTATTATTTTATTATTTTATTATTTTATTATTTTATTATTTTATTATTTTATTATTTTATTATTTTATTATTTTATTATTTTATTATTTTATTATTTTATTATTTTATTATTTTATTATTTTATTATTTTATTATTTTATTATTTTATTATTTTATTATTTTATTATTTTATTATTTTATTATTTTATTATTTTATTATTTTATTATTTTATTATTTTATTATTTTATTATTTTATTATTTTGTTATTTTATTATTTTATTATTTTATTATTTTATTATTTTATTATTTTATTATTTTATTATTTTATTATTTTATTATTTTATTATTTTATTATTTTATTATTTTATTATTTTATTATTTTATTATTTTATTATTTTATTATTTTATTATTTTATTATTTTATTATTTTATTATTTTATTATTTTATTATTTTATTATTTTATTATTTTATTATTTTATTATTTTATTATTTTATTATTTTATTATTTTATTATTTTATTATTTTATTATTTTATTATTTTATTATTAGTTCATTATTTTATTATTTTATTATTTTATTATTTTATTATTTTATTATTTTATTATTTTATTATTTTATTATTTTATTATTTTATTATTTTATTATTTTATTATTTTATTATTTTATTATTTTATTATTTTATTATTTTATTATTTTATTATTTTATTATTTTATTATTTTATTATTTTATTATTTTATTATTTTATTATTTTATTATTTTATTATTTTATTATTTTATTATTTTATTATTTTATTATTTTATTATTTTATTATTTTATTATTTTATTATTTTATTATTTTATTATTTTATTATTTTATTATTTTATTATTTTATTATTTTATTATTTTATTATTTTATTATTTTATTATTTTATTATTTTATTATTTTATTATTTTATTATTTTATTATTTTATTATTTTATTATTTTATTATTTTATTATTTTATTATTTTATTATTTTATTATTTTATTATTTTATTATTTTATTATTTTATTATTTTGTTATTTTATTATTTTATTATTTTATTATTTTATTATTTTATTATTTTATTTATTAATTTTATAAATATCCAATAAAACACCAATTCATAGACAAAAACCCATATGAGCCTGTTTCCAATTAAGTTTCTTTAATGAAAGTGTCGCTCAAGAGTCGGACAAATATGTTGCCTATCAAAGCAACACAGACTAAACAAAAACTATTCCGAATTTTTGGCTTTGTCTTAAAATCTCAGCCAGTGACTCGCCATTCACACATGTGATAACTTGAATGCATTTCAGATTCTAGCCACTTGACAGTTTGAACACATCATTTAAACACGTTGAAGTCAAAATGTGTATGAAAAGGCTCAGATCATACTAAATTTCACTTCAATATTGCGTAGTTATTTTGGTTACAACTTAAAAAATAACAATTTATTTCATTTCAGAAATGTTTCATAAAATGTGCCCAACAATTATACTCATCCCTAACGACAATTCAATCCCGATATAATTATCCACAGATACAAGATTATATGAGACAATAATTTTCTGCTTCAATTCTTCCCTACAAATTCTTTCAATAATAAAGATTTGTCTGAGAATGAATTGTCCACGGAAGAATAGCCTCTGAGAAGAATCTTGGAATATAATTCTTCTGTGTTAAATTGTCTAATGAATCAAGAGAATAATTATAAAGATTATCGGAAAAATTATCAGTTCAAATTTTCTCAGGGAAATTAAATTGCCTGTTGAGTAGAATTGTCTTGTAGCAGTATTGTCTGTAATCGGAATATTTCAACATTATATAAGTAGATTATTAATAAAGTCAATAAACTAAATTAATATATTTATATCAAGCATATATTAAGTTATTAATACTTTTACCGAAACGTTACATGGAAAAAATTCATCAACATGATGAATTTATTCATAAATATAATGAATTTTTTTCGTTAAATACCAGATTTATTATATTGATACCAAATGACATAGTGATGAATGCATTGATTATATATATGAACGAATTCATACTATCGTACATCATAGTGAAGAACAATACAATGAATTTGAATAATTATATTGATGAATATAATCATACTATCTATGAATAATAAAAAAATTTTGTTGAACAAAAAATTATTAAAAAAATATCAAATTTTTTACCGAAAAAAAAAAATTTAAAAAAAAATGTATTTAAAAAAAAAATTTGTCTGAAAAAATATATATTTTTCGAAAAGAAAAACTAAAATTTACAATTTTAGTACACTTTCAAAAGTACAAAGTAATCATCATCCACAAATCAATCTTTCACACTGCTTTCATATAGCTTTATGAAAATAGCGTTAAAATAGCACTCACAACACTTCAAAAGGCAACAATTTCACATTCATCGTTTCCATCTTCATTATTTGGCATTTATATTGAGCAGCTCATGCGAAATGCATATTCAATATGCACTCAGCTTGCAGAAAATTTGCATGTTACATGATGAACAAAAAAATGTTATTTGTTTTGTTTATATATTCCTTGTATAGATATGCTTGGTCGAGTAGAAATTGTATTAAGAATATATTTCAGACTTTTCCACAATTGTAATTTAAATAAAATATTCAAAATGAAAAAAAAAACTACATTTTATCATAGTATTAACTAGCGTCAGTAGTTCAGAGGTCAGTGCATTGGACTGCAAGCCGAAATGTCCCATGTTCAAATCAGAGCTGGGGCTAACAACATCTTTTCATATAAAAAATGTTTAATATCGGTCTAACTCTCGGCAGACAATGGCAAACCTCCGATAGTAAACTACATTTTTGGCATTTTTAAATACATATGTCTTTATTTGACTTGATGTTACTAAACAATTTATTTGAAATATGATTCTTCATTTACAATTATATAAAGTGCAAAAGTATGCAAATACAAGAGAATCTTAAACAAGCCCAAGCTTCTCAGCAAAACAAGTAAAAACTAAAATAGAAGACAAATAATTTTTGCGAGCGCGTTTTTTACTTCTATTATACAGGGTGTTTGGTTCATCGATGCCAATAATTCAGGGGATCATTCTATGACTCAAAAAAATAAGAAAATATTAAATTAAAAAAATTCTAATTTTCACCCAGTTTAAGATACAGAGTGTTTAATAAATTTATATTACTGACATAACCTTGTCAATAAAATTTGTTATAAAGAATAACCTATAAATAAATGCATACTCATTTTTAACTCATTACCTTTCTAATGGTATGTCATATCTTCGAACCCCATAATTTATTCCATTTTTCAAATGAACGTAAAGTTGAAATTTACAAAAATAAAAATACAAATTTTGAATTTGTCATTAATTATCTTAAAATTTCGTTACCTTTTCTAATATATAATGATAGACCAGTTAATTCCCAGTATTTTCTAACCAATTACAGTGGTTTTTAACCAGTAAGTTATACTGCAGAAATAATTAAATAATGACGGATCTTGTGATTTGGTGTTTGAAAATAAAATCAAAATAATCGAAATATAATTTTAAACATTTATTAAAACTATAATCATTATATTATTACTTCACAGAATATATTTTCTGATAATTTTTCCAAACAAAATTTTATACCATACAGAAGAGTGAAAGGGTATATTGAGTTTGGTACGCCGTTTGTTAGCGATTTACAAGAACGATTACAAAAAAATTAGAAGAGCTTGACCAATGAAACTTAAGATTTAGATTACTCATATATCCAAGCTGACTGAACAAGAAAATTGGCATGATCGGTCTATTGTGACCGGAGAACCGACCACTTATGTTCAAATACCTCTTATAAAATTTAAGTCTACAAATCAAGTTTGCTATATACGTGCTTACGTAAACTTTTTTGGTCAAATATATATTGACCTCATGCTCAAATTCATGAAAATAATGGGTTCCGACTTGTGGTTCCAAAAAAAAAAGTAAAATTCGGTACACCTACCCATTTGTAAATATGGGTATCAAATGAATGGAGAATATTCAGCGATTGAAAGTTTTTATTTATTTTCAGGATTCGTATACCCTGGTGACCTGTATACCACTTTGAAAGGTGTAGGGTATTTATAGTTTGATAATTGTATTTTTTATTTTTGTAAACTTCAAATTTACGTATATTATAGAAAAGAAAGAAATCATGGTATTCAAAGATGTGATATGCTATTGGAAAGATAATTTAATTGCCTAAAATAAGAATAACAATTGATAATAATTTATCAACTTTATATTCAATTTTTTTGATTGGGTTATGTCAGTAATATGTGTTTCTTAAACACTGCGTTTTTCAAAGTGGGTGAAAAATTAAACCTTTTTTTTATTTTACATTTTCTGATTTTTTTGAGTCATAGAATGACCACATGAATTATTAATATCAATGAATCTAACACCCTGTATATATACGTTTTGTTCGTAAAAAACAACACCAGAATGTTTGTGATTCCTTGCATTTTTAATAATTTGCCAATATGTTTCTGGCATTTAAAAAAATGCATTATCTATATATATAAAACTCTTGGTCCGTCTGTCAGTCTGTCGGTCTGTCTGTTTGTTCCAGCATCACGTCTAAACCGCTGAACCGATTTAACTGAAATTTCGCAACAGGATACTATGGAGTCCAGAGGGTGTCATAGGCTATATATGGGCGGGATTGGACAAAGTGGCGTGGTACCTCCCATACAACCTAAACTTTCAAAACGACATAACTCAGCACATACACAATCTAAAAAGATGAAACAAAAAACTAAAATTCACCACACTAAAACTCACCACACTAAAACTCACCACACTTAAACTCACCACAATAAAACTCACCACGCTAAAACTCACCACCATACTAAAACTCATCACACCAAAATTCACCACACTAAAACTCACCACACTTAAACTCAACACAATAAAGCTCACCACACTAAAACTCACCACACTAAAAATTCACCACACTAAAACTCACCTCACTAAAACTCACCATACTAAAAACTCACCACACCAAAATTCACCACACTTAAATTGAACACACTAAAACACACACCAATAAAATTCACTGCACTTAAACTCACCACACTAAAACTAACCACACTAAAACTCACCACACTAAAACTCACCACACTAAAAGTAACCACAATAAAGCTTCTACTTTGAAAAATCAGCGGGAAAGAATTCTACGGGAAAGAATTCTACTGGGAAGATTTCTACGGCGAAGCACAGTCTGAGAAAGAATTGTATATGAGAACAGTTATTTTAGCGGAGAATTAGTTTGATTTTGGTTACTACATTTATAAAACCAATAAAAAATACGTCCACTGGTCTCTGATATAAATAATAAAAATTAATAAAATTGCTCCATAACCTTGCATTCACAAAATCTTCGCACGAGTCGTGTACGGGTTCAGCTAGTTTAATATAAATAAGTACATATTGTAGTAAAAAATAACGGAAATGTAGAAATAAAGTAACTTATTAATGAACTTACAAATTAATACAAAATATACTAATATTCAATACATATGTAGTAAAAAAAATGATAAATTGATGTAGTTGTTCTTAGTACAAATACAACTACATCAATGCAGAAAAAATAAATGCATTTGCTTTTGAATGTAATCACCATTTATTTTAAAGATATTTTTTTGATTTTCAATACAATATTTTTTTTCATAACAAAGGGAAATGAATATTTATGTAAGAAAGAAACTTTGAGAAACTGAACATCAAATGGTACATCAAATAGAGATATCAAATTGACACCTCTTATAGAATGGAGGAGTCGACATGATATCGTCACTGCCATGCCAAAGGGGCGAATGTGAATTTCTAAAAATGTTTGGAAATCAAATTTTTAATGTTTGAAGTGCTTTAAAAATTATTAAAATTTATTTTTTCTGCAATTTATTTTGTTATTTATTCATTAATTATTATAACGTATATAAAATATCTTTGGCTTTTGACAACTTACTAAATCTTATATATAAATCTCTTGGTCCGTCTGTCTATCTGTCTGTTTGTTTGTTTGTTTGTTTGTTTGTTTGTTTGTTTGTCTGTCTGTTTGTTCCAGCATCATGTCTAAACCGCTTAACCAATTTCACTGAAATTTCGGGATACTATGGAGTCCGGAGGATTTCATAGGCTATATATGGGCGGGATTGGACAAAAGGGCGTGGCACTTCCCATAAACCTAAACTTTCAAAACGACATAACTCGGCACATACACAAGCTAAGAAGCTGAAACAAAAAATTCAAATACAACAAAAAAAAATACAAAAAATCAAAACCAAAAGCAAAAATCAAACACAAAAGTAAAAGCACAAAACTTAAGCAATAACTCAAAACAAACAAAATCAATTACACTAAAACTCACCACACTAAAACTAACCATATTGAAACTCACCACACCAAAATCAAAACACTAAAACACACCACAATAAAATTCACTACACCAAAATTCACCACACCTAAACTCACCACACCGAATTTCACCACTAAAACTTCTACTGGGAAAAACTCTACAGTGAAGTATTCTACGGGAAAGCACAGTATGAGAAAAGTTGTTTTACGGAGAATTAGTTTGGATTTGGTTACTACATTTATAAAACCAAAAAAAGCGATTCACTGGTCCCAGATATAAATAATAAAAATGTTCTTTGTATTAATAAAATTGCTCCATATCCTTGCATTCACAAAATCTTTGCACGTGTCGTGTACGGGTCCAGCTAGTTATAAATAAGGATTTTGTAAGGCAAATATTTTTGTTTTTTTGCTATAACACTTTCTTGGTGCTAGATAAAATAGTGATGTGAAGGAATTAATTTATTGCTTTCAAAGCACCTCTCTATCGATTGGCATTATTGTTTAAAAATAATTTTCCAAATATTAATTTGCCATTTGTTATTTGCCAGAAAAATATTTGACAAAATATTTTTTAAATAATGTTGCCAATCGATAGGTGCTTTAAAAACAAACAATTAATACCTTCACACCACTATTTCATCTTGCAGCAATAAATAGTTATAGCAAAAAAATGAAGACATTTGAAAAATTGAAAAATCTTGTCATGGCAAAAGGGCAAATCTTTTCGTTTTTTTGCTATAACTATTTATTAGTGAAAGATAAAATAGTGATGTAAGGGCATTTATTGCACCTGCACCTAGCACCTATCGATTGGTATCATTATTTAAAAATAATTTGCCAAACATTTTTCTTGCAAATGATAAAAATTCAAAAAAAATATTTTAAAATAATAATGATGATCGAAAGGTGCTTTAAAAAGAAACAATTAATGCCTTTACACCACTATTTTGTCTTATACCAATCAAAAGTTATGGCAAAAAAACGAAAAGATTCGCCCTTTCGGCATGACAACATTTTTTATTTTTCGAATTCGCCTTTTTGGTTTTGCCTTTTGTAGCTAGAAATATCCAACAAAACCACACACGATTTTGTCACAGTATACTGGAGGAAAAACTACATTAAAAAATGTAAAAAAAAACACAAATGTCAAAAATTACACATTCGTCCCTTTGGCATGATAGTGACGATATTTTGTTCAAATGAACGTTTTTTTAATAAACTCTCGAATTTATTTTTTAAATATTTATATCACTAGATTTTTCTACTGGCACTAAAACATTAAAGAGAGTTTTCAACTGTCTATGTACTTGTAGCTGCATATGTCTGTACACCAAAAGCACCTGCTGTCACGCTGCTTTCAGTCTGACTGCCTTGCCGCATATCCTTGTGCTTGGCGTAATATCCCTGTGTGAACTCACAGGATAGACTGATATAAGCAGGTTACGCATTGTTGCCTTTTGCAAACACACAAAATAAAGAGAATGGAAAAACAGCCATCATCCCAAAGGGGGACGACAAAATGTCGATGCCATGGCGCCAAATCCGGCACAACATATTGTCAGCAAAATATTAGAATATTTTCAAAATAAACCTCAATTTTGGCATAATTTTAATTTTGTTATAATATTAGTTACCATATCGACCACCGCAAGCTATAAATTATACTAAATATTTAAGCCCGTATCATTAATAACAACATAAAATATTGGAATAATAATAATAAAAAAAATAAAATTCATGCAATTGTTGTCAATTTCACTGAATCAGCTTAAAATAAGTGCCACAATAAAAACTCACAATATATATCAACATACTGAACAACATTCACAAGAACTCAAAACCATTCAAAACAAGAGCCAAATCACTTTGTAAATTACAAATGAAAAGAATCGATGACTCTTGAAAATTGTGCGTGAGCAGCAAATCCAACAACCGCCTCCTTCTTTATCTTCCTTTAGCAATCTTTGAAAAACGTCTTGAAAATACGACGTACTTTTGCGGTCTCTTAAGTTGTAGAAAATCATTTCTTCACAGCTTATGGTCATTTATCATTGTTGAGGTATTTATAGGCTTTACAATTACGGTGACGCACAACGCACCGCAATATGAATCCAAGACAGACTGTGTAATACAGACAAACTGGGGCGGGATTGACAGTGATTTGCACACAAATTGAGGCACAAAAAAGAAAGACAAGGAGCCTTTTTTCAGAAGTAAAAATAACGATGTAAGGTGCTTAAGCTATTCTTAATGCGGTTGCTTTATTAAATACTATTAAATAATCTAAAAGTGTTAATAAATATATTAAATTGTGTTTTCTTCTTCTTCAAATGAATATTACAAAACAAAACGGTTGAGCTAACTTGAAATTACTCATAAATATATAAATTTTTGAACAGTTTCACTTTTTAAATACAAATATTTTTATATTTATTTAGAAATATTTACATGTTTGGCAAGAAAATATTATTAAGAAAATATGTAATATCATTATAATGAGTTTTTAACCGCTACGTATTATCTTTAAGTGTAGAACTTTGTAGAAACTTCTAGAATCTACAAATAACTGCACATGAGTGTGAAAGAGATGAAGATATCTTACGAGAATTTCGGATTCTCGTGAAGTGTAGAAGTTTGTGGAAACATTTTTGTGGAATATTCTAAGGCAGTGATCGAAAAAGGTATTGACTATAATTACAATGAGTGTGTAATCACCCCAAATTTGATTTAAGTGTAGAAATTTGTGGAAACTTCTAGAATATACAAATGTGCTGCACATGAGTTTGAAAGAGATGAAGATATCATAGGAGCTATATGGATTCTCGTGAAGTGTACAAGTTTGTGTACATTTTTTTTTTTTTTGGAACATCATGACGGTACATCACTGAGACATCGAAAGAAAAATATATTTAAAATCATTGCAATGAGTGTGTAACCGTCGCGGATTCACCTTAAGTGTAGAAGTTTGTCAAAGCTTCTAGTATCTATATAAATATATTTTAAGACCTAAGGGACGCTACAAAAGTAGAGCGACTGGGACAGCAAACGACGCCATATTTCTTGCCACTCCTTTGACATTTCTCTTCAGTAAGGTTTGCCATTTCATGATGGAAAGATATACGAATTCGAATTTCGGTAGTAATTTTTAATAATTTCGACTCGTTGTTGGCTCGTATATCTTTCCATCATGAAATGGCAAATCTTACTGAAGAGAAATATTAAAAAAGCGGCAAAAAATATGGCGTCGTTTGCTGCCCCTGTCCCTCTACTTTTGTAGCGTCCCTGTTGAAAGACCCTTGAAAAAACTTTTGTAGCGGTCTTATTGAAAAACCCTTTTATATGGATTCTCATGTATTGTAGTAGTTTGTGGAAACTTCTAGAATCGACAAATACGCTAAACATAAGTGTGAAAGTGATGAAGGTATCTTACGGGGTTTTCGGATTCTTCTGACGTGTAGAAGTTTATGGAAACTTTTTGTGGAATATCACTATATAACTACAATGAGTGTTAATCGCCACGGATTAACTTTAAGTGTAGAAGTTTGTGGAAACTTATATAATCTACAATTACGCTGCACATGAGTGTGAAAGTGATCTTACGAGGTTTTCGGATTCTCGTGAATTGTAAAAGTTGGTGGAAACTTTTAGTGGCATATTACTGAGGCAGTGATCGAAAAATTTATGGAATAGACAATGAGTGTATAACCCTCACTGATTCTCTTAAAAGTAGAACTTTGAGGAAGCTTCTAGAATCTAGAAATGCGCTGAACATGAGTTTGAAAGAGATGAAAATAGCATACGGGCTATATAGAGTCTCGTGAAGTGTAGAAGTTTTCGGAAACTTCTAGAATCTACAAATACACTCGAAATGCGCTGCACATAAGATTGAAAGAGTTGAAGATATCATACAAGATTTGTACAAAATAATTGGACCATATCATGGTTTTTGAAGGCTTTCACTAATTCGATGACTTCTAATAAATCTTGAGTTTATGGAAGAAAATGCAAACGTTTAAAAAACCGTAGAGTTTGATTGAATATTATGACGCATACTCATAGACAATTTAAATTCAATTTTAAATTTAAAATCAGATTTTTGACAATTTATTATATACAACGAAATAATATTTTTATTATTTCGTTCATTATTAAAAAAAAAAATCGAAAAAATAAATTCGTTTCTCATATTAAACATTAAAAACATCATATTAAACGTTAAATTTCAAATGAAAACATCAATATGATGAATCTGGTAGATGCTGAAAAAATTCATATTATTTATGCACGTGTAGGAACATTTTGGCACATGTTTATTGAAAATTGAGATCAGCAAGTGATCAGTATTTTATTTTGAGATACGATTGAATTGGAAGTACATAATAACCCTAGTAGAAATTTTGGTAGGGCCATGGTCATGAAGTGATCATGTCATTATTTGAGATGATCGGGATATGACGAGGCCCATAATGTCCTTGTAACGCAGTGTCCTGATCATGTATTGACCTCAGGCCATGATCATGTACTGATCGGGCAATTCCCCATTTTAATATTTACCTGACAATTGCCTTGTCTAAGCCCGAGCATAATAGGGTTTCTCTCATTAATCTCGATCATTGACTGATGCTAATTTCGATATTAGGAACAAGTAATGTAGCTATGATCGGGAACATTGACTGTTTAGATAATGTAAACCCTGCTATGGTAAGCATGATAAGGGCATGCAAAGGCAATGATCATATTTTCTCTAATAGGGCTTACCCAACGAAAACCCGATCATTTCCCGATGGCGCATCGGTCAAATTTCTACTAGGGAAACTTAAATTTTATGTTTTTGCTTTAAAGGTGGATATATTCTCAAAAATACTCATTTATTTACCTTTCTACCATAACCACAAAATAAGTTAAAAATACTTGAAGAAATCACTAAAAGAAATATTAAAATTATGTGGCTATTCTAGCATGATATAGTCCATATGATGTGTGTTCAATATTGAGTTGATTGTTCGTATGCCTTTGCTAAATCTTATAACAGCGCACAGAATTGGATTAAAAATAATAAAGAATTGTAAACTTTCTCAACCCTGCCCAAAATATTCCATTTATCTGTGTGTTTGCTGGAAATATGACCGAAATATTCCTGCAAAATGACAAAAATGTTGTCTCGGTCGATAATGCTTACTAAAGAGTGGACATATTTTAACAATCATCATAAAGGAAAGTAAAACTAATTTTTTAGACCGAACTGTAAATACTTCCTGCAGTATAAGACGTAAGGCATTCTAATATACGTTCTAAAATACGATATTCTATTTCCATCCAACTTTTTATTTGTGTACAACTTTAAATGTGTAGTTACCATTGTAATTTACATATTTCTCTTATACAAATTATCATCCAAGAGATTTGTTTTCTACAATGTTTTTTTTTTTTGTAAATGTACTAAGTGTTATCATTACAACACCAATCTAATGCAAATATTCTGCTATTCGGTTATCAACACTACCATGTCACATCCTAGAGCAGGATGTATTTAGCTGATTGTGCGCCAAATGAATCGGAGGTGTAAAACTACGCAAATGAGATTATTGGGTATTATGTCAATCAGTGAGGATTTGTTGTATGTTGTGATTCTTAGTGGTTGTGCTGCTTTCGCATGGTGGTTTCAACTGTATTATATGACATAAGGACTTCTGCGTATAAGTAGCTTAATAGCTGTGTGCTTTAAAAGAGGGTCAATTTAATGTTCTTTAATTTACAAAATCCATTAAACTTTAATTTTCAAATTTTAGTATATACACCCAGAAACAAATTCCTTCAAATCCCATTAAAATTAGTCAATAGGACAATTATTGATTTTAGTATACAAAAAATAAATCTTTTCATATAAACTCAATGGCAATGTCATGGTATTTTCTAGTATATAATAGTATTTTCCTATTAAAATAATAATTTATCCTATTGACTATTTTGAATAGTAAAAAACTATTATTTATATAGTATTTTTTCTGGGTATATAAATAATATTAAGAGTGTTGAACATTTAAACTTGTTTGTTCACATATAAATCAAAATACTTTCAAATTCTTTACAAATAAAAAATATATTATTCAACACTGTTTTTCCTATGGACATTCCAAATATTAATTCTGTATAGTTCCCCGGTGCTGATTTTTAATAAATACTCAGTATTTTTTTCCTATTTTTAATAATATTGCAATCGTAATTGTAAGCCCTTTCCAATTTTGTCTAGACCAATTTTAACACACTAATGAATGCAAATATTCCAATACGATTCTGAACTATTACCATACTCTTGGAGCGGCTTGAAAACCCAAACACAAAATCCCTAAGGTTTATCAAAAGAATCAAACACAGAAGTCTCAAATATAAAAGCGTCAAACACAAAATCACCAAATATTAAATTGTGAAAGACATAAAACTCCACATAATCTGAAATTGAATCTAAAATTCTTGATACATTAATAATAAAATACCCCCAATTATACTTGAATTTAGAACTAGGCATGCGATGTTCGGACCTTGGAAATATTAAAAACTATATTAAATCGAATATATATCGTCACTGTCATGCCAAAGGGGCGAATGTGCATTTTTAAAAATGTTGGGAAATCAAATTTTAAAGTTTGAAGTGCTTTAAAAATTAGAAAAATTTAGTTTTTTTTTTCAATTTTTCTTGTTATTTTGGTTTATTCATAAATTATTATAACGTATATAAAATATCTTTGGATTCGGACAATTTACTGAATTATAAATACGAATTTTGTGAGGCTATATCCTGACCAAAACGCAAATATTTTTGTTTTTTATGCTATAACTTTTTATTAGCTCAAAATAAAATAGTGATGAAAAGGAATTAATTGTTTGTTTTTAAAGCACCTATCTATTGGCATCATTATTTAAAAATATTTTGCCAAACATTAATTTGCCATTTGTTATTTGAAGGAACATTTTTTTGGCAAATTTAAATAATGATGCCAATCGATAGGTGAAAACAGACAACTAATACCTCTAAACTACTATTTCATCTTGCACGAATAAAAAGCTATAGCAAAAAAACGAAGAAATTGGAAAAATTGAAAATCTTGTCATGCCAAAAGGGCGAATCTTTCCTTTTTCGCCATAACTATTTATTGGTACGAGATAAAATAGAAGGCATTTATTGTTTGTTTTTAAAGCATCTATCGAACTGCATCATTATTTAAAAATATTTTGCCAAACATTTTTTCCTGCAAATAACAAATGGCAAATTAATGTTTGACAAAATATTTTTAATTAATGATACAGATCGATAGGTGCTTTAAAAACATACAATAAATGCCTCCACACTACTATTTTATCTCGTACCAATAAATAGTTATGGCGAAAAAGGAAAGATTCGCCCTTTTGGCATGACAATATTTTTAATTTTTCAAATTCGCCCTTTTGGTTTTGACTTTTTTGGCTATATATATCCAACAAAACGATTTTAGCACAGTATACTTGAGGAAAAACTACATTTAAAAATATAAAAAAACGCAAATGTCAAAAATTGCACATTCGCCCCTTTGGCATGATAGTGACGATATATAAATGGAATATAATATATAAAATAGAATAGTATCTGGCGTAAAACTTGATTATTAAAAGTCGAATGCAGAAAAAAAGAAAAATAGATCAAATGAGCCAAATTTAAAATTTATAATCAGGAATTATATCGGTTCCTGTTCTGGTTCGAAGATTTCTAATATAGCAGTTCCGATTCCGGTTCCATCAAAAAATTTTTTGTGTTCCTATTCCTATACAATGAGCTTAATCTATTCAGTAATGTATTTTTTTATATTATAATGTCCCTACACAGAAAAAAAATGTACATCATATTGATGAATTCTGTTCTTTAAACCATGATTCATTGTATTGAAGAGTCATTCATAATATTTATGACTAACGTCATCAAAGTTATGAATGCTATCATAAATATGAAGAACGCTTGGTAACTGTCGAAAAAGTGTTCTTCAATATGATGAACTGTATGTGAAGAATACGTTGCATCATATTAATGAACCAAAATATAAAATACAACAAATATGTTCCTCATATTGAAGAACGCTGTTCATTAAACCAAATTTCTATCAAAATATTTTTTTTTCGTTCATTTTTTGCCGTACTTCTCAGTTCTCAAGTAGTTCTTGTGTGTTATTTCTTATATAGTGCTTGCTCGACATTTTTTTTTCGAACAATTTTTTTTTTCGAAAAAAAATTTTTTTTGCAACTTTTTTTTTCGAACAAAATTTTTTTTTTCGAACAAAATTTTTTTTTTCGAAGAAATTTTTTTTTCGAAAAACATTTTTTTTTGACAATTTTTTTTTCTGAAAATTTTTTTTCAGATATTTTTTTTTAATTTTTTTACTTAAATTTTTGTAAACATTTTTTAAAATAAAATGTTCGCAAAACTTTTTTTCGAATTATTTTATAATTTTTTTTTTTTTTTTGAAAAAATGTATGAAGAAATTCATTAATATGACAATTCAAATTCATTGTATTGAATATTTTTTTCATATATATAATGAATACATTCATTAATATGTTATTTAATGAACGATGGTATCAATATGATGAATCTGGTAGTTGGTGAAAAAATTCATAATATTTAAGAATAAATTCATCATATTGAAGAATTTTTTTTCTCTGTACATTGACATTAATCATGAAAACTTTGAAGTCGCCAATGTAAAAAGCCTTTGTATCGCATAAAAAAAGCTCAGTTGTTAAGTATTACAGTAAGTGTTACCCATAAGTGCCAAAAGATGTCGCTGCAAATGAATTACAGCATTTTTCGCAAAAGCTTTTATTTTCTCTCGGAGAGAAATTCGAAAACACATATAAAGCTTTTTGTACTTTGCCACAGCATCCATTAAAATAATTCAAAAACCGTTAAAAAAGCTTTCACAAATGTAGTTCGAAAATTTCCAACAATGAAAAGCTCGCCGCCATGTTTTATATCCGTATTGTGCAAAGTGTGAATAATGTGCGCACAAAAAAAAGATGGCGCATAAAAGACGTTACAACAACAATGAAAATATAAATCTACAACAACAGCGATGCTTTGTATGTATTAACAAAACTGGCGCGAATTCCTCAGGTGTTTCTCAGCGACGACATGCGCCGAAATGTTGGTGATGAAAGAGTAGCAACAACAACAACAAATGCACTAACTGCAATAACAACAATAAAAAAAAACAACAAGAACAGCAGCAATAAAAGTAAAATAAAAGCAACATCAAAATTTAGAAAAAAAAAACGAAATTGTTTGAGTTGAAATAAAGCAGCGCAAAATATGCTGCATATTTTGTGGCTGTCAGCTGCACGTTTGGCGCATTTGGACGCCAGCCAAGCAACGAGCAACTGCTGCTCGTCTGACTCGTGCTGCTGATGTGACTCGTCGCGTGCTGCTCCGTCTACCTCGTGTTGCTCGAGTGTTTCGCATTGTTGCAGTTGCAAATGCGTTCTGGTTGCGGCAACCTGAATGCAATATAATTTAGGAGAAGTAATTTAAAAAAATATTAAAATAAATAAAAAATAAAATAAAAAAATAATATTAAATTAAAAGAATTAAAATTTAAAAATAATAGAAAAATTAAAGAATAATATAAAAATAAAAGATTAATATTAAAATAAAACAATAATATTAAAATAAAAAAATAATATAAAAAAATATAAAGAAAAAAAATGGAAAAAATATTTTTATTGATTTTTAAAAAATAATTTATAAATTAATCAAGTGCTTAGTGTTCGTTGCAATAATTTCGATAATTTATACAAATTTATTCTCACCCGATGCATCGATTGCTACTGTGTGAACAAAATGCTTTAACCGTAACGACAACGTCCGTGACCCTCAGTTGTACCTCAGCCCCAGCTGTGCAAAGGGTAAGTGCCAAGAATAACTACTACAACTACTACGAAAACACAATAAAACAACATCATCATCATCGTCATCATCATCACTATAGCAGTAAAGCATCAAACAATAATGCACATGTTGTGCTTTCTTAATAAAGTTGCTGCAAACCACGTGCTTTTGCTATGGCTAACGTGCTTTGAGTAACGAGGTTTGGATGCGCAAATGGTTATACAATTTCAAATATTAATATAAAAAATTTGAATTTGAATTTAATATGTGTTTTTCAAGGGGATGTTTTTCAAAATTCCAAATACTATAAAGGGTTTGGGAGAGCCCGTTTTTTGCAACGTAAAGAGTTTTTCAATAAGAGTGCTACAAAAGTTTTTTTCAAGGGTTTTTCAACAGGGACGCTACAAAAGTAGAGCGACAGGGACAGCAAACGACGCCATATTTCTTGCCGCTCTTTTGACATTTTCTTCAGTAAGGTTTGCCATTTTAGGGTCTGGAACGATAAGTCGAAATTTAAAATATTGAAACTAAAAATACCGAAGACAAAAATGTAGAAAATAAAAATGCCGAAACCTGAAAATGTCGAAAACAAAAATGTCGAAAACCAAAATGTCGAAAAAAAAATGTTGAAAACTAAAATGTTGAAAAACAAAATGTCGAAAACTAAAAATGTCGAAATTTAATATGACGAAATCATTTTTTGCCGAAAAAATGATGGAAAATGTCGAAAAAACTCGAAGATAAAGATATTAAAAAAGAACGAATTCTGATTTTTAGCTACTCTAGGATTCATGCGGTGATTTTTAAATATTCTGCCTTCAAAATACCATCTTGGAATTTAGCTTCAACACTTATAAAAAATCAACAAAAATTTCGATTTTTTTTTTAAATACTTTTTTAAGGACATGCAATTCGTAGTTCAAGGATAACGACCATTGGTCATATGTTCATGTTAAGAAGAAATTTCCAAAAGATTGTTTAATTAGTTTTAAAACGAAGCCTTATCAAAGTTTCTAGCATCAAGGGATATTTCAATGGGAACCATCATACAAAAGTTATCATTGACAATTTTTTAACTTTGGACTGTATCTCTGGAAAAAGTGATATCTTTGGAAATAGTGGTCGAAAAAAAAATGGTGAATGCAGATCCCGATACCCTTTATCAGTTGCCAAAATATCATTGAAATCGAAGAGAGTGAGTTGCAAATCCTACGAGATTTGGTGTGGACTATAGGATTTGAAATTTGTATTTCAACATTTTGATATTTCGGCATTTTATTTTTCGACATTTTTTGATCCTATAAAAAGCATGTTTTTGTATTTATAGTTTAAAAATTTTGTCGACATTTTCAAGACATTTTGTGATTCGGCCAAATATTGTATCGGCTTTCTAAGGCTTTTATAATTTCGACATTTTTTTTTTTCGATATTTCGTACGGATCCCGCCATTTTATGATGGAAAGATATACGAATTCGAATTTCGGTATTAAATTTTAATAAGTTTGACTCGTTGTTGGCTCGTATATATTGAAATGGCAAACCTTACTGAAGAGAAATGTCAAAAGAGCGACAAGAAATATGGCGTCGTTTGCTGTCCCTGTCGCTCTACTTTTGTAGCGTCCCTGTTGAAAAACCCTTGTAGCGCTCTTATTGAAAAACCCTTTACGTTGCAAAAAACGGGCTCTCCCAAACATAACATAAGGATGTGACGTATTTTTTAACTCACATGTCTTGTTTATTATGATTTTTATTATACCATATAATTGTTTATTATGAATAAAATTTAATAGAATTTGAACAACGGCGGGTACACGTGCCGCAAGGATATTAAAAATTGTACTAAGGTCGTGCATTTGTACTAGGAGTCGGATATTTAGAATACCCCAAAACAATCTTACGAGTAAGCAAATCTTGTAGAGCTGTTTTCGAAAAAAAATGTATGTAATCGGATTTTCGATATTTCGATCATTTTTCGTGTTATCGATTGTTTTATATGAAATGTCAATTGAAATGTTTTTTTTTTAATTTTTCCGGAGAACTATATCATGTTACAAAAAAATGGACAAATGTATGGTTGTTTGTATTGAAATATTTATTGATTGATTGATTGATTGATTGATTGATTGATTGATTGATTGATTGATTGATTGATTGATTGATTAATTGATTGATTGATTGATTGGTTGATTGCATGTGTCCGTGTTACTTATTCTTGCACTTCAAATAATATATCCTTAAAAAGGACCCATTGTAAACAGAATAATGTACTCTCTGAACATTCAAAAACTGTCAACTGCAACAATATGTTATAGTGTCATATTCAGTTATATTAAATGAGATGCTCATGGGATAAACGATAACACTACACAACAAAATGAGAAAAAAAGTTTGCGCAGTAAATTCCATTATTTTTGTATTATTGGAAATGACTCGCAGATTTTGAATATGTAAATTAAAAAATTTTCTACGGATAGGTTTACGAGA
Organism: Dryomyza anilis; assembly: GCA_951804985.1. Classification (NCBI taxonomy): domain Eukaryota; kingdom Metazoa; phylum Arthropoda; class Insecta; order Diptera; family Dryomyzidae; genus Dryomyza; species Dryomyza anilis. Next base: position 108,962,982 of record OX638130.1, read on the forward strand.
TTTCGGGCAATATCTTTTGTACTGAGCTTTCAAAAAGGTGGTCACATATATTTGTAAATATCTCGCGTTTAATAAAACCCAATTGTTATATCGAATGAAAGGTAATTAAATATGCAATAAACATTTCTTACAATAGTTTGGAATTGGTTTACTGGTTTAAGAAAACTATAGAAAAAACTCGAAAAATCAAAATTTTGTCGACCAAAATTTTATTAAAAAATGGCAAATAATTAAAAACGCAAGATGATGCACAGTTTGTAATATTGCAAAATTAGCCTGTACATTTTTAAAGAAAATGATGTAAAAATAAAAGAAATCTATGGATACGTTTTGAGAACAGAAAAAATCATGTGAAAGCATTACTATTGGGTAATAACTAAAAAAAATCGCATAATATGTTTATACCCTATACCCATGGGTTACAAGTTATAAAATATATGTGAGGATATTTTAGCGCCTCTTAGTAGGCGTGACTGGTATGAAAAAGTATACATTTTCTTGGGCAACATCACTTTCCGAGTCGATTTAGATATGACCGGTATTAACTAAAAAAAATCGCATAATATGTTTATACCCTATACCCTATACCCATGGGTTATAAAATATATGTGAGGATATTTAAGTGCCTCTTAGTAGGCGTGACTGGTATGAAAAAGTATATATTTTCTTGATCAACATCACTTTCCGAGTCGATTTAGATATGACCGTCTGTCTGTCCGCCTATACACGATAACTTTAAAACTGCTATTCCGAATGATGTTAAATTTATTTTCAATATATTTTAGTAGAATAGTAATTCGAAGTTCGAAAATGAGTCGATTTAGTCAACGTAATCTACTACATCCACTACGAAATATGGGTTTACTTTTTAGGATCACATATCTCGTTAAGTATTAAAGATAAAGTTATAAAATTTTAAATTAATTACAAGCAATCATCTATCAATAGGTGCTCAAAAAATAATCGTGATCCGCTCACATTTTTTATTTTTTATTTTTATGCCTATTTGTATAGCACTTAATTATATTGCTTTCACATAACTTTTTTTTATCCTCAAATGTTACCCACATATTTTTGTCATTTATAGCACAATTTCTTCGAAAGAGTGTGAACTAATTTTAAAAAATTAAAATTTGTGTATCATCTTACTTTTTCGATTTTTTTCCATTTTTTTAAATCAATTTTTTCTTAAATTTTTGTCCAAAAGTAATGTTTTTTTCAAGTTCTCCTTTCGAGTTCTCTTAAACTAATGAACCAATTTAAAAATGTTCTAAGAATTGTTTATTCAATATTCAATTAACTTTCATTTGATATAACATTTAATCATATGTGTTATTTAAAACGAGAGATATTTGCAAATGTATGTGACCACCTTTATGAAAGCTCGGTTCAAAAGTTATTGGCCCATATTTTGTATACCTATCCAAAGAAACATTATTAAATCATATTTTCGGAATAAAGGCGTCATTTTACATAATACAAAAATAACTTTGACTGTTGCGCAGAATGGCTGTTGTGTAGTGTATTTTACAAAATCTCAAAAGTAAATGCAGGCTTGCGTTAAAATATTTATAAACATCTATTATATTGTGAAAAGCACAAACATTTAAGACAACTGTTATAGAATTTTGATGACATTATTTAGTTAGTAAAACACAGAAAAAAAACTTTAATTTTATGCTGTGTGCATTTTGCGAGACACCTGTTGTTTTATGCAGCTATCCTCTTTTTTCCATCTTTTGATGAAAGAGTGAAAGTAAAAAAAAAAAAATTGAAAGGTCACGGCACATTTTGCGCTAGTGTTGACATTGTATCTTTGTATTTGTTTGACTGTCTGTCCGTCTGTTTGTCTTTTTTCAATGTATACAGTTGAACATTGTGCAATTTACTGCAGTGAAAGTTTTACTCTAGCCACAGTTCTAGTTATAGCCACAGTTACAACGAAATACTCGGCATCAAAGTGGAAATATAATATAAAACTGAAACAATAACGAAAACTTGAAGCCATTTACGGCATCATGCATTTGCATAGAAATTTAATTTGACCCAAAGGATCAAAACTACACAGTGCAATAACTACTTTTATGATTGACATTCAACAAAATGTATTCAGTGCCTCTTGTCTGTGAACTTTACTTTTTAGAGTGTTTGTAAAATATTTGCGTTTTATATATAGGAGTGCCTAAAGGCTCAGAGCTGGGGCAATTCAATGATTTTTTTTTTAAATTTAATTTATGTTATCTTCAGAAACTTTTACCGGAAAATAGTGAAAACTTGTGGAATACATTTAAAATATGCACAGTGTATTTATAAAACATTTTTCATACTGACATGAGGTACAATTCTCGACTTTTGCAATTTATTTTTATCTATATATATATATATATATATATATATATATATATATATATATATATATATATATATATGTATATATATATATATATATGTATATATATATATATATAAATTGGTCCGTCTGACAGTCTGTTTGGCTGTCAGTCTGTCTGCTTGTTCCAGGAACTAAAGCAATCATACAAAAACAAAAGCAAAATAGAAACAAAACAAAAGATGGTAATACAAAAACAAATTCAAATAATAAAAGTACAACCACAAAAACAGAACCACAAAAACAAAATCAAAAACACAAAATCAAAAACATTCAAGCTAAAGCAATAACAAAATAAAAAAAAAGCAAAACACAAAAGCGAAAACAACAAAAACATAACAAAGACACAAAACAAAAGCAAAAATACAAAAGCAAAACACAAAAGCAAAACACAAAAACAAAAGCAAAAACACAAAAACAAAAGCAAAAACAAAAGCAAAAAGACAAGCAAAATCAAAACACAAAAACAAAAGCAAAATACAAAAAAAGGCAAAAACACTAAATCAGAAAAGACACAAAAACAATTGCAAAAAGAAAAGCAAAGACAAAATCAAAAGCAAAACACAAAATTAAAAATAAAAGCCAAAACAGAAAAACAAAAACATAAGAGCAAAACACAACATTATGTTTTTATGCAAACATAGTAGTTTTTGAACTGAAACACCTGATATATCAAGGTAGTCCCAAAAAAATGATTTTGAATATTTATACCCTACACTAAGAGTGAAAGGGTATATTCAGTTTGGTACGCCGTTTGTAACACCCAGAAGTAAGCATCTCCGGTATAATAATAATAATAGTTTGGCACTACAGTCCTCTAAGAACTTCGGCCGAGCTCTCTCACCATTTTGAGCTGTGCGTATTATATTTGTACTCAAATTGGTGGGACCTACAGTTTATTGCCGAATCCGAACGGCGGGTGAGAGCTTTTTCATAGGCAATTTTTACTCTCGTAGGTTTGCCATTTACTGACGAGAGGTAGCGCGGTATAGAAAAATGTTTCTATGAAAAGATGTTGTTAGCCCCAGTCCAGGCTTGAACCGGGGACCTTTCGACTCGCAGTCCAACGCACTAACCACTGAGCTCCGGTATGGAAAAGTATATATATACTAGCGATGTCCGTCTGTCCGTCTGTCTGTCTTTATGTCTTTATGTCTGTCTGTCTGTCTGTCTGTCTGTCTGTCTGTCTGTCTGTCCGTCTGTCTGTCTGTCCGTGTGTCTGTTGAAATCCCTACTACTTTTAAAATTGAAGAGCTAGATAAATGAAACTTATAACTTAGATTTCTAATATAACTACGCTATATGTGCGAAAATCGGTCCATTGTGAAATATGATCCGACCACTTATGTTCAAATACCTCATATAAAATGTACATATAAAGATCAATTTTTATGTATACGTGCTTAGGTAAACTTTTTTGGTCAAATATATATTGACATCATGCTCAAATACATGATAATAATGTTTTCCGACGAAAAGACTTGTGGTTCACAAAAAAAAAATCGAAATTCGGTACACCTACCCATTTGTAAATATGGGTATCAAATGAATGGAAATTCTTCAGCGATTGAATGTTTGTAGTTATTTTCAGGATTCGTATACCCTGGTGCACTATATATCACTTTGAATGGTAATCACACATATGTGTAGGGTATTTATAGTTGGCTTAGACCGACTATAATTTTGATAATCCTAACTATCATAATTACACCTGCTTTAAAATTTCTCATGTGATCTAACCTTCCCAACTGGTTTTACGTTCCGGTTCAAATACTTATTTTGTTTGGATTTTTGTCATAATGCAAATCAGAGCTTTTTATAACACTTTTCAAGTTTCAATACCACCTGTTTACAATGGGTCCTTTTTAAGTATGATATATTATTTGAAGTGCAAGAATAAGTAACACGGACACATGCAATCAATCAATAAATATGGGACTCAAAATGTTTTCGGTTAGGTCACATGAGAAAATTCGAATTAGTTAGATATAGTTTGTTTAATGAAGTAAGTAAGGGTAATAAGTGTTATAGTCGTTTACCCTTCATATATGTGATAATGACAATCCAGTGGTCTTCAAGCCGAATTCAGAAAATAACTGAAAACTTATTATGATGAGTTTTTTTCCTACGCTAGAGCAGTGTTGCATTGGGATATAATTAAATTGGACAAAATAAAAAAATGTTAACTTCAAATTTGGCACTTCGAACATTAAATGGGACATTTTCTGGCAGCGGGCAAAATTTAGTTTATTGTATAAATTTGTAAGTATACACACAGAAAACCATTTATATGTAACTAGCTGAACACGTGCACGACTCGTAAAAAGATTTTGTGAATTCAAGGATATAGAGTGCTTTTATTAATAAAAAGAACATTTTTATTATTTATTTTCGATAGTCTACTTGAGTTTTTTTGGTGGGTTCTACTAAATATTCCAAATTTTTAGTAAATTTCGTGAAGAAATTTTGTGTTTTTACTTTTTCTGTGTTTTGCTATTATGTTTTTGCTTTTATTTTTAATTTTGTGTTCTTACATTTGTGTTTTGCTTTTGTTTAATTGGACCCGTGCACGACTCGTGAAAATATTTTGTGTTTTATGTGTTTTTATGTTTATTTCTTTTCCGTTTTACTTTCATTTTTAATATTGTGTTTCGCTTTTAATTTTGTGTCTTTGCTTTTGTGTTTTGATTTAGTTTGTGTGTTTTGCTTTTAATTTTATGTCTTTGCTTTTGTTTTTGTGTTTTGGTTTAGTTTTTGTGTTTTTCTTTTGAGTTTTTTTTTGATTTTATTGTTTTGTATTTTTGCTTTTGTTTTTTGTTTTTGTGTTTTTGCCTGTGTTATTGTTTTGCTTTTTGTGTTTTTTCTTTTGTGTTTTTTTGCTTTTGTTTATGTTTTTCTTTTGTGTTTTTGATTTTATTTTTGTGTCTTTACTTTGTTTTTGTGTTTTTGCTTTTGTGTTGATTTTGTGCTTTATTTTGTTTGTGCTTTTGTTATTTGTATTTGCTTTTGTTATTTGTATTTGCTTATGTTTTTGTATTTTTATTACCATCCTTTGTTTTCATTTTTCTTTTGTTTTTGTGTGATTACCTTAGTTCCTGCTTTTGATTTTGTGTTTGATTTTTTCTTTTGTTTTTCTGTTTTTGATTTTGTATTTTTTTTTTTTGTTTCTGAGTTTTTTGTTTTATCTTCTTAGCTGTTGTTAGTGCCGAGTTATATCGTTTTGAAAGTTTAGGTTGTATGGGAGTTGCCACGCCCCTTTGTCTAATGCCGCCTGATATAGCCTTTGTCACCCTCTGGACTTCATAGTATTTTCGTGCAAAATTTCAGTCAGATCAATTTAGCGGTTTAGACGTGATGTTGGAACAAACAGACAGACCGACGGACCAAGAGTTTTATATAGATAGATAGATAGATAGATAGATAGATAGATAGATAGATAGATAGATAGATAGATAGATAGATAGATAGATAGATAGATAGATAGATAGATAGATAGATAGATAGATAGATAGATAGATAGATAGATAGATAGATAGATAGATAGATAGATAGATAGATAGATAGATAGATAGATAGATAGATAGATAGATAGATAGATAGATAGATAGATAGATAGATAGATAGATAGATAGATAGATAGTTAGATAGATAGATAGATAGATAGATAGATAGATAGATAGATAGATAGATAGATAGATAGATAGATAGATAGATAGATAGATAGATAGATAGATAGATAGATAGATAGATAGATAGATATATAGATAGATAGATAGATAGATAGATAGATAGATAGATAGATCAAAAAAAGTAAAATTTTAACTTTATTTCAAATAAACATGCTCAATTTTGATATAAAGGAAGAATTCCTTTTTTTGTACTCTCCGTTATAGTTGCTCATTTTATTTTTAACCCCATTTGAGATAATCGTCAATTATGATCATTATTCATGTACTTTAAATTTGAGGTCTTGTTAAGGACCCGTTGTAATTTTTTTTTTTTTGATTTAATGTAAATGTTCATGCCAAATTTCGAATTGGTATTTTGATGGTATCATATTTTAAAAATATTTTTTCAAATTTTTATTTTTTGTTTTGAAAAAAACATAATAATAATTTTTTCTACAATAAAAGTTGCTAAAATTATTGAATATATATGTAACACAGATTTCTAATATGGCATCAGTTTTATCATATTGCATCTAGTTTTTGAGATATAGATATTGGGATATAGTTTTTGCATTTTTCGAAAATGGTATTTATCTCACAAACTACTGACAATTTTGAAATCAATGTTACAAATACATTCAAAAATAATGGTAAATTTTACTGTTGAAAAAAAAATATTTTTTTTTTTATATTTTTCAATACAAAAAAATATATAAGAAAACTATTTTTTAAAATATGATGCCATCAAAATATCATTTTTTTCATAATTCTTAAAAGGATCCTTTTAAAAGACATCAATTTTGAAGTGCAAAGTTAATGACTACGGGCTACATCTTCAAGTTTAGAAGTTACAACTTATTATTGTATCGAATCTAATTTTTAAATATTTTCTTCTTTTATTGGTTCGAAGAATTTTCTTTGCAGCTCCGAGAACAAAACTTGACCCTGTTGGCATATAGAGTATCATTTTAAAAGGTTTCAATATAAAGATTAATGTCAATTTTAATAGTACGAGACCATTGACCATCATGTTTTCATACAATATTTGCCGACAGTTTCAATAGAACTTTTCATATAATATAAGTGTGAGAACTGACTTCGATATTGGAAAAAATCTTTGGCATGAACAACATTTTCGTTGTGTTATCAAATGACATACCAGAAGGTTCATTTTTATAAAAATTTGGATAACTCAATCATTTTTACTATGATATTCGTGTCCAAGGTGACATTTAAAACTTTTAATTGTTTCCATAAATAAGAAATATGTCTTGTGGGAGCTTGTTTTGTATGTGAGTTGTAAAATCAGTCGAAATCGGATAATTTTCTGTCTTCCAGAATGAGCAATCTGACAAAATTTTTAATATTTCGTCTATAAAAAATCATAAAAATACCCTGACAATATGGAGACAAAGTTCATCTTAGTTTTTCACAATTCTATTCACCAATCAATTCCCATATTATAAAATACAGCAATAGGTTTTTAACATCTAACTTTAAGAAGCCTCTAAACAGGATGTTACTGCGACATAACAAATGTATATATCTTGTCTGTCTGCTGTATATTGTTATCAATAATATTTATAATTTATTCTAATGACTGCATTGAATATAAAGCTACTCATTAGAAACAGCATTCATTCAAAATTAATTGAATTCTAAAAGAAGACGTCGCCATAGGCACTGATAAGACTGCGTTCTGCTCTGTTTATGGCCGATTCTTTTGTTTTATTCTATTTAAAATTCTATATTCAGCACTTGGTTATCTTTTTCACATTGCAGTTTATTTAATAAATATAAATACTTCAAATGCAAATACTTGAATGGTTTAATGGATGGCTGTTATTGTTTTCTAGCTAAAAATAATTTTTCACTTTTATTTGTATTAATCTTCCTTTTGTATACCCAACAATGTTGTGTGTAAATATCAGTTAGTTTCTATAGTATTCTACTCTACGAGTGTGACGCCTATGCGACGACGTCTTGAGATTTGCAAACAATATTAAAAGATAAATATATTTCGATTTCTTTTTGTAACAAAATTAAGAGCAATGGGTAGGTCAATATTTGAATATTTAAAATTACGTTCGTTATTTTGGCATGTTCAGCTTTCGAACAAATTTCTTGGTTTTGTATAAAGGTTTCAAATTAAACATTTTCATTTGGATTATTCAGGAAAAAGTTCAAATCATTCAGCTCGACATCTGAAGCTAATTATTATCATCTATAGCCGCTGCCATCAATTCATCATAATCCGTCTTCACAACATAGAAAATAGATGACTGCAGAAACACTGTCGCAATTCTGTGCAAATCATCTGACAAAAACCCAGTCAGTTTAGACAACTTTTTAAGACACGTCTAATGTATGAGACACCTGTCTCAGGCATAATGCATCAATTGTTGTAGTGTTTCCTTAGCGTCCATCAATATCAGTCGAAATAAAAGGTTATTTTCGGCAGTCACTCGTTCACGCGACTTGTCGAATAATCTACCGTGGAATTCTGCATTATTCGAAATGTCGCGTAAATGAGTGGGCTGCCGCAATAAAAAAAAAACCTTTTGCTTTGACTGAATTTGGCGAACACTACAAATATTTGCCGGAAACACTTCAAGTATTTTTGGCAAACACTACCAAATTTTGAAATATTTGTGGGAAACACTTCAAATATTTGTGGGAAACACTTTTCGTGTCCGTGGGAAACACTTCAAATATTTGTTGGAAACACTTTTCGTGTTTGTGGGAAACACTACAATTATTTGTGAGTCACAACTTTGTGATCATTTGTGAAAAACACTTCGATTGTTTCCTACAAATGAGCTTGCAAAAACTTTAGTGTTTGTTTGAGAAAGTGTTTATAGGAAAAGTTTTTTTTTGTGTGTATGTAAAATACACAAGCATTTTTAATTTTAACAGTTTTTGACGGAAACTGTGTTGGTAGAGCATATTTTACAATTGAGAACTGATATAAAAAGTTAGTAATTTTCATCATTAGTTTGAACAAGCTGTGCATAACCATAAATCATTTTTTATTTATCATTAGACTCACAATGCTAAAAAAAATCGGCCAAAAAAGGTCTAAAAAAATTAATATTTTTTGAGTTTAGATTCAAATATCTTAAAAACGTATGGGAGTAATAGTAATTATCGGTATATTGTAATTAGTCTTGACAATTGAAGCAAAAATTGCGTTTACAATTTTTTGGAAAACTGTGTCTATATTTTTTTTAATTTTAAAAAAGCGTCTGAAAATTCAAGAGCAATTTTCATAAAAAATCCTACGTAATAAAAGGTTTTTCAACAGGGAAGCTACAAAAGTAGAGCGACAGGGACAGAAAAGGACGCCATATTTCTTGCCGCCCTTTTGACATTTTCTTCAGTAAGGTTTGCCATTTTATGATGGAAAGATTTACGAATTCGAATTTAGGTAGTTAATTTTAATAATTTCGACTCGTTGTTGGCTCGTATATCTTTCCATCATGAAATGGCAAACCTTACTGAAGAGAAATGTCAAAAGAGCGGCAAGAAATATGGCGTCGTTTGCTGTCCCTGTCGCTCTACTTTTGTAGCGTCCCTGTTGAAAAACCCTTGAAAAAAACTTTTGTAGCGCTCTTATTGAAAACCCCTTTATAAAAAAATGAGTATGCAGTCAAAATCAACCGCCGCACAGTGGATGGAAGGCGCGCATTTGGGCCGAAACAAAAATTTCATCAATTTGAACTTTTTTTGTGCAATCATAAAATAGACATCCTAGTGATTAGAAAACCATTAAATGAATTGTTTCATATGTATTATTTTCAACAGGATATCAGTACATTTTTGATTTTTTTGTTAATTTTAATATTTTTTTAATACTTTTTTTGAAATTGATTTTAAATTACTTCTTGTTAAGTTATTACATTAAAATGTTCACATATTATAGTTAAAATCTTGTATTTCTTATTCACTTTCAAAAATTGCTCAAAATTTTATATTTTTAAGTTCGACATTCGGCGACAAAAGTAGCCAATTATAAAATTTTTCGAAAAAAACTTTTTTGTAAATAGGATGCTACTTGTGTGGCAAAACGTGGCTAATGCAAAACACACTATGATCGATAACTACAGATATTTAGTCATATGCTAGCATAAAAACTTGGACCCGGAACGCCCCGGAGATATAAAAAAAAACCGAATTGAAAAAGCGTCTTTTATAAAAAAATAGACAAATTTATACTTTTAATTATATCCTAAACCTATGAGGTACATGGTATTAGGACTGCGTCGAATAAAATTGTCCGTTACATATCTTCCCATAATGTGCTATTGCAAGATTCAAATTAAAAAAATTTGATCATAGTAGCTCTGAATTAAATGGCAGAAAATAATTTGTGTCAGTTATAGTCAATACAAAATTTATTTAACGCGAAAATGGCAAACGAAGTGGAAGTGCGAGAAAATATAATTAAAATTTTTCAAAAACAACCTTGCTGGTCTTTTAAAAAAATTGCCAAGGTGGTAGGGGCTAACCCTAAGACCATTTCTCGCGTTATCAACCGCTTTAAGGAAGACCTGAGTATTGATCGGAAAAAAGGTTCTGGTAAAAAAAAGGCCCACATGATCGTGAAAAGTGAAAAGTTGTGAATATTTTAAAGAAAGATCCAAGCATATCCGGAAGGAAATTGGCGAGAAAGGCGGATTGCACAGAATCTTTCGAGGGCAGGACTAAGAAAGAAGCTGGACTGAAGACGTACAAGGTCCAAAAAGTTCCGGATAGAAATGCCGTCAAGAATGAAAACGCAAAACAACGAGCTAAAAAGCTGAACCAAGATTTTTTTTTTTAAATTCGATTGCTGCATAATGGACGACGAAACGTATGTTTTAGCGGACTTTTCTCAGCTACCTGGGCGGGAATTTTATACAGCCGATTCTCGAGGAAATTTCGCTGAAAAATTCAAATTAAAAAAAATGACAAAATTCCCAAAGAAATTCCTTGTTTGGCAGGCAATTTGCAGGTGTGGAATAAGGAGCAACTCATTCGTGACATCGGGTACAATTAATAGCGAAATATATGTGAAGGAATTCTGGCAAAAGAGATTGCTTCCATTTTTACACCAACATGAAGTGTCCACATTTTTTTGGCCTGACCTCGCTTCATGTCACTACAGCAAAACGGCCTTAGAGTGGATCCAACAAAATGCAGTGATTTTGGTGCCTAGAGAAGCCAATCCACCAAACTGTCCAGAACTCAGGCCGATTGAGAGATACTGGGCTTTAGTAAAAAGGGAGATGAAGACAACAAAAAAAAGTGGCCAAAGACCTTCAAGACTTTAAAAGAAAGTGGTCTTCAGCAGCTGTGAGGATGTCGGACACTACCATTGCAACATTAATGGAAGGGGTTCCGGAAAAATTAAAACTTTTTATTAAAAAATATTAATTTCTGGTTTTTTATATTTTTTTTTAAATCTAAAAATAATTTTCAAAATAAAATATTTTATTCTATAAAAATTCGATTACTAGATTTCTAGATTTTTTCATTTTTGTAGCGGACAATTTTATTCGACACAGTCCTTAATAACTTTGTGCAGATATTGTAACGCTACTAAGGATACGTGCCTTTATGTATATATTTTCTAGATCAGTATCACGACCCGAGTCCGTTTAGCCATGTCAGTGTGTCTGTCTATCCGTCTGTTACACGGTAACTTGAGAAATACTAGTCGGAATCCGATGAAATTTTGTTTCAATATGTTTTACCAAAAAAATGGTTTTGAGTACGGAAATGAGCCAACGTTCAACGGACACGCCCACCTTCCATACAAGTTACTTTTATATAACTCTTTAGGAACCTATAACTCGAAAAGTACCGAAGATACAATTACAAAATTTAACGTATTGTTAGAATTTACCTAAAAATAGTTGTTTCCAAATCCGCCCACATTTTTTTTACATTATTTCCAGGTTTTTTATAGTGAGAATTTTAGTCGTATTCCACATATCGTTCAATAATTCCTTAATTAATAAACAAAATGTAACTGATTATGCCAGAAATAAGATAATTATATAAATTAATATAATTGAATGATATTTTGTTGAAAAACTTTCTATTTTTTTATATATATTTTTCATAACAATAAATCAGTCAACTTTGCCTCTCAATTACATGTAGGGTACTCATGGAACAAGTTTAAAACTAAAATATATATATATTCCCTGAAGTATATAGTTTTCAAAACAATCTTTTTTAGTTGAAAAGTTACATACAAAAAACACCGATGCGCACCTTTTCCATACACTCAGCCCAATGTGCGCCGCGAATTATATAGAATTTTTCTCATTTTGTTGAGTAGAGCATTCCGATGGACTTTACAATTCTAATTAAAATCTCATATGCTATTTTTTCCTAAACTTTTCCGCCCAATCTTTAAAAATGATATTCAACATAAGAATGAGTTTGAATGGCTATATCCCAAACATTGGCTCCCAAACATGGTATACCTGGAACCTAAATATCGTTTTTAATGTCAAGTATATTCAAGGAACTATACAATACAGATAAACATAAAATAAAGGTGCCGCACCTGGAGGCACGGACCATTGTTAGACCATAAATCGTTTAATTGTGAAAAGCAAAAAAAATGCGAACGAGATCTTGTCGAACCAAATGGTGTTAAACGCAGTGCAAACATTAGTACGTAGTTAACCTTATCAGATATATCCACAAAATAACCCGCGATACCAAATGTAGGTAATAAATAAAAAAACAACTACAAAATAGTCAAATAGTTAGAGAGAGAAATGCGAGAGAAGCAGAGAGTGCGTGCACATTTTTGCTTATCGGTTGAGGCACAACACCAAGAGGAAGAGAGTGCTAAATCTTTGGTTATCATTGCTTATCATTAATTGAGAGACAAATTATTAACATGTGACAAGGCAAAAGAGCACCCGATAGCATGAGAGTGAGTATGTAAATCCCTATGACACAATAGAGCATAAAACATTCATTCATAAAAGAGCAGCGAATAAGTGAAAAATAAGAGCAATATTTTGATGAGAGTATAATATTTAGAATAAAATTTAAGTTAATATTTTCCTTTTTAAAAGGGCTCTCTTGCTCCAATTTGTGCTAAAAATATATTTAGTTAGGAAATTTTGAAATATTTTCATATATATTTGGGTGAATGAAAGAAGAATTATTTTGAGTTGCATTTTTGGTTTTTGAAGAAAATGTAAAAATGTGTTGCATAATATAATGAAATTTCAAGTAAGCAAATGTATAATTTATATTCACTTAAAGAAAGTTTTAATTGTTTATATATTTTAATTTCTATAATTATAATTATTGATTTAAAAATGTGTGACATAGACTTCATTATTAAATTGATGTAATTTTCTTAAACCCATTCATATTTATTAATTTGAATATTAATCTATTAATCTTATATAAAAATATTTGATAAATAATGTTCGATTGAAAAAAAAAAAAATGTTGACCAATTTCGTATTCAATCTTCCAATTATCAAATCATGTTTTATGACAAAAATCTCTCCATATATACCACATTTAATGATAACGTAAAAGCAACAGTTCCACTTTAACAAATATGAAATATAATTAATTTCTATAAATAAATAACATATAAATATAATTTGAAAAACCCCAAAAACAAAAATCAAAAACAAAAATATTCCCCATGTAATGAGACGTAATTTTTGCTAGCTCTTTAGTTCCACACACACACACGGTAAACGGAGAGTAAACTACATTATAAAGTTGTAAATATTTGTGAAATACTCTCAAAATATTCTACTCTCAAGTGTTGTAAGTCTGACAACTGTGGAACAAAACAAGTAGTCAATCAAAATGTTTTAGAAAAATTTTGTGGACTTATGCTTAATTGAAGATGTCATATTTTCTTAAAAATCTATAAAAATATAACTCAAATTATATATGTTTAGTATATAATAAACCGAGAGTATTTTTACTAATTTATTAGTAAACCTCTCCAAACGTATTTGAAAGACAACAATAAATTTAGAGTATAAAAGACGTCAATTCAAAACCAATCCAATGACGTAGTTGTATGCAAATCTAATTCATATCTTATCTAACAATTATATTTATAAAAAAATTTAAAAAATATATCAGATATTTAATTATATTTGTTTTTTAAGTACATCAAATTATTCCATCAATCAAAATTTATCATGAGAAAAATAAAATAAAAATATTATAACTGATTATAACGACAGTTATATATATAAACTAGGCCGAGCCCCTATTCACCATATCAGCTGTGCGTGGTATATTTTTGTACTTAGATGGTAGAACTTACAGTTAAATTCCAAATCAGACCTTCAAAAGCTAGTTTTACTCGCGGAGTATAAACTTTTGTCCAGAAAATATTCTTTGTTATTGTAAATTTAATCACACTTCAGAATGCCTACAATTGAAACAATTGTTTTTAATTGAATTGAATTTATTGGAATTCTTTGAATTTTATTCTCTCGCGAATTTATAAAATGATAAATTCGTGTAGATAAAAATTTTAAATTTAAGAAGAATATTCCGAATAATTCTTTCAATTTCATATATTTTATTCAATCGTTTGGTACCATTAGAATTTGGCACAGAAACCACTTGCGTCATTTGATATTTTTTTTTCTAAATTGGTTCCATTGTGATTTGGCCAAAACCCACTTGCATCATTGGACATATTTTTGGACAAATTGGTTCCAATGGGATTTGGCCAGAAAAAATGTCCAATGTCGCAAGTGCGTTCTGGCCAAATCACAATGGTTGAAATTTCTCCGCAGAAACCTTCCATATCTTAGTTTGCAAACCACGGAATACACAATTATTTTCTCTTTCATCTATGAATGTTTATATATAAAAGGAATGAAAAAGAACTTTTCTTTACATTTGTTTAAAATCTTATAGTTGAAAACAAACAATAAATGCCTTCACACTACTATTTTATCTCGTACCAATAAATAGTTATAGCGAAAAAGGAAAGATTCGCACTTTTGGCATGACAAGATTTTCAATTTTTCAAATTCGCCCTTTTGGTTTTGACTTTTGTGGCTAGATATATTCAACAAAACGACGCGATTTTAGCACAGTATACTTGAGGAAAAACTACATTCAAAAATGTAAAAAAAACGCAAATATCAAAATTGCACATTCGTTTGGCATGATAGTGACGATATTATCTCTACCGCTCTTGGTTTCATTTTAATTCTTACTAAAAGGTTCACATTTAACATCCCAGCAAACCAAACGATAATTTTACGCTATCGAAACGATATCGTTTATAGGCTCAAATTGTCGTTTTCGATAATCTATAACGATACGAAAACGATACGATTAAAAATGAACCTGTCTAAAACGATATCGTTTTTTTTTTGTCGTTATAAATATCGAGATGATATCATAAATGGATTTATTTTCGATAAACAAATTTTATTTGTTCAGAAAATTTTATTTATTGACAAAAATTATAAAGAACACGCAATTAATTTTGAATATCGAATATAAAAATTATCGTCAAATGGTTTGTAGGAATGTTTTATATTAAAAAATATTTTTTATTTCATGTTTTTTTATACTTTTTATTTTTCTTATTTTTTTTCTGTCAGTTATATTGCTGTCTGATAGAATTCGAATTTACGAATATAATTTAAATTATAATCATACATTTTTCGTAGTATAAGACTTTATGAAATTTAGTTTAAAATCAATTAGAACATTTGTACCTAACAGACAGACAAGAGAGCGAGCTAATAAATATAAACGTTTTAATAAAATAAAAATTATTTTAGATTGCATAAAAAAGAGTTTTCGCCACTGTGCAACCAAGAGCATGACAAAATCTCAATCAAGCTATCACTATTTCGCTCTCTCTCTCTTTATTTCTCTCTATATCTACGTACTCAGCATTGGCGCTCGCAGAACTTTGCGCTCCTTTATCAGTTGCCTCTCAATATATCAATGATTTGTTATCGTGCATTATAAAGCATTAAGGCTGTTATTGCTGCTGTTGCTGCTGGTGTTACTTGTGTTGTTGCTCTTGTAATTGTTGTTGTTTGCTCTGCTTCATTTTGATTTATGGTATGAGACTAAGAAACCAACAACAGCAACAGCAGCAACAATTATAACAACGACGACCACAAGTACGAGGAGCAACAAGCAAATCAAGAACATATCGCGCTCAGACAAACACACAGCACAGCACGGCACGGCACAGCACGTTGAATAATATTTTTTCACAGCAAATATAATGAAATTAATTTGATTTTTAATCGTCGCTCATCAGTCGGCGAATTAAGCTGCACGCAATCAGTCGTAAGATCCGCGCAGTCGATCTTCGTTCGCTTAAACATCAACGGTGTGGTTTTCAATAAAACGAATTTAAATTGAAAAACAAGACAAAACATACGCATTACAAAAGGCCATTGTTTTGCAGAGCAAGAGTGCAGTATTCTCAAAACGGAATTGTTTAAAAATAATTTTTGTTATTTATTGTAATTTTCGAACAACGTAAGAATCAAGTGACAAGCTGTCAGTAGTGCGTGCATTTAATTCGCGTAATTGTTGTTGTTGTTGTAGTTGTTGATTTTGATATTACTATTTATTGTTGTTGTGATAATACTGAATTTGTTCTGGTTGTCGTCATCATCATCGAGGTGTTAATTCGCGACGTAAAAATTACTTAAATTTTACGTAGGCTCTAAAACTCAAAAATATTTCGCACTTTCAAAAAAAAAAAAAAAATACTACACAAAATTACAACAATTTTTTAAGTGTGTTGGAAACATAGAAAATTTTAAATTCGCGGAAAATTAATAAAAAAAAAACAAATTTAATTAAAAACAGCGTAAGTAAATTTTTGTTAACATTATTATAATTATTTTGAAATTCATAAGAGATTCACTTTCTAATTATTTTTTTTTTATTTTTGTATATATTTTTTATATTTGGATTTTTTTTATTATTTTTTATTTCTATTTTTTTACCTCTGGTTTAGTTTATTAATTGACAGCCATCAATGTTAAACTATTTTTACGCCACGCCAATTTAGCGCTCTGTTTTATATTTGTTTATATTATAGATATTTTATTCTTTCTTGTTTTCTATTTAAATTTTTTTACTATTTCATATATGCACGAGTTGCACATTTTCCACCTCAGAATGAATTATTTTTGCATTTTTATTTTGGTAAATTTCGTTATTTTTACACTAGAAAAAAAGTAAAATAATAAAATAAATTGAAAATATAAAAAATACAAAAAATATAAAAAATATAAAAATATAAAAAATATAAAAAATATAAAAAATACAAAAAATATAAAAAATATAAAAAATATAAAAAATATAAAAAATATAAAAAATATAAAAAATATAAAATATATAAAAAATATAAAAAATATAAAAAATATAAAAAATATAAAAAATATAAAAAATATAAAAAATATAAAAAATATAAAAAATATAAAAAATATAAAAAATATAAAAAATAAAAAAAATATAAAAAATATAAAAAATATAAAAAATATAAAAAATATAAAAAATATAAAAAATATAAAAAATATAAAAAATATAAAAAATATAAAAAATATAAAAAATATAAAAAATATAAAAAATATAAAAAATATAAAAAATATAAAAAATATAAAAAATATAAAAAATATAAAAAATATAAAAAATATGAAATATAAAAAATATAAAATATAAAAAATATAAAAAATACAAAAAAATATAAAAAATATAAAAAATATAAAAAAAATTAAATAATATTAAAAAATTAAATAAATAAATTAAAAATAATAAAAATATTAAATAACACGTTGTGTCGAAATAATTAAGCAATGGCGGCTCTTTTTATTTATTACTGGTTGAAATTTTAAAAATAATTCAAAATAATCGAGAAATAATTTTAAAATTTTATTAAAATAATAATCATTATCATATTACTACACAGAACATATTTTATGAACACAAACAAAAGATTTTTTTTTTATTACAACCACCAAATCACAAATCCCGCCACTGTTTAATTATTTCTGCCACATTTCTTACCAAGTTAAAATCCCTCTGATTGATTAGAAAGTATTGGTAATAAACTCAGCTATCATTATAAATTTTAAAAAATGTGGTGATTCGTAGCAAAATTTTTAGAAAATCAATGACATATTCAAAATTTATATTTTTATTTTTGTAAATTTCAATTGTACGTACATTTTAAGAGAGAAAGAAATCATGGGTTTCAGAGATGTGATATACCATTGGAGAGGTAATTTTATTCTCTAAAATATAACTGAAAAATGGATATTCATTTCAACAACAGATTATATTTTATAGGCAATTTTCGTGACTAGGTTATGTCAATAATATGCATTTCTTAGACACCCTGTGTCTTAAACTGGGTGCAAAAATAGACATTTTTATATTTATGTTTTCTAATTTTTATGAGTCATAGAATGACCCACTGAATTATTGACATCGGTCAACCAAACACCTTGTATAACTCCATTATATCTTTTATATTCAAGGCGACTCCTTTACCAAAGGTCGTGAAATAGTCCAATATTAATTTGACCCATTTATCGTAAACTCCAAGTCTGCCATTCGATTCGATATGGCTTGAGATTGTTTCGAGTTGTCGGAGAAAGCATTCGATGTCGGTTACGATTCTCGTACCTATACCATACTACAATTCCTTCTAAAATGTTCGCTGATATTTTAAAGAGATAAAGATTTTTTCTCTAAACCTAAACCTATATTATACCAATCTTTTCACACAAAAAAAATGTTCACCAACAACCAGTATTCATCATATTAACGATTTCATTCATTGAACTCAAATCGTATTTTTTCAACAAAAAAATGTATGATATTTATATAAAAATGGTTTGATGAACAAAATTCATCAATATGATGTACACTTGTTCATGAATATCATGAAATGGAGTCTTCGCATAATTAGCATTTAAATATTTTAAATCTAATATGAATTAAAAATACCATAATGTGTAAATGGTGACAAAATTTTGTTTGAAATTTGATGTTAAAAAAAATATTGAAAATGAAAAATATTTAAAAAATACGATTTTAATTCAATGAATTCATCAATATGATGAATTTTGGTTGTTGGTGTTTTTTTTTTGTGTGGTATTATAGGGCATAAAATTTGGGCGAATCACGGTCATTTTTGGAATATATATTTTTTCAGGTGAATTCTATCTTGAATATTTTTCGAGTTATCGGTTCATAGAGAGTTATTTATGACTGATCTTTTGACAGATCTTCTTTATTTTTAAACTCAGAACCATTTCTTGACTCAAACATATTAAAACAAAATTTCGTTGTATGCTGACTAGTATTTTTCAAGTTATCATGTATTCGGTCAGACAACAAGACAAACGGGAAAGTCTATAAAGGTACTCGGGGCAGTGAGTAAATTAAGTAAATTCAAGAATCTTATTCAAATTATATTAAAAAGTATTATAAATGTATAAAAACGTGTCGCAAAGTATTTGTTCGCTCAGTGTATACTGCAACAAAGTGTTTTTTTTTATTATTTATTTTTCTTGCTGTTGACTTTTTGTCTTTTAGTGGGTGGATTGTATTTTAAAAGTATTTAGTTTGTTTTGATTTCAGCTGTTTTGCATGTTGTTGCTAGTGACAAAATATTAATGGTTTCTATTTTTATAAAATGCATAGACTAGTTGACGACAGTATTTGGGAAATAAAAGTTTAATAACTACAGACTGAAAATAAAATAATGATAGAATGCATTTTAAATTTAATATAACAAATTTAAAAATTCTTTTAATGATATCTATTTTGGAAAAAAGCACAGATAATTTTATTGTTTGAAAATCTATGTATTGAAAATATTAAATATGAATTATAGAAATGTACTTTTATTTATGTTTTTATAGTGGCATTGGGTATAAAACATTCAATGCTATTTAGTAATAAAATATTACTCAATTACAAAGAGGCAATAAATAAATGAATACATTAAATATTCCTCGACAATACTCATTAACAAATACCAATTAGCACTTTACAAACACATTTTTAATTTTGGAATAACTAAAATTTATCAATTTTGTTCTAATAAAAATAAGAAAATTTCTCTGTCTATTCCTCATAGAAAATGCTTGCCCAAGAAATTCATTTTTGCTTAGTAACAAACAATTATTTCAATAATTTGCCTTGAAAAAAACAGTTTTAAAAGAACATAAACATTTTTTATGGAATATTGTATTGATGAGAATAACCCAGTGTGAAAAAAATAATCGACGTAAATATACCAACCGATATTAATTACTTTCATTAATCAATTTAGCAATGAAATTCATTAATTTAATGAAAACATTTGCCATTCTTCATAAATCAGCAATTCCGTTTGCTAATATAAATATTTGTACGTCAATGCAGCAAATTAATTAGTCGGCGCAGTTTCAACAATTATATTTTGCTAAAACTGCGCAAACTAAATTATTTGCTGCATTGATGTACCAAATTTCATATTAGCGAACGCAATTGACGAAGAATAGCAAATATTTTCATTATATTAGTTAATTTAATTGCTGGATTGATTAATGAATTCAATTAATATCGGTTGCTATATTTTCGTCGATTTTTTTTCTATTTACGAGATCAATGCGAGTAAAAGGAGAAAACACACCATGTTGGACACATTTTCGTAGAGATATAGTGTGTCAAATTGGACCTATTGGAGTATTCTCGATATAAGAAATTTTTCGAAAAAAGTACGATATCGAAGAAAAACGTTTCCATACATCACCCAAGCAACAATCCTACTAGTTTCCTATCAGTATCCAGCCAGTATTACAAGACACTTGCCACAAGTCACGATCAGAAACTAGCCAATAAAACTGGCGAGAATATACTCCTTAAAGCCCTACCAGTTACCGACCAGTTTTTTACTAGTTTTCACTGGCGAGTATATACTCTTTAAAACCCTACGATAAATTTAGCAGTATTTCAGCTAAATTTATTTTTAGTATTGAAAACTACGTTTGTTCTATTAAATTACGTTTTGTACGGAATTGCAATCGTAATTTTAAGCCGTTGTCATCCACTACGTTGAATAAAAAATATAGTACTATTGAAAAATAGTTTTACAAAAAATCTTAAACACAATTTTTCTTTTAACTGTCATGACTAATTTTAATAAACTAATGAATACTAATTTTCCAACACATTTTTAAAATAATTGGATCTAAACTCGAAAAATTTGGTATATATTTTTTATCATTTAGGATCTACTGAAAAACAAGAAAATAAGTTTTTTAAAAAACTACACCGAGAATAAAAAAAAAATATGGTAAATTAATAGTATGTTAATAGAAAAATCTTTTTCTTACTATTAAAAATAGCCAATAGGATGCGTACCATTAGTTCAACAATATTTAAACTATTAATACAATATGTTGTTGTACCATAAATTTTAAAATGTACTCCTTTAATTACAACAGTAAGACCTTATTCATACGTATTATTATATTTATGGTATAGTTTTAAAACCAACATGGATTTTAGTTATTTTTTAGTATAATTTATTTTATTCAAATGTCGAAAATGAAATTCACATTGAAAAAATCACACACACGTATAAAACTTTTAATATTCACTTCAATTTCCAATAATTGATTGTATTACAGTATTCTGTTTTTATGTTTAAGTTTGTTCTCATAATAAAGGGTTTTTCAATAAGAGTGCTACAAAAGTTTTTTTCAAGGGTTTTTCAACAGGGACACTACAAAAGTAGAGCGACAGGGACAACAAATGACGGCACATTTCTTGCCGCTCTTTTGACATTTCTCTTCAGTAAGGTTTGCCATTTCATGATGAAAAGATATATTTTCTATAATTCGCTAAAAAAAGGTTAAAGATAAAGAATTTGCATTAAATACATTGATCCTTACCAAAGACATGTTTAATAATGTCATAAAAAAATGCATGCCACCTTTTTGTGCAAACTCACAAAATAACGCAGAAAACGAACATGGTCGTGTTTACGTTACAACACCATCCAAACCCTATTTTACGACCAGTACTTGAAACTAGAGATCATTCTATGAATTTGTCCCAGTCTGCCATGTCTCGGAGACCTTCGATACCTCGAAGCTTTCTAGAATAACTTCGATAAAATGGTTCTATCTCGTTGCTTTCTCGATTCTAATTTCTAAACATTTTCGTACATTAAAATTCTTTGACAACATACGATATTTAAACATTTATCAAATCGATATCATAATATTTTTCGCAGCAATCTCGAACTTTGATCATTTTTTTCTTCGATATCGTTCCGATTTCGAAAAACTTCTCGTATCGAGAAAACTCCGACATAACGTTCCGGTATCTACCTACCATCTAGGTCCAATTTGACGCTCGATATCGTTACGAGAACGGGTCCGATATCGTATGATTTCTCCATCTACTCGCAATGATCTCGTAACGATATCGATACGAATGGCATACTAGGGTGTGTAACCATTTTTTTAGATCAATTCGTTTACGGATTTTATTTGCATTTGAATTGCAAATGCATATCAAGTTTTCATTTTTTTTTTGCGTAATATACTTTATAGCTGAGATGTCTCTGAGTATAGACAAAAAAAAACGGTTTCAATTAATTTAAAGGTTTTATTACTATTTGAAATGGTACTATGAGATATTTGAAAAATCAATTAAAACTTATAAAATAAAATAAAAGCTTTAAACGAATTTTTATCTGACAAACATTTTCATATTCAAATTCAGTGATGTCGCAACTATGAAGTACTTTCAACTTTTTTCAAATATTCGACCAAAATTTTGATATGCACTTGCTTTTCAAATGCAAATAAAATCCTTTACTAAATTAACTGGGATGTATTTTATTTTATTTTTTAACCGTACTTATAGAATATATAGGATTTTCTCATGTGTGCAGCCAATAAATAGTTGAATATTGTCGTACGGTTTTATGCGGCGCATAATGAGCGATTTATAATTATAGGAGAATAAACATTAAAACAATAGTATTTATACCGTTATATTCAATTGTATTGAAATTATTAAATTAATGGTATTGACGCAGAATCAGTCATTTATAATTATAGGAGAATAAACATTAAAACAATAGTATTTATACCGTTATATTCAATATTATTGAAATCATTAAATTAATGGTATTGAATTTTTCAAATACAAAAAAAAACGATTATTACATGAACCATAAAATCAATTTTCCTACCATTATTGTACTTAATGGTATATATTCTACTGATTGTACTTCTGTAAATAGTGGCTAAAAAGGGCCTATAATTTCTATAGCAAATTTTCTTAAAAACATTAATTGATAAAATAAATACAGAGCATGCAGTCTAAATCAGCAATTGTGATTTAAATAGTATTGTTATATGTGTTGTCCATATAATTAGTTCATATTTACTTTTTAGCATTTATCAGTTACGCATTTGTCCAACACAAATAAAGGGTAAACGACATTGTTAGACAATTTAAAGCACTGCACATTTTGAAAGCAAAGTGTTATTGAACCGCAACAGCACAGTCACTACATTTATCATGTCGGACAGTGGTGACTGAAAAACAAAAACAAAAAGAAACACTTGTTTAGACATTGAACGGACATGTACAGATATCTACAAGATACAAAGTATAATAGTACTTGCAACGCCATTTTTTGCCTTTATTTAAATAAAACATTTTAAACAAAACAAACGTAGTTGTAGAATATGCAAAAGTCTCGAGGAAAACAAAACGATTTCCACGTTTTGCCGCGTTTGACTCATGCGGAAAACAACCATTTTTCGTGTGAAGGCCGAATATACTTTGTTTACAGCGGTGGAAAATGTAAACGAAAAAAAAATATATATACACATCGTATATATAGGTAAAAATAAGGCAATACACAGAAAAAATAAACATTCAGCTCTGGTGTAAAACTCTTTGTAAATTTTAAAAAATGCCTACCGTATTTAAATGCTTAAAAATGTAGTATTCCTTAAAACTAATATTATCGATTATAAATTCTAGGTTAGAGAACGATTTTTTATTTATTAAAATTTAATGGATAAATTTTAATTTCACAATCATAAAAAAGATACCATAAAATTAATAGTTTTTACTATTAAAATTAGTCAATAGGATAAACTATTAATTCAAACGGTAAATCCCATTAAATATCACAAAATATTTTATTTTCTGAGTACATTAGCCTAGTAGTTATTTTCCATTGAACTTTTATTTTTTCTTAACATCCCTAGTAGAAATTTAATCTATTATGCCTGATCAAGTACTAAGTATTAAGCTCAATGGGTAATTTATCACATTGGCCATTATTTTATTGATATTTGTTGTAATTCTGAAAATTTCCGATATTGATATATTTTATGTGAAATTAAGCAAATTAATGACTACGAACTATAGGCCATTCCACACCAAATCGACCAATGGTTGGATCTTCTCCTTCTTCGATTTCAATGAAATTTGTGCAAATGATAAAGGGTATCAAGATATGCATTGATCATTTTTTTTTTATTTTTTACGCCCACTATTTTCAGAGATACAGTGGTTCAAAGTTGCAAAAAATGGGACAGAAATCACTTTTCTATGGTTGTTCATATTTCAATATCTCTTAAAGTAGAAATGATAGAAACTCCGTTGATGGCTCGTTTTAAAGCTAATAGCACAAGCTTTTATACCAATTAAGTTGTAACTTCTAAACTTGAACATGTGGCCCGTGGTAATTTTCCTTGCACTTCATAATTGATGTTCAAAAAGGACCCTTTTTAAAAATCTGAAAAAAATCACATATTTTGCTTGTATTAATGTAAATGTGCATGCCAAATTTAAAGATGGTGTTTTGATCGCATCGTATTTTAAAAATTAATTTTCTAAATTTTTACATATTTTTTTATATCAAAAAAAAAATTTTTTTTTTTTCAAAAGTAAAATTTGCAATAATTTTTTAATGTATTTGTAACTTTGAATTCGAAAATAGCGTCAGTTTCACCAAATTGTCTCTAGTTTTTGAGATATATACCATTTTTCGAAAATCGTAAAAATTATATCCCAAAATCAATAACTCAAAAACTAGAGTCAATATAATAAAACTGACGGCATTTTAGAAATCAGAGTTAGAAATAGATTCAAGAATTATTGCAACTTTTACTATCGAAAAAAAAAAATTTTTTTTTTTCAAAACAAAAAATAAATAAAAATTTAGAAAATTATTTTTTAAAATATGATGCCATCAAAATACCATCTTGAAATTTGGTATGAGCATTTATATTAAATCAACCAAATTACGCTTTTTTTCAGAATTTTAAAAAGGGTCCTTTTTAATGACATCTATTTTGAAGTGCAAGAATAATGACCACAGGCCACATGTTCACGTTTAGAAGTTACAATTTATTTTTTCTAGTTCAAGAGATATTTAAATATGAACCATACAAAAGTGATTTTTGGCCCATTTTTTGTAACTTTGAGCCACTGTATCACTGGAAGTAGTTGACGAAAAAGAAATAAAAATTGGTCAGTACATATCTGGATACCCTTCATCAGTTGCCTAAATTTTTTGAAATCAAAAAGTTAAAATCTCAAATTTGACTTTTTTTTGTCGATTTGGTGTGGAATGGCCCCTATATTCCAATGTCAAGAACGGAATCAATGCAAAATACTAAAGTTGAATAAAAACATTTTTAATTTTAATTACAGCATTTTAAAAAGAAAATTCTATACTTAATGATTAACTATTTCTGACAGTGTATAAAATGCTTGTTCTATATAACGTAATCAGCTGTTCTACGAAATGTTTCCTCTTTCACAACTTGGCGCGGTTGTCATGCGTTTGTTGACATCCATTCAAATGCGTTCTTGTTATCAAAAATTTTGTTTATCCGAGGCGGCTTTTTTATTATTATTGTATTTTATTGTTGTTGCATTTTTCTCTAATTTTTTTTTTATTCTTCTGTTTGTTTTGCTTTTCCATCTACGCCCGTTTGTTTATCATTTCTCGTTGTTGTTTGTTCGATCAAGAGTCCAAGAGTCCATAGTTAAGTTATAATAAAATATAAAAATTCTGATTTGAATTTTGTATTTCGTATTTTATAATTATGGAACAAAAAAAATTTGGAACTTATTGTTTTCGGCGAGTACAATGACTCGCATAACTTGTGCGCTACACAAGTTCAATGTCGAAATTTCAGGCAGTATTTATTCGCAGTTGGTAGCTGAAATATGGAGCAAAAGCATACATCAAATTCGAAAATAAAAATTAATTTTTCGCATGAGTTGCACTGATTCATGCGAATTGTTGAATCAAATGTTTTTTGTGTTGTTCTAGATTTTTATTTGAATTTTTATTTATTAAATTAAATTTGAAATTTATATCTTTCGAAAATAAAAATTGTCTCATACCATTATGTATTGCATGAGAATACTTTTTTGTTTTTTTTTTTTTTTCAAGATTTAAAAATTACGAAATAAAAAAATGGGTTTGTTCTTCAATTCAATTTCAATCGATATTATTATTAATTAAGAAAATAGATTGATTTTTATTCAATCTGCTGTTGTAAAAATTGTAAATGGTAATAATCAAACTCGAACTTATTAAAATTTATTTATTTTTTTGCAAACCCAGTTTTTACTATTTATGAAATGCATACATTTTTTTTTTTATTATTTTGGAATATGTACTAAGATCCATCGCGCATTCATACACACTATATATTCATTGTACTGTAATTAATATTTGAAATCTGCACAGATGCATTTGAAACTCACTTCAAGACATTCATTTTATTTCAAGACATGTACTGTCGCCGACTCTATGTTTGAAAATCAATTGAATGTGTTGCTCACAACAAAAAAGCACAAGTAGTGTCAAAACAAAACACAAAGAAGACGTAGTTGTAGTGAAGAGTTTATAATGATGTGCAATAAATTTAAAATACTACAATAAACTGCTTATGACACAGAGTATTTGGTGCATTTTACATTTTAATATCATTCTAACTCTAAGGATTTTTTCATTAATATTGAAATATAGAAAAAATTCAAAATGTATGAGAAAATCTTATAAAACTATACGACAAAATTCAACTTTTGGCTGCAGACATGAAAATATATATATATAATATATATAGTCATAAAGTACGCTAGAAAATATAATACACGTGTATCCCAGATCAATTCGTTAAAAGGTTTGAAAAGCAAGTGCATATCATATTTTTTGTCGAATATTTAAAAAAAGTGGGATGTACTTCATAGTTGAGACATCACTGAATTTGAATATGAAAATGTTTGTCTGATATGAATTCGTTTACAGCTTTTATTTGCATTTAATAAATTTCAATTGATTTTTCAAATATCTCATCGTACCATTTGAAATGGGAATAAAACCTTTAAAAGAATTGATATTGGAAAACCGTTTTTATATCCATACTCAGAGACATCTAAGCTACAAAAAAAAATTATTATGAAAATATGATATGCTTTTACAATTCAAATACAAATAAAATTCATAAATGAAATGATCTAAAAATAACTGGGTACACACAAAAAAAAATAATCGACGTAAATATAGCAACCGATATTAATAGCATTCATTAATCAATCCAGCAAATAAATTCACTAATTTAATGAAACCATTTGCTATTCTTCCTTAATTCAGCAATTCCGATTGCTAATATTAATATTTGTACGTCAATAATAATAATAATAATAATAGTTTGGCACTACAGTCCTATAAGAACTTAGGCCGAGCTCTCTCACCATTTCGAGCTGTGCGAGTTATATTTGTACTCAAAGTGGTGGGACCTACAGTTTATTGCCGAATCCGAACGGCGGGTGAGAGCTTTTCATAGGCAATGTTTTACTCTCGTAGGTTTGCCATTTACTGCCGAGAGGTAGCGCGGTATAGAAAAATGTTTCTATGAAAAGATGTTGTTAGCCCCAGTTCAGACTTGAACCGGGGACCTTTCAGCTCGCAGTCCAACGCACTAACCACTGAGCTACCGCGGCTACGTCAATGCAGCAAATAATTTAGTCGGCGCAGTTTTAGCAATTATTTTTGATAAAACTGCGCCGACTAATTAATTTGCTAGACTGATTAATGAATACAATTAATATCGGTTGCTATATTTACGTCGATTATTTTAGAATGATCCCTAGTTTCACGAACTAGTTTTTTTAAGTGTGCAAAATAGCGTCGGACTGTGTAAAAACTTCTTTTAAATTTTATTTATCGAACAACATGTTTTTCATTATTTAATTGTTTCAAAAAAAAAAAAGTTGTTGGATATATCAGAGATCGGAAATGCCCGTGTGCGTGCGCCCGCACATGCCCCTTTCTTCATACACTGACGAGCAAATTTGTTTTACGCAGACACTGCACTCGGGCATCACATTTTTTTTACAACACATCCCGTCGCAACGAGTGATGCTTTGCATTATTCTCGGTACCTGCCCTCGTGCGTGCTACGAAACTAAAAACTGCAGCCCGAGCAGACGTGGAATGAGAAAATAGAGAAGCATATCGCGCAAGTGCTATGGTATTTATTTCGCGGGGCAACTCCGTGCAACAGCGAAAACAGACTGCCCCTGGCAGCACGCGCATTTTTCACAGCCAGTAAATTTTATTGGCACTGTTTTACTAGACTGCGCAATGTTTTAATAATTTTTATATAAAACTATTGACAATACAGACAAGTTTGGCAATACTCAAATACACTTTTATCGCAGTTTTATTTTGGTTTATAAAAATTGTATCTTTTAATTGTTCGTTGAAAGAAAAATAAATTTAACATGAAATCTTAATCAACATTTTTATTCAAACACAAAAATTAATATGTGCAAAAATCTATTTTAATAAAAAAGCTACATGATAGGCTTCGAAAAATAATGTATATCCTCATTTGTAAAAATGTACACTAAGTTTAAACTTGCACTGAAAAACTTGTACTAAATTATACAATTTTTATAAACCAAATTAAAACTTCCATTAAAAGTGTATTTGAGTATTGCCAAACTTTTCTGTATTAACGATAGTTTTATTTAAAAATTATTAAAACATTGCGCAGTATATTATAACAGTGCCGTACTCATGCGCCACATAAGAATATCATACAAGAAAAAATTAACTGGCTGTGAAAAACTGCCCCGCGTGCTGCCCGGGGCAGTCGGTTTTCGCTGTTGCACGGAGTTGCCCCGCGAAATAAATACCATAGCACTTGCGCGATATGTTTCTGTATTTTCTCATTCCACGTCTGCGCGGGCTGCAGTTTTTAGTTTCGTAGCCCGCACGAGGGCAGGTACCGAGAATAGTGCAAAGCATCACTCGATGCGACGGGATGTGTTGTAAATAAATGTGGTGCCCGAGTGCAGAGTATGCGTAAACAAATTTGCTTCTCATTTACTTAAGGGCGCGGGCACGGGCGTGCGTGCAAATCCGAACTCTGGGATATATTATTGTGGTGCACATTTTTTTAATAATAATGTTTGTTGTAATTTTTATAAACACATAAATATTGACCACAACATTATTGCCGTCGAACGCCGAGTGGCAGATTTGTTGTTGTTTTCAATGTTCGTCTTCTCACTTTTTACTCGTTGCGCCCAATCACTGCACTCACTGTACTTGTTGAATTTTCAGCGACAGTAGTGTCATTTAGTTTTGAAGACTTTGAAGATTTTGAAAAAAATGTCTTGACACTACTTGACCAATGAAACAGATACTGCAGTGAAGTGAAATCGCTGAAGAGACTTAACTATAATATTGTAGACTGCCATTTCAAAATGCACTCAATACTGTAGAGTGCAGCAGTGTGTATTTTGCAGAGGGAACTTCAAATTCATTTGTTGTTTGTCTAGTTAGTAGTGCCCATTTGGAATCGAATGCGAGACATTTAGAATGCAAGACCATAGACTTATGTTTTGAATATTTTTTTCTTGAATTTTCCTAAATCAAAAATTTCGGGACAAACAGACGTAGAGGGAATGTTCCATAAACGTATCGTGCGACTATAGAACGAATTTTCACTGTAATGCTACGTGATTCTGTTGAGAGCCGAGTCAAACACATTGAAGAAAAGATATATAACAACTTCATAATGTTTTAAAATTGATAAACCATCGTTATATAAAACTTTACAAAATGCTAAATTATATTATTACGACTTTCTTTAAATCTACTTGGATTAGGTGTTTCGAATTACTACAGGTTTTATCATTTAACGAAAAAGAGAAACAAGAAATATCACAAAATTGCTGATGCAATTTACAAGTAATTTTTAAAAATAAATTTTTAATCACCTTTGTGACATTTTTAACACATTAATTGAAGCTGCATAAAAATCGAATTATTTATAAATGCTGCATTTTTTTTTTTTGTAATTAACACCATTTTTGTGATAACATATGAATGAACCAAGATTTTTGCGTACAATGAACTTGTGTCAATATATTTCGATAACTTTTGCTACCTTCTGATGTAGAAATCTCCTAGAAAAAAAGTACCATCGACCAATTTACCGAACGACCAATGAACCATCAAATAATTAAACACAAATGTCATGGTCATTCAACTTGCGATACTCGCACAAAAATCACTGTGAAGTTCACAGAAATCAAATGCAAAGACTGAACTGATAACTAAAGCACCGAAATATGCTATATATGAATATATTTGGGAATAATAATTGAAACGAACAAAATGTTGACAATTTAGAGAATTTATTTTGTGAACTAATTGTTCATTAGTGGTCGCCATTAATTGGCGTTGAATGAATGCATTAATGGAGAAATAAATAAAGGAAACTCGTCAACAATTAAAGTCCAGTATACACTATAGCTAATGATTTGATTTAATTGCATCAAAAACCAAATACCGCCTTCAAAAGCGTGACCATTTTGACATCCGGTTAGTTGAGTTTATCATTTTGAAGTGACCTCACATGGCGCCAAAAAGCGGAAAACTTCTTTTTGGATTTATTTGCAAAAGTATTTTTTATTTATTTACTTACACAGGTTTTTTTATTTTTTCAATTTATAGCTATGAAATTAATAAATAACTGAAATGAAAGTGAGCTCTAAATCATTTTTGTAAATAAACTAAAGCATATCATGTGGTGTTTTTTTTTTTTTTTTGTATTGTTATCATTATTTATTTTACAAATATGTTGCTGGTTGTCAACAAGATTATTGCTGACGTCAAATATTTTCGAAGGCACGTTTCTTTTTGAAAAACTATGCGTTGTATTTATTATTATTTTAGTTTCAAAAAGTATTTGTTCGTTTATGCTAATACTGTTAATATTCATAATTATCATTATCAATTTTTGCTGATTATAACAAAAATAATAGTGCTAGTTCACCAACCCAGAACAACTACAAGCATATAAAACTCGCAGGAAATAGAAAAAATATTATATTATTGAAAATTTAAAACATTGTTTTCGTGTTTATGAATACAAATCTCAAATTATAGTTTGGCGTATTTCATTTAAATTTAAATCTACAAAATGTCATTGCATCATTTAATAGATATATTAAGCTTTAGCCTTCCGGAATAGCATCGGTTTATCAATTTTACGCATAGCGATAAATCTAATTGTCAGGCAGCATATTGTGTCTGGAACAATATTTTTTGAATTACTAGACTTTTAAAATAATCATATTAATAGAATAACATTAACGATATACACTTAGGTCCA
The DNA here is from genome assembly GCA_951804985.1 of Dryomyza anilis. Taxonomy (NCBI): domain Eukaryota; kingdom Metazoa; phylum Arthropoda; class Insecta; order Diptera; family Dryomyzidae; genus Dryomyza; species Dryomyza anilis. The sequence goes on from OX638130.1 coordinate 108,994,775, forward strand.
GTTTTTCAGTCACATTTTCAAATTAAACGTGGTTTAAACTAGGTCTAATTTTAACTATTTTCAATATATCACCAATATTTAAAATTCCGTATTAACTGAGTATTCATTGTCTCTCTGTTTATAAAATTTAAACACATTCGGCGTTTTAATTAGGAATTATAGCCGTTTTAAAAATGTGTAAAAGTTTAAACTAAGTTTAAACTTGCACTGAAGTGAACTGAACTTTAATATTCTCACAAGCGCAATGTAAATTACCGCTTATCACAGTTAACTATTTAAGTATATACAATTGTCTTTCTAAACTTAATTTTATGACTTTTATTTTTTCCAAAAATAGAAAATAAATATGAAAATGTTGAATTTTTTGTTTTAAAATGTCGAAACAAAAAATGTCAATAAATGAAAATGTTGATTTTTTTTTGTTATGTTTCGATTAACTTTTGCCTATATCTCGCAAACGAAATTTGTTGTACTTAAAAATTTTTGTACTACAAAGTTTTCCGTGTTTAGTGTCGAAAAGATAATTTTACTTATATTATTGGTTGGAATATTTGGAATCGTACGATATGTCGAAAAAAATGTCGAAACCTAAAAAGGTCGAAATTTTAAAAGCCTTAAAATGTCGAAACAAAAAATGTCAAAAAATATTTTAAAGCTAAAAAATATAGAAACATTTTTGAAAATAAATATACAGACATTTTTTATAGGAGCAAAAAATGTCGAAAATTATGTCGAAATATCAAAATACAAATTTCAAATTTCATTCTACCCAAAATCGATAGGGGTTGCTAGTAGAGATGGGCGCGTGCCTGTTTTTGATGGCACGGACACGCCGATTGGTGAAACGCACGAGCATGAGCCCGACGAGTAAATTTACAGGCACGCACGATAAAACACGGGTTTTAAAAGGCACACAGAAACACGGAAAAACACGAAATAAGCACGGAAAGACATGAAAAAGCAAGCGAAACGTGAAAAATAATACCGGAACCGTTTAGATTTTTGGAACCAGAATCATTATTAAATATGTGTTGAACCGGAACTGGAATCGGAAAATATATATTTTTTTCTTGTTTGGAATCGGTACCGCTATTTTAAAAATATCGAAACCAGAACCGGAACAGATATTATATTCCCTGTCAGGGAACGCAAAGAACCGAAATCGGAACCGTTATTAAAAATTTATGGAACCAGAATCGAAACCCATTTAATTTGTTGGTTGAAACCGGAATCAGAACCACAATTTTAAAATTCTTGGAACCCGAACCGGAACCGATATTCCTATAGGTTTTAGTCCCTATCATAAATAATTCAAAAATTTTGTTTGATATTGTTTAATTCTCTTAAATCCATAAGTAAAACTAAAACAACAGATTTTTAAGAAAAGGTTAAAATAATACCACGAAATTTTTATTTTCTGAAGCTGTAAGTAAGGTTTTTTTTTTAAATTGGGGTAGAAACTATAAAAAAAAAACTTTAATGAGCCTGATTTTGGAGGCACGGACACGCACGGGCATGACAGCAACTAGCACGCACGGAGATTTGCATGCACGAACTCTGATTTTCGGACGTGACACCAAAAAAGCATGGTATACGCCCATCTCTAGTTGCTACTCACCTTCTGCGACATCAACAAAAAACTGATTTGTTGCGGAAACTAACTAAATTTCCCTACCGAATAATTCGTTGCGGCACCCTCTTAGTATGTGAGCATGAGGTTGTGGCAACCACCATGTCAGTGAGCATGAGGTTGTGGCAACCACCATGTCAGTGAGCATTAGGTTGTGGCAACCTCCAAAATGGTGAACATGAGGTTGTGACAACCTCTAAATCGGTGAACATGAGACTGTGACCTCATTAAAAAAGAAGATTTTTCTGTGTGAGTGAAATTCTGGGTTTCGAGATATGCATTTACACATTTTTTATATATTTTCCGACTACTAAAGGGTTTTTCAACAGGGACGCTACAAAATTAGAGCGACAGGGACAGCAAACGACGCCATATTTTTTGCCGCTCTTTTGACATTTATCTTCAGTAAGGTTTGCCATTTCATGATGAAAAGATATACGAGCCAACAACGAGTCGAAATTATTGAAAAAAACTTTTGTAGTGCTCTTATTGAAAAACCCTTTATTTCCAGAGATAATGGTTTTCAATGGTTAAAAAGATCACTTTTGTATGGTGGTTTATATGCAATATGTCTTGATGCTAGTAACTCCGTTAAGGTCATAATTTAAAAGTTATAAAGCATTATTTTGAACAATTAAAGTCTTCTAAACATTAAAAATGTAGCTATTATCCTTGCACTTTGAATTTCAAGTACTTAATTCAAAATTTTTCTTAATTTATTATAAATGTTCGTGCCAAATTTCAAAATTGAAGACATAACAATTAAAAATGCTGCCTTCAACTAAAATTAAAATATTTTTAAAATTGTATAGTTTTCAATTAATATTAGCTGCTTCTGCTATTTTCTCACCCCAATTCTGAGACCCATCTTAGCGGATATATGAATCTCCGCTACGAATACGTATTTTTAACTACTCTAGGATCCATGCGGAATGAAATTCTCTACGCTCTACTTTTGTAGCGTCCCTGTTGAAAAACCCTTTATCAACTATGAAGTTGAAAACTAACTCATTCTCAAGGTTATTTAATTTTTAGCCAAAAAAAATGTATACTATTTCATAATTTCATATATATTACTTTATTTTAATTATAATTTTTTTTTATTTCATTTTCGTATACATAATTAAGCATTTTATTTATCTCGTCTCTTTCGATTGATATTTATTTTATATTTTACCATTTATATTTATTTGCATCACCACACTTTGTTTGTCCCGCTAGCCTCGAGAATTCTCTAACCAGCACAACCAATAACTTATTTGACAAACTTCCGTCGAAAAGGACATTTCGAATTATATAGCGAGCACACAAGTGAATGTTACTGAAATGGTGAGAACGAATTTAGTTGAGTATCGCTGGTTCGAATCGTGGTCTGGGTGATAATTCGTTTTTCATTTTATTTTTTTTATTATTTTCAATTTATTGATTATTTTTTTTATTCTTAATCAATAATTTAAATTTTAAAAAATTTAAAATAATAAACAGTGCAAGCTAGTGTTTATCAAAAATATTAATAATAAATTAATGTATTTTTAGCGTCCAATTTCTACGAAATTAAGTGTCAAAATATCGCCTGACTTTAGTGCCAAATCACGTTTTTAGTTTATATCATTGATAGAGCATCAAGACAATATCTCAACTGTAAATTTATAATTCTTAAATTTTTGTTTTTTTTATGTTAATTGAAGACTGTCGATAAGAAAGGTTGACAAATGAAACTGGCACATACTGATAAGGACTTTGCAAAAATAGGAAATTTCGCACTATTTAGTTATTTTTTTATATATTATGATATATTATTTGTAAGTTTTTTTTTAATTTTAATTTTTTATTTTTAATTAATATTTTTTATATTTAATTTTTTATAATTTTATTTTTATTAAAAAAATACTAAAGTTCATCTCGAAGACTGCAAGGCTCCCCTTATTGGCCTGAATGATTTTACAATATTCCATTCAATATAAATACCAACTAATTGCGTTGCTTGTCACTGATAATTAGCGCTTGTTCTAAATACGATTATAAATAATATATTCACTTTAATTATGCATTAAATAAATAAAGTCGCAATTCAGTTTATTGACTTTTGTGCATTTCATGCGTCGCCTGCCGCCGCACAGCTGTCCTTGCATTTCAGACAGATGATCAGACAATAGCATCCGTATTATAGATAATTAGACGTTATGACAAGTATTTGATTTCACACTGTTTATTGACGCCACTTAAATATATAGCTGCTAAGTACTCCAATTTTGACACTTAGTTGGGTAGGGCAGTAGCATCTTCTCGTTTTGTTCGCATCGAAAAACAATTTTTTTTATTTCGTATCATTTACTTTCGCCTCGATTCGTGATAAAGTCCGTCCGTTTGCACTTTTCTGACCCATGTTGTCATGTTATTCTGATTGCCGTCCTCACTACAGTGCCGAAATCCATAAATTATATATTTTTTTAATATATATATATATTATTTTTTGTCTATTTAAATAATATTGTATTTTTCAAATACACTCGAAATACTGACAGTGTCACTGCATTTAATTGGCCTTCAGGTACTTTGCAAAAAAAAAAAATTATAAAAAAAAAACACTTTTTGAATTTTCATCTATTTTTAACTTACTAGACTTCGTTTGACATTTGAATATTTGTTATAATGTTAGTTTTTATGCACTAAAAAATACTTTTAGGTTTTCAAAACTGATTTTTCGTCATGGTAAAATCGAAAAATTACTTTACATTACTCTATACACCTTTTATACCATTTGTGTCAAAATTTTGAAGAAACTATAATACTTGTAATTAAAAAAAAAAGCGGTGTAACGTTTTCAATTTCGGGTTAGTTCCTCATTTCTGTTATGGGTTTAACTGCTGTAACGGAACCGATTAGGGTTTTACCAGATTTAACACAACAGGCGTTCGAAATATAGACTAAAAAAATGTACATCATTTTGATGCATTTCGTTCTTCAAACCATGATTCATTGTATTGAAGAACAATTCATAATATTACTGACTAACGACATCAATGTTATTAATGCGATCATAAAAATAATGAACGGGTTTAACTGCTGTAATAGAACCGATTACGTTTTTATCAGTTTCAACACAGCAGGCGGTCGAAATATAGACGGAAAAAATGTACATCATATTGATGTATCCGTTCTTCATACCACGATTCATTGTATTGAAGAACCATTCATAATATTTATGACTAACGACATCAATGTTATGAATGCGATCATAAAAATAATGAACACTTAGTAGCTGTCGCAAAAGTGTTCTTCAACATGATAAACTGTATGTGAAGAATACGTTTCATCATATTAATGAACAAATACATGAAATATAACATATATGTACATAATATTGAAGAATGCTGTTCATCAAACCAAATTTTAGTTAAAATATTAATTTTTCGTTCATTTTTTAGCATATTTATCAGTTCTCAAATAGTTCTTGTACACAGAAAAAAAAATGTACACAGAAAAAAAAACGTACATCATATTGATGAATTCCGTTCTTCAAACCATGATTCATTGTATTGAAGAACCATTCATAATATTAATGACTAACGCCATCAATGTTATGAATGCTATCATAAATATGAAGAACGCTTGGTAACTGTCGAAAAAGTGTTCTTCAATATGATGAACTATATGTGAAGAATACGTTTCATCATATTAATGAACCAAAATATAAAATACAACATATATGTTCATCATATTGAAGAACGCTGTTCATTAAACCAAATTTCTGACAAAATGTTTTATAATATATTTATTATAATTACAACAAATTTATAAAAAATATATTTTTGAAAAAAAAAATTTTTTTTTTGAAATAATATTTTTTTCGAAAAAAAATTTTTTTCGAACAAAATTTCTGACAAAATGTTTTATAATATATTTATTATAATTACAACAAATTTATAAAAATATATTTTTGAAAAAAAAAAAATTTTTTTTTTTTGAAAAAATATTTTTTTCGAACATTTTTTTTTTCGATCCATTTTTTTTTTTTTTGATAAAACATTTATTTCGAAAAAAAAATTTTCGGGACAAAATTTCTTTTTTAAACTTTTTTTTTTGACAAATGAAAAAAAGAATTATTGTATTTTTTTTAATACATTTTTTCCCAACAACATTTTCTTAAGAACATTTTTTAAAATTATTTTCTATAACAATTTTTTTTTTTAATATATTTTTCCCAACAACATTTTTTTAAGAACATTTTTTTAAGAACATTTTATAAAATTATTTTCTATAACAAATTTTTTTTTTAATATATTTTGACAATATTCATCATATTCAATATTATATTCATAAAAATTATGAACAATTTAAATTATTCATAGATATTATGATTATATTCATAAATGACGATTCGAATACATTTTATTTAATATTTCATTCTTCACTATGCTTTTTGATAGTATGAATAACTTCATATATATAATGAATGCATTAATCAATATTTAATGAACGATGCTATCAAAATGATGAATCTGGTATATTGCGCAAAAATTCATAATATATATGAATAGATTCATCATATTGATGATTTTTTTCTGTGTACCCCAATGAAATATACCTCAATAAAATAACATTCAAATCATCAATCCCACAAAAAAAAATAACCAACAAATTAAATAGCCCAAATTAAATAGGTCCCGAATGTTGCAATTTATGTCCATATGAAATAAGCCCCAAATGCATAATTAAAATGAAAGAATGCCCAAATTTACAACAAATGTATTTCGGTTGCAAAACTGAAACGTTGGTTTAATGAACATCATGCCCAAAAATGATTATTCTGTGTGTACACCCAGAAAAAAATCCCTCAAATCCCATTAAAATTGGTCAATAGGATAATTATTTATTTAATAGTATACAAAAAAATAAATCTTTTTCATATAAACTCTTTGGCAATGTCATGGTATTCTTTGTTATTTAATGGTATTTTCCGATTAAAACAATAAATTATACTATTGCCTATTTTTAATAGTAAAAAACCATTATTTATATAGTATTTTTTTCTGGGTGTAGATATCGAAATATTTTTTTGTGATATCGAAATTACAGTATTAGTATTTTGTTTAGATATCAGTTTTTAATATCACCTATAATTTTTAATATCACCTAAAAAAAATATGCAGTTTAATTTTTCAATGAAAGACATTTTATTTTTTATATTTTAATTTCATTTAAAAAAATATACATATTATCTTCAATATTTCTCCAGCACGCATTTTATATTTTTAGCTCCTTTACACTTGCACTGCGAAATTTGCATTTTATTGCCCTGCATTCATTTATGTCTTTTTGTTGCTTTTCTTTTCAGCAGCAACCGCTTCGATCATCAATCATTCACCACTTTCAACTGTCAACGCAACGCAATCAATTGCGCCACCAAGAGACCAACAGCAGCCACGTCATGTGTCAAACAAAAAACTGAATTGAATTGGATGGAACTGAACTGAATTGAATTGTGTTGCTGCAACTCAACGTGAACTTTAATTGAATTTGGATTTAAATTAAAACAAACTCTTCACCTACTTACGGCGTCAAACCGCAAGGACCACAAAAACTAAGAAGAATTCTACTTGAAACACAGAAGAAGCATAAAAACTAAATAAGAGCGAAAAATATAAGAAAAAAAAAACAGACGCACAAACATCCCTCAATGCATTCCTTGTGATATTTAGCACAATTTTATTTATTTTTTGCGTTACTCTTACTTTTTGTAAATTTTCTATTCAAGTTTTTTATTTTCTTTTTGAATATTTCAAAACACTTTCAACTGCTGCAAATACAAAAAAGTATACAAAAAAGTATTTAAAAATATTCTCAGTTAATTAAAAACAAAAATGGTTCACGGTCCACCGGCACGTAGAAAATCAAATGCCACCAATGGCAACACCAATCACTGCGGCTCCAAGCAATGCATGGAGGACGCGGATGTAGCACAGAATCAACCGGTGCCGCCAGATGGCGGTTGGGGTTGGGTGGTCGTCTTTGGCTCATTCATGATACATATTATAAGTAAGTATTCTATTTTGTATTTTCTATTAATTATTACTTCTAAGCTCAATCCTATTAAAATTGGTCAACTGATTCAATAGTACACAGAAAATTAATATTTTCACATAAATACAAAAGCAATTTAATATTATTGAATAGAATTTTATAAATCTAAATGGAATTTACCTTTATCCTATTGACTAATTTTAATAGCAAAAAAACTATTGATTTTATAGTATTTTTTCTAGTACAATGGCAATTAGGGAAGTAGTTGATTCTTGAATATTCTGTTTAACAGCATCTTGTGCAATCTCTAGAAATCTAGAAATTAATAACGTTAACAAAAGGCTTTATTGTGCGGCACATGTACCACTGGCAGTTTTTGTGGTTTGTAGTTTATAATTTTTTTTATTGTTATTTTAGATTTATGATTAAACTTTTAATTTCATCGCTTAATCTAAAGAATTCTTTAAAGCCATTAAAATTTCAAATTCAACGTGTATGTAGTAATTTCTCTGCGTTACTAACTGTTCTTTAATTTGTTATTTGTATTTCCCAATCACTCTTATCACCATAGACCAATAAAAGTATAGTTCAATATTTATAGACCCTTTAATTTTGCTTTTCCTATTATAAATTCGTTCACTGCACTTCACATAGTTGGCATGTGCTAAATTGAATTGAATTTGGTCTTTAGAACACGTGCTTTTTTTAAACAATTATTGTTCTAAGTGCTAATATTTAAGGGCTTTTATATTTCAATATATTGTAGCGCGTGGCATATATTATATTAAATTTTAATATTTGATATTTTTACTTTTGAATTTGAGTAACCAACAAACTTTCTTTTAAATCGAATTCAAAAATTTGTTACGAAAATGGTCTTTTTATAGAGTAGTTATAAAAGAATTCCCATTCATCCCAAATTAAAATTCTGTATTAAAGACATACTTTAATAATGAAATATATAAATCCCCAGACAAAAAAAAAATATGCAAGGATACTGGTATTATAGTAGTAGTTTTGAGGAAAACTCACAGGAATATGGTAGGAAATACACATTGCATAGCAGGCATTTTGAATTTATGAAAACAGGCAGGCTTTCTATATCAGATTTTACGCAGGAAACTGGTATGTTCAAGCCTACCCCTATAAGGCATTTTTCTGTAAGTTTTGGTTTTGAAGTTTTGAAAGCTATTTTTATAGCTAGAATATATAAGAGAAAGGAAAGGAAAGTCCAATGTAATCAATGTGAATATTTTCCCTTACGCCGTGATTTATGCTGATCCACATCATAAGGTGACCAGCTACGGGCTCTTTTTGCCATTTCGCACACAACATAATCTTCTTGTCGTACAAAACGTGTTTTGTTATTGCTTACTTCGATAACAATAACAAGGCGACACAATAACAATGTAAAGCAGCAGAAATATGCGTAACCAACAACACATCATCGAAGCGATTGATTTTTGTGAAAATTCAACAAACAGAATTTGTCGGTGTTGTTGTACAAAAAGAAGTTTTGGTTGAGAGCGGGGTAGATGGTCACCCATGATCTAGATCATATATTTATGATCTCTACTGTTCCCTACCATTCTCTACCATTTTGCTTCCAGATTATTGCCCACAGATTATTGCCCACATTACCCTGCCAGAGCCTACCATTTTACTTACATCTGTTTGGCTACCATACCCTACCTATGGTTGCCATTCCCCAACCAATTTGGTTTTCATGCTATATCAGGGAACTAGCAGCATTTGTCCACATTCCGACCTTTGCCTACCTCAAAACTTCATTTAAAATGTGATTTCAATGCATATAGATAGCTTGTTTGCCTGCGTGTTTCGAAACATTTTCCTGCTTAAAATTTTGTCTGGGGATGATAACCAATTTAAACCGTATTTAATTTGAAACAAACTGTTTTTAATATATGCCATCATTTTTAAGGGTCTACTAACTACGTTTGGTATATAATCATTTTGTCGACACACGATTGTTCGATTTAAGGATATCAAACTTATTTTAGATATATAAATGTCACGAGATCAGAAATAACTGCGAGATCAGAAATAACCTTTATTTCCATTTGATTTTTCACTAAGAGATATTATTTTTTTTTTAATATAAAGGTTAAGATATTTTTTTATTTTAATAATACAGGTCTTTGGATGAGAGTTATATGAAAACCTTTATTTTAAAGGTCTTTGGTTAATGATTATTAGTAGACATAAAATTCAATTGGTCTCATTCATATTGAATTTTTTTACTGATGATTGAAATATAATTTTTTTAAAATTAAAATTGTGATTTCGACCATTGCGTTGTTTTTGTCACACAAATTTGTTTTTTCAAAATTTTCGAACATTGTTGTTTTCGTCGAATATTTTTTATTTTGAAATAGTGATTTCGAACATTGCGTTGTTTTTGTCGTCCAAAAGTTTTATTTACAATTTTTTTTTGTCGCCCAAATTTTTTTTTACAAAATATTCGAAATTTGGTCAAATCATTTTTTTTTTTTTTGTTTGAAAATGGTCGAATTGCGTTGTTTTTTGTCGTCCAAAAGTTTTTTTTTTTTGCAAAATGTTGATTTCGACCATTCCATTGCTTTTGCCGTCCAAAAAAATTTGTTTAACACTTTTTTTGTTCGAAAATTTTTGAACAATGTTCTTTTCGTCAAATATTTTTTTGGGAAATGGTAATTTCGGCCATTGCGTTGTTTTTGTCGCCCAAAAGTTTTATTTACAAAATTTTTTTTTTTTTTTTGAAAATTTTCGAACATTGTTGTTTTGGTCGATTATTTTTTTTTTTGTCAAATTGTGATTTGGAACATTGCGTTGTTTTTATCGTCAAAAAATTTTCATTAACACAATTTTTTTTTTTCAAATCATAAGTCAAATAATATTTTCTGATGGAATACAAAAAAATAAAACATATAAAAAATCGATATTTTTCGAATATTGTTGTTTCAGTCGAATAAAATTTTTTGGTTGGACATTTTTTTTCGATAAAAAATGTTTAATTTTTGCTTTTAGGGTTTTATTTACTTTATATACCCAAATTTGTAATCAAAAGGTACCATTAATGCATTTCCAATCAGTTTGATGACTACGGGTTCTAGTTTGTATTTTTTTAAGACTCCCTTTTTTGGACAACAAAACTGTTCGAATGAAATGGTTCCAAATACAAGGTCACTAAACAAGACAAATTTCAATTATTGATTTTAGTTTTTAACAACAAAAATTAAATCATACAAATTTTCAGGATTATTTTCATTAGAATAGGTACTTGATACTCTTGAATGTTTTTCAAAAGAATTCCAAGTTTCCATATAATAAATTTTATACCATTTAAATTCAGTTTACAAGATGGTTCATTTTTCAATGTTTTACATACATATAACATTTAACATACGAATTTCTAATATTTTAAAAACTGTTTTATTAAGCGCAACACTCGATTCTAAAAATCTTTGCAAAAAGAAGCAACTTTTTCTTCAATCTTCAGATTTGATAACTATTTTAGGGTAACATGGGGTGTCTGATCTCGGATCTGAAGTCCGTTTAATATTCTGTTTAATGTGTGAATCCAAGGTAATTTTTTTATTTGAGGACCTCATCTTTATGGTGAACATATTAGCCGCAGAGCATGAAATAGTTTTCTCAAGCGTACACGCGGTATGTCAAAATTTGTAATTAGTAGGGCTAAAATTCGAACGTGGATTATAGAAAAGCATTTGGACAATGGTGTCAAAATAACAAAAAAATGCACCTGTTCATGATAAAAAACATTGCTGAGGAAACCAAACCTGTATCTTTTGAAATTTAAATATTTTGTGTACTGTCCTTAAACACTCTAATTGTTCATATTTGACTTTAAATTATGAGGTACCTACACCCAGGAAAAATGTCCCTCAAATCCCATTTAAAATTGGTCAATAGGACAATTATTGATTTAATAGTATACAAAAATAAATTTTTCATATAAACTCAATGGCAATGTGATGGTATTTTCTAGTATTTAATGGTATTTTCCGATTAAAAAAATAATTTATCCTATTGAATATTTTTAATAGTAAACGAGTTGGGAAAGTTAGGTCACATGGGTAAGTTCGGTCACATGGGGCGGATTTTTATAGTCGGTCTATGGAATACCCCGACTATGGAATACCCTACACCCTTCACCTTTGATGGGGATATTAATGTGGGATATTTAATTGCATACCTTAATTTTAAAGTTTTTAATTATGATGAACCTCCCCACCCTCAGAATATTTCATATATCAGAAATTTACGTCTTATATCCCCATAAATTAAAAAAATTATATAAAGTATAAAAAACTAAAAAAAAAAATGAAAAATGTAATTGGGTGGACCACGCCTATATTTAAAATTTTGAAAGGCTAATATTTCATAGATTTGATTATAATAATTTACGGATCAAATTTCCACTATGAAAACCCGGGAAATAATGAAAAAAAAAGTGGGCGGATCACGCCCATTTTTGGACCACATATTTTTAGGTGAATTCTAAGAATACGTTTTAAATTTTATAACTATACCTTGAATACTTTTCGAGTTATTAGTTCCGAAATAGTTATATAAAAGTGACTTGTATGGAAAATGGGCGTGTCCGTGGACCGATTTGGCTCATTTTCAAACTCAGTTCCTACTTTTGGATAAAATATATTGAGACGAAATTTCATCGCATTCTGATCAGTATTTCTCAAGTTATTCTGTATTCGGACAGCAAGACAGCAAGACGGACAGACAGACAGACAGACGGATATGGCTAAACGGACTCGGGTAGTGATGCTGATCAAGAATATATATACTTTTCCATACCGGACACGCCTCCTAAGAGGCGTTACAATATATGCACAAAGTTAATATACCCTGTACCTCATAGGTGTAGGGTATAAAAACTATTATTTATATAGTATTTTTTATGGGTGTATGTAGAGATGATAGAGCAATACGGACTTCAGATTCGAGATCAGCGACCCCATGTCACCCTAAAACCGTTATTATATCGCAAGATGGTATTCTTTACAGCACTGTGTAATTGGTAATTTGAAAATGTAGTTTGATATTTCTTTGATAAGACGCTGAAATTCCATTTAATTCGAATTTAAATCATTACAAAACATTGCATTTCTTACCTTCAAATTTCTGTTACACAGTGCAATTAATATCAACGCACATTTTTTCTCATGGTATTTTTTATAGGAAATTTTCATTCGCATTATCAGCGCTATTTATTGCACTGTTATTGTTGTTTATTATACAAAATATTTCCTCATATTAATTTTAAGTAAATAACCTTAAATAAAATGTCGCTGGTGACTGGTGACTGCCGCCTGCAACCTTAGTGTTTGCCAATATTATCGCTCTATAAAAATGTAACAAAAATAAAAACAGATTCACTGCACAAACAACAACTACAATGTACAAATGTGTCCAATGTGTAGTAGCAGCAACAGCGCCAGCAACAGTTGGTGACACTTGACATTTTGTCAGCTTGGTTTTTAAATTGTTGTCAATGCACTTGACAACATTTGGCAATCGCTTTGCAAATTGCTGCGATTGAGCGGCTTATTTATTAAATATACTACTACAACAACAACTGCAATTATAGCAACACCTACAACAACATCAACAACATTATCATAATAAAACCAACTACAACAAAAAAATAATAACAAAATTGGTTTAACGAGTCACTAATTGTAGAACATGTTATGTCGTTTAACATTTAGCTAAAGTTGTTGATGTGGAAAGTATGAAAATTGGATTTAAAAATATATATATTAGATGTATATAATAATAATAATAATAATAATAATAATAATAGTTTGGCGCTACAGTCCTGTATAGAACTTCGGCCGAGCTCTCTCACCATTTTGAGCTGTGCGTGTTATATTTGTACTCAAAGTGGTGGGACCTACAGTTTATTGCCGAATCCGAACGGCTGATGAGAGCTTTTCAATGTTTTACTCTCGTAGGTTTGCCATTTACTGCCGAGAGGTAGCTCGGTATAGAAAAATGTTTCTATGAAAAGATTTTGTCAGCCCCAGTCCAGGCTTGAACCGGGGACCTTTCGGCTCGGAGTCCAACGCACTAACCACAGAGCTACCGCGGCTACAGATCGGTTTTCGGAAATCTGTCTTCCCATACATCAATTCTATATAATTCACTGATGACGATTTTGACTGCATACACAGTTTTTTTCCTATTACATAATATTTTTGAGAAAAAGTAATCCCCATTACTTAGAATTAAAAAAAAATGATAGGGTAACCTATTACATAATGGTTTTGAGAAATATTAAACCCCACTACTTAGAATTAAAATAAATATGATAGGGCAACCTGGTGTAAAGTGGGACTCGTTTTAATTCCGGTTAAAAAAAATGTACATATCAATAATTTTTAAATTCTTTTGGGGCCTGGTTCATAGAAGATTTCATGGACTAACTTTTTAAATTAACAGAATACTATTTATATGCCTCTTAATTGATTTTTGAGCGATAATTTCGGATTTGTTGAACTCTCTTAGGGTAAAGTGGGAAATTTAAAAATGTTTACCAAAATTCTTTTTTAGTCCTTTTGAGCGATTTTTCAAAACAGCTTAATTTTGGACTTTTTAAAACATGTTGTGGTAAAGTGGGACATTTGAAATTTTTTACCAAAATTCTATTTTAGTCTTTCTTTTTGTGTTTGGTGTATTTTAGTCTTTTTGATCGATTTTTAAAAACAGCTCAATTTCGGACTTGTTGAAATATGTTGGGGTAAAGTGGGAAATTTCTAAATTTCTATCAAAATTCTACTTAAGTCTTTCTTTTTGTCTTTAGTCTATTTTAGTCATTTTGTGCAATTTTTCAAAACAGCTGAATTTCGGATTTGTTGAAAAAGTTGGGGTTAAGTGGGAAATTTCAAAGTTTCTACCAAAATTTTATTTAAGTCTTTCTTTCAGTCTTTAGTCTATTTTAGTCTTTCTTTTAGTCTTAAGTATATTTTAGTCTTTTTGAGCCTTTTTTCAAAACGGCGCAAATTCGGACTGGTTGAAAAATGTTGGGGTAAAGTGGGAAATTTCAAAATTTTTAGTAAAATTCTACTTAAGTCTTTCTTTTAGTCTTTAGTCTATTTTTGTTTTTTTGAGCAATTTTTCAAAACAGCTCAATTTCGAACTTGTTGAAAAATGTTGGGGTAAAGTGGGAAATTTCAAAGTTTCTACCAAAATTCTATTTAAGTCTTTCTTTTAGTATTAAGTCTATTTTAGTCTTTTTGGGCCTTTTTTCAAAACAGCGCAATTTCGGACAGGTTGAAAAATGTTGGGGTAAAGTGGGAAATTTCAAAATTTTTAGCAAAATTCTATTTTAGTCTATCTTTTAGTCTTTAGTCTATTTTTGTTTTTTTTGTGCGATTTTTCAAAACTGCTCAATTTCGGACTTGTTGAAAAATGTTGGGGTAAAGTGGGAAATTTCAAAATTTCTACCAAAATTCTATTTAAGTCTTTCTTTTCTTCTTTAGTCTATTTTAGTCTTTTTGAGCGATTTTTCAAAACAGCTCAATTTCGGGCTTGTTGAAAAATGTTGGAGTAAAGTGGGAAATTTCAAAATGTTTAACAAAATTCTATTTTAGTCTTTCTTTCAGTATTTAGTCTATTTTAGTCTTTCTTTTAGTCTTAAGTATATTTTAGTCTTTTATTAGTCTTTAGTCTATTTCAGTATTTCTTTTAGTCTTTTTGAACGAATTTTCAAAACAGCGCAATTTCGGAATTGCTGAAAAATGTTGGGGTAAAGTGGAAAATTTCAAAATTTTTACCAAAATTATATTTTAATCTTTCTTTTAGTCTTTACTCTAATTTAGTTACGATTTTTTAAAACAGCTCATTTTCGAACTTGTTGAAAAATGTTGTGCTAAAGTGGGAAATTTAAAAATGTTTACCAAAATTCTATTTCAGTATTTCTATTTCATGATTTGTTTTTTTTTTTATCTTAACAAAGTCAAATCATAAATAAAATACACAATATTTTCTCAAAAATTACAAAAATACTGCTGAAATTAGTTTCCCACTTTAGCCCAGAAAATATTTCCCACTTCATCACAATTTGCACCATTGCAGCAATCTTAAATTATTTACAAAACCCTTATGTATTCCAAAAGATATATAATATGCGATCATTTTAAACATTCTTCAATCTACCACTTTTTGAATTTAGTCATATATCGAAATTACTTTTAAAGTTCTCAAACAATTTCTATACTTTCCATGGTTTAGTACTTTATGTCGATTATTCTTTAATTCATTTGAATGTAGTTCTTAAACCATGCTTACAGCACGCTTTACCCATTAATAAAATCGAATGGTGCGGCATGCGAATTTACACCAAAGTCCAATATATAATAGCAACTGGTTGGCCTTAACATAGTCAGACACAGTGTCCGATTGACTTACAGACTGAGTGAGACTTACAGACTAAGACTGAAATTACTGTGTGAATGACAGAATGAATCATGTCAATTCTGCTGACTTGACAGCCTCTTTGTATTTTCCAATAGCACGATCAGCAAATGATATTTATAATAATACTTGTTGAGAATGTTAATTAAATTATGAAAACTTATTGGACAACAACAACAAAAAAAAAACATATTGTTGACTTTGGAAAATCGGAATTTACATTTTTAAAGTTTATTTCTGGTTTTATAATGGCTAAACTTGAAGTGTTGCCGTACACGATTTGCTGCAATTATTTTAAGTATTGAACAAAGAATAAATAAATGCAATTAATTGTTTGAAAATTAATTCTTATTTAATAGGAAATATTTTTTTAATACAAACGGTTTTTTTTATATATATTTCCCAAGTACATATATAAATGGCGAATAATTATAAATGTTATATCGTATGCACGTGTTTTAAATATTTTGATATAAATATCTGTAAATGATGTGCATTTTTTGATATACCTTTTTTAATTTTTTAATATACCTATTCCTAGTCTGCCATTTCTCGGAGACCTTCGATGTCTCGAAACTTTCTCGAACTAATCTCGATAAAAAAAAGTTCAATATCGTAGCTTTAAAATATGTACATTCAAATTTAAGAACAATATACGATATTTAAACATTTATCGCATTCAAATCGAAATCTTTTTCGAAACCATCTCGAACTTTCAATATTTTTTTCTTCGATATCCTTCCGTTTTCGAAAAATTTCTCGTAACGAAAAAACTCCGACAGAACACAGCGATATCTAACTACCATGTAGTTCCAATTTGACGTTCGATATCGTTACGATAACGGATCCGATATCGTGTGATTTCTCCGTCTAGTCGCATTGACCTCGTAACGATATCGAAACGATTGGTACACTGGGTTTTGTATTGAAAAAGATGTCTGTAGAATTGTAGAATAGAAATTCAAATTTTGTTTCCAGTGAAGCAAGCAGGGTCGGTTAGTTCCAGAATTAGAGACATTTTGGAAAATTTCGTCTATTTCGACATTTTAAATTTATTCAGCGCTACAATTTGACTTTTAATTATTTAAAATATACCTGATATCGCAGTCATTGAAAAACGATGTCTGGAAATCAGAAAACAAAAATTGTAGAATACATATTCAAATTTTGTTTCCAGTGAAGCTTGCAGGGTCGGTTAGTTCCAGAATTAGAGACATTTTGGAAAATTTCGACATTTTAAATTTACTCAGCGCTAGAATTTGACTTTTAATTATTTAAAATATACCTGATATCGCAGTCATTAAAAACGATGTCTGGAAATCAGAAAATAAAAATTGTAGAATAGAAATTCAAATTTTGTTTCCAGTGAAGCTTGCTGGGTCGGTTAGTTCCAGAATTAGTGACATTTTGGAAAATTTCGACTATTTCGACTTTTTAAATTTGACTTTTAATTATTTAAAATATACCTGATATCGCAGTCATTGAAAAACGATGTCTGGAAATCAGAAAACAAAAATTGTAGAATAGAAATTCAAATTTGATTTCCAGTGAAGCTTGCAGGGTCGCTTAGTTCCAGAATTAGAGACATTTTGGAAAATTTCGACTATTTCGACATTTTAAATTTGACTTTTAATTATTTAAAATATACCTGATATCGCAGTCATTGAAAAACGATGTCTGGAAATCAGAAAACAAAAATTGTAGAATACAAATTCAAATTTTGTTTCCAGTGAAGCTTGCAGGGTCGCTTAGTTCCAGAATTAGAGACATTTTGGAAAATTTCGACTATTTCGACATTTTAAATTTGACTTTTAATTATTTAAAATATACCTGATATCGCAGTCATTGAAAAACGATGTCTGGAAATCAGAAAACAAAAATTGTAAAATAGAAATTCAAAATTTGTTTCCAGTGAAGCCTGCAGGGTCGGTTAGTTCCAGATTTCGAGACATTTCGGAATATTTCGACATTTTAAATGTATTCAGCGCTACAATTTGACATTTAATTATTTAAAATGTACCTGATATCGCAATCATTGAAAAACGATGTCTGGAAATCAGAAAACAAAAATTGTAGAATTGAAATTCAGTGAAGCTTGCAGGGTCGGTTAGTTCCAGAATTCGAGACATTTTGGAAAATTTCGACTATTTCGACATTTTAAATTTATCCAGCGCTACAATTTGACTTTTAATTATTAAAAATGTACTTGATATCGCAGTCATTTATCAAATATAGACATGCAAGATAATTATCTTATCTATCCGTATTTTAAAAAATCATACCGTAGCAACATACTTTCAGAAATAATATCTTCTTATCAAGCTATTCAAATAACAATAAAAATTTAATACTTATAGATTAAGCGCCTACAATAATATGAACCTATAATTAAAGCATTGTTTAATTTTATTCTTAAGTGCAATCATTTGGTAGCGATCTAGAAAATACTTTATGGACCTCACAAAAGACAGGAAACAATCGTGCAAAATTTTTGGACTTTAAGAATTTTTTTCAAATCATTCTTTTTACAAAAATCTTGTGTAACTAATTACAGATTATGTTTTGTTATCAAAAATAGAAATGCGAGACATATTCTGATTATTGAACATTTTGATTTATACCAAGCTCAACATAAATTCCAGACTAATCCTTAAACTAAGTATATAATTTAGCACCTTTAGACGTATTGAAACTTTCAAGTTTTCCAAATGTAATCAAATGCAAAGTCTAGCATTTTTATTACACTAGAATAACAAATGCTATAAAAACTACTATGTATTTTATGATTATCAAATTTATATTTGTACGTAGAACTTATCTTATTAACTGACCATGTTTGCTGATTAAAAATATAATCAACACACACACACAAAGATTACAAAATTTAAACTTATTAACTTGACATAAATAATGATGGATAACAAATAATTGCTGATAATTTTGATACGGCATTATTACTGTATACAACATGTTAGAACCTAGCAGAAATAAGTTCAAGTTTAACGTTGATTTTTGTACTATGAGAATCTACAGTTTCAAAACTGTATAAACATTAAAATGTCCAATTTCAAACGAAAGTTTTTGATCAGGGAATTTAATACTCTTTTTTTTGTATTTGACCTTGTGTCATTTGTGTTTTTCTTATCATTAAAATTGTATTTCTTGCATAAATCGTACTTTTTGTGAAACATAAAATGAAAATAAAAAATTTATATTTTATTTCCATCCATAAACAAAGGTGAATCTTAATTGTTGCATGAACATATCTCGCACGATTTCTAAAATTGAGTTCCACATTCCATAAATAAGTTATGTATGTTTCATTTAAATTCCACAATTTGCATTTCCAACACATACCTGGGTTAAAAAATACTGATCTAGGTTAAACAAATTACTGAACATTATATTCTCAAATATTACAACAAATTTATCTTTTAACAAAATCAATATAATCGTAAATAAAACAGATTATATATTAATTACAATTATTTAGAATGATTCAATATAGATTTTACCATGATATAAATAATTTTTAAAAATCCAACTTTTTTACAAATTCAAAAATTAGTTGATTGGAAACCGTCCAAGCAACAATTTGCTAGGTAGCTCAAATACTCCTTAGTAAGGATTTTGAAGGGTATATACTCGCCAGTGAATACTAGTCAAAAACTGGTAGGATAATGGTATACATTTGAAAAGTAATACTTGTCAAAAACTATTCAAAAACTGGTAAACAAATGTGTAGTCACCAGTAAAAGTAGTCAAAAACTGGTCGGTAACTGGTAAGATGTGAAGAGTATATACTCACCAGTTTAACTGGCCAGTTTCTGGTCTAGAAGTGCGTGACATAATTATTTTGCGAGTTATTTGGCAAATTATTAGTAAAACTGGCTGGATACTGGTAGGAAATTGGTAAGAATTTTTGCTTATGTGCTATCGAAATCGTTATCAGTTTAAGATCGTTTCATTTTTCAAACCGAAGTTGTTATAGAAAAATCAGAATGTAACCGAACCCAAAACCGGCATTCGATGTTATGCCAATTTTAAAATGATTTTTAAAAAAGTATTTTATAGAAATTATAATTAAAATTTTTAGGTAATTAATTTTTAGTTTTTGTGTGAGTAAAATAATTTGAGTTTTGACAATGTGGACAAAAAAAGTAATCGAAACTGCATCGAAAAAGAAACCAGAAACTATAATAGAAATCGTTTAGGGTTCAGTCCTTGGTTGAAATATGTATATATTTTCTAAATCACATTCAATATCTTAAAGAATTTGAAACGATGCCTTTTTCGATATAGCTTTTTCGGTTGTCCTTAAAGCATTGGATTTCAATGAGAATACTGTTATCATTTCGGACTCACTTCGTATCTTGTTCAGAATGGCGTTCCGTTAACAGACCGTCGAAACGTAATATGAACGGATTCAGTCCGTATTTCATACAGTATGATTCGTAAACGTACCATCGAAACGTACTCTCGACTGACTCACTCCGTTTTTCGTCCAGTATTACGGTTCGTAAACATATCGTCGATACGATATGTATTCTCAACTGATTCGAAATCTGTTTCAATGTTCCTTTTTATCCGTTTACTGAACTGTTATCGAATTCAGAAAACTAAAGTTTACTGAATCGTATTTCGTATTTCTGTTCCGTATACGGCATCGTTAAAGGACTATTTTGTTTCTTGAGTATATAGATAGCAGATATAAAGAACTTGAAACGATGCCTTTTTCGATATAGCGTTTTCGGTTATCTTTAAAACGTTGGTTTTCAATGATAATACTGTTATCATATCGGACTCACTCTGTATATTGTCGAGAAAGGCGGTCCGTTAACGTACCGTCGAAACGTACTCTCGACGGAATCAATCCGATGCCTTTTTCGATATAGCATTTTCAGTTATCTTTAAAACATTGGATTTCAATGAGAATACTGTAATCATTTCAGACTCACTCCGTATATTGTGCAGAATGGCGGTACGTTAACGGACCGTCGAAACGAAATATCAACGTATTTAATCCAGTATGACGGTCCGTTAACGTACCGTCGAAACGAAATATCAACGTATTTAATCCAGTATGACGGTCCATTAACAAACCGTCGAAACGTACTCTCGATGGACTAAATCCGGAATCAATCCGTATACGGCACCGTTAAAGGACCATTTTGTTTCCTGAGTATATAGATAGCAGATATAAAGAACTTGAAACGATGTCTTTTTCGATATAACGTTTTCGGTCATCTTTAAAACGTTGGATTTCAATGAGAAATCTTTAATCATTTCGGACTCACTCCGTATATTGTCCACTCCGTTAACGGACCGTTGAAACGAAATATCAACGTATGTCATCCAGTATGACGGTCCGTTGACGTACCGTCGAAACGTATTCTCAACTGATCCGTTCCGAAATCCGTTTCGATGTTCTTCTTTATCCGTTTACTGGACCGTTTTCGTATCCAGAAAACGGAACGTTTAAGGAATCGTATTCCGTATTGCTTTTTCGTTTATGGAACAGTTAACGGACGGTTTTGTTTCTTGGGTATATGGAGAACAAAACGTTTTAATGTTGATATCAAAAAATTCAGTAGTATTTATACGATATCGGTTTCGTAATGTAATCGAGCATCAAATTGAGCCTACATAGAAGATAAATATCGATCCGTTCAGACGACGTAGTTCTCTCGATGCGAGACATTTTATGAAAGCAAATCGATATTGAAAAGAAAAATCAATGTTCAAAAAGAATTACGACATCGATGTGATAAATATTTAAATATCGTATTTTATCTTTAAACCAAAATGTACGAGAAATATTAAAATTTTGAAATTAAAAATTCTATAGAATATATCGATTTTTTTATACAAGCTATTTCGAGAAATATTAAAGTTTTACGACTTAAATTTATACAAAATTTAAATATTTTATTAGTTTTTTTTTATTATGAATTTTTACTAAATTGACATTTCTCTTATCTTACAGCCGATGGCATGACCTATTCGTTTGGTCTATTCTACAAAGAGTTCCTAAACTATTTCAATGAGGGTAAGGGCTACACGGCGTGGATTGCGTCCATTATGGTTGGCGTCACATTTGCATCTGGTGAGTAAATAAAAAAAAACTTACAATAGCCCTTAAATGAGCAGCTTGAATCAACAGAGAAAAAAAAACGTTGCCTACTTATAGGCACTACCGTTATCAAGTACCTACCTATTAATTTGCTTTTCTTTCAGGTCCCATTTCGTCGTCATTCGTCAATCGCTATGGCTGCCGTGCAGTCACCATTGCCGGCGCCATACTCGCCTCCAGCTGCATAATTGTCAGCATGTTCGCCCAAAATGTATTCACGCTCATCATCACAATCGGTTTCGGTACCGGTCTGGGTTTTGGTCTCATCTATTTGCCGGCCATTGTCAGTGTGACCACATACTTTGAGGCCAAACGTTCGCTTGCGACTGGCATCGCCGTGTGTGGCTCAGGTTTTGGCACGTTCGTTTTCGCACCGTTAACCGAACATTTGATTGGTAATTATGGCTGGCGCGGTGCGCTACTCATCATTGGTGGCATCGTCTTGAACTGCATTATATTCGGTATTATGTTCCGACCTCTGGAGGCGCCTAAACCAAAGAATACAAAGTCATCGATGATGGATCAAAATACAACAATGGCTGAGTTGGAGCCGCTGAAGGCGAGTTTGCAGGCGGGCGAACAGTATTTGCAGCTGCCACAGCACACCGAAGGCATGAACGGTTTAGTAACTGCGAGTGTTGTCGGTGGTGGCAGCGGCGGTGCTTTGTGTCGCTCCAATAGTGTTGGACACACATTCAAGAAACAACAAGTAAGTGTGATATTAAGTTATAACTCCATTTGCTGGGTTTTATGGGACTTTTAATCATTGGTTACAGCCGCCGTTTGGTACAGTTCGAATGTACTCCTTAGACTCGACAACATACTATAAGGTACAAAATGTGATTGCATTTAGAATGTTTTAAATTTAAACAGGAAAAAAATTTAAGATTTAATTTTACGAGCGAATGTTACCCTTACCCCTCTGTTTTTATGCTTAATTTCCAAACCAAAATTCCACTAAAGTTACAAAAAAAAAACAAAATAACTAATTGCTGTATAAAAAAAAACGGTGTTTCTTCATCCTCTAATATAATAAGACAGTTTTTCGCACAATCTAATACCCTATATAGCTAAAAGAATCTATGAGGTCTGATCTCATGCAAGTTTTAAACGTGAATGACCCCAGAAACAAAACGGTCCATTAACGGTTCAATTTACGGTACAGAAGTACGGTATACGATTCTGATACATTAATCAGATAAAGAGTAACATCGAAACATGTTCAAATAAAAGAGGAATATTCAAACATATTTCAAATCAGTTGAGAATGTATTTCGACGGTACGTTAACGGTTCGTATATGCTATGACGGAGTCCTGGTTGATGAACCGTAAACGTGCCATCAATGGCGGAATTATGATTCCGTAAATATGTTTCTTGGGATGTTGTGAATATCCATATTAATTAAAAATATTGTTTTCAAAACAACAGTGCAATATTCCACATAAAATGTGCTTTCTAAAATGTGCTTAAAATTTCCCCTTTTCTCGTTTCATTAGTTACACTATATAAATCATAAACTTTCCGTTTTCAGAATACGAAAACGGTCGAGTAACATTGAAACTTATTTCAGTTTAGAGTACGTTTCGACGGTACGTTAACGTACAAAACAGAGTGAACCCTTTGAAAGTATTTTTTCGGCGATCCTTTTTTTCCTGTGTGAATCCGTTGAGTTTACGATTCTACCCAGTATGCCATTCGTATCGATATCGATACGAGATCAATGCGAGTAGATGGAGAAATCACACGATATCGGACATGTTCTCATAGCGATATCGAGCGTCAAATTGGACGTAGATGGTAGGTAGATATCGAAACGTTCTGTCGGAGTTTTCTCGATGCGAGAAATTTTTAGATATCGAAACGATATCGAAGAAAAAAATGATAAAAGTTCGAGATTGCTGCGAAAAATTTTGCGAAATCGATTTGATAAATGTTTAAATATCGTTTCTTGTCAATGAATTTGAATGTACGAACATTTTTTAAAATTAGAATCGAGAATGCAACGAGATCGGATTTTTTTATCGAAGTTATTCGAGAAAGCTTCGAGGCATCGAAGGTTTCCGAGACATGACAGACTGGGTATGGTCCATTAACATTGAGATTACATTTTGACGGAATTACAATTACCTCTGTTATTTGGTATTTTGTTTCATAAACCATTACTTTTTTTTATTATGTAGTCAGTGCACAGATCGCCCTTAGTATCTCAGCAGGAAATGACATCGTTCACGATAATATTGATTCGAGGGCATTGAAGAGTTTCGTCAATGATGACTATTGCTACAAATTTTTCATTAAATGACATTTCATTAAAGGTGTCATACACCATTCATATCAAGGTCATTGTGAAAATTCGTCATTGATGAAAATTAACATACACGCGACATGCCCCTAAAGGTATGCAGCAATGTAAAATGTATACAACATACGTCTAGGGGCAGCATTTATGCGTTAAACAGACATTTTTTGTTCGATGACACTGCCATATTATTCATAGCCCCTTTTTTAGAGACTACATTTTATAAAAACAACATAATATGCATTAGAAATGTTGATAGTTGATGGCCCTCAATAGAGTAGTAGGCTTTAGCAAGTACACATACCATTTCAAACGAAAATAAAAGAAAATATTAAATTCAATTTTTACCATAAAAATTTGCAAAACCAAAATATCAAAATTATGCACAATTTTCAAAAAGTCCTTAAAATTTTTGCATTTCAATATTTTTATATTCGCCACTGATTTTGTGATCGTAATTATTAAAAAACTCAGTTCACGCAATACACTAAACTATTTCAAATAATAATAATGGAAATGTGCCACGCGAAAAACTGCTCTTTTGCAGTGATCGTACACTTTTTAGATCTTGATGGCACTTTAATGAGTTATAGATCATATGGTGCAAATTTACAACAGCTTTCAAATAATACATCCAAATTAAAATTTTTGCCCTGGCCAAAAAACACAGACATTTTGAAAATGGAGAAAAAATATGGTTTCAATTTTGCACCACCATATATCAATCAATCTATCAAATTATGTTATGCAAATAAAACATATACTAAACTGCTACTTGTACCTCTTTCTCAGCAAGTATGATCCTTAAGTTAAGTTCTTGAAACAAAAACGGAGAAGAAGCAAAAAAACCTAGAGTATTTCAATGCATGGTTTTAAATTATTCAACTTTAAATTACTCTAACAAATAGCGGCAAAGACTTGTGGATCTAAAATGTTGCATTCTTACCCAGCAAATATTTTGAGTCTTTTAAGGCTCCCAAATGTGTCATATTTATGAGTGTTACCCCTCATATATGTGCACTTAAAAGAGCCCAAATAGGCTCCTGACTCCTGGGTAGAGGGCCCCATTTTATGAGCCCAAAAACTATCATATTTATGAGACTTTTAATACTCCTATAACATTTATATTTGAGCACCAAAAAGAGCACAAAAAATGCTCCCGACCCCTGGGTAGAAGGCACAATATTATGAGCCCAAAAATAAAACTTTGATTACTACTAAAATACTCATATATGAGCACTTAAAAGAACCCAAAAAACGCCCGACTCCTGGATAGAGGGCCCCATTTTATTAGCCCTCATATTTTGTGATACTTTTATTGCTCCTAAAACACAAATATATGTGCACTTAAAAGAGCTCAAAAAAACACCCGACCCCTGGGTAGAGGGCACAATATTACAAGCTTAAAACACTCATATTTATGAGACTTTTATTACCCCTAAAACAGTCATATTTGAGTACTCAAAAGAGCCCCAAAATGCTACAGAAACTTGGGTAGTGGACATGCTTTAAAGAGCGCAAAAACCTTCGTATTTTTGATCATATTAAAATATTCTTCATTTTTGAAGTTTTCCCCTCTTTAGAAATATTGATATTTTGGAGCGTTCCTAAAAGATTCGAAAATATAGAACATTTATATATTTTCTGAGCGCTCAGAAACAATTTTATTTTTGATGCTTTTAGGAGTCTAATTTAAGAGGGCTCCTAAATAACTCCTAAATATTATTACTACTAAAATACTCATATATGAGCACTTAAAAGAACACAAAAAGGCTCCGACCCCTGGGTAGAGAGACCCATTTTATGAGCCCAAAAACCTTCATATTTCGTGATACTTTTATTGTTCCTAAAACACAAATATATGAGCATTTAAAAGAGCTGAAAAAAACTCCCGACCCCTGGGTAGAGGGCACAATATTACGAGCTTTAAACACTCATATTCATGAGACTTTTGTTACCCCTAAAACAATCATATTTGACTACACAAAAGAGCCCCAAAAGGCTACAAAAATGTTGGTAGTGGACACGCTTTAAAGAGTGCAAAAACCTCCGTATTTTTGATCATATTAAAATATTCTTAAAATATTCTTCATTTTTGGAGTTTTCCCCTATTCAGAAACATTGACATTTTGGAGCTTTCCTAAAACATTGTAAAATATATAACTTTTAAAAGTCTATTTTCTGAGCGCTAAGAAACAATTTTATTTTTGATGCTTTTAGGAGTCTAATTTAAGAGGGCTCCTAAATAACTCCTAAATATTATTACTACTAAAATACTCATATATGAGCACTTAAAAACAGTCTTAAATGAGGATTCATAAAATACTTAAAAATTGGTCTCCTTTATAACTCCAATTTCAGAGCGCTCCTAAATTTAAGATATACTTGTTCCAAATCTTTTAATCATTATTTTTAAAACGAAAAACTACGGAAGTTATAGACAGATTAAAGTCAGTTTCAATGATTTAAAAAAAAACAAACTTTTTCCCATATACCATATGTATATATATATATATATATATATATATATATATATATATATATATATATATATATATATATATATGCCATATGTGACTGTATGTATACCCACTCGTGGTGGACCAAAACATACTCCTATTATTGAAAATATAAAACATAAATAGAGCCTGCCAAATACAACAAATTAACTAATTTTTTTATCCAATTCCCGCATATACACTCAGAAAACAATACTATATAAATAATAGTTTTTTACTATTAATAATAGTCAATAGGATAAATTATTATTTTAATCGGAAAATACCATTAAATACTAGAAAATACCAGCCATTGATTTTATATGAAAAGATTTATTTTTTTGTATACTATTAAATCAATAATTGTCCTATTGACCAGTTTTAATGGGATTTGAGTGCATTTTTTTCTGGGTGTAGTGGTCTTAAATATGCCTCTAAAATCCTTAAAACTCCGAGTATAACTCCCAAGTTAATTGTCATGCTATGCATGCTTAAAAAAAACCTTTTCTTTGCATTTTATTCCTTAAAAATAAGTAACACCCTTTTATTTATTTGATAGAATAACAATACAAACGGTGCCGCCAATGGTAAGCTGCAAATTTCCACCGTCTCGAAGAGCACCAGCAGCGATGACATGATGCGCAGCTGTGTCAGTCACTCACAGCTCACACAGCTTAAGGAATCGCACAAGGAGCAGTCGGGCAGCGGCACCATGTATCGACCGGATATATTGTATCAGGTAAATTAGTAAAAATTATAAAAAAATGCAAAACTTCAAACTTAAGGTTTTCATTATTTGATACAGGGTTCGCTGCTCAACATACCCGAGTATCGTTCACGCAATGATCTTTCCGGTTCCGGCGTTATCAACCGTTATGGTTCGCTTAAACACAGCACACACTTGTGTCAGAGTCAGGTAAATAAAATATTACTTATTTTTTACATTTTAAACCAAACATTTATTTACAATTTTTATTTTAACACTTTTTGTAGTTTTTTTCTTGTTTTGTTAATGAACTTGATTGTTGTTATCACTTATGTTGTTTTTGAACCATGCACCATTTCGTGCCGCATCACCAGCATAATATATACATTGGCCACCACCAGAGCCATTATTATCAAACAGAAATTTACAATATTCACCCACAGTCGTCCATTGTAAATAATTTTAATTGAAAGCATTGCTGATTTGTTGATATTTTTCGTATTTTTTGTTTTGATTTTTCTTTTGTTGACGAAGAATTTACATTTTATGTGAAATTTTAAAAATTATAATATTTTTGAATAATTTTGAGAGCTTGACATGAAGTTGATTTTTTAAACGAATTTAAAATAAAAACTTTGAATTATTTATGAGTCAAGGTATTTATGAAATTCCTTAATTATAATCACAAAATTAGTTAATATCTACACCATTTAAAAATGAAATTGGCAGCTTTCAATTTTGTCTTTGAGAAATTTACTAATTTAATTGAGATTTCTTCATTTATAATTGCGAAAATTCCAAATGAATTTAGAATTTTTATATTTACATTGCAAAAATTAATAATTAAATTAAATAAAACTATTTATATTAGGAAAAAAATCAATTTCAAATATACAATTTGATTAATTTCAAATGGAAAATCTCAAATTCATTTGAAATTATATAATTTTCAAATAGAACTATCTTAATATCATCTGTATATACCCCATTTTCCCAATGGAAGATCTCTATTGCATTTATATAGATAAATACTCATTTCATCAGGATATTCACAATTTCAAATAGAAATATAGATTTGAAATTTATAATTTTAAAACAGAACTATCTTAAATTCATCTGGTTATTCCCAATTTCAAATGGAAAATATTAAATTCATTTGAAATTTTATAATTTTCATATATAAATATCTTAAAATCATCTGGATATTGCCCATTTCAAAGGGAAAATATTAAATTCATTTGAAATTTTTTAATCTTTTAATAAAAAAATCTTCATTTCATCAGGATATTCCCAATATCAAATAGGACATCTCAATTTCATTTGAAATTTTATAATTTTCAAACAGAACTATCTTAAAATCATCTGGAGATTCCCCATTTCAAATGGAAAATATTGAATTCATTTGAAAAATTTTAATCTTTTAATAGAAACATCCTCATTTCATCAGGATATTCACAATTTCAAATAGAAAATGTCAATTTTATAATTTTAAAATCGAAATAACCTAAAATCATTTGGATATTCCCCATTTCAAATTGAAAATCTCAAATTTATTTGAAATTCTTTCATCCTCAAATAAAAAAATACTCATTTCATCTGGAATTTCCAATTTCAAATAGAAAAACTCAATTTCATTGGAAATTTTATAATTTTCAAATAGAAATAACCTAAAATCATTTGGATATTCCCCATTTCAAATTGAAAATCTCAAATTCATTTGAAAAATTTTAATCTTTTAATAGAAACATCCTCATTTCATCAGGGTATTCCCAATTTCAAATAGAAAATGTCAATTTTATTTGAAATTTTATAATTTTAAAATAGAAATAACCTAAAATCATTTGGATATTCCCCATTTCAAATTGAAAATCTCAAATTTATTTGAAATTCTTTCATCCTCAAATAAAAAAAATACTCATTTCATCTGGAATTTCCAATTTCAAATAGAAAAACTCAATTTCATTGGAAATTTTATAATTTTCAAATAGAAATAACCTAAAATCATTTGGATATTCCCCATTTCAAATTGAAAATCTCAAATTCATTTGAAAAATTTTAATCTTTTAATAGAAACATCCTCATTTTATCAGGGTATTCCCAATTTCAAATAGAAAATGTCAATTTTATTTGAAATTTTATAATTTTAAAATAGAAATAACATAAAATCATTTGGATATTCCCCATTTCAAATTGAAAATCTCAAATTTATTTGAAATTCTTTCATCCTCAAATAAAAAAATACTCATTTCATCTGGAATTTCCAATTTCAAATAGAAAAACTCAATTTCATTGGAAATTTTATAAATTTCAAATAGAACTATCTTAAATTCATCTGGATATTCCCAATTTTAAATGGAAAATCTTTATTTTATTTGAAAAATGTTCATCTTCAAGTGAGGTTTTTTACCCTCATTTCATCTGGATATTCCCAATTTTAAATAGAAAATCTCAATTTCATTTGAAATTTTATAATTTTCAAATAGAATTATCTTAAAATCATCTGGATATTCCCCATTTCAAATGGAAAATCTTAAATTCATTTTAAAATTTTGAATCTTTTAATAGAAACATCCTCATTTCATCAGAATATTCCCAATATCAGACAGGACATCTCAATTTCATTTGAAAATGTATAATTTTCAAATAGTAATAACCTAAAATCATTTGGATATTCCCCATTTCAAATTGAAAATCTCAAATTTATTTGAAATTTGTTCATCCTCAAATAGAAAAATACTCATTTCATCAGGATATTCACAATTTCAAATAGAAAATTTCAATTTCATTTGAAATTTTATAATTTTCAAACAGAACTATCTTAAATTCAACTGGATATTCCCCATTTCAAATGGAAAATCTTAAATTCATTTGAAAATTTTTAATCTTTTAACATCATCATCCTCATTTCATCAGTATATTCCCAATTTCAAATAGAAAATGTCAATTTCATTTGAAATTTTATAATTTTCAAACAGAACTATATTAAATTCATCTGAATATTCCCCATTTTAAATGGAAAATCTTTATTTTATTTGAAAAATGTTCATATTAATATATAGAAAAACCTCATTTCATCTGGATATTTCCAATTTCAAATAGAAAAACTTAATTTCATTGGAAATTTTATAATTTTCAAACAGAACTATCTTAAATTCATCTGGATATTCCCCATTTTAAATGGAAAATCTTAAATTCATTTGAAAAATTTTAATCTTTTAATAGAAAAATCCTCATATCATCAGGATATTCCCAATATCAAATAGGACATCTCAATTTCATTTGAAAATTTATAATTTTCAAATAGAAATATCTTAAATTCATCTGGATATTCCCCATTTCAAATTGAAAATCTCAAATTCATTTCAGTTTTTTTTTTTCATTAGCAAATAATCCTAATTTCATCTGTATATTCCAAATTTGAAACAAAAAGTCTAAATTTGATTTCAAATTTTTCTCAATTTCAATTTAAAAAGGTGTAGTGGAAAAAAACTTTTGTATTTAATTCCTTTCGATTAGTCTAAAAATTCACACCTATTCTAAAATTTAAGAAAATTAATTTTCGAAAATGGATTTCTTTTTAACATTCACAAAACGTTTAGTATTTTATTATTAAGAAAATGAATGCAGTCAAATTTTTTAAATAAAAAAATTAGTTTTACTACATTTTTTAGTTTTAAATATATTTGTATGCTTTTATATAAATATAGAACGCTGTAAATAAATAAGCTTTAGAATTTTTTACGCATTTGAGAAATTTAAATAAATACAGAATGTAGTAAAAATAAACTCATTCTTTTTATACGTTTTCTTGATGTTAATTACCTATAAAATATAGTAAAATTAAATGCATTTGCATTCATTGTTTACATTCTTCATTAATTCCTATATTGCATGTAGTAAAAATAAACGTAGACGTTAAAATAAATACAAAATGTAATAATTTCCAATACAAATGCTGAAAAATGTTGTACAGAAATACACTAAATTAATGTAGTTGTTTTCCATACAAAAACCACTACATTCATGTTGAAAAAAACAACTACATTTGCTTTTGTATGTAAATCAAATAAATATGTATTTATTTTAAAAACAGTTTTTATTTTCTTTTTAATACAGTTATATTTTTCTCTGTTCACATTTTATAAAATACCAATAACTAATAGTTGAAAAATATTATTCTCTTTCAGGAAGTCGAAAAATGCTGCGGCTGTGTCACCTGCTCCAAGGAGACACGCGACACCTTTGCCGAAATGATGAATTTCTCACTGCTCAAAGATGTTATATTCATCATATTTTCCATATCGAATTTCTGCACCAGCATTGGTTTCAACATGCCCTACATCTATATAGCCGCCTATGCCGAGGCTCTGAAATTACCCGATGAGCAACACAGTTACTTGATAGCCATCATTGGTGTGGCCAATACTATTGGTCGTATTATACTGGGTTATATTGCCGATAAACCCTGGGTCAATCGTCTGCTAATCTATAATGTCTGTTTGACTTTGTGCGGTGTTGGTAAGTTTTATATAATGTAATATAATCGCAAAAACATCTTTAAATTCTGTCTGTTTTAATATAAAATTTTAAATCAATTAAAATTTCTCTTTACAGCCACCTTTTTGTGTCCGCTGTGCACCGATTTCTATTCGTTGGGTTTCTATTGCGCCGTCTTTGGCTTCACCATTGGTGCCTACGTCGGACTGACCTCTGTCATACTCGTCGATCTGTTGGGTTTGGAAAAATTGACCAACGCTTTTGGTTTGCTGCTACTCTTCCAGGGTGTTGCCTCATTGGTGGGCCCACCAATTGGCGGTACGTTATTTTTAAATACTTTTAATATTTAAAAAATATTAAAAAAAAATACTTCATTTCATTTAAAAATTTATAGGTTGGATGTACGACATCACCGAGTCCTATGCGCCCGCCTTCATTTTGGCCGGTGTCATGATTGCCATCAGCGGCCTTGTTATGTTTGCCATTCCGCCACTGCAGCGACGCAACGCTCGCAAAGAGGAGGCGCTGAAGAATGGACAACAGATGGCGCTGCGCGCCACATAGTTGCTAAGCGCGTATATTACGTAGTAGTTTGGCGTTAGTTAGGAATAAATTGCAATAAATTGTATAGGCATACTATAAAATTTTGTTAAACTATTTTAGAAATATTATTAATTAGTTTGTTAAGTAAAGCAAAATTGCTTCAACATGTTTGTTTTCAATTTTTCAAATTTTGATTTCTATTAAATTTTGTTCAATTTAACTCTAGTTAGTTTGTAAAGGATTTTTGATTTTTATTTTAAGTTTTATTTTTTTCTAATTTAATTTTTTTTTTATTATTTTTATAAATAGATTTTTTTGTTAACTTTATTAATATGTTCTACTTTCCATATAAATTAAGTTAAAACATAGGGAACATTTTGCCTTACCAAAGTAACTGCGTGCATTACCGAAAGACGAAAATATTTTTATATAATAACAAAATTAAATTAAATCACAGCATTATATTTAAAACATATCTGTTAAACGTACCTAAACAAAACTAAAAAAAATATATATATACATTTTCTTTTTCTTTATTTTCTAACTCATAAGTCTTACTGAACTACAACAATTTTATTTTATGTTATCTGTTTGCAATGTATGCAATCAAGAGTATTTCAAATTAAAGATGAACTAAATAATATAAGTCTACATTTTAAAAAAGAAATCTAATAAAAACAAGAAAAAATTTAATTAAGAAAATTCAATGTTTTTTGATTTTTTAATTTTGTGATAGAAAAACTGATTCTTCGTGTATTTTGATATTTTACTATTAAACAGTAAATTTTTGGAATTCATCGCTAAAAATTTCATTAAAATCGCTCAGCGCGTTCCGTTTTTATAAATCACCAAAAAAAAACTCATATTTTTTTAAGTCGGCAGAAATCAGATTTGCTCCAATTACTAGGCGCCCAGAAAAGGCAGCAGGTGGCTGTGATGGGTTTGGGTACAGACTTAAAAATAAAATATCGACGGTTTGAGTCTCTGCTGAATACGTATTGAATACAAAAACAGTGCATATATCAAGGGGCACTATTTCACGGCGCAAACAAAATTGCATACTTTGAGGGTTACTTTTTTTTTGCATGACACAAATACATTATTATTTTTAACTCATTCAATTTTTCGTATATTTCCATGATTAATATCTCATATAGCGCAGAAATATTTAACGTTTCATTACGAAATACCTAAAAAAATTTAATTTTTCAAAAACCAGCAAAATTAATCCACAAAATATACTTTCCAAAAAGTGGTTTTTGGTCCATAAAATCATTGTTTCGAAAGATAGCTATTTGAAATTTGGATCCGCAGTTCCCCTGATCAATACATACAGAAAAAACTACATCTCATTCAGCATACTCAAAATTTTTTTTCTGTCGTATTTTGAAAGTAAGTGGTTAGCCCATCCTTTTTTATTGATTTTCGGAAAATTTTTATAATTCGAGTTTTCAACGGTTTTAAGAACAATTTTACTCGCCGAGTTCGAATCTGCAATCTATTTTGTTCTAGCACGTGTGCTTTTCTCACAATTCTCTGCCGAAATGGCGACATTGTCATTTTTGGAAACTTTCATTTTCAAATACATTCTTATTTTTAACTCATTCAATTTTTCGTATATTTCCATGATTAATATCTTATATAGCGCAGAAATATTTAACGTTTCATTAAAAAATACCTAAATAATTTAAACTTTTGAATAATTAAGGAAAATTAATCCACAAAATATATTTTCCAAAAAGTGGTTTTTGGTCCATAAAATCATTGTTTCGAAAGATAGCTATTTGAAATTTGGATCCGCAGTTCCCCTGATCAATACCTACAGAAAAAACTATATCTCATTCAGCATACTCAAAATTTTTTTTCTGTCGTATTTTGAAAGTAAGTGGTTAGCCCATCCTTTTTTATTGATTTTCGGAAAATTTTTATAATTCGAGTTTTCAACGGTTTTAAGAACAATTTTACTCGCCGAGTCCGAATCTGCAATCTATTTTGTTCTAGCACGTGTGCTTTTCTCACAATTCTCTGCCGAAATGGCGACATTGTCATTTTTGGAAACTTTAATTTTCAAATACATTCTTATTTTTAACTCATTCAATTTTTCGTATATTTCCATGGTTAATATCTTATATGGCGCAGAAATATTTAACGTTTCATTACAAAATGCCAAAATAATTTAAATTTTTCAAAAATTAAGGAAAATTAATCCACAAAATATTCCTTCCAAAAAGTGGTGCCAAGTGTAGTTCAAAACTATTATTATTTATTAACCTTTATAAAACCTTTGATTAAAAAAATATCATATTTAGTTGATTGAAGTAAATACTCCACATAAAATATATTTCGGATCTTTTTCTGTATTTATTTAATATTAATTCAATAATACATATTTATTAGATGTCTGCAAGCTTTACGCAATATAAAATATGCCAACGTACCACGTGTTATATTATACAGCCAAATTTTGCTATAAAAATAATGAAAATAAATAGGTATGATTAAAAAATATATATTAGAAAAATAAAACATACATTTTCAAAATTTTTCGAGAACGCTCCAATGTGGATGGATCTTCTTTAAGTAGTAATTCGCGTACTTTATAATGTTGAGTTGATATATAGGAGGTAAGACCTATATCTGTATCAGTAATTTCCTCTAATGCATTGTTCATGCAGAAGTCAGTGCTAATTTTGTGAAGTATAGTTATAGTATAGTTATAGTATAGTTATAGTATAGTTATAGTATAATTATAGTATAGTTATAGTATAGTTATAGTATAGTATAGTTATAGTATAGTTATAGTATAGTATAGTTATAGTATAGTTATAGTATAGTTATAGTATAGTTATAGTATAGTTATAGTATAGTTATAGTATAGTTATAGTATAGTTATAGTATAGTTATAGTATAGTTATAGTATAGTTATAGTATAGTTATAGTATAGTTATAGTATAGTTATAGTATAGTTATAGTATAGTTATAGTATAGTTATAGTATAGTTATAGTATAGTTATAGTATAGTTATAGTATAGTTATAGTATAGTTATAATATAGTTATAGTATAGTTATAGTATAGTTATAGTATAGTTATAGTATAGTTATAGTATAATTATAGTATAGTTATAGTATAGTTATAGTATAGTATAGTTATAGTATAGTTATAGTATAGTTATAGTATAGTTATAGTATAGTTATAGTATAGTTATAGTATAGTTATAGTATAGTTATAGTATAGTTATAGTATAGTTATAGTATAGTTATAGTATAGTTATAGTATAGTTATAGTATAGTTATAGTATAGTTATAGTATAGTTATAGTATAGTTATAGTATAGTTATAGTATAGTTATAGTATAGTTATAGTATAGTTATAGTATAGTTATAGTATAGTTATAGTATAGTTATAATATAGTTATAGTATAGTTATAGTATAGTTATAGTATAGTTATAGTATAGTTATAGTATAGTTATAGTATAGTTATAGTATAGTTATAGTATAGTTATAGTTATAGTTATAGTATAGTTATAGTATAGTTATAGTTATAGTATAGTTATAGTATAGTTATAGTATAGTTATAGTATAGTTATAGTATAGTTATAGTATAGTTATAGTATAGTTATAGTATAGTTATAGTATAGTTATAGTATAGTTTTAATATAGTTATAGTTATAGTATAGTTATAGTATGAGTGATATAATTACCCTTTAGTAATAGCATTTACTTCCTCATAATTCGTAATGCCGTCGCTCGAGTATTCATTAAACAAAAATGGTTTCATTATTTCCAGACCAATGTACATACGTCTTAAAATCGACATTACCACCGGTGTTTTACCGAATAGCATTAAAAGACCATCCGCCAACATGCAGGGAATGATTTGATGTGTAAAACACTATAATGAACGGAATTTTATATATATATAATTTATGATTATTAACTTAATACATTTCCCTTTGCTAAGGTATTGTAATTAATATATGTCGAAAATACTATATAGTCCATCATTAGATATAATCCTCACATATTTTATTATAATAATATTATGCAAAATTTTACTATGCAAATTTATAATATATTTCCCTTAGGATCAGATTACGTCAAATGTATAAATGTATAAATTATAATTGAATTCGTAAAAACAAACTCAAATTTAAAAATAAATTAAAATGGGCTACACTAAAAAAATTAAATAGTAATAATAAATTTAACATAGTTTTAATGTCGTACAAAGAAACAAATATTTAGCGTTAATATAGCAACTTATGTTAATTGATAACAATAACTAATTCAATTAATTATTTTAATATTGGTTTTACTAATTATTCTATTGTAAATATACAGCAACGCAATCTGTTTTATCAACTTGACAACCTACACTGTTTTACCGATATTATTGACATTGGTTGACAGCATCGCGTGTCTGACTATACAATTCGTTGTGACTTTTTTAGAATACATTGCGCGTAAATGAAAATATTGATATTAATTTTTGTAAATTATATTTAATTGATTTTTTTAACAAACAAACAAATAGGCGGTCGGTTAGTAAATAATTAAGGGAGTGTGCGAATTCGACTAAATTGCTGACTAAACTAAATTGAAGGACTTTTTATTCGATCACCATTTGGTAACCGGTAATTCTTAAAGTTCATAATCAATCAATTATCATTGTCATCCAATTTAATTAGTTTTAGTCTGCACGAAAATTTGCTAAATTAAAAAGTCGAACACTGTATTATCGAGAAAATTTAGTTTAGTCAGCAATTTAGTCGAATTCGCACAGACTCTAAATATTAAAACAAATGTGTATTAAATGAAATAAAAAAGACAACGATTGAACATTGACGAACTTCTTTCGTTTTACGTAATAACGAGGTAATATGGAGAGATTAAATTCACTTTGGTCATTACTTTGTAACTGGATCAGTGTTTTCTGTCGATTAAGCGATGACTGTCAGTTGAAATCACGATTACAGGAAAACCATAAGAGTTAGATCTATTAAAAGATCCTGAAAGACCTGTGATCCGACAAATATTGAACATATACCTAATGTAATAAAAAAATTCAACGGGAGACGTGTTCTGTCGGGAGACGTGCAATAAAAAAAAACATACTTTAAAATTAACAACAAATGTTTATAACTGAAATTGAACATAATCTTTTAAAATTAAACGAAATTATTTGCAATTTAATCATAAAATCGGGATTTCGTGACATGTTCCTAAAGGTATGCAACATTTACGGTGTAAAATGCAATGATAAATGCACATCAAACTGAAATTTTGTGTTCGATGTCACCCTGCCGTATTATTCATAGCCCCTTTTTGGGGGACCAAATTTTATAAAACTGGGATAATAAGCAGTAGTAATGTTGATGGATGATGGCCGTTAGTAAAATAGGACAAGAATAGAAGAAAATTAAATTGAAATAATAAATAAAATAATTAAAAATAATAATATTAAAAAAATACATAAATTGAAAAATAAAATATGTTTTTTTTAATTTATTTTACTAAAATATTTAACTAAAACGGTTCATTACATAAACACAGGAAATAAAATTCAACAATAATATGAATTTATTCATAAATATTATGAATTTTTCTACTGACAACCAGATTCATTACATTGATACCACCGTTCATTAAATGACATATTGATGAATGCATTCTTTATATCTATGAACTAATTCATACTATCGAACATCATAGTGTAGAATGAATTATTCAAATATGTTAAATACATTCATTATATATATGAACTAATTCATACTATCGCACATCATAGTGAGGACAAAATATTCAATACAATCAATTTGAATTGTCATATTGATGAATTTGTTCATAATATTTATGAATATAATATTCAATATGATGAATATCGTTGAACTAATATTTTTTTTTCAAAATAGATTAATTAATAGAATTTTTTTTACGAATTAAAAAAAAAATTTTGAAAGTAATTCGAAAAAAATAGTTGTTATAAAAATGTTATTTAAAAATAACAGAAAAAAAGTTAAATTTTTTTTTCGAAAAAAAAAAATTCCAAAAAAAAATATATCCGAAAAAAATTTTGTTTTCGAAAAAAAATGAGGTTACGAAAAAAAATGAGGTTAAAAAAAAAATTAAATATATTTTTTATAAATATAACTTTTTATTAATAAAAAGTTGTAATTATAAATAAATATATTATTCAACAATAATTAAAAAGAACCATAAATTCAGTTTCTCCACGAAAACAATCACATTTTTTATTATATCCCAGAAAAGAAATTTATTTGGAGTTGGGAGAGTTGAGTTTTGGTTTGATATATCTGTATTACATATCGTCACTATCATGCCAAAGGGGCGAATGTGCACTTTTTGACATTTTCGTTTTTTTACATTTTTGAATGTAGTTTTTCCTCAAGTATACTGTGCTAAAATCGCGTGTCGTTTTGCTGGATATATCTAGCCACAAAAGTCAAAACCAAAAGGGCGAATTTGAAAAATTGAAAATCTTGTCTTGCCAAAAGGGCGAATCTTTCCTTTTTCGCCATAATTATTTATTGGTACGAGATAAAATAGTAGTGTTAAGGCATTTATTGTTTGTTTTTAAAACACCTATCGATCTGCATCATTACTTAAAAATATTTTGCCAAACATTTTTTCCTGCAAATAACAAATGGCAAATTAATGTTTGACAAAATATTTTTAATTAATGATGCAGATCGATAGGTGATTTAAAAACAAACAATAAATGCCTTAACACTACTATTTTATGTCGTACCAATAAATAGTTATGGCGAAAAAGGAAAGATTCGCCCTTTTGGCATGACAAGATTTTCAATTTTTCGAATTTTTGTTATTTGCAAGAACATATTTTTAAATAATGATGCAGATCGATAGGTGCTTTAAAAACAAACAATAAATGCCTTCACACTACTATTTTATCTCGTACCAATAAATAATTATGGCGAAAAAGGAAAGATTCGCCCTTTTGGCATGACAAGATTTTCAATTTTTCGAATTTTTGTTATTTGCAAGAACATATTTTTAAGTAATGATGCAGATCGATAGGTGCTTTAAAAACAAACAATAAATGCCTTCACACTACTATTTTATCTCGTACCAATAAATAGTTATGGCGAAAAAGGAAAGATTCGCCCTTTTGGCATGACAAGATTTTCAATTTTTCGAATTTTTGTTATTTGCAAGAACATATTTTTAAGTAATGATGCAGATCGATAGGTGCTTTAAAAACAAACAATAAATGCCTTCACACTACTATTTTATCTCGTACCAATAAATAATTATGGCGAAAAAGGAAAGATTCGCCCTTTTGGCATGACAAGATTTTCAATTTTTCGAATTTTTGTTATTTGCAAGAAAATATTTTTAAGTAATGATGCAGATCGATAGGTGCTTTAAAAACAAACAATAAATGCCTTCACACTACTATTTTATCTCGTACCAATAAATAATTATGGCGAAAAAGGAAAGATTCGCCCTTTTGGCATGACAAGATTTTCAATTTTTCCAATTTCTTCGTTTTTTTTGCTATAGCTTTTTATTCGTGCAAGATGAAATAGTAGTTTAAAAGTATTAGTTGTCTGTTTTTAAAGCACCTATCGATTGGCATCATTATTTAAATTTGCAAAAAAAAATGTTCCTTCAAATAACAAATGGCAAATTAATGTTTGGCAAAATATTTTTAAATAATGATGCCAATAGATAGGTGCTTTAAAAACAAACAATTAATTCCTTTACATCACTATTTTATTTTGAGCTAATAAAAAGTTATAGCATAAAAAACAAAAATATTTGCGTTTTGGTCAGGATATAGCCTCACAAAATTCGTATTTATAATTCAGTAAATTGTCCTAATCCAAAGATATTTTATATACGTTATAATAATTCATGAATAAACCAAAATAACAAAAAAAATTGAAAAAGAACTAAAATTTTCTAATTTTTAAAACACTTCAAACTTTAAAATTTGATTTCCCAACATTTTTAAAAATGCACATTCGCCCCTTTGGCATGACAGTGACGATATGTGCTTTATTCATGACGAAATTTAAAATGTGCTTTTGTTCGTTGAGAAATTACAAATGTGGTTCTATTCGTGGGAAAGATTTAATTATGCTTCTGTTTATGTAGAACAAAATTATAATGTGACATCTTACTTGGCATGTGCTTTTTTAATATTATCTCTAATATAATAAAGTACTAAAGTAACTGAATTAAATTTCTTGGAGAAATTAAATCTGAGTTTAAACTATTATCGGTTACTTACCAATATTTTGTAAAACAGCCGATTGTCAGTGAGGTAAGTGTAGGGTATTAAGAGATTCTTTTCAAATGCACTTTCTTCAAAAAGACCTTTCTCATAATTAAAATCAATAACTTGTTTAAAGGTATGTTTTAAAACTTTGGACGAGCTAAACAATATTACGGGTACATCATTGTCGATCTCGCTATTTATATAAAAAGTATGAATATTTTATAATTGAATATTTATAATTTATAATTATAATACCCATCATTAAAGCGTTTTGCTATAATGGCCGCATTGACCAACATCACATTGGTGCCCAGGTCGAGTGGCGTAAAATCCAGATATTTATCCAGACCGATATAGGCCGTCTTCAGAATTCCAGCACCTGCCATCGTAAACATACCCATGGCGCCCGTCAGCGAAGTGGGAAAACCCGGCTCTGGTTCTCTAACTGCATGCATCACTTAAAATGGAAATCACAATTACATCAGAAGACATATTACAACTTCATCGCATTTTATAAATACCTATTGAAGGTCTATAGATTACCACCGGCAAACGTTGACGATACTCGTTGACAACGCTCTCGGCCAAGTTCTTCGTGAAGCAGTAGGTGTTTGCGTATCCGGTTATCAGTCTGTTAATATTAAAAGTTAAGTGTTAGAAATTTTTTATATTAATATTATTTTTATTTACTTAGAAGTCATCGCATTCCACTCATACTTCAAGGATTCATTCTCGATCATGTCTATACAAGTTCGCCATTTCATAGGCGACGAATACACCTTGGCCCCCACATGCTTCAGATACGGGTTGCTATAGAAGGTTGAGACATGCATAAAGAGTCGCAATTGTTTGAGGGACTCGCTAAATTTTAACGCCTCCCAGGTGCCACCCACATTTATCCTTAGGGCCACATCGAGCGGTTCATTGAAACGCACCGTTGCGGCACAGTGAAAAAATATATGCACATTCCGCATCACATTGGCATAATGCGGGGTGATGCCCAACAGTGGTAGCATTACATCGCCTGGTATGGCGACTAGTTTATCGAGAACGGCGGGCTTTTCATAAAGCACACGGCGGAATATCTGAAATATTTTGTAGTTAGTTCGCGGACTCTGAAAAAATCTCATCAAATCCCTTTATAATTTGTCAATAGGACAGTTATTGATTTAATAGTACAAATAATAAATATTATGATACAAATTTAAAAACAATTTTATAATATTTTATAGCATTTAATGGGATTTATTGATTGAATTAATAGTATATCCTATTGACTAATTTCAATAGTGAAAACTATTAATTTTATGTTATATATGGGATTTACTGATTGAATTAATAGTATATCCTATTGACTAATTTCAATAGTAAAAACTATTAATTTTATGGTATATATTTTTTTTGTGTGTGTTTTTTTAAGGTCACAGGTATAAAAATCAGCCCTACAAAATCCACTTATAAAAAATCCTGCATACAGAATATTATTAATTTCAACAATGGTTCTAA
This sequence comes from Dryomyza anilis, assembly GCA_951804985.1. Classification (NCBI taxonomy): domain Eukaryota; kingdom Metazoa; phylum Arthropoda; class Insecta; order Diptera; family Dryomyzidae; genus Dryomyza; species Dryomyza anilis. The sequence goes on from OX638130.1 coordinate 109,037,336, forward strand.
GAAAAGTCATATTTAACATAAATATCTTCTTTATAGAAACCAAATAATTAAAATATCTAAAAACGACAAAACTAAAAAGTGATTTGTGTTCGGATCCGGCGAAATTTTGCTAAAACTTAATTGGATTTTGTATCGGTGGATTTCTTTATTACAGAATTTAATATTATTTAAATATATGAATTTTATGTTAAATAGATTTTTGATAGTTGTAATTTATGGTGCCATAAGTTACCTTATTATTTTTTAGTTTCTCCAAACGCTCATCAGCATTGGCCTTCTGTTTGGGTCGCAACAAAACGTATACTTTCCTTACTTCTGTGGAACGCAGTATTTTTTCAATCAGTGATTTGCCAACAACACCTAAAAATGGAATTTACAATCTTTATATCGATTTTTAACATATATTAAAACCTCCTGAAACCTCCATTTTAAATCAACGAAAATATAATAAATTTAAACATCATCGTCTTTGAAATTGATAAAATGAGTGTTCTCTCATATTAAATTAAGAAATATGCAAAATTTTAAACCTCTACCTTCTATGGCGGTTAAAGAAGTGAAAACATATGTAAAAACTGACAAAGGTGATTTAACTTAATTGCAATTATCTGAAAAACTGGTTTACGTACAATGTCAATTGAGGTATCATTTAAAATATATTAAAATGCTCTTTATTATGACGTATAATTTTATTTTTGTATCTAAATGTTAAAGGTCACTATGACATGATTTACATTTTGGAATGATTTTTCTCAAAAAGCCATATTTATAAAATTTTCAAAAAAATATATGTTAATGCTGATTTTCTTCTTAAAATGTATGTTAAATTTCATACGTGTATTCGTACAGGTTTCTGAGTTAAAAATAAAAATGTGAAATTAAGTCAAAGTTTTCAATGTAATTTGAATTTTGTTATTGAAAATAAAAAGAATATTTCGTCGTTGTAGAATATATCGTCACTGTCATGCCAAAGGGGCGAATGTGCATTTTTAAAAATGTTGGGAAATCAAATTTTTAAATTTGAAATGCTTTAAAAATTAGAAAAATATTGTTTTTTTTTCAATTTTTTCTGTTATTTTAGTTTATTCATGAATTATTATAACGTATATAAACTATCTTTGGATTTGGACAATTTACTGAATTACAAATACGAATTTTGTGAGGCTATATCCTGACCAAAACGCAAATATTTTTGTTTTTTATGCTATAACTTTTTATTAGCTCAAAATAAAATAGTGAAGTAAAGGAATTAATTGTTTGTTTTTAAAGCACCTATCAATTGGCATCATTATTAAAAAATATTTTGCCAAACATTAATTTGCCATTTGTTATTTGAAGGAAATTTTTTTTGGCAAATTTAAATAATGATGCCAATCGATAGGTGCTTTAAAAACAGTCAATTAACACATTTAAACTACTATTTTATCTTGCACGAATAAAAAGTTATAGCAAAAAAACGAAGAAATTGGAAAAATTAAAAATTTTGTCATGCCAAAAGGGCGAATCTTTCCTTTTTGCCATAACTATTTATTGGTATGAGATAAAATAGTGGTGTAAAGGCATTTATTGTTTGTTTTTAAAACACTATCTATCTGCATCATTACTTAAAAATATTTTCTTGCAAATAACAAAAATTCGAAAAATTGAAAATCTTGTCATGCCAAAAGGTCGAATCTTTCCTTTTTCGCCATAACTATTTATTTGTACGAGCTAAAATAGTAGTGTGAAGGCATTTATTGTTTGTTTTCAAAGCACCTATCGAACTGCATCATTATATAAAAATATTTTGCCAAACATTTTTTCCTGCAAATATCAAATGGCAAATTAATGTTGACAAAATATTTTAAAATAATGATGCCAATCAATAGGTGCTTTAAAAACAAATAGGAAATGCTTTTACACTACTATTTTATCTCGTACCAATAAATAGTTATGGCAAAAAAGGAAAGATTCGCCCATTTGGCATGACAAGATTTTCAATTTTTCAAATTCGCCATTTTGGTTTTGACTCTTGTGGCTAGAAATATCCAACAAATCGACACGCGATTTTAGCACAGAATACTTGAGGAAAAACTACATTCAAAAATGTAAAAAAACGCAAATGTCAAAAATGCATGAAAGTGACGATATGAAAACATTAATTTTTTGTATAGTTTTAAATCAATAATTGTCCTATTGACCAATTTTAATGGGATTTGAGGCAATTTTTTTTTGTGTGTATATAACTCGCTGGTGCTGAGTTTGACTGCATACTCAGTTTTTTTTTTCTATTACAAAATATATTTGAGAACTACTTGAAATAACAAAATATAATTCTGTAAAAAAACAATTTAACAAAAAAATTGAAATGCATTTTTTATTATAATTGTCTAAACTAATTTTAATATAATAATGCATGCTAATATTCCCATACGTTTTTAAGATAATTGGATCTGAACTCGGAAAATGCTTGATGTTGATTTTTTTATTATTTATGATTTAATGACAAACAAAATGTGATTATCTTTATCTAGAGCATAGTCCAAACTAACTATCAAAATAACTAACTTTTTTCTAATTGATCCACTTTTTAAAATATTCCCTGAGAAATTAATTTTGGTACTCTTTTATACAATTAAATGTTCAGCAAAAATCTGAAAATAATATTACTTCATATTTAAAGTATACTCATTCTTATTACATACTCAGTTTTTTACTATTACGTAGATTTTTTTAAGAGTTTCTTAAAGGTTTCTTAAAAGTGGTGGAAAAGGGTCTTAAATTTGGATAGCAAATTTCTTAAAACCTTACGTTTTAGAAAAAAACTGAGTACGCAGTCAAAATCAGCAGCCGCGAATTATATAGAAATGTTGTATGAGATTTTCATGGCAAATTTATTTTTTTCGTTTTGTTGAGTTTTATTATAACCCTCACTAAAAGTAAAAGGGTATATATACGTTGGTCGTACGTTTGTGTCATTTAGTGGCCGATAAGTTAAATTTTATATTTTAAACTGAATCTATTCAGCAACCGCATGGCTGTCCGTATGTCTGATAAAAAATCACAATTTCATTTAAACAAGAAAACTGGCGTAATCGTTGCCCTCGCCCTCGTTGCGCTCACTTTTATACAAATACCTCATATAGCACTAAAATCAATGGAAGACCTTTGCCGGCGAAAGTCTAATTTTAACCAAACATCTGAAGTTTATGGTAATATATTAAAAATAATGGTTTTAACACGAATCGAATTGTGGTGAAAAGTTATCTAATTACTAAATTTCATTCGTCTTGTACCAGATTTTCACATTACGTTGAATCCTGGAAAAGATCAAAAAGAGGCAGATCGTAATATTAAATTGTAATATTATTCGATAAATTTATAAAAAACGTATTTGGTTTGTTTTATTTTATAAAGATGCTATATATAGTTATCAATAACGACCACACCACTATCTGGGTTTAACAAACGAACGACCAAAATTTTTGTGTAGGATATAAAGATGGCACATAAAATACCGACTAAGTGTATAAATTAATATCGTGAAAGTCTTTAATGAATATCTTGATTTAATAGCAAAAGTAAAGTCTGATATTTTCAATGACGGACCCAATTCCATTTTCCCCAATTGTTAGTTTTGATGAAATTTATATTTTCCTTTGTTTATTTATTAGACAAAATTTCAACACACCCGATCCACCAGTTATAAAAATATCAGTATCCTTGTAGAATTCCGGAATCATTTTCTATTTGTTTTTCTAAATGTTTTTTAAATTTGTAGGAAGTACTTTGCGATTCGACAGCACGTGTTGAACTAAAATTAATTTTACAAGACTGCATTATTATAAATATAATAATTATAAACATATTAGTAAATGAATAAATAATTATACAAAATAGGTCTTATTTAAGTATTGCACTATTAAATATTCATAAATGTATTTACTTGGTCAGTTATATTAATATTTATATTTGAAATATAAACGGGTGACCAGATAACTACAAAAAAATCCCGTGGTGAGTACAATTTTTGCAGATTGCTACTAGTAATTTGTATCCGGACTGCACAACAGGGTTTTTCAATATGACTTTTTACTAAAAAAAAAAGACAAGTCTTTTCATTTTATGAATTATATAAAAAAAGATTTGAAATATACACAGAAAAAAATAATCGACGTAAATATAGCAACCGATATTAACTGCATTCATTAATCAATGCAGCAATTAAATTCGCTAATTTAATGAATATATTTGCTGCTCTTAAGCAATGGCGTTCGCTAATATTAATATTTTTACGTTACTACGTTTAAAGTTCACGGAAAAACACGATTCTAAGTTTAAACTAAGTCTAAACTATAAATGGAGTTCAACTACCACTATTTTAAGTAATAATTAAAATTCTGAAAAGATGGTTGATGAGTTTCACTTATGCAATAATTCGTTTTGGTTAGAACAAACATTAATTAATAAAATAGATATCAACACTCTTACCTATGTGACTCAGCAATATTCAGCTCGAATGATTCAGCATACGATTTGTCGTCCAATTGCAAATTCCAGGTAGACATATCTTCACGCATATATTGTTTCATAGTACGGTATATCTTTTGGTACTTGCGATTTCCTGAAGGCGCGAATTAGAGTTCCTTATCTCATATTTATATAATAAAAGATATACCACTAGTAATCTGGTTTCTCTACATCGGGCAATAGTTTATTGTTACATTAACCAAATATATTTCAATTGCTAACTTTTCAAACGATTTTTAAAGAAGCTGATAGTACCAACACAAAATCGAAAAATATCGATAAATGTAGTATTACTACACCCAGAAAAAAATTCTCTCAAATCCCATTAAAATTGGTCAAGAGGGCAATTATTGATTTAATAATATATAAAAAACCAGTTGGGAAGGTTAGATCACATGGGCAATTTTAAGTACGGACATTTTATAGTAGGTGTTATTATAATAGTTAGGATTATCAAAATTATAGTCGGTCTAAGCCGACTATAAATACCCTACACATATGTGTGGTTACCATTCAAAGTGATATATACGTCACCAGGGTATACGAATCCTGAAAATAACTGCAAACATTCAATCGCTGAAGAATTTCCATTCATTTGATACCCATATTTACAAATTGGTAGGTGTACCGAATTTCGATTTTTTTTTTTGTGAACCACAAGTCTTTTCGCCGGAAAACATTATTATCATGTATTTGAGCATGATATCAATATATATTTGATTAAAAAAGTTTACCTAAGCACGTATACATAAAAATTGATCTTTATATGTACATTTTATATTAGGTATTTGAACATAAGTGGTCGGATCATAGGTCACAATGGACCGATCTCGCCAATTTTCGCACATACAGCGTAAGTATATTAGTAATCTAAGTTATAAGTTTCATTTATCTAGCTCTTCAATTTTAAAAGTAGTAGGGATTTCAACAGACAGACGGACAGACAGACGGACAGACAGACGGACAGACGGACATCGCTAAATCGACTCAGGAGGTCATGCTGATCAAGAATATATATACTTGTCCATACCGGAGATGCTTCCTTCTGGGTGTTACAAATGGCGTACCAAACTGAATATACCCTTTCACTCTTAGTGAATTATAAACTCAATGGCAATATCATGGTATTTTCTAGTATTTAATGGTATTTTCCGATTAAAATAATAATTTATCCTATTGACTATTTTTAATAGTAAAAAACTATTATTTATATAGTATTTTTTTCTGGGTGTACCATTTCGCTGTTAACAAATACATTTTATCAACGATCTGAGTATCACATTCCAATGGTCTCCAAGATTCTAATGAACTAGAAAATTATTTCCAGTTAATTTTGAACATGTTCTCGAACAATAGTTTTTTTTAGACTTGTTCTCCTTTTCTCACTGCAAAATAATTGATCGATCAATTAAATATTCTGCAATAGCGGTAGATAATGCCCTAATAATGATATTCTAAACTTCTATCTAAACTTCTATCTTACAAATAATATTGTTAGAACTAAAGTTTGCTATAAACCACGATATGGTTTGCGATATTTCCTAATAACCTGAATACTTTGATCCGTATTATCAGCAAAGGAATTTAAACGACTCTTCAAACATCAAGAAATTTGAACTGCTCGATATTTCTGGTACTAAAGCTGGTCAATGAAGCTGCCATAACAAACTACGTTCGTTTCTTTTTTGTGGAATCGTGTGTGTCCTTTCTCTTCTAATTTATATGTGTTGTCTCTCCCGATACACCCAGAAAAAAAAACCAATATACATAATAGTTTTTTACTATTAAAAATAGTCAATAGGATAAATTATTATTTTAATAGGAAAATACTATTATATACTAGAAAATACCATGACATTGCCATTGAGTTTATATGAATAGATTTATTTTTTGTATACTATTAAATCAGTAATTGTCCTATTGACCAATATTAATGGGATTTGAGGGAATTTTTTTCTGGGTATACATAGATGCTCTGACCACCAATTGGTTTCACATAATTTCCACTACTCCAGTTCCAATTTTTTCAAATCACCCACTATTTAATCATTGCAGTTGACAATTTTCCCGAAAGTATTTGAACAAATTGTTCCAGTCCAATTGTTTTACTATCCAAGACCACCTCTTCACGAGACTTTTGCAACTTTAAAATTCGCGCAAGTTTTTTAACTGTATTGTTGCCGGAATTCAATACAAAAATTAGCAATATCAGTGATTCTAGAAGTTGCACTTAGACAACATAATATCGAATAAGATACACAAATTTTATTTGAAAATTTTACTAATAAAATTTAATGTAATAATCAATTTTTAAGCTTAATGCTTTTTGTGTGTGTGTTTTCAGATATAATTGCTTAAAATTCTATAAAACCAACGCAGCACATAATAGACCAGTATGATGCGTACCACATTGTAAAACACTTTCTTCCTACGAATATAAAAAATTTCAAAACTCAGTTCTAGATTTTTAATTAACAAAAAATTCGACAATGTACTTACGTCATGAGCACTTTTTTGGCACGATCCACAGTGGCGGGATCTTCATTTAGCAAAACTTCACGTATTTTTTGTGTCATATTAGTGCAATTATTACGTAAACCCTCGTCGGAGCCAGCTTTTTTAATGCCACTTAATAAACTGAAGTCAGTGCTATATTTATAAAATAAAAATAAATAATATTTATATAAAATTAAAAAACAAAAAAAAACGATTTGATCCTAAGCAAAATTTTTGGCAATACTTTGCATTTGATTTATAAAGGGTTTTTCAATAAGAGCGCTACAAAAGTTTTTTCAAGGTTTTTCAACAGGGACGCTACAAAAGTAGAGCGACAGGGACAGTAAACGAAGCCATATTGCTTGCTGTTCTTTTGACATTTCTCTTCAGTAAGGTTTGCCATTTTATGATGGAAAGATATACGAACCAACAATGTGTCGAAATTATTAAAATTTACTACCGAAATTCGTATATCTTTTCATCATGAAATGGCAAACCTTACTGAAGAGAAATGTCAAAAGAGCGGCAAGAAATATGGCGTCGTTTGCTGTCCCTGTCGCTCTACTTTTGAAGCGTCCCTGTTGCAAAACACTTTAGGTTATATGTCTGGCAAAAAATAATGGTTTTTTGGAGGAGACATTTGTAAAAAAACTTCATAGAAACACAAAAACAATTTAATAGTATTATTAATGATTTTCTAGTACAACAAGATATGCTTTGTATTATTTAATGATATTTACCCATTAAAATAATAATTTATTCTATTGACTAATATAAATAGCAAAAAAAAACTATTGATTTTATAGTATTTTTTCTGAGTGTATTATATAACGAAAAACTAAATTGAGAAAAACATATTTTGAGATATTTTTGATACAAAAACTTTCATTCAAAATAATATTGAATTGAAACTGTTCGGAATATGCCAAAAATTTTGTTTAATAGGTAAATGAAATGTTCTGTTTTTTTTTTTTCTTACCCATTGGTTATTTCCAATAGCGCTTTATTATGTGAGATCGCTTCACATTCATAGTTATTGAAGAGAAACGGTTGCATGATTTCAAGCGAATTGTAGGCTCGTCGTACGATGCCCATCAATACGGGTTCCCGTCCAAACAACCTCAAGAGACCATCACCCAGCATTGCGGGCAGCACTTGATACATGAAGCACTAGATAAAAAATAGTTACAATTATATAAAATATATAAACAAATCCAAAAAAAATTGTTATAATTATTAAATGGTGAGTTTTTAAATATGTTACAAGTAAATGTGCACCCAGAAAAAAAATCACTAAAATTCCATTAAAATTGGTCAATAGGACAATTATTGATTTAATAGTATACAAAAAATAAATCTTTTCATATAAACTCAATGGCAATGTCATGGTATGTTCTAGTATTTAATGGTATTTTCCGATTAAAATAATTATTTGTACTATTGACTATTTTCAATAGTATAAAAGTATTATTTATATAGTATTTTTTTCTGGGTGTGGTAAATATGTACAAAAATGGTTAGTTTTAGTGTGCTAATATTTCAGGTGCAATTTTTGGTTCGTCTACACTTCCCGAAAGCCATTACTCTAAGATACAACATCCCGAACCATTTGCTAAAGACTACACTAATTTTCTAATATGTAGGGGAGGCTGGGGTAAAGTGGGAAATTGCAAATTTCAGATATGTTTTAAATTTTATAAATATATTTGTAATATTTTTCGAGTTATTGCTTCCTAACGAGATATATAATAGTAACTTGTATGGGAAGTGGGCGAGTCCATTGAGCGATTTGGCTCATTTCCATACTCAGTATCTACGTTTGGCTAAAACTTATTGAAACCAAATTTCATCGTATTAGGACCAGTATTTTTCAAGTTACAATGTTTTCGGCAGACAGACGGACGGACATGTCTAAACGGACTCGGGTTGTGATGCTGATCAAGAATATATATACTTTTCCATACCGGCCACGCTTCCTAAGGGGCGTTACAATATCTGGACAAACTTAATACACCCTGGTCCTCATTGGTGTAGGGTATAAAAATTAAAAAAATAAAAGTGTGCGGACCACGAATATATTTAAAATTTTGTAAGGCTAATATTTCATAGATTTGATTTTAATAATTTTCGACAATATGTTTTAAATTTTATAACTCTATCTTGAACACTTTTCGAGTTATTAGTGCCTAAAGAGTTATAAAATAGTTACTTGTATGGGAGGTGGGCATGTCCGTTGGCCGATTTGTCTCATTTCCAAATCAGTTCCTACTTTTGGCTAAAACATTATAATTTAATTTAATCGCATTCTGATCAGTATTTCCCAAGTTACTACGTTTTCGGACAGACAGACAGACGGACATGGCCAAAAGCACTCGAGAAGTGATGCTGATCAAGAATATATATAGACGCTGCAAAAAGGGCTCTCCCAAACATAATTTTGCAGGCATTACATATATATTCGCACTTTATGCAAACGAACGTATTATTTCATTGCCACACATAATTATAATAAGAGCCAAACATTTTTTTGTTTTCGTCAAAACATATTTATGTTCCGAATGAATAACTTTCGGCGTTATTGGAAACATATATATGTTTGAATGTGAAAAACATTTTATTTACATGTGAACATATTTATGTTTACATTTAATTTTAATAGTAAATTTAGTATCTTCTTTACACAACATTCGTTTTTTCCCTATTTTTAAATTACATTTTTTTTATTTATATTATAAAATTATAAACCTAAACTTTTATTACACATATTATATTTATACCCAATAATTTTATTTCCATCTATTGTTCTTATTTTGAGTTCAGTACTTTACGGATGAATTGGAAATTTCACAAACAGCCACTATCTGGTATTAACAAATTCTTCCACCAAAAAGAACTTTTGAACTATATTAAAAGTATTAATGTGAGTGTTACTGAATGCTAAAAGTAGGATTTTTTAAGTAGTCCGAAATTGAGCTATTTTAAAAAATTGCTCAAAAATTTGTAAAAAGACATATAAATGGTATTCTGTTAATGCAAAAAATTAGATCATGACCCAGTCTATGGAATAGACATTCAAAAAAATTTAATATAATCTGCACAGAAAAGAAAATTCTTCAATATGATGAATTTATTCATAAATATTATGAATTTTTTCACCAACTACCAGATTCATCATATTGATACCACCGTTCATTAAATGACATATTAATGAATGCATTCATTATATATATGATTAAAATATTCCATACAATGAATTTGAACTGTCATATTGATGAATTTGTTCATAATATTTTTATAAAAAAACATTTTTTTTATAAAATAATTCCAAAAAAAAGTTTCTCGATCACATTCCACGTGGCTATTAAAATTTTTAAAAATGATCCTTTTGGCACTCAGTAACACTCGCATTAATACTTTTAATATAGTTCAAAAGTTCTTTTTAGTAGAAGAATTTGTTTAAGTACCGCCAATTACTGTTAATACCAGATAGTGACTGTTTGTGAAATTTCCAATTCATCCGTAAAGTACTGAACTCAAAATAGGAACAATAGATGGGAATAAAATTATTAGGTACTAGCTGGACCCGTGCACGACTCGTGCCAAGATTTTCTGAATTCAAAGATATGGAGCGATTTTATTAATATAAAAAAACATTTTATTATTTATGTGACGGGCCCGTGCTTAGCTGTTGAAATTTTTTATTGGTTTTATAAATGTGGTAACCAAATAATTCTCCGCCAAAACAACTTTTCTCAAAGACAATTTTTTCTCAGACTGCGCTTCTCCGCAGCATTATTCCCAGTAGAAATCTTCCCCGTAAAATCCACATAGAAAGCTTTCCCGTAGAATTCTCAACGTAGAATTCAACCCGGTAGAATTGTTCCCGGTAGAATTGTTCCCGGTAGAATTCTTTCCCGTAGAATTCTTCCCCGTAGAGTTTTTCCCAGTAGAAGTTTTAGTGTGGTGGGTTTTAATGTAGTAAGTTTCGGTGTGGTGAGTTTAGATGTGGTGAATTTTGGAGTGGTGAGTTTAATTGTGGTTAGTTTTGGTGTGGTGAGTTTTAGTGTGGTGAGTTTTAGTGTACGGAATTTGAAAGTGGTGAGTTTTAGTGTATCGAAATTTGAGTGTAGTGAGTTTTAATGTGGTGAGTTTAAAAGTGCTGAATTTTAATGTGGTGAAATTTTAGTGTAGTGAGTTTTAGTGTGGTGAGTTTTAGTGTAGCGAGTTTTAGTGTGGTGAATTTTATTGTGGTTAGTTTTGGTGTGGTGTTTTTAAGTGTGGTGAATTTTATTGTGGTTAGTTTTGGTGTGGTGTTTTTAAGTGTGGTGAGTTTTAGTGTGGTCAATTATAGTGTGGTGGGTTTTAGTGTGGTGAATTTTAGTGCGGTGAGTTTTAGTGTGGTGAGTTTTAGTGTATCGAAATTTTAGTGTAGTGAGTTTTAATGTGGTGAGTTTAAAAGTGGTGAATTTTAATGTGGTGAAATTTTAGTGTAGTGAGTTTTAGTGTGGTGAGTTTTAGTGTAGCGAGTTTTAGTGTGGTGAATTTTATTGTGGTGAGTTTTAGTGTGATGAATTTTAATGTGATGAATTTTATTGTGGTGAGTTTTAGTGTAGTGAATTTTAGGGTGGTGAGTTTTAGTGTGGTTAATTATAGTGTGGTGGGTTTTAGTGTGGTGAATTTTAGTGCGGTGAGTTTTAGTGTATCGAAATTTGAGTGTAGTGAGTTTTAATGTGGTGAGTTTAAAAGTGGTGAATTTTCATGTGGTGAAATTTTAGTGTAGTGAGTTTTAGTGTGGTGGGTTTAGTGTGGTAAAATTTTAGTGTGGTGAGTTTAAGTGTGGTGAATTTTAGTGTGTTGAATTTTTGTGTGGTGAGTTTTAGTGTGGTGAGTTTTTGTGTGGTGAGTTTTAGTGTGGTGAGTTTAAGTGTGGTGAGTTTTAGTGTGGTGAGTTTTAGGGTGGTGAGTTTTAGTGTGGTGAGTTTTTGTGTGGTGAGTTTTAGTGTGGTGAATTTTATTGTGGTGAGTTTTAGTGTGATGAATTTTAATGTGATGAATTTTATTGTGGTGAGTTTTAGTGTAGTGAATTTTGGGGTGGTGAGTTTAAGTGTGGTGAATTTTAGTGTGTTGAATTTTTGTGTGGTGAGTTTTAGTGTGGTGAGTTTTTGTGTGGTGAGTTTTAGTGTGGTGAGTTTAAGTGTGGTGAGTTTTAGTGTGGTGAGTTTTAGTGTGGTGAGTTTTAGTGTGGTGAGTTTTTGTGTGGTGAGTTTCAGTGTGGTGAGTTTTAGTGTGGTGAGTTTTAGTGTGGTGAGTTTTGGTGTGGTGAGTTTTAGTGTGTTGAATTTTTGTGTGGTGAGTTTAAGTGTGGTGAGTTTTAGTGTGGTCAGTTTTAGTGTGATGAGTTTAAGTGTGGTGAGTTTTAGTGTGATGAGTTTAAGTGTGGTGAGTTTTTGTGTGGTGAGTTTTAGTGTGGTGAGTTTTTGGTGTGGTGAATTATAGTGTGGTGGGTTTTAGTGTGGTTAATTTAAGGGTGAATTGGTGTGGTGAGTTTTAGTTTGGTTAGTTTTAGTGTGATGAGTTTGTTTTTCTTTTTCTTTCCTTTTTATGTTTTTCATTTAGTTTGGATTGTGGTTTTATGTGATTGGTTTTGTTTTTGTATTTTTGCTTTTGTTTTGTGTTGTGCTTTTTTGTTTTTATTTTTTTTTTGTATTTGAGTTTTTTGTTTCATGTTCGTAGCTGATGAAAGTGCCGAGTTATATCGTATTGAAAGTTTAGGTTGTATGGGAGGTGCCACACCTCTTTGTCCAATTCCGCCCATATATAGCCTATCATTCCTTCCAGACCATACCGCATCTGTGGTAAAAATTTCAAGAAAATCGGATCAGCCGTTTAGACGGAGAAGCGGAACAAACGTACAAACGTACAAACGAACAAACAGATTTATTATATTAATAGGATAAATATAATATGTGTAATAAAAAATTAGGTTTATAATTATATAATATAAATAAAAAATATACTTTAAAAATAAACGAACTTTAAAAAAAACGAATATTGTGTAAAGAAGATACTAAATTTACTATTTTTACATTAAAATTAAATGTAAACATAAATATGTTCACATGTAAATAAAATGTTTTTCACATTCAAACCTATATATGAACATAAATATGTTTGAACGAAAACAAAAATATGTTTGGCTGTTATTATAATAATTTTTGGGAATGAAATAATAATTTTGTTTGCATAAAGCTCCAAAGATATATGTAATGCCTGCAAAATTATGTTTGGGAGAGCCCTTTTTTTTGCAGCGTGTATTAGGAATTCCCTAAATGAACGTTCGTCGATGGAACATTCCCGAATATAGTGTTTTTTTTTCTCAAATTGACGCATTCTTGACCGGATCACATCATAGAAAAGAACACTTCTCCAAAAAAGTAGAAAATGGGCTGATACTGTCTTATTGTGCATTTTTAAGTACTATAACTTTTAGTATGTTAATTTTGTAGAATAGTAAATTTATGAAATATATTGGATTTTTGGATTTTTTAGTGTATTTCATGTTTTAAAGCATAACATTTAGTGTGATGGGTTAATGAAATAGCAATTTGTTGAGTTCATTAAATAAATAAACAAAGAATAACAATTTTGTTAAGTTACATACATTAAATAGAAAAATCATACTAACTATTGTCATGTAGAGTATCCTGTACTCTGTAAAATAGCACCATGGTAACAAGAAATTCTTTTCGTACACAAACTTATCCCATATGCCGTATTTCTGAGGACAGCTGCCCATCTCTTTGAACGTGTGCGGCGAAATACCACACGAACTACATATTGATATTGGTATATCCGATGATTGACTTTAATTGAGAATATAATTACGATAAAATTATATTTTCTGCAATAAACTGTTTATTTTTTTTTTATTATATTTACCCATCCACTTCACTTTTTTCGATCTGTTTTGAGGCCAACACTGTGCTGGCCAACATTACTATGGTGCCCATATCTAGTGGTGTCACATCCAGACGAATATTTTTTTTCATGTACACGGTTTTGAGTATGCCACAACCGACCAAGACGAATAGACCCATGGCACCCATAAATGCTGGCGGATATCCGGGTTCCGGTTCATCCAATGCAAAGATCACTAAAAATATATGTAACACAGAAATTAATATCGCATTCATTTTTTACTTTAAATTAATACATAATTTTTTCAAACCTTTATTTTCCCACAAATTATCTCCAGACAAACATTTCTTAAGAAAATTAAAATTTTTTTCTTCAAAAAATATATTACATAAAATTTAATTCCTAGAACTTAAGCGACTTGTTTTTCCCAAAATAGTATTACTTAAAAATTCGAATAATTACCTATTGATGGCCGAAATATAGCGACCGGCAGTCGATCACGAAAATCGTTGACCACACTCTCGGCAAGGTTCTTCGTGAAACAGTAAGTGTTGGGAAAGCCGGTTATGAGTCTAAGTAAAAACTCGAACATTTATAAAACTAAAAGGGAAAAAATAAGGAACTACTACTTCTTGGTTAAGGCATTCAGCAGATACTGCTTGCTTTCGTCCTGCACCACATCCAAAAAGAATTTCCAATCCACGGGCGATGGATACAGCTATAAATTATATATAATCGAAATAGTAAAAATTATGACAATTTCATTTCAATTCTAAAACCATTTTACACATACCTTTGGCTCTATTGTTTCCAAATACGGATTACTGAAAAACGTCGACACATGCATGAAAAGTTTTAGATTTTTCAGTGTTTCTGCGAATTTCAATGCCTCCAATGTACCGCCCACATTCAGTTTCATCGCGAACTTCATCGATTCATCGAAGCGCACCGTTGCGGCGCAGTGAAAGAAAATCGAAACGTTTTCCAACACTTTGGCCGACTGTGACGTTATGCCCAATATGGGCAGCATTGCATCGCCCGGTATGCACGCAAGTTTGTCCAATTCTGTGGGTTTCTGAAGACGAAGCTGTCGAAAGATCTAGCAAAATAACAGAGAAATTATAAACAAATATTATTTGCTATTTGTTTTACATGAATTACTTACCTTCGATTGTTTGATTTTCACCAAACGTTGCTCAACACTTTGATTCTTTTTGGGGCGCAACAAAATATAGATTCGTTTTACATCGCAGGATCGGAGTAGTTTCTCAATGGCCGCCTTTCCAACCACGCCTAATAGATTTTTTAAAATTAATATTACATATAACTGTTGCCTTCAAAGAAGAATAAAAATTCCGAAGGGTTAAAATTGTTTATACTCTGAGGTGTTGATTTGAACCGTAACAAAAATCGATATCCGATTCAAGTCGAACATTGTTGAGAAAAGAGTATTTAAAATTTAAATCAATTGTAATTTAAGAGTAATTTCAAATCAACTGTCTGATTTTATTACAAAAAAAAAATTCAAAAAAAAATTAAAAAAAAAAATTAAAAACAAAATCGTAAAATAAACAATTGTTTTATAAAATATTTCGAAAAAAAAGTGTTGCAAAAATTTTTCCAAAAACACAAATAACGAAAAAAAAATGTTTTCAAATAAAATTAAAAAATAAAATAAAAAAAATATATATAACTTTTTATTAATAAAAAGTTGTAATTATAAATAAATATATTATAACACATTTTACTAATTTATGCATGTCAAGCAAGCATTATATAAGATATAACATTATATATGATATACTTGAGAAGTACGGCCAAAAATGTACGAACAAAAAATATTTTGATAGAAATTTGGTTTAATGAACAGCGTTCTTCAATATGAAGAACATTATGTTGTATTTTATATTTTGGTTCATTAATATGATGAAACACATTACATCATATTGAGAACACTTTTCCGACAGTTACCAAGCGTTCTTCATATTTATGATAGCATTCATAACATTGATGACGTTAGTCATTAATATTATCAACGGTTCTTCAATGCAATGAATCATGGTTTGAAGAACGGAATTCATCAATATGATGTACTTTTTTTCTGTGTGCCTTCTATGCACGAGGACGCGGATTCGAAACCTGCATGCTGCAATATTTTTTTTATTATTATTTTTTTTTTAATATTTATTATTATTAATAATATATATTATTATCACATAATGCATCAGCTGGCTGGACCCGTACACGACTCGTCAAAGATTTTGTGAATACAAGGTTATGGAGCAATTTTATTAATATAAATAACATTTTTATTATTTATATCAGGGATCCGTGGACGTATTTTTAATTGGTTTTATAAATGTAGTAACAAAAACCAAACTAATTCTCCGCTAAAACAACTTTTCTCATATACAATTCTGTCTCAGACTGTGCTTCCCCGTAGAATTCTTCCCAGTAGAATTCTTTCCCGTAGAATTCTTCCCCGTATAGTTTTTCCCAGTAGAAGTTTCAGTGTGGTTAGTTTTAGTGTGGTGAGTTTTAGTGTACTGAGTTTTAGTGAATTTTAGTGTGGTGAGTTTAAGTGTACTGAATTTTATTGTTGTGTGTTTTAGTGCGTTCAATTTAAGTGTGTTGAATTTTAGTGTGGTCAGTTTAAGTGGGTGAATTTGAGTGTGGTGAATTTGATTGTGGTGAATTTTAGTGTGGTGAGTTTTAGTGTGGTGAGTTTTAGTGTGGTGAATTTTAGTGTGGTGAATTTTAGTAAATTTTGGTGAGTTTCAATGTGGTGAGTTTTACTGTGGTGAGTTTTAGTGTGGTGAATTTGAGTGTGGTGAATTTCATTGTGTTGAGTTTTAGTGTGGTGAATTTGAATGTGGTGAATTTTAGTGTGGTGAATTTGAGTGTGATGAATTTTAGTATGGTGAGTTTTAGTGTGTTGAATTTTAGTGTGATGAGGTTTAGTGTGGTTAATTTTAGTGTGGTTGATTTTGTTTTCTATGCTTTTTTTATTTTTCTGTTGTTTTTGAGTTATTGCTTAAGTTTTATGCTTTTACTTTTGTTTTTGTGTTTGATTTTGCTTTTTTTTGTGGTTTTGCTTTTGTATTTTTTTTTGTATTTGTGTTTTTTGTTTCATCTTCTTAGCTTGTGTATGTGCCGAGTTATGTTGTTTTGAAAGTTTAGGTTGTATAGGAGGTGCCACGCCCCTTTGTCCAATCCCGCCCATATATAGCCTATGACACACTCCGGACTCCATAGTATCCTGGTGCAATTTCAGTTCAATCGATTCAGCTGTTTAGTCGTGATGCTGGAACAAACAAACAAACAGACAGACAGACCGACAGACTGATAGACTGACAGACGGACCAAGAGTTTTATATATATAGATTTAAATATTATAATATGTATGTTGCAATTTAATAATTGATTCACCAATACATACGTTTGATTATTGTACATCAAAATGAATAGCACAATATTAATGGACAGTGGTCGAATGGAAGAGTACTGGCTTTGCAATCTGAAGGAAGAGAGTTCAATTCACCGCTCGGACTTGGTGAAAAAATCATGTTATTTCAATTAATAAAAATAAATAAATTTTAATATTTAAAATAATAATAAATTTAATAAAAAATAAAAAAATTCTGATTAAACTAAAAATAAAAAATGTATTTGTTTAAATAGTTCAAACTAAAATAGCAAACGAAAGACTCGTTTGGTACAAACCAAAAAAGATCATTTGATCCACAAACGAAGTTCTTTTGTCTAATTTTTCGTTTGTGAGGAACGTTTTTTTCTATGCGTGTGGGGTCCATTAACTTCAAAGGATTCAAATAATGCAATAAACTAACAAACACTAAAGACTTGAAGGACACCCAACAAAAATTGGTATAAAATATGACATACGTGACTGTTCTGTCTGGAGTATGAAAAAAAACCCAATGCATATTCTGGAAACATGAGGAAGAACATTTTTTGATTCACTCGTCCAAACCAAACTAATAGCATGAAATTGAAAACCAACGATATAATAAGGTTTCTTATTGAGATGCCGAATATTCAATTGAAAATGGACCACAATTAATGAAAATAAAGAACAAAGCATAGTAAAATTCAAACAATAACGCATTGTTGAAATATGGGGGAGTGCTCCGTGTATCTTTAAAGATACAACCACTAAATATCGTTTTGTGATCAGATTTCGCGACAATTTTTTTTATGTGAATTGGTATCGCTTAAGGATATGTTTTTACATTACCTAGTATTTTTTCTTTAACAATATTTAATTTATACTTAGAGATTTTACACGGTAAAAATTCAAATTTATTTAATTTTTGATAATAATATTTTTTAACTTTGACCTTAAATTTTACATACATATCGATAAATTTTAAAAACATTATAATTTTTAAAAAATGTCCTCGAGTTTTCTAAATGTGTTGGATTTTATAATTTTTCATTTGGACTTTTAATAAAGTTGTGGACATTTTTTGAATGGTTGTATCTTTCAAGATACCGTGAGCATTTAAGGGTTAACCAGAATCCTCACCACCTTAGAACTACGATACTAATATCAACTAGTGAATCAGTATATCGTAGGGAGGAGAGACAGCTGAGATAGTATAATAATACTTTGGCACTACAGTCCTATAAGAACTAAGGCCGAGCTCTCTTACCATTTTGAGCTGTGCGTGTTATATTTGTACTCAATGTGGTGGGACCTACAGTTTATTGCCGAATCCGAACGGCGGGTGAGAGCTTTTTCATAGGCAATGGTTTTACTCTCGTAGGTTTGCCATTTACTGACGAGAGGTAGCGCGGTATAGAAAAATGTTTCTATGAAAAGATGTTGTTAGCCCCAGTCCAGGCTTGAACCGGGGACCGCGGCTACTGAGATAGCATAGATCTTATTAGGTCGCAGTGTAAAAATACACCACAAATATAAGCTCTGCATTATAAAAATTACGTGCCTATCATTACTGAGTATCAAAAACATTAAGTTGCATTCAAATTATATATAGAATATTCGTACAATAATTTTTTTTCAGATTTTTCTTAATTCTTCTTAATTTTTTTTTTCTATCGAAATTTCAAAGTTTACGAATTTTACTCACAATACTGCAAATATGCGACTCGAACCCTTTAATCGGCAAGACAGCAATAGAACTTTTTTTATTATGATAATTTTGGGTTTAGGGTAATTTTGGTACGAAAAACACAAATCCGAAGTCCATTATTTGATATTTTATTGTGTTTTGCCGCCAGGTGCAAGAAGGTCAACAGAAGGTCTGCCCTTAACCCTATATTTTTCACGAGTTTTTATTTCACACAATGAAAATTATTAAAACATATATTATAACCATTTCCTTAAAAATCCGAATTCTGGAAAATACTATTAAAAAATGTTTTAATTTTTATTAAAAATCAAAAATAAATTTCGCGTCTGTTTTAATAAAAAATGTACACTGATCGTAACTTTCAAATGAATTCCGTTATAACGTTCAAATCTTCACCATTTGATGCCTACATTCAATACGAACAACGGTACTTTGAGCGCGAAAAACTTGATTTAAAAAATAATTGGGTTAGAGAGAAGAACGTCTGTAGACGGTTAAATGATTTTTCAATGTTCACTGTCTGTTTAATTTATATCAGGATTTCCGTATGGACTACTTGAATTATTTTAAATTCAATATTACTTTAATGTAGTTGATCAGTTCATAATGATTATTTTAAATGTTTTATTGCATCAGTTATTTTATAAATGTTCTTCAACAAATTAAATTCTTGTTTTGTTTACTAACTCGATTATTTTCACTTTTTAACATAATATTAAATAAATAAAAAAAAACACACCCGATCCACCGGTCATAAAAATCTCGCAATCCTTGTAGAATTCCGTAATCATTGTCGTTGTTGCTTCTAAAAATCCTTGGGGTATAATAAAAATAAAAGTATCTCTAAACGAAATCGATAGTAGAGATAGTACCGTACAACCTCACGATTCCGACTGAAATAAATTACAAAAATTCAAAATATTTCAAGTAACTAAGTAAAAATTGTTGCGATCATTCACATAGTCATTGCGTTTAGTGTCATTGTATTTTATTTTCAGTTACATTTCATTATACTTTGATTGATTTAATTTTCTTTAGCTATTGGTGAAATATATAATATATATATAGCATATAATTAAATAACAGAGTTCTATGTCATGTTGAACTCCATTGAATACACGACGTAGTCACAAAGCTACAAAATGCAAATTAAATTCATTTCGATTTTATTTCGAAAATTTAAAATACTTTGAGTGCATTAATTTTAGTAATTTTTATACACTGACATTATTAATATAGAATTAATAAAATTAATCGAAATTATATACTAAATAGCCGCGGTAGCTCAGTGGTTACTGCGTTGGTCTACGAGCCGAAAGGTCCCCGGTTCAAGTCTGAACTGGGGCAAACAACATCTTTTCATAGAAACATTTTTCTATACCGCGCTACCTCTCGGCAGTAAATGGCAAACCTACGAGAGTAAAGCATTGCCTATGATAAGCTCTCACCAGCCGTTCGGATTCGGTCTGTAGGTCCCATCACTTTGAGTACAAATATAACACGCACAGCTCAAAATGGTGAGTATGCTCGGTCTAAGTTCTTATAGGACTGTAGTGCCAAACAATTATTACTATTATACTTACCTGAAAATGAACGTCTTTTGCATATATTTTTTCTCCGCAAACAAAAACTTTACTTTTTCGTGGATCTATACCAAAGATTTAACACACATAAAATCACCACAATTCACCACTCAAAAACTTACCACACTAAAACTTAAAAAAAAAACTTCAACATTGAAGAATTCTACGGGAGTTCTACGGAGAAGTACTATACTAGGAAGTATTCTACGAGGAAGAATTTTACGGGGAATTCTACGGGAAAAAATAGTCCGGGTAAGAAGTGTCTTTGAGAAAAGCTTGTTTTGGCGGTGAAATATTTTTCTTTTGGTTACGACATTTATAACACCAATAAAAAAAAATTTAGGCAGCCAATATTATTATAAATTGAGGGTATCATGTTGATCTTTCGAATGGAATTTTAATTTTTGAAAATCATTTAAAAACTTTAAGTTAAAAAATTTTTCTTGAAAAAACATTTATTATACACTTTTATATAAAAAATATATATTATACATTTTACAAATATTTTCAAAAAAAATGTATTTTGTAATGTAATACTTCTTTTTTTAGATTTTTAGATTTTTTTTTCTGTGAAAAGTCTAATTCATCGTCTGTGGCTCGACTGTTTAGTGCGTTGGTCTACGAGCTGAAGTTTACTAGTTCGAATCACGGCGACTGCAACATCACGACGATACCTCTCGGCGAACAATGGCAAACCTCTACACAGAATAAAAAATGTACATCATATTGATGAATTCCGTTCTTCAAACCAGGATTCATTGTATTGAAGAGCCATTCATAATATTAATGACTAACGCCATCAATGTTATGAACTTTTTTTACTGTTATTTTTTAAATAAAATTTTACACTTTTTTTCAAATTATTTTATAAAAAAAAACATTTTTGAAAAAATATTATGAACAAATTCATCAATATGCCAATTCAAGTTCATTGTATTGAATATTTTCTTAATATATATAATGAATACATTCATTAATATGTCATTTAATGAACGGTGGTATCAATATGATGAATCTGGTAGTTGGTGAAAAAATTCATAATATTTATGAATAAATTCATCATATTTAAGATTTTTTTTTTCTGTGTACCAAAACTCCAATGCAAAAATACTATATTCAGTTTGAGTCCAGCTCTGGAACTTCTTAGATCTTCCTTTCAAATTTTCATACAAATTTCCTTTCATTCATTAAATTTTATATGACTTTTTCAAGGATTGAACGCACTTCGTTTTTAGTATTCATCTATAATTGCTTGCACAAATACTCTTGAAACCTTCAAAACTGATGAATAATTTGAATTGTTTCCTGATTTAAGGAATTCAATTGTTGAGGACGGAATTCAGTATTACACAATGTTCAGAACAATATTCAGACCTGTATAACACCCTGCATTAGCCAGGGCTGAACCTGCGATTCTCGAAAATATTGCATATTCAAAATGCTTTCACAATACAAAAATTTTACACGAGCTCGTTCTAAAAAAAATATTTGTTCCATATCAAATTTTTTTCCATTTACTCGAATTTATTATGACTACATTTTATATTTTATATAGAATAAAGCTCTATATATTTTGGAAACTAATTTATTCGAGCGTAGGAATAAATTATTCTCACTTCTTCCGAAACATAGTTTGTACATTAATATAATACAGAATATGTTATACGGTAGACCCTTGGACATACTGGAATTAATGAATATATAGTATTTGGGTGAACTGAAACACATGTCTTTATAGACAAAAACATAAAGTTGCTGTACACGTGTGAGTTACATTCTATTTGTTATTAATTTTCTCTGGTTTTGAATATAAATTAAATTTTGTAATTTTCTAGTTTTCGATCGAATCTCATAAACGTTTCGATATTTCAATATAAAAAAATTGTTTTTTACAAATTATTTCAATTCATTTGCTTTGACGTGAACGATTTTAAATCGTTTGTAAAATATTTTTTTATATTGAGATCGAATTTAAATAGTTTCACTTAAATAAATCGGTATTCAACCGAAAACTGAAATATATTCAAGTAATATATATTCCAAAAATTAAAAGTAAAACAAAACCTTCAAGCACATTGTATTGGTACTGGTTTTATATTATTTACATCCGTTTTCACCATCTTCGGTTAAGTACTAACTGACACTTTAACTGAGAGTTACCCATAGAATATATGGAATTGAAACACTTAACTGGACATTGTGGAAACGGTCGTTGGTTGTTAAATACCCTGAATTTGATGTTCAATTAAAATACCAATATTTTTCTATAAAAATGGAAATGTATTTGGTATACAGAAATTGAATGGAATGAATTTAATTGAAATATGTTTATTTTGATTAAGGCCCGTTTTCACAATCTCCGGTTAAACAATAACTGGCACTTTAACTTAGAGATGACAATAGAATATATGGAATTAAAACACTTAACTGAATATTGTGAAAACGGTCCTTAGAAATATAATTTTGAAATAGAAAAAATTAAATTCGATCAAATTGAAATTATAAAACAAATTCAGAGGTTGTAGTATGGAAGTCAGTTAGTTTAGTATGTTTGATATATTTGACTTTTTATTCTTACCCAGTCTGTCATGTCACGAAGCTCTTCGATGCATCGAAAAGTTCTCGAACTCACTCCGAGAATAATTCACCATATCGCTGAAATATCGGTGTTAGGTTTTTTTGTTATTCATAATAAAAACACGAACATCTCAATTGAACTCGTTGCCATATCGAATTTATATTAAATTAAGGCAACATTTTTGAAAAGTTAATTTTAAATTTTTAAAGAAAATTTTAATTTTTTAAGCATCATAAATCGGCACATAATTCCACAGTACATCTACGTCAAATTTTTGCATTTGACTCTATCACTCGGATCATTGGGGCACAAATTAAAACAGATGGCGTCACATAGTGCCTCAAAGTACAAACGAAATAATGCAATTATTAAAATAAATTTAAACATTTGCAACAAATGTAATTTAATGAATTCGCATATTGTGTGTTGTAAATCAAAAGATGCAAAGGTGGATGGCAAACGGAATATAATGAGGTTGGTTTATTTTTTTTCTAAAAATTTTTCAAATATTTTACACAATTACATAGAATATAATAGTTCATAGAATATGATTTTCTGTTTTGTAAAGTATTTGTTATAGCAAAATTTAAAATGTTTTGCATTTGAATTGATTCTCAGTGCATCGAACTTTATTGCTATAGTAGAGCTGTATTTTTGTAATTATAGGAATGTCTATGGTGTAGACAAATGCATATTTTGTCAATTATAAAATAATTGCATTCCTTTCTAATTGTTTTTTTTTGTTTTTTTTGTTTTTTCTATTTACACAAAACATTGTATATTCTTGTCTACCATTCAGGGTCATGGCGCTTCTTTAGACAAACCTTGTTCTGTATGCAATTTAAATAAAATATTATTGAAAATATTACACTGATTAGTAGTTTAGGTTCATTTGATTCATATCCATTAGTTTTGGAATTTTTAATAAGCAAATATATATTACATATACAAAAACTAGTTACCCACACACTTTAGTTCAAATATATTATAAAACACTACAATCTGTGAGTACCCAGTATGCCATGGTTCGAGATCTTTGCGAGAAGAATTCACACGATATCGGACACATCCTCGTAGCGTTATCGAGCGTCAAATTGGAACTACGTGGTAGGTAGATACCAAAAAGAATGTAAGTTTGAGATTTTTTCAAAAAATGTTGCGATGTCGATGCGATATATATTTAAATATCGTATCTTGTCAAAGAAATTTTTAAGAGAAATTTAAGATAAACAAACGAGATCGTACTTCAATTTCGAAGTTATTCGAAAAAGCTTCATAGCAACAGAGGTCTCCGAGACATGGCAGACTGGGTACACACAAAAAAATATCACTAAAAATTTCACCAACTACCAGTATTCATCATATTGATGATTTCATTCATTGAACTAAAATCGTATTTTTTCAATGTTTTTCACTTTTAATATTTTTTATAACATCAAATTTCAATAAAAAAATTGTCTCCATTTACACATTTATGTATTTATAATACTTATAAGATTTATGATATTTAAATTAATGTGGTTTGATGAGCAAAATTCATTAACGTGATGTACATTTTTCATTAATATGATGAAATGGAGTCTTCGCATAATTAGCAATTATATATTATAAATCATTTTAGAATTATAAATACATAAATGTGTAAATGGAGACAAATTTGAGTTTGCAATTTGATGTTAAAAAATATATTGAAAATGAAAAACATTTAAAAAATGCGATTTTAGTTCAATGAATGAAATCATCAATATGATGAATACTGGTAGTTGGTGAAATTTGTGGTGATATTTTTTTGTATGTACCTATTGTTTTATTGGTTTACCACCCTTTTTCTATATAAAATATAGAAGTAAGACTGAAAATTTGAAAATTTTAAAAGGTGCCCTCAAGCTCATGTAAAGGGTTTTTCAATAAAAGCGCTACAAAAGTTTTTTTCAAGGGTTTTTCAACAGGGAATTAAAATTTACTACCGAAATTCGAATTCGTATATCTTTCTATCATGAAATGGCAAACCTTACTGAAGAGAAATGTCAAAAGAGCGGCAAGAAATATGGCGTCGTTTGCTGTCCCTGTCGCTCTACTTTTGTAGCGTCCCTGTTGAAAAACCCTTTAGTACCTACAAAAATCAAAAACCAGTTTTTTTTTAAAACTTAATTTCCTGGTATATAGAAGTGAAGAAATTGAAAAAAAATACTTAAAACCCCTCACATACACGTAAGTAAGGTCACGAAAATGATGTTGATCAAATAATTTCTGAAACACTGAAAAAAAAACACACTTCCCATTTTTTTATTAATATTAATAATAGTTTGGCACTACAGTCCCATAATAACTTAGGCCGAGCTCTCTCACCATTTTGAGCTGTGCGTGTTACATTTGAACTCAAAGTGGCGGGACCTACAGTTTATTGCCGAATCCGAACGGCGGGTGAGAGCTTTTTCATAGGCAATGTTGTACTCTCGTAGGTTTGCCATTTACTGCCGAGAGGTAGCGCGGTATAGAAAAATGTTTCTATGAAAAGATGTTGTTAGCCCCAGTCCAGGCTTGAACCGGGGACCTTTCGTCTCGTGGTCCAACGTACTAACCACTGAGCTACCCCGGCTACAATTTGTTTATACCCTACACTAAAAGTGAAAGGGTATATTCAGTTTGGTACGCCGTTTGTAACACCCATAAGGAAGCATCTCCAGTATGGAAAAGTACATATATTCTTGATCAGCATGACCTCCTGATTCGATCTGACGGCGATATCTGTCTGTCCGTCTGTCTGTCCTTCTGTCTGTCTGTCCGTCTGTCTGTTGAAATCACGATTACAGAAAAAATAGAAGCAATGAAACTTTAGAATTAGATTACTTATATATCTAAACTGTCTGAACGAGACAATTGGCATGATCGGTCTATTGTGACCTGACAACCGACCACTTATGTTCAAATACCTCGTTTAAAATTTATATCTACAGATCAATTTTACTGTATACGTGCTTAGGAAAACTTTTTTTGGTCAAATATATATTGACTCATGCTCAAACATATGAAAATAATGGTTTCCGACGAAACGACTTGTGGTTCCAAAAAAAAGTGAAATTCGGTACACCTACCCATTTGTAAATATGGGTATCAAATGAATGGAAATTCTTCAGCGATTAAAAGTTTGTAGTTATTTTCAGGATTCGTATACCCTGGTGACCTATATACCACTTTTAATGGTAATCACACATATGTGTAGGGTATTTATAGTCGGCTTAGACCGACTATAATTTTGATAATCCTAACTATCATACTAAAACCTACTTTAAAATTTTCCATGTGATCTAACTTTCCCAACTGGTTTTATTTTGCTGCGGCCTTTTAGCTTGCCTAAAGTCATAACTTGAAAAGCAATAGAGATAAAATATTGAAATTTCGAATACACATTTTATATATAGATACAACTCTGCCAAAATGGGACGTATTGGGCCACTGCCACGTCTACCTGCAATAAAAATGATAATAAAAAATGTCTCAAAACCTTATATAGTTTGTATAAAGACACAAAATATAACGTGATATATTAATATTTTCTTTGAACTGCCACAAAAAATTTGTATTTCAAAAAAAAATATTTTTACAATTAATCAGAATCAGAACCATTCATATTATTTAAGGGATTTTTTAATAATTATATCATTTATCTGCTACTCAATATTTGAACAACTGGTGCCTTGTAAATTCAGCGGTGCTTCCCATAAATTTAGCAACTAGTGACGTGTGATAACAGAGTCATAATGTAATTTGAAGAGAGTTGTTCAGCATGAGCCGATTTGGGTCAGAATGTTTTTATGGATTCTAATCCAAATATAGTACGTATAGCTGGACCCGTGCACAACTCGTGCAAAGATTTTGTGAATTCAAGGATATGTAGTGATTTAAATAATATAAATAACATTTTTATTATTTATAGCAGGAATCCGTGGTTCGCTGTGGATGTTGTTTTTTTTTATTGGTGTTATAAATAAAGTAACCATAACAAACATAATTCTCCGCTAAAACAACTTTTCTCAAATTCTTCCTCAAACTGTTCTTCGTAGAATATTTCCCTCTAGAATTCTTCCCAGTAGAATGCTTCCCCATGAAATTCTTTCCCGTAGAATTCATCCCGTAGAATTATTCCCGTAGCATTCTTCCCGGTAGAATTATTCCCCGTACAGTTTTTCCCAGTAGAAGTTTTAGTGTGGTGAGTTTTAGTGTGTTGTGTTTTAATGTGTTAAGTTTTAGTGTGTTAAGTTCTAGTGTAGTGAGTTTAAGTGTGGTGAGTTTCAGTGTGGTGAGTTTTAGTGTGGTGAGTCTTGGTATGGTGAGTTTTGGTGTGGTGAAAAATAAAATAAAAAAGTGACAATGCATAATTGATTTTTTAAAATATTACCTTCAATTAACACCAAGGATTGAAACCTAAACGAATAACGGTTTCGATTTCGGTTTCGGTTTTTTCCGCGTTTCGGTTTCGGTTACGGTTTCGGTTTTAAGTTTTTATAACGAAACGGTTTCGGTATACCGGTTTCATGTTACGGTTTCGGTTTTGAATTCGGTTTTTGTATAAATTTTCTTTTTTCCATATTTTTCCAATAATTTAACATTGTTTATATGGTGCTAAGTTATGTTCAAATTATGATATTGGGGTAAATTGGAAAACGTAACTTAAACAATGTTTGTTGCTATTGTAGTTAAAATAGTGTGTTATATTAATTATGTAATTGATTACGCCAAGGAAAAATTTTCATTTAAAATTTCGTGATCACAAACCAATGAAAAGCAACTTTTAACATAACCTGAGATATGATCTGAATTGTAAAGAAGAAGAATTTTGTACACTTTCCATCCATAAAAGCCAAAGTAATTAAATTTTAACAATTCAGTGAACTGCAATATATGTAAAATAGTGATGATCATTTGCAAGAGCAAGGCAAGAAATGGAAATCTTGTTCTTGGTCTTGTTCATAATAAATATAAGGAATATTTCGTATAGGCATATTTCTGTTTTCGTCAGTGATTAAAAAAAATCCGTATGCTACACGCACCGTATGTAAAGAGAACACAAATAATATCTTTCAGGGTAACATTTTTTTTTTGCGAACACTAACTCAAAGGCAAACGCTACAAAGCGAACACTAACAGAAAGAAGAGAATACAACAATAACGAATTACGATTCGTATATACACACTTTCACAACGACAACTCTTTGTTGCTATCCGGTATCATTGATGGCAACAAACAGACGCATGACAACAAACAGCCGCATGACAAAGGACAGACGCATGACAGCAAACAGTCGCATGACACCACACTTCATGTATGTATCTAGTACAGCTATGTAGTTGGCAACAACAACGAGTTTTCTTTGTGGTACAAACAATTTCCCGCCAAAAATTCTATCAAAAGCTTGGATGCTGCTATATTGTCATGCTGCTTTATTTGCATTTCTATTGTTGTTGCACTTTCAGCGGATTTGTGAAAAAAAGAAAAACACAAAAAGCAATATATAAGCTAAATGAGGTACACTATGAAAATGTTCATATATTATTATTTTTTTGTTTTATAAGTTGAATAAAATAATGCACATAGAACTTGACTTAAGTAAACTTCATGATTTTACAATTAACAAAAAAACTATGTATAAAAATAAAACAAAAACAATAATGTGCATATGCACAATCTATGTACGAACTAGCGTAGCGAAGAAAAGCGAAAAAAACATTGTTTTGTCTATTTTATCTTATTGAAGCGACTTTTGAAGCACTTTTGAAGCTATTTACCGCTACAAAAGTGCTTCACAGACCTTTTTTTTAAATGCTTATATTCTTTAGCCTTGAAAAAATGTTGGGAACTCAAAATTTTATTAAATGACATTTTACTTATAATCTTCTATATAAAATAAAATATGTTTTTCTGTTTCTATTTATAGGTACTTTTTTAAAAACCGTTTTAAACCGGTATAAAACCGAAACCGTTTATATCGGTTTTGGATATCGGTTTATTTCTGATTTTCTGATAACGGTTTCGGTTACGGTTTCGGTTTTAAAAATGAAACGGTTTTAAACGGATATCGGTTTCGGTTACGGTTTCAATCCTTGATTAAAACCAAAATCTATAAATTAATTAATGCAAAATAACAATATTGGCCGAAATGTTTCAGCAATCTAATTGGAAAATTTAAAAAAAAATATCTGAATTATCTGCCCCTTTAAGGGGGTGTGGCAATTTTTATATAGATATAGTAAACTTCTCCCAACATTTATATTATTCATTTTTCCATTTTGAAAAACCTATTAAGGGCTTCCTGTGTAAAAAAAAAAGAAACACATAAAGATTCGCTGCCAAATTCGTTTTCTGCTTAATGCGTGCTATTTGTCAAAAATGCATTTTATAATTTGCTATTTAGAGCGATTGCATCTTAGCGCATCATAAATCTTTGCGCTCACTTTGAACTGCAGCTAATAGACTACATAGTCAGCCAACATATGAAGGCATGATCTATAGAAAATGACTGAAAGATGTTTTATACATGTTCCATTTAGACATTAAATGTATTTCCGATAGAATCAACTGAATTACATTAATAAATATTATTTATTACTATCTGATATCAAACTGTTGATTTATGGAGACAATTAATAATTATTAATATTAAATATGTTATCAAGAATTATCGTATATTTATAATTGAGCTATAAAAGGGAAGAATATAGATTATTTACGATAAACTAGTAACATATAAATGTACATACATGCCGAGAAAAACTATAAATGGTCGAATAATATAGTTTTTCGCACAAAAAAAAAGGTAATTACACTACTCAATAAAACGAGAAAAAAATTTCCATGAACATCCAATACATCGATTCTTTGTTGCTGATTTTGACTCTGTTTCTTTTCAATTCCGTATCGTTTTTATGAAAATTGCTCTCGAAATTTTAGGCCCTTTTCAGCCACTTTTTAAAATTAAAAAAATACAGACCCTAACAAAAACAGTATTCCAAAAAATTTTAAACGCAATTTTTCTTTTAATTGTCAAAATTAATTACAATATACCGATGAATACTATTATTCCAATACGTTTTTAAGATATTTGAATCTAAACTCGAAAAATATTTTTTTTTTTTTTGAGATTTTTTGTCGATTTTTTTAGCATTGTACATCTTATGATAAATAAAAAAAATGATATGTGGCTATGCAGAGCATAGTTCAAACTAACGATGGAAATTACTAACTTTTTTGTATCGGTTCTCATTTTTTTTTAAATATGCTCTATCAACACAGTTTCATGTCAAAAACTGTTAAAATTTAAAATGCTTGTATATTTTACATATAAATTACTGGAAAATAGCCGTTTTTACCCGAATTTTTCTCAAAAATGCAACGTAATAGGAAAAATAACCTTTCCATCATGAATGGCAAACCTTACTGAAGAGAAATGTCAAAATAGCGGCAGGAAATATGGCGTCATTCGCTGTCCCTGTTGCTCTACTTTTGTAGCGTCCCTGTTGAAAAACCCTTTATTTCAGGAGTATCATCGAAAGTGTGAGATTATGATTGACGAAAGTCTAAAATGATTGAGACCAAAGAAACATTGATGAAAAATAAGTGTTTTATTCAATCATGTTTCTAACTTATATCAATTATAATATAAATTATTTCATAATTCTACTATATAATAATTTTCTATAGATGGTAAGTAGTAGAAGAACATTCCGAAATTTCCTATATACAGCACTTTTAATGAAATAAACAAAAACACAAAAAGGCCTATAATATAGTTGTCTGCAAAGTATAATTGAATTATGAGCCATACGCGTTGTATTTTTTTTTTGTTTTTCTACATTTGTTGAAAGAAAAATTTTACAGCTGTCACAAAATGTCACAACATCCCAAAATAAGAATGCGTATTCTGTTCGATTTCTGTTATATTTTCTTTATTAGACTAGACTAAAGCTGAATCCTTCAACTTCGAGGTTGAATAATTTAAAATATTTTTGTTTTATTAAACTATCAACTAACTACATTTGATTGACAAAAATATATAAATTAATTAAACTACATTTTTAATAGATTTCTTTTTAACTAGGAATAAAAAACATCGATCGGTCACTCGATCTCTTTGGTTATTAGTTTCTTCAAGGTACATTCGCCGGCGCCCAGTTGCTTGAGTATGGCAAGAATCTCCTCGCGATAACGATCTCGAACTTCGAGCTGATCGGCTGTGTATTCCTGTTTGCCGCGCTGCATGCGCCAGATCACATTGAGTTTTGCCTCGATCAGTACATAATTCGAGGATGGACAAAAGCGCGGACACAGATCATTGATGAAATGTATCATGTCCTTAATGCTGCTCGTATTGATGCGATTATTGATCGTGTTCAGTGCAAAGTCCTGATAGCGGGCCATCTTTGCATGGGGGAAGACATGTTCGCAGGTGGTGCAACGCCAGTCCGGCTGCATCGTCTTTGTTTGAATGGGAATAACGATGCCCTTGCAGCCCGGGGCACGACAGAGCAGCGCGGAGAGATTGGTGCCATTTTCCTGAAATACACAATTTAAATGATAACATATACATTATTTAAAAATATATTATATAAATCAATAAAAAATAAATTTAAAAAATAAATTGAAAAAAAAAAATAAAATATTTTAAAAATAAAAATATAAAATTGGTTTACTTAATACAAAAATACAAGTTATACAAAAATAAACTTAAATTATTGATTTAAAATAACTAAAAAAATCATTTCTACTTTTAATTTGCCTTGCAACACTTTTACTTTGTACAGTTGTCTGTATTTTTGTAGTCAATTTGCATAAATTATTGAAAGTTCACTTTGGCCCCATGCATAGCAATTACCTATAAAAACACCAGACGCCTATAGTTCAAGCTGTTTTCGTTTTCGTTCTTCTTGTTCTTGCATTTCAAGTGCTTCAAATTTTTCCATCACTAAAATAATGCTAAATATTGACTTGTATTTTTAGAAACTAAATGCAATAAATCAAATTAATACTAGGTATACAAAGAACAAGCGCCACCTAGTATTACCAACCTCCAGCCGTGGAATTTTCAATTGAAAAAAAAAATTGTTGTCTAAAAAAGAATCAAAAGTAAATTTTTCAATTTGAAATTTGGACGTTTTCATTCTCAATATCACTTCTTATATATTTTAGAAAAAAAAGTGAATTTGTTTTTAATCTCAAGATTTAATGAGTGATAGCTGAAATATTTCCAATGCAATACAAGACAGTAAATACATTCAAATCAGATATAAAATTCAAATTGGTAAAAATTAAAAGTCCAAAATTTAGAGAAAACACACAAAATATGTCCATATACCACATAAATCAAAATCATTGGACAATATCCAAAATCTGAGTATGAGGTCTTGTAAACAATATTAAAGTACATCGATATATCATAAAATAATATTTGATAAAAATTTGTTAATTTGTAAAAAAAAATAAAATCACATGGCAATTATTTGATTGACGCAATAAACTTTATTTTAATGAGTTTAATAAAATTATTTATATGCAATATTCAAATATGTCTTTATAATTCTTCACTTCACACAACAAACAATAATAATAAAATACACTCATTAAATACTTGAAATTTGTGTCATGCCAAAAGGGCGAATCTTTTCGTTTTTTCGCCAAAACTTTTTATTGGTATAAGACAAAATAGTGATGTAGAGGTATTAGTTGTTTGTTTTTAAAACACCTATCGATCTCCATCATTAATTAAAAATAGTTTGCCAAACATTAATTTGCCATTTGTCATTTGCAGGAAAACAATTTTGGCAAAATATTTTAAATAATGATGCAGATCGATAGGTGCATTAAAAACTTTAAATGCCTTTACACCACTATTTTATCTTGTATCAATAAAAAGTTATGAGGAAAAAGATTCGCTATTTTGGCTTGACAAGATTTTCAATTTTCGAATTTTTATTATTTGCAAGAAAATATTTTTAAGTAATGATGCAGATTGATAGGTGCTTTAAAAACAAACAATTAATACCTTTACATCACTATTTTATCTTATATCATTAAAGAGTTATTGCAAAAAAACCAAGCCAAGATTTTCAATTTTTCCAATTTCTTCGTTTTTTTGCTATAATTTTTTATTGGTGCAAGACAAAATAGTGATGTAAAGGTATTAATTGTTTGTTTTTAAAGCAGCTATCGATATCCATCATTAATTAAAAATAGTTTGCCAAACATTAATTTGCCATTTGTTATTTGCAGGAAAACAATTTTGGCAAAATATTTATAATTAATGATGCAGATCGATAGGTGCTTTAAAAACAAAGAATTAATACCTTTACACCACTATTTTATCATGCACCAATAAAGAGTTATAGCATAAGAAAGAAACATATTTGCGTTTTGATCAGGATATAGAGTCACAAAATTCGTATTTATAATGCAGTAGGTTGTCCAAATCTAAAGATATTTTATATACGTTATAATAATTGACAAATAAACCAAAATAACAGAAAAAATTTTAAAAAATATAAATTTTGCTAATTTTTAAAGCACTTCAAACTTTAAAATTTGATTTCCCAACATTCCCAACATCCTTTGGCATGACAGTGACGATATCAACATGTACATCATATTGAAGTATGCTGTTCATCAAACCAAATTGAATTGAGCTTGAACTGTCAAAAAATATCTGCGTTTGTTTTTAAACTCTGAACATTCAGAGTCTGTAGTTTGCGTTTGTTTATTCACTCAAGTTATTGAAGTCGGTTGTTCAGAACAGACTCGACGTGCTCGATTTCATTTTATCGAGCTGGCTGAACCGTACTGATTTTGACATAAAACTTCATACGAATTTGACAAACCCTGCTCAAGTTGTTCGTAATTTAAATCAGAGTCTTCAGATTGAGTTCAGATTGCATGCAACTCTGAGAATATGCGGAATATTCAGATCATGTTCAGAACACTGCTCTAAAATGATTTACAAAAACGCCCAAAGTGTAACAAAATGAACACAGAGCAAACAGAGTAGTTCATCGAATGCACTGTTCAGTGCAGAGTCAGTTTGCACTGGCTACACTGAGCGTTCTACTCTGAACTAAAAAAAGAAAAACGCCTATTTATCCATTCCTTCCTATCCTATTAATATAATAAATCTCTTTGTTAGTTTCTTGGTTTGTCGTTTTGTTTGTTTGTTCCACTTCTCCGTCTAAACGGCTGATCCAATTTTCTAGAAATTTTCCCCACAGATATGGGCGGGATTGGACAAGGAGGCGTTGCACCTCCGATACAGCCTTAACCTTCAAAACGATATAACTTGGCACTTACATCAGCTACAAACTCAAATTTTGACACAATATGTATGCTGGGTCTGGACTGAGTATATTCTATATCTTGGTGAGATTGGTGCACTGTGCGTGGCATCTCCCATATAACTCAAAAATTAAAAACACGTTATATCAGCAATTAGGATAGCAAATTTAATGAAATTTTGGTCAGCGGTATATTTAACCATTCTAAACTATCTCGCCGAATGTGGGCGGAATTGGACAACTGAACGTGTCACCCCCCATAGAAGGTACATTTTCAAGATGGTGTATGTCAACAGTTATTATAGTGATAGAAGATATTTCACACCGGGGTAACAACCACCCGAATTTCTTTAAACTCACCACACTAAAATTCACCACACCAAAATTCACCACACCAAAATTCACCACATCAAAATTCACCACACTAAAACTCACCACACTAAAACTCACCACAACTAAAACTCACCACACTAAAACTCACCACACTAAAACTCACCACAACTAAAACTCACCACACTAAAACTCACCACACTAAAACTCACCACACCTAAACGCACCACACTAAAACTTCTCCTGGAAAAACTCTACGGGGAAGAATTCTACGCGAAATAATTCTACCAGGAAGAATTCTACGGGAAATCGTTCTATGGGTAACAATTTTACGGCAAAGATTTCTACTGGGAAAAATTCTACGGCGAAATATTTTAAGGGGAATAAATAGGCTCAGTCTGTTGTTTTGGCGGAGAATTATTTTAGTTTTTGTTACTTCGCTGTGGACAAATAAAAATGTCCACAGCGAAGCACGGGTGCCTGATATTAATAATAAAAAAAATGTCTTTATATTAATGAAATAGCTTCATATCCTTTCATATACAAAATCTTTGTACGAGTCGCGCACGGGTCCAGTTAGTTCATAATATTTATGAATAAAATCATCACATTGATCATTTTTTTCCGTGAACAAAAGGCAACAATATGCAAAAACAGCAAAAGATATATAAACATTTTAAAAATGGAAGTAGTTTAAATAAGTTCAATTAAAACAAAATTAACATATGAAAATAAATAAAAAAACGTTAATAAATATTTTAATTTTAAATAGTTCATAAAAATTATGAATTTTTTCATAAATATTATGCTTGAATTCATCAATATTATGAACTTTTCCAGTAAAGTTTTGTTAATTTTTCGTAAATTGGATGAATTTGTTGATTGGTTGAGTCGTAATGACAAATTCAAAGATTGATGAACAAATTCATAAATTGTTTGAACAAATTATTTCTATGAACACACAAATCAAATTTACACTACCTAACAAAGCGTTTGAAGGCAATTTATGAATTCAATAAAACAATTATAAATTTTTGATTATACATTATTTAAATAGAATTATGTGTTCTTTATAGCAATTTTGTCATTAGCCGAATATGCTCACTCGTGAGCACTTCCAAAATTCGAAAAAAAAATCAGGAAAATGAAAAGATTTTTTTAATAAAGGGTTTTTCAACAGGGACGCTACAAAAGTAGAGCCGCTCTTTTGACATTTCTTTTCAGTAAGGTTTGCCATTTCATAATGGAAAGATATACGAATTCAAATGTCGGTAGTAAATTTTAATAATTTCGACTCGTTGTTGGCACGTATATCTTTCCATCATGAAATGGCAAACCTTACTGAAGAGAAATGTCAAAAAAGCGGCAAGAAATATGGCGTCGTTTGATGTCCCTTTCGCTCTACTTTTGTAGCGTCCCTGTTGAAACACCCTTGAAAAAAACTTTTGTAGCGCTCTTATTGAATAACACTTTATAAACGAAATATCTATAACGATAAAATGGAGATCTCATTCTAGAAAGGATTGCTATTTTATCGAAAATATTATCATTTCCGTATCGCTATAGATTAAATACGGGCGATAATTTTGACATAGTTTTAAAAAATCATACAAAATATAATTTAGTCCATATAAATGAGTCGTACAAAGTCTAAAAAAAATATTGTGTACTACAGAGTCTATTAAACTAATTTATCAACTACTAATATAAATATGTCTGGGCAAAATGAAAGACATACAGTTGGACATTGACAACGTCTTTCGCTAAAAGTACATTGAACTAGCAAAGCCTAATGCTAGTTTTTTTTTACTCAAGAACATAGATATTTACACTAAATTCACTAAGTAGTTGATGTGAACAATTGTTCAAGATTAATTGCAAAATGTGTGGCAAAAACAAAGAAAATGCTGCGCGTTAGAGACAATAATTAGAAAAATAATTAGTTTTAAGAATTTTAAATTAAGAAATAAAAATATAAATTTACCCCTCTTACTATGTATTGCGTGCGTGTGTGTGTGTCGAGTGAGTGAGTGGCGTTAAATTGACAAAAATTATTGCTTAAGCAGCTTTGAAAATGTCTACAATTTAAATGCGTTTCTGATTATTGGCTGGCACATTTGCCTCAAAGCCTTTTGTAATCTAATTAACAGCAAAATAAATACCTAATTTAATTTTAACAATGCGAAGAACACAAACATATATATGTAAATATATTCGATGTATAATTGTGCAAGTGGTCGTGGCCGTGACCCAGACAATAACCTCCAGACAAATATATTACCTTAACCTGAACTACCCTTGAAACCATGCGGTACTTACTGCACAAGCAGAAAAACAAACGTATATTTGTATTAAAGAAGAAAGTTAATTGACACAATGAATCAATATTTTTACAATTTAGTTAAATACAAATCGATTTATGTGATTAACATATTGTTGAACCCAATTAAAATTAATATAGATGAAAATATTATAGAAAAAACATTACAATTTTGAATTATTGAACAATTGCAAATAGTACACGAAGGGAAATGTTCACATAAAACATATATTATAAGCATACATTTTCCAAAAAAATAATCAAGATATTCAGCCAAGAATAGGTTAGCAAAATGATATGGTTTTATAGGATTATAGATTATATATATGATTGTATATGATTATGGAAAAAAAAATATTATTAGGTTCTGGAATACATTTTATGATTTATTATTCATAATTCATGATTAAAATTTTAATACGTAGTGCCAAATATCCCAAGCCTCCAGATGGAAATACAAATCCAAATTATGTAGAACAAAGTGAAGAATATCGCATTTGAAATTAGTCAGTAGACAAAGGAAACGCACATTAAAAAAAAGGAAAAAAAACACTTCACTCTTTCTTTTGTCAAATGACACATTTTTCACTCACTTTTGGTTTTCTGACTGGAGCTACACGGTGCTTTTTCCCAACTGCCGTGAATTGCGTATTTAGAAAATTAATATGCAATAAGTAACATAAGCTATGAATAAATACTCATAATTCCGATTTTAATGATTAATGGTAAAATTTATGAATCCTATTCACAAGAAACCCTAGTAGAAATTTCGGTAGGGCCATGGTCATGAAGTGATCATGTCATTATTTGAGATGATCGGGATATGACGAGGCCCATAATGTCCTTGTAACGCAGGGTCCAGATCATGTACTAAACTCAGGCCATGATTATGTACTGATCGGACAATTCCCCATTTTATTATTTACCCGACAATTACCTTGTCAGAGCCCGAGCATAATTGGGTTTCTAGGGTTAAATCTCGATCATTGTCTGATGCTAATTTCGTTATGAGGAACACATAATGTAGCTATGATCGGGACCATTGACTATTTAGATAATGTAAACCCTGGTATGGTAAGCATGATAAGGGCATGCAAAGGCAATGATCATATTTTCTCTAATATGGCTTACCCAACGAAAACCCGATCATTTATCGATGGCGCATCGGGCAAATTTCTACTAGGGAATACATAATGATTTAGACTTTTGTTTCCATGAATTTTACATTTTTTTAGTATTGTATTTAATTCATAAATAAAATTATTCGAATAATATATGCTTTATAAACGTCTTATGCATAAATCATCAGTAAACAATTTTCTCCCTGTACAGAGAACTATAAAACAAATATGTAATTGTCAAGTTAAGAACTGATATTGGGAATACTCCCAAAAAAATATTTATGTTTTTAAAATCAGATTTAGAAAGTTATAAGATATTCGTAATTTACAGTTTTACTTCACTAAACAGCTCTACCCTATAACTTGTTGCTAGTGATGTGATTAATCGAAACTCAAATTTGAGACGAAATAGCCTCAATTTGTCCTTTTTAGATAATCTATAATGATACGAAAACGATAGGGTTTCCGATAAAAACGAACCAATCTAAAATGATATCATTGTTTTTGTCATTATAGATATCGAGATGATATTATAAATGGATTTATTTTCGATAAACAAATTTCATTTGTTCAGAAAATTTTATTTTTTTGACAAAAATTATAAAGAATACGCAATTAAATTTTCAAATACTTTGAGTTTTATATCTAAAATTTATCATTATTTTGTGGTCTTTAAAAATTATCGTCAAATGGTTTGTAGGGAAGTACCAAGTTACCCAGTCTGCAATTCGTTTCATATTGATGCGGGAACGATACGATATGTCGGAGAATCGATATCGAAGTTAGTTCGATCATCAAAGAGCTACGACATTTGCTTTGTCTATATCTAGTAAACGAAATTTTGTCCTCAAATATTCGGAGACCTCTGAGTGATATAGCGTGTTTTATCGTACCATTCTCGCTTGGTAGATTCGATTAGTCCGTGGAGTTTAATACGTATTGAGGTTCTCTATCAGTTTGATTTACTAATAATTCTCGTAATGAGAAAAATTCTTTATCTCCTTACGATATTTGCGTACATCTTAGAATGAATTGGATTATAATAAATCGACACCTCTTACGAAAACAAGCATGTTTCAAATTTTTATATAGACATTTTAATAAAAAATTTTGAAAAGTGTTTGTTTCGGTAAGAGGTATCGAAATGTATGAAAATCGTAACCGAGATTGAATGAATTCCCCGACATTTCGAAAAAGTTTCGACGCGATATTGAATTGAATGGCAAACTAGGAATTGCCTTATATTACTTAAAGAATTTGAGACGATATTTCGACAATATGGATTTCGAGACTCAAAAAGCACATTATGTGCATCATTATTCGGCGGAAATTCTTATATTCTTAGTAAGAGAATCACTAATTTTTTATCATAATCATTATTCACTGATTTACAAAGAAGATTTATCATTTACTGACAAAGACAATTCTTTTTATAATTTTAAGATAAATTAAAGTCTAAAAAAGAATTGTAGTTTAAAATAGAACTATATAAAAGCACTGTGTTTAGTTTTCATTTCGTCTCTTGTAAATTGATAAATTAACACCATTCTCTGATTTACAAAGAAAACTAATGATTTTTGAACAATTTAAAGTTATTTTTCAGTCACTAAGCTGAAATCTGATATATTTACATCAAAATTTTATCATTTCAACATAATTTTTAGTCCAAAGTAACTCTACAGAAATACTATTTCTGGTTTAAATTACTACATTCAACTTTTTAAATTCTTACCAATTTTTGATGTTTAAATTTTGATTTGACATTTTTTATTATATATTTTCTTTATTATGATGTATTGAAGTAGACATGACTTAAAATTTGTTGAAATCAACTCGATATCTATAACCACAACCACAAAGACATCGTACTATATTTCGGTTTTTCGAAAACACTATCATTTTCGTATCATTATAGCTTATCGAAAACGATAATTTCGGTCCAAAATCATTTTGATATCTTTTAATCAGACCATTACCCATCCCACACTCACAGTGTTGTCGTTGCAACGCGCACAGTCGCACACAAAATGCTTCGTCATCTTGAGAAAGATCCCTCGCGTAATATTACTCCACAGGATCTTTGTGTAGGTCGTCGTGATCTCTGCGCCCTTCGGTATGTGACGCGCCGCACGCACCGTGGCCATTTGGTCATTATCGAAGAAGTGAGATGCGTTCGGCGTACATTCGTGATTCATAACTGCCGTGAGCGGAAAAACGCCACGTAATAGAATCTCATGACCTGCAGTGCGACACGGCACCTCAAAGGCATTGGTGCTCAGGACACCGACAACGCGAAACAACATATCCATAAATGGTTTATCGGTGGTGGGAAAATTGCGAAAACACGTTGCCGCCTTAATAATTTCCTGCCGATAGCCACGCTCCGGGTTGGCCTGCATAGCCTGTATGAGTTCGCGCTGCTCTGCGGTCAGAAAGAAAACACGCACCGCGGTGAGAATGCGCAACGACATTGGATTAACGGCATCCGTTACACCCAAATCCATGGGTTGCCACTTGCGAAAGAGCTCACACTCTTCGCGATGTTGCTCAGAGTCGGCGCACGCATCGCACACGGGCAACGTACATTGATTGCGACACAAAAAGTCCTTGACCGCGAGCAGTCGATGACAACAGACGCACGTATTCAGCACTGAACCTTTGCGCGCCGTCGGTCCTATAATGATGGCGCTCTCGCGAAACAGTACTTCGCCCTGTTCAATGTCACGCGTCGCAAAGATGCCGCGACCGGCGACTTCGGAGTGCGCCAGCACCCAGTTCGGCTGCGCTGGCCGCAGGTCGCCCAGATGCAGGTCAATGAGGCGCGCGAGTTCGGCCGGACTGGCCATTGTCGGTTTTTTGGTTTGACGCTCGGTCAGACCGTGACCCTATTTTTTTCAGAATCAGCGTTAAACGTGGTGTTGCGGTTGACCGCTTTGTCACACGTTACGTCTATCCGTTGACCGTGTTTGCCGTTTGCCGCGCAACACTACTTTGGACACACGAGTCGCGCCGTCCGCTTCACGAATTCAACTGACAGCCAACGTATTCATGCTGAAGTGAAGAAAATTAAACGTAAATGAAAATGATGGCTTTTCAATGCGAGTTTTGCTCTGCTCCGCTCGTTCATAAATCGGATTTGCGTCCGGCGCACAGCGCTGCGTTGCGTTGCGTCCCGTCGCAGTGCCGCAGCGCCACCTGCTCTTGTCGAGTGCGAGACGATGTCTGGCAGCGGCGGCACAGTAGGTTAAGGGTGTGAATTAAAATGACATAAATTATTTATATTGAGCCATATTTTTATACTAAAAGAACTAAAAGAACTAAAAGAACTAAAAGAACTATAATAACTAAAAGAACTAAAAGAACTAAAAGAACTAAAAGAACTAAAAGAACTAAAAGAACTAAAAGAACTAAAAGAACTAAAAGAATTAAAAGAACTAAAAGAACTAAAAGAACTAAAAGAACTAAAAGAACTAAAAGAACTAAAAGAACTAAAAGAACTAAAAGAACTAAAAGAACTAAAAGAACTAAAAGAACTAAAAGAACTAAAAGAAATAAAAGAACTAAAAGAACTAAAAGAACTAAAAGAACTACAAGAACTAAAAGAACTAAAAGAACTAAAAGAACTAAAAGAACTAAAAGAACTAAAAGAACTAAAAGAACTAAAAGAACTAAAAGAACTAAAAGAACTAAAAGAACTAAAAGAACTAAAAGAACTAAAAGAACTAAAAGAACTAAAAGAACTAAAAGAACTAAAAGAACTAAAAGAACTAAAAGAACTAAAAGAACTAAAAGAACTAAAAGAACTAAAAGAACTAAAAGAACTAAAAGAACTAAAAGAACTAAAAGAACTAAAAGAACTAAAAGAACTAAAAGAACTAAAAGAACTAAAAGAACTAAAAGAACTAAAAGAACTAAAAGAACTAAAAGAACTAAAAGAACTAAAAGAACTAAAAGAACTACAAGAACTAAAAGAACTAAAAGAACTAAAAGAACTAAAAGAACTAAAAGAACTAAAAGAACTAAAAGAACTAAAAGAACTAAAAGAACTAAAAGAACTAAAAGAACTAAAAGAACTAAAAGAACTAAAAGAACTAAAAGAACTAAAAGAACTAAAAGAACTAAAAGAACTAAAAGAACTAAAAGAACTAAAAGAACTAAAAGAACTAAAAGAACTAAAAGAACTAAAAGAACTAAAAGAACTACAAGAACTAAAAGAACTAAAAGAACTAAAAGAACTAAAAGAACTAAAAGAACTAATAGAATTAACAGAACTAAAAGAGTTAAAATAACTAAAATAGCTAATAGCTAAAATAGCTAAAATAGCTAAAATAGCTAAAATGAATAAAAAAAAAACTAAAAGAACTAAAAAAACTAAAAGAAATAAAAGAACTTAAAAAACTTAAAAAACTAAATTTAAAACCGATAATAAAACAAAAATTTAATTTTTTAGAATAGAATACAAATTTTAGTTTTATAAATTACTTTATCAAAATTAATTTCAAACGACTGTAGTTCCAAATCAATATGGCCGAATATCCTCAAATTTTACAGACAGTAAGACAGTGAACCTAATCAGAGTAATGAGCCTAAATTACAATTTCAATATTTTTAATATGTTGACTATTTACGTGGTATCTATTTAAATGGTTTTTTTTTAGTTTAAAGTTACTTTAATTTAGATATGTGAGTGAAAAACTGGATCTTAGCAGTTGAGAAAACCGAAAAAGTAGTTTGTGTTTAAAAGCAATGAAAACTTTCACTTTTTATTACTTTTCTGTGCAGCAGGAGCAATATTTTATATACATTACAGAGGTACAGTCTGAAAGATTTTTTTTTTTTTTTTGAGATATACTTTAAGATTTTAAATACTTTAACTCCACGAATTTGAAGTTTTTAAATCGGGCAGCATTTAAATAGCAAAACTGAGAGTTTTAGAATATATAAAAAGCAAAGAGTATGAATTTTGAAATCGAAGCATTATTTAAGAAGCAAAGAGTGAGAGTTTTGAAATCGAACCAGCATTTTAAATGCAAAGAGCGAGAGTTTTGGAATTACTTGAGCAATTTAAACCCTGGTCGGCATTCATTTCTCTACTCTGTCTATATTTCATTTTAATTTATTATTATTTAAATATTTTTGTGCAAACACGTATCAAATTTGCTTCACTGTGCCGTACTGCCAGTATGGACTGGGTGGTGGGAGAAACAGGCAATGCGACCGTCGCTCTATGCCACGCATGTGACGTAGACGACGTATTTTGATGTGGTGTATATTGTGATGTTGTTATTGTGGTTTGTTGTTGTTGTTCTTCTTCTTTTTCTGGTTGTTCTTGTTATGTTTGTTGTTGCAAACGTGTTGGCCACAGTGATGAGCATATTGTTTGTGTGCGGTATGTGGCAACAACAATGTAAGTGGCACATATCCGCCCCGTCAAGAAGGCATTGATTTGCGATGGATGTTTGCTGACGTTCGGGTTGTTCAGCCTCCTCGCATACTCTACATGTAAAATTAACACAGACGTAGATGACATAAAACCAAATAAATATTAATAAAAAAAAATAATCTATTTTGACTGCAAAATACTTAGTATATTGCTTAATATTTAACTATGTCTGGCAAAAGAAAAATATCTTAACAAAATAGTTTAGTATTAGTGCAAAGATTAATATTTAAGGTTATTTCTGATCGCATAGTAGCACACATTAAATATAGTTTCTAGTAGTAAAACAAATAATAACAAAGTTCCAGTGAAAATAAAAGACAACAGAAAAAATTAATATATTCATAGAGTAGTAGATAAACAGTAGCATAGATTTATAAAAACAACAAAATTATATAAAGTAATATAAAAATTTCCAAGATAAATAAATTAAAACAAAATACATACAGAAAAATCCTCTTTTGGCATGAGGTTAATCCAACCTAAGTTTCACTGTTGAAATACATTTGTTGTTGTAACATCATGTCATTACAATTTACTTATTTGATTTTACTATAACCGAAATGTTAATCCACGCAAGTGTACATTCGGTTGCCGTAACCACATTATTGCATAAGTATTTCATAGCCGCGGTAGCTCAGTGGTTAGTGCCGAAAGGTCCCCGGTTCAAGCCTGGACTGGGGCTAACAACATCTTTTCATAGAAACATTTTTCTATACCGCGCTACCTCTCGTCAGTAAATGGC
Source organism: Dryomyza anilis (assembly GCA_951804985.1). Taxonomy (NCBI): domain Eukaryota; kingdom Metazoa; phylum Arthropoda; class Insecta; order Diptera; family Dryomyzidae; genus Dryomyza; species Dryomyza anilis. The sequence goes on from OX638130.1 coordinate 109,081,803, forward strand.
AAACCTACGAGAGTAAAACCATTGCCTATGAAAAGCTCTCACCCGCCGTTCGGATTCGGCAATAAACTGTAGGTCCCATCACTTTGAGTACAAATTTAACATGCACAGCTCAAAATGGTGAGAGAGCTCGGCCGAAGTTCTATACAGGACTGTAGCGCCACACTATTATATTATTATTATTTCATTCTGCCTACATTGGCATTCAGGCATTTGTTACGACAACTAAGTATCAACAAAATAAATGACAAACTATCAGCAGTTCGGCTTGAAGGTTACGACAACCTCATGCTCATTGACTTGGATGTTGCGACAAACTCATGCTGACATAATAGGAGGTTGCCACAACCGAAATAAGAGGTTGTTGCAAATACTTTATCAGTTGTTGTCGCAATCGAATAATTCGGTAGGGCCATTTAACTGGTTGCCGCAACAAATCAGTTTTCGGATACGGATGTCATAAGTAAAACGTTTCGGTATTCCGGTTTCAAGTTACAGGTTTCAAGTTTCCGGTTTCAAGTTACCGCATTTTTCCCATTTTTTTTTTAAGTTGAAATTTACTAAAGTAAAAATAGCTACAGATTTTTATTTTGTCATTTAATTTTTCAAAATGTTGTTATTAATCACCCCATTTTTCTAATTTATAATGATAGATAAGTTTTTTCCCACTACTTTCTATCCACTACTTTCTATCTATAGCGGGTATTGTGATTTGGTGGTTAAAATTTTAAAAAATATCAAAATAATCGAGAAATAAGTTTAAACATATATTAAAATTGTAATTATTATGACATTGCGTCACAGAACAGATTACCTGATCATATTTCCAAACATAATAATTTTTTTTTTATTTCCACCACCAAATTTTTTTTTTACTTTATAACCAATTTTCATGACTAGGTTATGTAAATTATATGCATTTCTTAAACACCTTGTATCTTAAACTGGGTGCAAAATTTGACATATATATTTTATTTTACATTTTCTTATTTTTTTCGAGTCATAGAATGAGCCCACGAATTATTGATATCGATGAACCAAAAACTCTGCATAAATATCTAAAGTAAGAAGTAGCCGCGGTAGCTTAGTGGTTAGTGCGTTGGACTGCGAGCCGAAAGGTCCCCGGTTCAAGCCTGGACTGGGACTAAGAACATCTTTTCATAGAAACGTTTTTCTATATCGCGCTACCTCTCGGCAGTAAATGGCAAACCTACGAGAGTAAAACATTGCCTATGAAAAGCTTTCACCCGCCGTTCGGATTCGGCAAACAAACTGTAGATCCCACCACTTTGAGTACAAATATAACACGCACAGCTCAAAATGGTGAGAGAGCTCGGCCTAAGTTCTTATAGGACTATAGTGCCAAACTATTATTATTATTTAAAAAGATACTAAGAAATACAAAAAGTAGTTCTAGAAATTGAAAAATTGTTGACATTGCAGTTTTCATGTCGAAAATCGTAATATTTTCCAAATCTTAAACCAAAGTTAAGGTTTTCTGAAGAAATCTCCACTTATGAAATTTTAAAATTGAAAAAAAGATTCCAAAAATCCTAAATTTGTCCCAAACTTAGTTTGGGCAATAATTGATTATTGGGTGAACTGAATTAGGAATTTAATTTATTTTTATATTTTACTGTTTTTTATAAATAGAAGATTTTGAAAAAGAAAAATAAATGAAAAACCTTATTTATTATTTGTCTCGATCTGAGTCAATGGCGTATGGAGCAAACCAATTCTCAGCTGACGATAATAGAAAGCATTATTAGTTTAGGTTGGGCGAGAATTGTCGAGAGTTAATTTTTGGAATTAATTGTATTCAGTTTTACTGTTAAGAATTATCTGGAGAGTGAATTATTGCAAAAGAATTATTGTTGGTGATTTAATTATAGTATTCTAAAAGGTACTAAACAGCTTTATATATCTTCAAATCTATAGTTACCTCATATTTAAAATATCCCACACAACACTGTAGCGCATTACAATTGCTTTCATAATTCAACTCTTCGTTGTCGTTGTTATGGTTTTTTTATATTTTCTTTTATGTTTGTTTTTTTTTTTTTTGTGTTATAGACATTGTTGCTATTTGTTTGCTGCTGTTTTCCTCGATTTCCCATTAATATTGCTGCTGCTGCTGCCTGCTACTGTGTCAATTTCGTTACTGTCTGTCAATACGTCATCGGAACTATACATGTTGATGTGATGTGATATGATGCGATTCTCTTCCATTCACTTTACTTTACTTTACTTAACTTAACTCAACTTTCTGTGTGATCGTCTGCTCGCACTTGTGTACTGTGCGTAACTATTAGGGATGTCAATAACAAAATTCAGGGAATTTGAGACTAATAAGTACTGAAAATTGTTTAATATATACTAAATTTTCAGAATTCAAAAAATTAATATACTAAAATTTGTTAAATTCACAATTACTATTGTTCCTTTAAACATTAAAAGCAGTGAAATAATTCAAAATTGACGTACACTAGAAAAAATATTTAATTGAAGTCAAATTAATTTTTGATAATTTAATTTATCTGAAGAAGAAATACGTAGAAGAAAAATTTTATTGATAAAAAAAAGTGTTATTGAATTACGTAAAAATATTCTTCGACCTGTATCATTCTCAAATTTTTATTTGGAGTTAATTTTGGTTAAATGTTTTTTTATTTATTATTATTTATTAATTAAGTCTGTCTCATTTTAAAAATGTTTTTTATTTGCAATTTTTATTTATTGTTTGCGAGATTAAATAATTTATTTTTCTGACAATTTCAATTATGCCACCAATAGATCCAAAAACAAATAATAATATAATATAATAGTTTGGCGCTACAGTCCTGTATAGAACTTCGGCCGAGCTCTCTCACCATTTTGAGCTGTGCGTGTTATATTTGTACTCAAAGTGGTGGGACCTACAGTTTATTGCCGAATCCGAACGGCGGGAGAGAGCTTTTCATAGACAATGTTTTACTCTCGTAGGTTTGCCATTTACTGACGAGAGGTAGCGCGGTATAGAAAAATGTTTCTATGAAAAGATGTTGTTAGCCCCAGTCCAGGCTTGAACCAGGGACCTTTCGACTCGCAGTCCAACGCACTAACCACTGAGCTACCGCGGCTAAAAACAAATACAGACTGTTTAAATCTTTTTAATAATAAATTAAATTTTAAATTATAAAGAATAGAACATTGATTTGAAAGTCGATACGACTTTGCCAAAAATCGAATTAAGTTCAAGTTAAATACATTATTTTCATATCACTTCAAATATTTATTTCACTAAAACTAAAATTTTTCATTGAAGAAAAAAATCATTTTCGCACTAAAAATTCAAATTTTTATTAAAAATTCAATTTTTCATTGAAATTTATTTTTTTTACTAGAATAAAGTTTTTCAATTAAAATTCTATTTTTTACTAAAAATTGAATTTTTCACTAAAACTTCAATTTTTCACTAAAAATTCAATTTTTCACTAAAAATTCAATTTTTCACTAAAAATTCAATTTTTCACTAAAAATTCATTTTTTCACTAAAAATTCAATTTTTCACTAAAATTGAATTTTTCACTAAAAATTCAAATTTATACTATAAATTCAATTTTTCACTAAAAGTTCAAATTTTCACTAAAAATTCAAATTTTTACTAAAAATTCAAATTTTCACCAAAAATTCAAATTTTCACTAAAAATTCAAATTTTCACTGAAAATATTCAAATTTTCACTAAAAATTCAATTTAACTATAAAAATTAAAATTTTCACTAAAAATTCAAATTATCACAAAAAATTCAAATTTTCACTAAAAATTCAAATTTTCACTAAAATTTCATATTTTCACTAAAAATTCATATTTTCACAAAAAATTCAAATTTTCACTAAAAATTCAAATTTTCACTAAAAATTCAAATTTTCACTAAAATTCAAATTTTCACTAAAAATTCAATTTTTCACTAAAAATTCAATTTTTCACTAAAAATTCAATTTTTCACTAAAAATTCAATTTTTCACTAAAAATTCAATTTTTCACTAAAAATTCAATTTTTCACTAAAAATTCAATTTTTCACTAAAAATTCAATTTTTCACTAAAAATTCAATTTTTCACTAAAAATACAAATTTTCACTAAAAATTCAAACTTTCACTAAAAATTCACATTTTCACTAAAAATTCAAATTTTCACTAAAAATTCAAATTTTCACTAAAATTCAAATTTTCACTAAAAATTCAAATTTTTCACTAAAAATTTAAAATTCACTAAAAATTCAAATTTTCACTAAAAGTTCAATTTTCACTAAAAATTCAAATTTTCACTAAAAATTCAAATTTTCACTAAAAATTCAAATTTTCACTAAAAATTCAAATTTTCACTAAAAATTCAAATTTTCACTAAAAATTCAAATTTTCACTAAAAATTCAAATTTTCACTAAAAATTCAAATTTTCACTAAAAATTCAAATTTTCACTAAAAATTCAAATTTTCACTAAAAATTCAAATTTTCACTAAAAATTCAAATTTTCACTAAAAATTCAAATTTTCACTAAAAATTCAAATTTACACTAAAAATTCAAATTTACACTAAAAATTCAAATTTTCACTATATATTCAAATGATCACTAAATATTCAAATTTTCACTAAAAATTCAATTTTTCACTAAAAATTCAAATTTTCACTAAAAATACAAATTTTCACTAAAAATTCAAACTTTCACTAAAAATTCAAATTTTCACTAAAAATTCAAATTTTCACTCAAAATTCAAATTTTCACTAAAAATTCAAAATTTCACTATATATTCAAATGTTCACTAAATATTCAAATTTTCACTCAAAATTCAAATTTTCACTATAAATTCAAAATTTCACTATATATTCAAATGTTCACTAAATATTCAAATTTTCACTAAAAATTCAATTTTTCACTAAAAATTCAAATTTTCATTAAAAATTTAAATTTTCATTAAAAATTTAAATTTTCACTAAAAATTCAAAATTTCACTATATATTCAAATGTTCACTAAATATTCAAATTTTCACTAAAAATTCAAATTTTCACTAAAAATTCAAATTTTCACTAAAAATTCAAATCTTCACTAAAAACTCAAATTTTCACTAAAAATTAAATTTTTCACTAAAAATTAAATTTTTCACTAAAACTTCAAATTTTCACTAAAAATTCAAATTTTTACTATAAATTCAATTTTTCACTAAAAATTCAAATTTTCACTAAAATTCAAATTTTCACTAAAAAAAATTCAAATTTTCGCTAAAAATTCAAATTTTCACTAAAAATACAAATTTTCACTAAAAGTTAAATTTTCACTAAAATTCTATCAAATATATTATTCAGCATATCCAGTGAATTTATATCTTTTTGAATAAAATCGCGGGATTCCGGAATTAAATAATGTCAATCATTGCCATCGCTAGTATATATGCGACATAACAACACATTACATGTGTTTTTACAAAAAGAAAATAAAATAATAAAAAAAAGTAAACAACAAAAAAAAATGACACAATAGCACTACCAACAGCTAATGAATAAATTCCATTTGTAAGCGACTCAAATTCACTTAACTAAACGCATAGCAACGCACAATTGATTCATGTCTTTCGTATGAATTTCTAACTGAGTAATAAACCAAAATCAACAACAAAAAAAAAACAAAAACATCAACAAAATCCACATGCAGCACTTTGGCAGCCATAATCAGAACATGGCCAACTAAATAATGAATAAAAAAAAAAACAAAAAACAGCAACAAAATGAACACCAAAAAACTAAATCGCGCGCAAAATCAAAAAATTAATGCGAGCTGCAGCTGACGCAAAGCGGCCCCCCTATGCGTTACAAGCCATAGCAACAAAAACAAGAAGAACTGCACATTCATCTCTGTCCTGTCTGCTGTCTGCCCCAATTGCTTCCAACAGTCATCTCCATCTCTTTCATTCTCTTCTGCCCCCCCTGCGCCAAGTCACAGACACCTCATCAAAAAGTCTCTACATTATTTGCGCATCAATAAATCTTTGCTGCAATGAGTGTCCGACCGACATGCAGCATGTTTTGGCTCAACTGCAGCAATAGCAAACAGTGGTAGCAATAGCAACAACTGCGGCGAGACCAACGCGACGTATACGCAACAGTCGTTGTAATACACGTTGCGACTGTGACGTCATTTTGTTTGTCGATTTGTCTGTCTGTAGTTGGTGATGGCAACAGTTGACAGTGGTCTGATTTTAAAAGCTATTTTAATTTGTTTTTGTTTTTACAAAAAATTATTTTAAAAATGTTGTTGTATAAACAAATCTAACGTGTCGTATGAGCATCATTGCTTAAAATCTAGTTAAAATTTAAGGGTTTACCCCAGACAACATATATGGCAGCATCGAGACAGTTTTGAAAAAAATGTTGACATATTTAAAACAGACTAAGGCGAAGTTTGTATCACAAGCTGTCTGTTTTAATGCCCTTCCCAAAATATGCCGTAAATATGCTATTAAAATTGCATAAAATTTCACAACCTGCAATTCCCAAACATGCACTTCCCAAATATTCCATTTATCTGTGTGTTTGCCGGATATATGTCGAAAATAATCCTGAGAAATGCCAACAATTTTGTCTTTGGTTGCAAAAAGTGGTCAATCTTCATTATTTTCTTTTATTATTTTTATAATATTTTTAAATTACTCTTCGATTAGTACCAAAATAACACATATCCGAAGTAGACACACTGAAAGATCACATTTTTATGGATAAAATATACAATGTGTCATTTTCAAAATTATATTCCAAAATTAAACTGTCAATATTTTGCTTCCATAACCAATCAAGTTCATAATCAATCAAGAAAACTAAATTTGAAAAAAATGTTACTGTTTGAAATTAAATTTTACTTATATCGAAACGATGCAGACATCTGAAAGATTTTAATAAAGATTAAATTTTCTTACAAGAAAATACTATTTTTATACCCTACAAGAACAGTGAAAGGGTATATTTACTTAAGTCATCCGTCTACAGCTCTGAAGAACCTATGCCGAGCTCTCTCTCCGTTTGTACTGCATAGGAAAAATATTTGTGTAAATATAGCAAAAACGAGTAGGGAAAGTTAGGTCACATGGGTAAGTTCGGTCGCATGGGCCCGACTATGTAATACCCTACACTTTGGTGGGGATATTAATGTGAGAAATTTAATTGTATACCTACCTTTTAAAGTTCTTAGTTATGCTGAACATTCTTACACTCAGAATATTATGTACATATCAAAAATTTACGTCGTATATTCCAAGAATTTAAAAAATTTACATAAAAGTAAAAAAGAAAATCAAAAAATGTTGAAAAATAAAGGTGCGTCGACCAATTTGGCTTTTTTCCAATGACAAAACTAACACTTGGCTAAAAAGTATTGAAACGATATTTCATAGTAGTCTAAGCAGTATTTCTCAAGTTAGACAGCAACACAGACGGACATAGCTAAACGGACTCAGGTGGTGATGCTGATCAAGAATATATATATATATATATATATATATATATATATATATATATATTATATATATACTTTTCCATACCGGCCACGCCTACTAAGGGGTGTTACAATATCCGCACAAAGAGTAATATACCCAGTATTTAATAGGTGTAGAGTATAAAAATTGTCAATACAATTCATTTTTAATTGTTTCGTCGCTGATACGACATTTAATTGTATTTATTAATAATATATTAAATAATAAATTAATTGAACAAAAATTAAAGGATATTAACACACCCGATGATTTTTTTTTTTTTTTGTTTATTTGTCATTTTTATTTATTTTATTTTCTGTTTATTTATATTTTTATTTCATATTTATTTATTTTATTTTACTACTTACTACTTTTGGTTCGAACTTTGAACGACGTTCACAAATAAACGAACAAAATATCAAAGTCATGATATACGCACGTTGTACGGAAAAGCGACCCGAAGAACCGTATAGGCAAACACGCGTTGCGATGAACCAAAGTAAAATATTATCGGCAAAAGAGTACATGTAATACTGTGCAGTGAATTTAAAACTGTGTGCGGCTGTAAAACTGTGTAGTGCCTCTAAAACTATTGGTTGGTATATATACTATACATTCATATATTTTAGCATATAAAGTAACACTGAAACGATTTAGTTTATACTATGAAATAATTCGTAGTAGCCTTGAACTGCGAGCCGAAAAGTCCCCGGTTCAAGCCTGGACTGTGGCTAACAACATCTTTCATAAAAACATTTTTCTATACCGCGGTACTTCTCGGCAGTAAATGGCAAACCTTCGAGAGTAAAACATTTGCTATGAAAAGCTCTCACCCTCCATTCAGATTCGGCAATAAACTGTAGGTCTCACCACTGTGAGTTCAAATATAATACGCACAGTTCAAAATGGTGAGAGAGCTCGGCATAAGTTCTAATAGGACTGTAGTGCCAAACTATTATATTATTATAAATAATTCGTATATCCAATCAAATATATTAATAGAATTAATTACATTGTATCAAATTATCTCAGTATATTGACGTTCAATATTTGTTTGTGTGTGCGTGTTATATGTATTCAAAGTAGTTTAGTACCAAATCCGAACGGATGTGAACTTTCTATAGGCAATGTTTTACTCTCGTAGGTTTTCACAATTGCATAATTACGGTGCCGGATAAAACCAACCAAAAATTCGGAAAATTCTACTAAAATAAAAAAAAATCGTTTATTTTAATACTCTCAATAGCTTCTAGGTACTACATCGAAAGCGAAAATATTTTTTTCAACTTCGATTTCGATGAATAACATAATAATTTTTTTTTTTCAATATATGCAATTTTACAAAAAATCATTTCCTTGAGGTTCGTTGCCCTTACTGGGCGCAAACTGTGACACTTGGATCAATAAGCAATATCAAAGTCAAAGCAGGAGTATTAAATAAAATTCGTTAAACGTCCTTTTGGTGGGCATTTAAGGATGGCCATAATAATAATAGTTTGGCACTACAGTTCTATAAGAACTTAGGCCGAGCTCTCTCACCATTTTGAGCTGTGCGTGTTATATTTGTACACAAAGTGGTGGGACCTACAGTTTATTGCCGAATCCGAACGGCGGGTGAGAGCTTTTTCATAGGCAATGTTTTTACTCTCGGAGGTTTGCCATTTACTGCCGAGAGGTAGCGCGGTATAGAAAAATGTTTCTATAAAAAGATGTTGTTAGCCCCAGCCCAGGCTTGAACCGGGGACCTTTCGGCTCGCAGTCCAACGCACTAACCACTGAGCTACCGCGGCCATAATCATGACTTTTATTGTAATTTTTAATCTTTTTTAGAAATTTAGCGGATATTGGAGAAAAAGGCGTGGCATATCCCATACAACCATAAATTAAAAAGGCTATAACTTCTGACATTCTAGGAGTATAGTTATAAAAATGAAAACAGAGGATCATATTTATAATTTTAATCACCATGTAGAATATGTGCGTGATTGGAAAAATGGGCCAAAACTTAAAAAAAAGCTAATATGTAGATTGTAGTTGTGATTGGATAAAGGGAAACCTTCAATAAAAACAAAACATGTCGGACATATTACGGAGATTTGCGTACACGTTCACTTTAAAAATTTTATATATGGGCCATTCCACACCAAATCGACCAAAAAAAAGTTAAATTTGAGATTTTACCTTTTTGATTTCAATAAAATTTGGGCAACTGATAAAGGGATACGTACTGACCATTATTTTCGCCCACTACTTCCAGAGGTACAGTGGCTCAAAGTTACAAAAAATGGGCAAAAATCACTTTTGTATTGTTGTTCATATTTAAATATAATAGTGAACACAATGGTTTTCAGTTTATGATTTATGAGCTAATTGTTTATAAAATTCCCATACAAATATTTTGGTTTCTATGTAAAATGTGTAATCTATATATAAATATGAAAATGAAGTTAAAAAAATACTTGTTTATGTCTATATTTATAAACCTAGACAAGATATTTTCTCAAGTGAGCATATTTTCTATAGATCTTGTAATAATTAATTAACTTTTGGATTTTTACAATTTTTGAAAATTTGTTCATGTAAAAAATATCAACTTTTAGCTCCACAACCCTTAAAGATATAATCTTCGATTTCAAAACTTAAGTTCTTTTAAGAATTTTTTATACAATACTTTAAAAAAAATTTAAATCAGTTGATTGGTTTCCAAAATAATGAATTTCATCAGATTTTAGAGCGTTTGGGCACATTGTATGACATAGGCATTTACAAAAACTTTGCACGTGCGAAGCTGTGTAAGGGTCCAGCCAGTGTTGCATGAAGTAAAAAAGCATTTTTTACAAAATTCAAGTTTTATTAAGAGTAATATAAAGAAAAAAAAATCTATTTAAAATTAGATTCAAAAATTAATTTATAATTTTAAATTCATTTAAACATTTTTTGCACACTGTACTTTGATGACATAATTTTACGATCAAGTATTAAATTTTTCACAGTTCATTTAATGTCGTTGTTATGCCATTTATTTTATGTTCCTCTTGTGATAAATTTTTACTTCTTATTTATGTCTGCGGTTATATTTTTAAATCATGCGAAATTTATGTATTTAATATTGTTTTAAGCATTTCGATTAGTTTTTCATTTTATATACCTTTTGCAATTAAATCAGAACTTTTCAAATAATTTATTGTTTTTAAAATATTTTTTTTTATATTATAATATATTTTTCTAAATATTTTAGAAAATAATTATGTAAAAAATCAAATATTCAACTTTTCATTTTGCACAATGAACTAATCATATTTTCTTTAAGTACTATAAATAATATTATACTATTAATATTTTACCATTATTATTTTTTTTTTCTTTTAAATAGTACTACCTCCCCTTAAATATCATTAACACACATTTTCTAGCATGCTATCAATCATTGTATTGTAAAACACATTAATTTACATGCGACCAAATGTATTTATCGCATGCGATTTTCATTTGCATTAATTACTTTATAGCATGTAATATTTATTAATTATAAATTTGAATTAGCTACTAATATTTTTAAACATTAAACAACAAACTTGCAAGCAAGAAATCACTATATATCTCATGTGATTAAAAATCGTAAATGAAAATATGTCTAGCTTCAGTGAGTGTGCATGAGAGATGTGTTGTGTAAATGAATGATATAAATATCTCAATAAATGACGTTGTATTTGTGACTCTTTAATTTATTATTGACGAAAATATTTGTAGTGTGGTTGCCTGGCACGTGTCTCAATTGGGCAAAGAAAATTCAAAGAATTGCTGAAATTTTGATAGAATTTTGGTAGACAATGTATAGATATTTAGGGTGTGTGCGAATTCGACTAAATTGCTGAATAAACAAAATTTATCGGTTTTTCATTCGATCTCCATTTCGTAACCGGTAATTGTTAAAGTCCGTAATCAATCGATTATAATATATCTGTTTGCTCTCATCCAATATAGTCTGCTCGATAATTTGCTAAATTGAAAATTCAACACTACATTACCGACAAAAATTTAGTTTAGTCAACGATTTAGTCAAATTCGCACACACCCTTAAAATATGTAAAATTTAACGAATATGAGATAATTTTAGAAAATTTAAAATTAACCTAAATATTAAAATCTATTTGTTGTCAATGTCAGTATAATGTCAGTGTATTTATTTTCAATTAATTCAAGTCAAATATTTGTTGAATATAATGTAAACCTTTTTTTTAAGTGACGCACGTCTCTTACGAAAACCCACACGTTTCAATTTTCTTACGAAAAACGGCACATTAAAAAATATTTCTTTCAAACAAGCATAAGTTTATTTTATCCACGGAAAGAAACAGTAAATTAGTTAAGCCACAAACTGATTCTCATTTTCTCCACGAACAGAAGCATAACTTCATCTTTCCCACGAATAGAAACTCATTTATATTTTATCTACGAACAAAAGCACATGTTTAATTTCACCACGAATAAAAGCATGTGTATTTTCGATACAGATATCCCAATCGATAATTTTGTGGGTAAGAAGTCAGAAAATGTTAATATTGAAGGTGGTGGTGTGTTATGATCAAATTTGTTGATTTATCATTGATGACATGGTTTCTTCAAGGTGTGTCATTATCATTTTTTGATGATACTGTTCCAATGAGTAATAGATTCACATCCAGGTCCGTCATTGGAACATTTTTTTATGAAATTGTTCCAATGAGCATATAGATACACTTGGAGGTGCGACTTGGTCATTGGAATTTTTTTTGGAAAAATGTATTCCATTGGGATTTGGCCAATCAATGGCAAATGAATGAATATCAACACAAGTGGGTTCTGGCCAAATTATAAAGGAACACAATTTTCCAAAAAAAAATGTCCAATGACACAAGTGGGTTCGGCCAAATCCCAAAGGAACACATTTTTCCAAAAAAAATGTCCAATGACGCAATTAAATTCTGGCCAAATCCCAAAGGAACAAATTTATCCAAAAAAACAAAAAAGTCCAACGACGCAAGTGGGTTGTGGCCAAATCCCAAAGGAACAAATTTTTCAAAAAAATTTCCAATGAAGCTACTTGCTTCTGAACAAATCCCAAAGGAACCAATCTATCCAAAAAAAAAAAGTTCTATGACACAATTGTGTTCTGGCGAAAACCTAATGGAACAAATTTTTCCAAAAAAATGTCCTATGACACAAGTGTGATCTGACCAAATCCCGAAGGAACACTTTTTTCCAACTATGTTTGCTCCTGTGCATAAAACAGTCTACTGGTATAACTTTCTTAAAGAGATATATATGCTTTTATTCTTGGTGAAATGATATATGTGCTGTTTTTCGTCGCTAAATGTAAAAATGTTTCTTTTCGTGTCCAAAATAGTGTTATGCTTCGTTTCTTCAAAATTTCCCATGTCCTAACGTTTCCTTCTATTTTTTTTAATTCAATATCCACAAATGTTTTGTTTTTTACCAATATCTATGAAAAATTCTGCCGTTCAGATTTGGCATTACACCGTAGGTCACACCACATTCAGTACAAATATAACACGCACAGCTCAAATGGTCTAACTTCTATAAAATAGTTCATCAAAATTGTGACTAACCGATTTTACAGCGTTTTAGTAATATATAACGTGAACACGAAAGGTTCAAATATTTTATGTAGGTACTATAAATATGCATTGAGATATTTAAAAATCTAGATGATCTTTTTGAATTGGAATGTCTCCACTACATATATTTTTTTGAAAACATAAACACAAAAACTATGTCAAAATTAATGGCCTCACACAGTGCAAAAGCTGCTGGATTTTCAAAATGAATTCGGGTAAAACTATTTTTAGAACAGAAAATCCACACACGTTCATACAATGAACATTTTATGATATTTTTCTTTGATTTTTTGAAATATTTGTGTAAAACTACACGGACAAATAATGTATTATGAAGAAAATGGGCATTTCCAGAAAAACGTCAACCACGACCGAAAGATTCAAAATGATCAATTTCCTTCGAGATATTAAAGTTTTAAACGTACAAATGTCCTGGTGGGGCGACTGCAACTTCGAAAAATTTAATTATTATTATTTTTCTATATTCCTTGAACTACTTTTTCACACCCAGAATAGAGATTTGTTGCAACAACCAACTCTTTGCCCAAGCAACTTATTCGGTTCTCTCAACCGCTTAGTCGGTTGTTTTTGTCAACATGAAAAGAGTTGTAGTTTGTACTGCAACCAATTTCAAACTGTTTTAGAACAATTTAGTACAGATTTAGAACCATTAGGAGTGTGTATAGACTAATATAGCAATTCCGCCAGCCAATTTGTAAACCATTCGATTTAACCGAATGAAGTTAGTTGGTACAACTAAATTTTTATTCTTGCAAACCTCATGGCAATAGAGGATTTTTCTGTGTGCACTTAAAATATAAATCAAAAGATGATCACAAATATTAAACCATTGTTTGAATAAATTGCTAAGAAGTTTTTCCGTGTTGAATAAACATTAACTTACCGTCGGATCCTGACAACGAGCACAGGCGCATACAAAATTCTTCGTCATGCGCAAAAACAATTTCCGCATCAAAGTGCCCCACAATAACTTCGTATAGGTTATCGTAATCTCGGCGCCCTGCGGTATAAATGCCGTGGCAGTTACCTCAATCTCATTAGCCGACAGATAATGAAATGCAGCATTCGGCATGCACGAGTGATTCATGAGACCAGAGAGTGGATAAAGAGCACGCTGTTGCGTCTCATTGCCTTCCACAGTGCTACGTCCCTCAAAGGCATTCGTATTAATAACACAAACAACGCGATGTAGATACTTTAATACCTCAGGATCTTGTGGAAATTGCTGAAAAGAGGCGGCAGCTCGTTCAATCTCAGCAACATAATAACGATCGGCATTCGCCTGCATCGCATAGAGTAACCGCCGCTGCGGTTCGTCGAGAAGTAAGCAACGCATTACCGCAACTATACGAAGTATATTCGGGTTATTGTGCGTTAAATCGACGGGTTGCCATTGACGTAGTAGTGCGCACTCTGGAGCATGTGCGGCAGACTCAGAGCAGGGCGTGGCACAAACAGGCAGAGCACAGCCAGCGGGACAGAGTGCTTCGACATCAGTTTCGTCGTTGGTTGCAATCTTACGATAGCACACGATGCAGGTATTGAGTGTTTTTGATTTTTTGTGCGCTGTCGGTCCGACTAGCAATGTACGTTCGCGAAAGAGCAGCTCTCCCGGTTGAATATCGCGACGCGCAAAGAGTCCACGTCCGGAGATGGGCGATTCGCAAACTTGCCAATTGGGGTTGTCGCATTTAAGGTCGTCCAAATGCAAATCGACGAGGCGCGCGAGCTCTTGTGTGGTTATCGCGAGTGGAGGTGTTAATTCGTTAGCGGACATATTGCTCAACAGGTTTCCAGATTATTTATAAATAGTTTTGTATTACTTATTATTATAATTTTTTACAAAATTTACATTTAATCTAAAATAAAAAATATTATGAATAATTTTCCTTGGCACAATTCTTCATTGAGACAATTCTATCATCCAAAGACAATTAGTCGGCAAGACAATTTTTAAACCCAGCAATACTGAAAGAGTATATTCACGTCCATAGGACACCATATATAGACGGAACACAATGGATAAACTCCGGTCTAAGTGGTCGACAACACAACGATTGCCGACACCTCAAAACCTAACTTAACCATATTCTTTTGTGTATCCGTTTGTAACATCAGGGAAATATGATCGGTATAGAAAAAAACAATATTCTTGATCAGTATCACCTTCTGAGTCGATTTAGCGACATCAGTCTGTATGTCCATCTATATATTGAAATTATATTGTCACTGACATGCCAAAGAGCCGATTGTGCATTTTAAAAATACTGGGAAATCAAATTTTAAAGTGTGAAGTGCTTTAAAACTTAGTAAAAAAAGTATTTTTATTCCTAATTTGTTTGTTATTTTGGTTTATACATCAATTATCATAACGTATATAAAATATCTTTGGATTTGGACAACTTTTATATGTTTATAGTGATATAACGGCATTCATTGTTTGTTTTTAAAGCACCAACCGAATGGCATCATTATTTAAAAATAATTTTCCAAATATTAATTTGCCATTTGTTATTTGCATGAAAAAAGTTTGGTAAAATATTTTTCAATAATGATGCCAATCGCTAGATGCTTTAAAAACAAACAACAATGTCTTTACACCACTATTTTATCTTGCGCCAATAAAGAGTTATAGCAAAAAACGAAAATATTCGAAAAATTTAAAATCTTGTCATGCCAAAAGGGCGAATCATTTCGATTTTTCGCGATAACTTTTCATTGGTACAAGATAAAGTAGTTATACAAAGACATTAATTGTTTGTTTTTAACGCACCTATCGAGTGGCATCATTATTTAAAAATAATTTGCAAAACATTTTTCTTGCAAATGATAAAAATTCGAAAAAATATTTTAAAATAATGATGCCAATCGATAGGTGCTTTAAAAATGAACAATTATGCCTTTACACTACTATTTTATCTTATACCAATAAAAAATGATGGCAAAAAAATGAAAAGATTCGCCCCTTTTGGCACACACAGAAAAATCCTCGTTTGGCATGAGGTTGCAAGAATGAAAAAGTTAGTTGTGCCAACTAACTTCATTCGGTTAAATCGAATGGTTTACAAATTTGCCGGTGGAACTGCCATATTAGCCTATACACATGAAGTATTATTCTATACACACTCCAAATGGTTCTAAATCTGTACTAAATCGTTCTAAAACAGTTCGAAACTGGTTGCTGTACAAACTACAACTCTTTTTATTCTGACAATAACAACCGACTAATCGGTTGAGAGAACCGAAAAAGTTGGATGGGCAGAGAGTTGGTTGGCGCAACAAATCTCTATTCTGTGTGCATGAAAAGATTTTCAATTTTTCGAATTCACCCTTTTGGTTTTGACTTTTGTGGCTAGAAATATCAACAAAAAAAAAACACACTAATTTTGGCACAGTATACTTGAGGAAAAACTACATTTAAAAAGCTAAAAAAAACGTAAATGTCAAAATTTCATATTCGCCCCTTTGGCAAAATAGTGCCGATATGTAAGTCATGGTTGGTAATTCTTTGGGACAAATGTTTAAAGAATAATTTTTTTAAAAAACATTTGTAGAGTGGCAAATTATGTAGGAAATTATGGAGATTTGTAATGCGGAAGAATTATCTAAGTTTATATTCTAAGAGATAAATTGTCTCGAGAAGATATTCTGTGCAAAAAATGAATAATATGATAATATTTTCACAATCAAATAATGTTTAATACGGGTTGAGTTTAATATTTGCAATATTTATACCGTTGAATTTTCTATATTTTCTCTTATAAATTTCAAATTAATTTAATTAACAAATAATATCACTATTTGTGTCGTTATAGTATCGACATGCTTCGGAAAAAAATTTGTTTCAAAATTTTATATGTTTGATAAAAAGTTTTTATTTAAAGAACACAACACATTTACGAAGTTTTCCTTTCGTGTATTAAATTTGGATAAATAATTTGATTTTATTTGTTATCTTGCATAAGCTTTCTCACTTCAACACTGTTATGTATTTTCACCAACCGCGCGTCGACAGAGTTGAATCGCAACTGGGCCAGCAAAGATGTCTGTTTTTTTTTTATTTTTTTTTTTATAATGTCCACCGGATTATCACGCGTGCTCAGCACGTTACAGCGCATCGCCGTTTCTATGTAAATTATTTCCGAATTTTAATCGGTCGAGAAGCCAAACTGAGTGTCGTCATTTTGTTTTATTGACTTGGCGTAAGACTGTTAAATACGTTTTTTTGTGTTAATTGGACACTCTATTTATTTTAAATTTATTTCTAATTAATATAATTCTTTATATTTATTACAATTCTTTATATTTAAATACTATTAGAATTTTTTTTTAAAGTTTTACATTTTTAATTTTTTAATGCACAGCAATTTGACTGTCCCCCAAAGCTCACAATGTGTTTAAAATGTTTTTGTAGTTGTCTTTTTTCTTGACTTTGATCTTATTTTATTTGCTCTTAATTGTTGTGCGATTTTTGACAATAGTTTGTTGCGGTTCTAAATGATTCGCACAATCGCAAGAATTTGACCGCCAAATCTACGCAACCAAGCGACGACACACTTAATGGACCGTTTTTAATTGTTTTGTTGGCGACAAATACTTTTTTTTTATTTATTAGTACTAAGTTAATTCCTATAATCATAACACCCACATATTGCAAATTTGCGTTTCGCCTAAAATCATGTAATTCTAGTAGAAACTCACCATATCAGTGTGTTGCTTATATTGTTGGGAAATGTTTAAAATACAAATGCCGAAGACAAAAATGTCGAAAACAAAATTTCGAAAAAAAATGTTCGAGAACTAAAAATGTTGAAATTTAATATGGCGAAAAATACTGCAAAGTAACTAAAATAGTTTTTTTTTAAACAATAATATTTAAGTACCTATAATAAAATACAAAAGATAAAGATATTAAAAAAAAATCCTGTCGCACAGTGGGACAGCGAGTACCTAAAGTTGGCGAAAACCTCAAAAGTCAAATTGACCTCAGAGATTATTTTTTTCATTGTATCGCAAATTAAATTTTATACAATGTTGCATTACTCAATTTATATCATATATATTCAAAATTTCCCTACACCCTCTCAAACAAAGACAAATTGTCGAAAGAATTGCAAAAAAAATATTGTCGAATTTGTGATAAATTTTTTGAACCGTTTATTTTAAAAACCGTTTATTTTAAAAACCGTAAAAACTAAAGACTGCGTCGAATAAAATTGTCCGTTACATATCTTCCCATAATGTGCTATTGCAAGATTCAAATTAAAAAAATTTGATCATAGTAGCTCTGAATTAAATGGCAGAAAATAATTTGTGTCAGTTATAGTCAATACAAAATTTATTTAACGCGAAAATGGCAAACGAAGTGGAAGTGCGAGAAAATATAATTAAAATTTTTCAAAAACAACCTAGTTGGTCTTTTAAAAAAATTGCCAAGGAGGTAGGGGCTAACCCTAAGACCATTTCTCGCGTTATCAACCGCTTTAAGGAAGACCTGAGTATTGATCGGAAGAAAGGTTCTGGTAAAAAAAAGTCCCACATGATCGTGAAAAGTCGAAGAAGGTTGTGAATATTTTAAAGAAAGATCCAAGCATATCCGGAAGGAAATTGGCGAGAAAGGCGGATTGCTCAGAATCTTTCGTGCGCAGGACTAAGAAAGAAACTGGGCTGAAGACGTACAAGGTCCAAAAAGTTCCAGATAGAAATGCCGTCAAGAATGAAACCGCAAAACAACGAGCTAAAAAGCTGAACAAACATTTTTTTTTAAATTCGATTGCTGCATAATGGACGACGAAACTTATGTTTTAGCGGACTTTTCTCAGCTACCTGGACAGGAATTTTATACAGCCGATTCTCGAGGAAATGTCGCTGAAAAATTCAAATAAAAAAAAATGACAAAATTCCCAAAGAAATTCCTTGTTTGGCAGGCAATTTGCAGTTGTGAAAAAAGGAGCAGCTCATTCGTGATATCGGGTACAATTAATAGCGAAATATATGTGAAGGAATGCTTGCAAAAGAGATTGCTTCCATTTTTACGCCAACATGAAGTGTCCACATTTTTTTGGCCAGATCTCGCTTCATGTCACTACAGCAAAACGGCCTTAGAGTGGATCCAACAAAATGCAGTGATTTTGGTGCCTAGAGAAGCCAATCCACCAAACTGTCCAGAACTCAGGCCGGTTGAGAGATACTGGGCTTTAGTAAACAGGGAGATGAAGACAACAAAAAAAGTTGCCAAAGACCTTCAAGATTTTAAAAGAAAGTGGTCTTCAGCAGCTGTGAGGGCGTCGGACA
This sequence comes from Dryomyza anilis, assembly GCA_951804985.1. Lineage (NCBI taxonomy): Eukaryota > Metazoa > Arthropoda > Insecta > Diptera > Dryomyzidae > Dryomyza > Dryomyza anilis. The sequence goes on from OX638130.1 coordinate 109,101,235, forward strand.
CTACCATTACAACATTAATGGAAGGGGTTCCGGAAAAATTAAAACTTTTTATTAAAAAATATTAATTTCTGGTTTTTTATATTTTTTTTTTAAATCTAAAAATAATTTGCAAAATAAAATATTTTATTCTATAAAAATTCGATTACTAGATTTTTTCATTTTTGTAGCGGACAATTTTATTCGTCGCAGTCCTTATTTATTTTTTGTAATGCAGTCATCTACATCTGGTATCTATAATGTTTTTGCAATATTAATGTTTTAGAAAAATTTCATACTTTAGAAAGAAAAAAATGCTGGAGTAAATTCACTTTTTTTATTATTTTGAAATTATTTTTCATTTACAAAGAAGAAAACAAAAACGTTCCGGGCACGCTCCGGCAAAAATGATTATATTGTTCCTTAGTAGACATATTATATTTTTCAAAACACCAATGAAAATTTTGTCTTTTTTTGCATTTTTGGAGTTATTCACATTTCAGCGATCGACCATTTATACTAATATTAACAATTTCAACAACTTGTCCAATCAAGATGAAAGTGAATTATATCAACGAAAAACTGTTTATTGCAAAGTTTCATCACTGTAGCTCTATTAAATTCTAATATATGACATTTTGTACCATTTTCTTATATGAGAGGTACCACGCCCACTTGTCCAATCAAGATGAAATTTCGAGAACTGCATTATATTAACGAAAAAGATTCTACTATAAAGTTGCATCACTGTAGCTCCCGTAATTTCCAACATATATCAATTTAATCATTTCAATTATATGGGAGTTACCACGCCCACTTTTAAAAACCTTTATCTTAATGTTGATTATTAAATTTTCATACAATATTAGTCAATCCTCATATTTATTTTTCTAAAAATAACACAATTTGAGCTTTTCGCTAACTTTTGGTACTCCCTGCCCCACTATGCGTCGTAGCAAAAATTCGAATCTTCGCAACGAATTCGAATTTTTAATGGATCCGTGCGGAGATTTTTAAATATGACGCCTTCAAATACCATATTGCAAGTTAGCTCGAACATTTATAATTAATCTAGAAAATGTTTACTTTTATTAAAGATTTTCTTTTAAGGACATAAAATTTGTAGTTAAAGAATAATGACCCTTGGACACATGTTCAATAGGGTGGTTCAAATTCACTTTTTTTGAACTACAAGTCAACGTACCTCAAATTATGTGAGGGAGTCCCCTTCGTAACATCTTGGCCAAATTTCAACACCTTACGATTATTGGAAGACGGTGCTACACGTTCATATGTGTTGGCGATCTCCGAACAAATCTTGAAAATTTGTATTTTCATATCGCAAAAGATCTAACAAAAGATCTAATGATTTACCTTTAATTTGATATACCACTTTCTTACACCAGTTGCAATATTTAATTAAATTTTTTAAATTAACTCAAATGCGCCACTCCATACAAATCAACAAAAAATAACAAATTTTCCAGGACTTTCTCTTAAACCGCTATATCTTTTATAGTGTCAGGACAATTTTGTTGCATTATAGTCCATTTAAAAGGAAATTAAAATAGCTTTAATTTGATATATATATATTGATGAAATTGACGAGGTATATAAAAAACATATACATTTATTTGTTACTTGCGTATTTTATATTGTCATGTCCTTAATGTCCTTCATAAACAAACTCAGGACATAATGTCCATATGGAACTTACTGAATTTATTAATACTATTATCATTACATATAGTTATCATCGTGATAGGACAATACAAATATTGAAGATTTCTTTGGTGATCGCCAACACATATGCCCGTGTAGCACGCGCAAGCCAGTAACCGACTTCTGTTAGTTGCCATAGCCTCTCCTACACAATTCCTAGTCTCACCTTCGCGTTGGTGAACCCTGTTAACCCGAGCAACCAGCTGAAGATCGGGTTTCAACCCCGGTGGGAGGTTTGGTCGGGGACAAACGAGACAGGGATATTGGCCCTCCAAAATGGGGGTTGTGCGTTAGGCTTGTGACCCGCCATATAAAAAAGCTGATTCAACGAAAACAGAAAAATTGCCTCGGATACGACCCAAAAACACGATGACAACCTACGCAAACGTGTAGCACCGTCTTCCAATATTTGTAGGGTGTTGAAATTTGGGCAAGATGTTACGAACGGTACGCTCTCACATAATTTGAAGTACGTTAACTCGTAAGGTGTACTTGAGTTTTTTCCATACGTTTCTGAACCACTCTAATGTTCATGTTAAGAATACTTAAATTTTCTAAAATATTGTTTTAAAAATTTCAATTTCAATATGAATCACCATTTTTATACCCTACACTAAGAGTGAAAGGGTATATTCAGTTTGTAACACCCAAAAGGAAGCATCTCCGGTATGGAAAAGTATATATATTCTTGATCAGCATGATCTCCTGGCTAGATCGGTCTATTGTGACCTGTGATCTGACTATTTATATTCAAATACATGTTATCTCTGGAATTAGTCGGAAAATATAAAATATGACCAATTCATATATCGATGCCCTTTATCAGTTGCCAAAATTCCATTGATCCAATTCCATCACAGAGGGTGAGCTGCAAGCGATTTGAAATTTGTATTTCAACATTTTTTAATACCATAAAAAATTTTGAAAAACTATTTTAAATTCCCAGCAAACCAAACGATAATTTTACGATATCGAAACGATATCGTTTATAGCCTCAAATTGTCGTTTTTGATAATATATAATAATACGAAAACGATAGGGTTTTCGATAAAAACGAACCTATTTAGAATGATATCTTTGTTTTTGTCGTTATAGACATCGAGATGATATCATAAATGGATTTAATTTCGATAAACAAATTTCATTTGTTCATAAAATTTTATTTTTTAACAAAAATTATAAAGAACACGCAATTAAATTTTCAAATACTTTGAGTTTTATATCAAAAATTTATCATTATCATATCGAATTTAAAAATTATCGTCAAATGGTTTGTAGGGTTATTTTTATTTATTCATAAATTTAAACAAAAAAAAAAAGTTTTAGAGAAAATTAGTTTTTTTTGTATGAAATAATAAAAAAAAAAAAAACAAAAATCAAGTTCCAAATGCTAAAGCTCATTCTTTTTACTAGAGATGGGTGCGTGCTGTGCTTTTTTCGTGTCACCTCCGAAAATCTGAGTTCGTGCGTGTCCATGCAATTAAAGCGCCCATTAAAGATTTTTATAGTTTCTACCCCAAATTTAAAAAATAAAAAAAATATGGGTTCCGATTCCAGTTCCGGTTCCACACATTTTTAATAACGATTCCGGTTCCTAAAATCAAAGCGGTTCCGGTATTATTTTTCACGTTTCGCCTGCATTTTCATGTTTTTCCGTGATTTTTCCGTGCTTTTTTCGTGTTTTGTCATGTTTTCGGTGTTTTATCGTGTTTTATCGTGTTTTTCCGTATTTCTTCGTATTTCTTTAAATACCGTGCTTTATCGTGCTTCTCGTGTGTGCCTGTAAATTTAGTCGTCGGACTCGCGCTTGTCCGTGCTATCAAAAACTTTTACACATCACATTTACACATTATTCAAAATATTTATTCTTTACAACTCAATATTCTGTTGAACACCCTGTCATTGTGCTTTTGTCCAATTGTAGGGTGTAATAGAATTGAAGAAATTGAATTTAAATTTAATTCGAAAAAGCTGCGAAAGTTTAGAAATGAAAGTTCTTTTGTTGAATAGTTTTAGGCATAGCCTGTTGTGTACAGAGTGTGTACATTTGCTAAAAATGAATTGTTCGAAATATTTCTATGTCAAAAAATTTAAGTTTCTTAAATTCAAACATTATAATACACATCTCGCAATATTTAGTAGTACATTAAACAAATCACAATTTAATTTAAAATGTTTAAAAGTCATTGAAAAATATTTTGAATAGTAAAAATGCGACCAAATGAAAGCCATTTTTACCGAAAACAAATCTGAAAACTGATATATCACATTCTAAAAAATGACAAACAACATAATCATCAATAAGCAATATCTACTCTATGCAATATTTATTTGTCACAAAATATTCCACGAATTTAGGGTAACATTTCAGAATAAAATAAACACAAACGGAAAAAATTAAATAACTCTCATTGAAACAACACACAATTAAATATGGTATATATGGGTTGTGCCATGTTTCAGGGTTCTGATTAATCAGGGTTTCTGATTAATCAGGGTTTCTAATTAACCGATTAATCAATTAATCAGTATTCTGATTAATCAGTATTTTGATTAATTGATTAATCGCACAGCCTTAGTTATGATAATTAGTGAATAAATCAAAATAACAAAAAATATTAAAATTTACTAGTTTTTAAAGCACTTCAAACTTTAAAATTTAATTTCCGAATATTTTTATTGACATTCGTCTTCTAAGGTACAAAAATTGACGTGAAAAAACTGAACTTTTAATTCAAAAAATCTGTGTACTTAAAATAGCCACAGTTATAAAATTTGGCACATTGATTTATATTGTTTATCTTTTAGCTAAATTTGAGAGGGTTTGGACAAAGGGGCGTGGCAGTAGAGTAGAGTTATAAAAATGGAAATAAAGGATCATTTATAATTATAATCATCACGAAGAATGTAGGTGTGATTGAATAAAGGGACGTGGCATCGCCTATATAACCAAAACTTTAAAAATACAAAAACTCCAGACCTCCTAAGTTATAAAATGGAAACAAAAGATCATATTTATAATTATAATCGCCACATATAATATGGGCGTGATTTGACACAGGGGAGTGGCTCATCCTACATAACTAAAATATAATAAATACTAAAAATCCTAGCTTTTAAAGCATGACTACTAATAAAAATCGATGCAGGATCATATTTAACATTCTAATCGTCATGTTGAATGTGGGTAAAATTAGACAAAGGGGCGTGGCACCTTCAAAATAACTAAATTTTTATAAAGTCTATAACTTCAGACTAAAAGTAAACCTAGGCATTTACAAAAACTTCACACGGGCGATGCTGTGCACGGGTCCAGCAAAATATATCGTCACTATCATGCCAAAGGGGCGAATTCGAAAAATTGAAAATGTTGTCATGCTAAAAGGGCGAATCATTTAGTTTTTTTGCCATAACATTTTATTGGTATAAGATAAAATAATTGTGTAAAGGTATTAACTGTTTGTTTTTAAAGCACCTATCGATCATCGTCATTATTTTAAAATATTTTTTTGAATTTTTATCATTTGTAAGAAAAATGTTTAGCAAAATATTTTGTAAATAATGATGCCAATCGATAGGTACTTTGAAAACAATCAATAAATGCCTTAACATAACTATTTTATCTTGCGCGTATAAAGAGTTATAGCATAAAAAACAAAAATATTTGCGTTTTGGTCAGGATATAGCCTCACAAAATCGATATTTATAATGCAGTAAGTTGTCCAAATCCTAAGATATTTTATATACGTTATAATAATTGATGAATAAACCAAAATAAAACAATAAATTGAAAAACAAATATATGTTACTAATCACTTCAAACTTTAAAATTTGATTTGCCAACATTTTTAAAAATGCACATTCGCCCCTTTGGCATGACAGTGACGATATAACTATTATTTCTAGTCCACACTACTTAGACTGACAATGGATTTTTATGACTTCAAAGTGAGAAAAGGTCAATTCCTCAAAATAATGCCGACAATCATAATTTTAATTTTGAGTACTCTGAACAAGAATTAGCTTTTCTTGTATAGCAAATACCGTTTCAATTAAAGGTTCAGTAACCATGTTTGATTAGGTTAGTCCATATCACAAAATGTTGTTTAAAATAAAATAAAAATTGCACTAAATTGCAATTGCATTTTAATTGCCAATTAAATAACATATTCATAATCGTCGCCAATAAATCTTTGTGATATTTACAATTTTCCACTTCGTCGCACACGAATGACCCCTTAAATCAGTGACATAGATGCGTACATCAAAGCATCCGACAAATGCGCACAAGTATTTCATTCATTAATTAGTCAAATAGCAAATAAATTTCATAAATTTCTACAATATTTTCAAGTTAATTACCCCAAACTGTCGCTCAGTTTAGTTACAATGCATTTGCAGAGCGATGCGTTGAAAATTAATGATGACTTGCATTACAATCGAAATAAATTGTCGCCAAAATAAAATCGTGAGGAGTGACGAGAAAATGCACAACAATTAATTGTTATTTTTGTGTCAAAATTATAAAAATTGCAACAATTGGCAAATTAACAAAAATAACAAAATATCAAAATACTAAAAACAAAGACCCAAGCCACACAAGAATTTATATAATAAACAACTTGTAAACTCATTAAACTCACAAGAGATGCATTTACGCATGCCAGATATTTTTAATAAATGCAATAAAAAAAAATATTCGTGAGGGTAACCGTCAACAATTGATGGCAGAACGAAGCGACGGTTGTGATGACCGACAGACTGTAACAGACGCATGCTACGTCGCACAGTTGTCGAGAGATATGTATGTTTTACACGGAAGACACGATGTACAAGAGACATTGTGCCATCTCGTATTTTACCGTGAGTTTAAACGCATGAGTGACACATTTTTGTTTCTGTCATTATTTAAAATTATTTTTGTTTCTGTTTTTGTACTTTTTTTTTGCAAAAAGTCACACAGAACAATAAATTACAATGACAACAAAAATCCATTTAACAAAAGTAAAAGTTCAACGTCACTTCGTTCTGTTTGTTTTCTCAGTGTATTTTCTTTGGCTGCGGCTTAATTTTTCTAGAAGAATTTGAAAAATGTCGAACAGATTAGAGCAACGCCCACAGCGTTCATTTTTTTTTTTTTACTTTATAAATAAATTTAACTTTTTTGCAAGCAAAAATTATTTTAGTAAAATAAAAAATCATCACAAAAAATGTTCGAAAATAATTATTTTTAATAATAAAAACAAATAAAAAAGGATTAAAATTAATGATGCTTTCAGGCGTACAACAAGCACGGATGAGTAAGAGTGCCTCAAGTGAATTATTTGTATAATATATATTTAGGAATCTACAACGACGTCTGACAACATTTTTGAATTATGTGGGAGAAACTTAGTTTTTTAAAATTTTTCTGCGTTCATCTTAAATTAGAAAATATTTTCGCACAGAACATTTGATGATAGTTTTTAAATTGAACAAAATATTGTAGTTTTTCAAAATGAAATTTAAATAATTTAAGATTGCTAAATATGAAATTACAATAAAGAAAACAATGAACAAATGTGAACAATATCAAAGTAGTATCGTTATTAGTTATCGATGACAATTGTTTTGTATAAATAAAGAAAATAAATCGATAAAAATAAAACGGGGAAATGCACGATACATTTCAAGATCGTTAAAATATTGATTTACCAGAGTTTCCAAATGAAAATGGGTATATCTACCCAGTCTGCTATGTCTTGAAGACCTCCGATGCTTCGAATTTTCCACGAATAACATCCCAGCAAACCAAACGATAATTTTGACGATATCGAAACGATATTATTTATAAGCTCAAATTGTCGTTTTAGATAATGATACAAAAACGATAGGGTTTTCGATAAAAACGAACCTATCTAAAACGATATCGTTGTTTTTGTCGTTATAGATATCGAGATGATAGCATAAATGAATTTATTTTCGATAAACAAATTTTATTTGTTCGGAAAATTTTGTTTTTTGACAAAAATTATAAAGAACACGCAATTAAATTTTCAAATACTTTGAGTTTTTTAACCAAAATTTATCATTATTATATCGAATTTAAAAATTATCGTCAAATAGTTTGTTGCTTTATCGATTCTAATTTTTAAAATTTATCGTAAATTTAAAGTCTTTGACAAGATACGATATATTAACATTTATAGCATCTATATCGATATATTTTACAAAGCAATATCGTACTTTGATAATTTTTTTTTCGATATCGGTCCAAAAAATTCCTCAAACCTCGAAAACTCCGACAGAACGCATCGATATCTAACTTTTTTTTGGAATATCTACTAAGATCAGCAGCACTCAGATCCACAGCACTCAGACAGACTATATCCATTGTACTGTGAAATCTATTCCCTACAATTTTGTGGTTAATATCACCACGAGCGCCCATGCCCAAGCCGGGTTTCGAACCCGAGACCTTCAGAATGCAAGTCCAGCGCGTTACCTCTGGACTGCTGAGGCCGGCTATATATCTACCTAACATGTAGATTCAATTTGACGCTCGATATCGGTACGGTAAAATATCCGATATCGTGAGAATTGTTCTTCTTCTCGCATTGATCCAGTCATATCACCAGATAGGCCATAAAAGTCATTACAATCAAAATTATAGCAGTAAACTGTCTTGGAAAGAAATGTCGGAGAAGAAGTTTACCTAGGATAAATTGTCACGTGCAAAAAATATTTCCAGGAATAACTACTATCCAGGGCAGAATGGTCTCGGGGATGAAATTTACACTAAGGTATTGTCTCCGAGAAAAATTGTCTCGCGAAACTATTCTCGAAGAGAAGTACGAACTTTTATAACAAATTGTCTGTACATGGTAGGGTCGGGATTTTCCAGGGAGCGAGATTCTCACAGTCTGCTTGTGTTTCTTAATGAGCTTTAAGTCTCGATCAGAGAAGTTAGGCCGATCTCTAACATTCGTTTTCTTGAGAAATCTCAATAACACCTTATACCTTGGGCGAATTTTGTCGATCCGTCGTGTCATTGAAATCTACTAGCAGTTCTTTGGTTGTGTCCGGGAGAACTTCCGCCAGAGTATCGGCATGAAATTCACTAGTCTTTGGTGTTGTATCGCCTTTATAGTTCTGGGGCGATATCAGTTTGCCTACTTGATCGGGTCTTTTATGCAAATTTTTTCATTTTCTTGTGTTTTTTGACTTCTTATATGTTGTTGTCCATACACAGAAAAAAAATTCAAAAATATGATGAATTTATTCATAAATATTATGAATTTTTCTACCAACTACCAGATTCATCATATTGATACCATCGTTCATTAAATGAAATATATATGAATGCATTCATTATTTATATTCATTATTCATACTATCGAACATCATAGTGGAGAACGAAATATTCAATACAATGAATTATAATTAGGGCTGTGCGATTAATTAATTAATCAAAATCTTGATTAATCAGAATCCTGATCGATTAATCATAAACTTTGATTAAGCAGAACCCTGATTAATCTGATTAATCAGCATTTTGATTAATTTAAAATGAATTAATTTTTTACAAAAGCATTTGAAAATTTTGTCAATAAAGTGAAAATTTATTTTTAAAATAATTAAAAAATAAAAGAAAGTGTTCTAAATGTTTAAGAAACACATAGTAAAGTATTTTTAAATACTTTGCGACGCAAAAGTTAATTAATCAGAAATTCTGATTAATCTGATTAAATGCTGATTATTCAATTAATCACAATTTTGATTAATCAGAATACTGATTAATAGATTAATCAATGTTCTGATTAATCAAAAATGTTGATTTATCAATTAATCAATTAATCAGGAACTTTTAATCATATAATTTGATTAAGCGATTAATCGCACAGCCCTAATTATAATCGTCATATTGATGAATATAATCATAATATTTATGAATAATTTAAAATTTTATTTTTTTTACGAATTTTTCAAAAAAAACATTTTTTTTAAGAAAATAATTGGAAAAAAATGTCCTTAAAAAATGTTAGAAAAAAAAAATTCTAAGAAAAATTGTCAGAAAAATTTTACTACATATGAAATTCAATTTTGATCAAAATTAATTTTTTTTTCCCATCAAAGTCGATTTTAATTAAATATTTAATTTAATGGATTGCGGAACTGCAAAAAACGAAATGGATCTATTAGAAAAGATTTTTAATTTTGATTATATACTTCAAAATACGTATATTTAAATCATTATTGACGAATAATAAATATGTTGCTGGTCCCACTGAAAATTAAAAATGTTTGATATATTTTTTTTAATACATTTTATTTAATTCACTAAATATTAGTACAAAAACATGTCTTTAATAATATTATGCTGTGTGTGTATGTTCGTTAACTAAAATACAATAAATAAATATGCTTTAACTGCACTGATTTGTTTTCAAATAAATACATATAATTTTTGTCAGTGTAATAAACAACAAAAACAATAGCATCTCGCGTAACGCATTAATACATTATGTAGTAGTTTTATTTTGTGATAAATATTTGTTTTTTCTCTTTTTCTTTTTTTCTTTACTTTGCCTTCTGTGTCTCCAGATACGTTCGCATCACACAATCGCCCATCTCCATTTTGTCCATGATGTCCAGAATATCCTGACAATACTTTGCTCTGCTGGCCAACTCCTCGTCACCGCAATCCTCCTTGCTCTTCTTCAGACGTGCAATAACTGATAATTTAGCATCAATGATGACGTAGTTTGTATCCGGTACAAAACTCTCACATTTCTCATTAATATAAACAATCAAGGATTTCAAAGAGTTGAGACTGACTTTCGAATTGATGGCACCAGAAGCGAAATCCTGTGATTTAATCATTTGCGCGTGTGTAGACTTCTGTTTGCACTCCAGGCAATTCCAGTTGGGATGTGGCAAACCAGTGACCTCGGGTACTACCAGGCCTGGACATTTCTGATCACGACAATAGAGTGCGGAAGTGAAGGCGCCTTTTTCCTATGAACGAAGAGGAGGTTTTTCGATTATCATCATGAGATATTTTAAATTATATTTTGGGTTTTAAATTAACTAGATTATTTAAAACTATTTTTTTTATTTTGCATAACTTCTTTTCCAAAACTCATTTATGTTGACATTATTATTTTAAATAATATTATTATTTCAGTTAATTCTTTTTATTAATATTTTTGTTCCTAATTTATAGCAACGTTTATTTATTTTTACATTCTCCTATTAGTGTTCGTTGTTTTTTATTGTTATTCAAAAGTCATTATAATATTCATTTTTAAAATTCCTTACACACAGAATAGAGATTTGTTGCACCAAACAACTCTTTGCCCAACCAACTTATTCATGTCTCTCAACCGCTTAGTCGGTTGTTATTGTCAAAATAAAAAGAGTTGTAGTTTGTACTGCAACCAATTTCTAATCGTTTTAGAACAATTTAGTACAGATTTAGAACCATTAGGAGTGTGTATAGACTAATATTTCAAATGTATATGCTCATATGGCAGTTCCGCCAGCAAATTTGTAAACCATTCAATTTAACCGAATGAAGTTAGTTGGCAGAACTTACTCTTTCATTCTTTTAACCTCATGCCAAAAGAGGATTTTCTGTGTGTACCCATACTATTTTAATAATTTTTTTTTTGAACTATTTTGATGAATACAAAAATTTACAAAATATTCTACAAAAATTATTTACCGTAATTAATATAGTTCTTTAAATTACTATTTATTAGAATAGATTTTTGGCTACATTATACTGCTACTTCTATATTTGACAATTTTGAAAAGTAATGAACTTTTCTGTTTTAACTATACATATAATTTAACTCTCTAATTCTATGTAACCTTTATACATAACCATTTTTAAATGCTTAAACAAAATGAATATATAAAATTATTAAGATTATTCAATTTTTTTTTTGTTTTTAAGAATTTTAGAATTATAACGTAAAATGAAAACGTTTCGAATGATAATATTTAACACAAATTTTAAACTTATTAAAATGAATTCTTCGAAAAATTTCAAATTCGACAACTTGTTTTTAGTTTTATTTGCTAAAAAGTTTGAATTGGTCCCTAAAAAGTAAAATTGAACAAAAACTAGTGGAAATTTACCTTATTAAAGAAGATGTCGACACCTCTTACGAAAACAAGCACGTTTCAAATTTGTATACGATCATTTCCATATAAAAATTTGAAACGTGCTTGTTTTCGTTAGAGTCGTCGATATGATCATGGTCAGATAATGTTAGTACGCAATGAATCGGGTTATGATAAGGTAAAATTACAATGTTCAGATCCCGATCATGAGTCTAGTAAAATTTCTACTAGGAATCGAAGCGTATAGGTTTCGTTATACAATATGTAGAGAAGTGCTTACCCACGAAACAACTAACAGTTACACGATTAATAATAATAGTTTGGCGCTACAGTCTTAAAAGAACTTAGGCCGAGCTCTCACAACATATATTTGTTATATTTGTACTTAAAGTGGTGGGACCTAGAGTTTAATGCCGTATCCGAACGGCGGGTGAGAGCTTTTCATAGGCAAAGTATGTTTGTCATTTACTACCGAGATGCAGCGCGGTATAGTACAATGTTTCTATGTAAAGATGTTGTTAGCCCAAGTCCAGGCTTGGACCTCTCGAACTTTCGGCTCGCAGTCCAACGAACTAACCTTGAGCAACCGACGCGTACAGTAACACGATTCGTTTTATGTATTAAGACCGAGTTATGTTACAAAAAATTAAAAATTCTCGTATTGGAAACTCTAAGGTCCACTAGATATAATTACGTCTATAGTCAACATATCACAGATATTTAAAATATCACATTATCTGATTAATAATGGTCTATCAGTCCATTTTGACTAGGAACTATTGATGTTATACAAATTTAGAAATATTAATATAAGTTAAAACTTGTCATGCACGACTAATATACCTCTTTAAAACAATAATCTTCCATAGTCTTGAAAATAATTTTAGCAAAACCTCTAAATTAATTTTGTTTTTATTAGCAATAAATTATATTTTAATTACCTCATGCAATTATTTCTATTTTCAAGCTATTTGCTAATTAAATCATTTATATACTTTCGTTCTTCATAATTTAATTATGTTATTTGAAATATTTACAAAAACCAAAAGAATTTTACGGAATTTTTATACTATTTACGCTTTGTTTGTTTTAATAGTTTTTTTTTTCAAATCATTAATAATTGCTTGGCATGTTTTATCCAAGCAAACAAACGTCAATCTGTCCGACCGTCCGCCAAAGACACAAGTGTCAAATTTTGAAAATACCAATAAAATTCCAAAGCGATGGCTCTACATTGAATATTATAGATTTGCCCGTGGCGCAAATTTTAATTTTTTTTTTTCTTTTTTTTCGTTCGCTTTTATTTAATTTTCATGATTCCTCTTAATAATAATATTGATTTAATTTTGTTAAAATCTGAAAATATTTTTCTGAAAAAAAAAATATATATAACAAATTGATTTTATCAAATGTGTGTGAAAACAAGAATAACAAAGAGAACGCAAAATGAAAATATTTTAATTTGAATTAGAAAATTTATAAATAGCTTTAAGAAATTTGCAAAAAAAAAATGAAATTTTAAATTTTAATGGGTTGTAGAAGAGCAATCAAAGAGCTAATTAAATCATTTTGTGAAAAATTTATAAATTTCAAGTTTAAAGTGTTATTAAAAGTAAGCATTAACGGGCTTGTTCAAGGTATTCGAAAAACAAAAATTAGGTTTCAAGTCTTAACTACTTGTATCGTAAAACAAAATTAATTCGTCAAAAAACGTCAGAAACTGTGTGACAATATTTTTTGATGTTATTAAAATGAAAACGACGACGAAATGAACAAGTTAATTAATTGCGCTGAAACAATTGTCGAATTTAACTATATTATTTTTACTTTTAATTTCATTTGCGTTTGAAATATATTTCTGAAAAATAAAACTGGACATATGGTACAAAATGCCAGCTGATTCAAAACGCACATGTTACGTTATACCAATTTATAGATGATGAAGTGTCTTCAAATGAATCGCCTGGCAGTCACACATTTCGTTTTATGATATAAGGCACAAAATTGATAAAAGTTTTATTCAATTAAAGTCGTCCTTCATTTAGAACTCTTTTCTGAGCACAAGAAAATAATTTAAAGACTACTTATTATATCAAATTAAAGTTTATATAAAGATATATTTTAATATATTTACTAATATTTCAAAAACCACCTTGCAACTGAAAGTCTCTGAGACTTTCATCTTAAATTTCGTCAAATTATAGTTTCGGTGTTTCATGTATTATATCGGAGTTTCCTCGTGTAAGAAACTTCATACAAATGTATGGGAAGTGACAAAAAAGTGTACAGTTTCAAATATAGCATTTCAGTTGCCTCGTGTGCGGAGAACCCTACACGCAGAAGAGAGATTTGTTGCGCCAACCAACTCATTGCCCAACCAACTTATTCGGTTCTCTCAACCGCTTAGTCGGTTGTTATTGTCAAAATGAAAAGAGTTGTAGTTTGCACTGCAAACAATTTGAAACTGATTTGTAAACCATTCGATTTAACAGAATGAATTTAGTTGGTACAACGTTTCGATTTCAATTAAATTTTTTCGATTAAACGCAAGACAAAACTTCTAGCCTTTTTCGGGAATATTTCGGGAGTATTTCAGCAAACATTGTAGCCACGGTAGCTCAAGGTTAGTGCGTTGGACTGCGAGCCGAAAGATTCCCGGTTCAAGCCTGGACTGGGACTAACAACATCTTTTTATAGAAACTTTTATACCGCGCTACCTCTCGGCAGTAAATGGCAAACCTACGAGAGGAAAACATTGCCTATGAAAAGCTCTCACCGCCGTTCGAATTCGACATTAAACTGTAGGTCCTTCTACTTTGAGTACAAATATAACACGCACAGCTCAAAATGGTGAGAGAGCTCGGCCTAAGTTCTTATAGGACTATTATTATTATTATAAATGGCTACAATATCGTTGTTGTAGCAGTAAAATGTGAGACTTAGACCTCGACTTAGACCGACTATAATTTTGATAATCCTAACTATCATAATAACACCTACTTTAAAATTTCCCATGTGATCTAACCTTCCCAACTGTGTTTTTTTTTTTTTGTAAATAACATAATTTGAATAAGATTTATAGGTTGATTTACAATTGTTGATTTAATAGTATACAAAAAAATAAATAAAAAAAAACTCAATGGAAATGTCATGATATTTTCTAGTATTTAATGGTATTTTCCGATTAAAATAATAATTTATCCTATTGACTATTTTTAATAGTAAAAAACTATTATTTATATAGTATTTTTTTCTGGGTGCACAAAAAGATTGAGAACATTTTATTTTTCGAATGGTATTACAATATTGGGTATATTTTAGTTCTACAACGACGATATATTTTCGTTAGCATTAATCAGTTATTATTTAAAAACTGTACCCTTCTCAAAGATTCAATATTTTTGGTAAGCTATAGATATTAGCTATTTCTTTTATATTTAATGTTTCTTATGTATCAAAAACTGCATATTTTCTATCATTCTGTAGTTCTACTATTCTGCCAAAAATCCATCTTTGAAAAAAAATTGTAACCTACTTTATTGACCCTACTTACTACCAAAATAAAACACATAATGTCAAATCCTACTTAATGACAAATCCTACTTAATGAAAATTTTTTATCTCGAATAAACTAATTTTAATTTTTTTCTTCATCACTTTATCTTTACCGATACATAGCACTTTTTTTAACCTAAAATACAACTCATTTTGAATATTCTAAATCACTCTTTTACACTTTTAATTAACATGTTAAATACTTTACATGTACATTTTATAAACAATTTTACACCCTACGACTTATCCTGATTAATATATTTTTATGCCACTTTTTCAAAATAAAAACCTCTAAAACACAACATTCTTCTTTATCTCGTATATTTTCTTTTCACAACTTACCGTCGGATCGGAGCAACGTGGACACTTGCACGTGAACGTCTTCTTCATCTTGAGGAACAAATGCCTCGAGATATTACCCGAAAATAGCTTCGTGTACGTGGTTGTAATCTCTGTGCCCGCAGCAATATCCACCGAAGCCTTCACAATCATATTGTTTGTCTTGTCCTCGAACGTATAGTATGAATTCGGAATGCAATCATGATTGATGATGGCAAACAATGGAAATAGAGCACGATGGAAAAACTCCTGATTGTCATTGGTGCGATCGGAGGTCTCATCGAAGCCATTCGTACGCAAAACCGATACAGTACGATTCATAATCTCGATAAGTTTCTTGTCGGTGGGAAATTTCTTAAAACATTTGGCGGCATTACGCACCTCGGTGCGATGATTATTATCGAGATTAGCCTGTAGACAGTAGATCAGATCGCGCTGCTCCTTCGTTAGGTTAATGGCACGCGCGACACACAACAAACGCATGATCACCGAATTGGCGACATCCGGTTCGCAGGGTTCCCATGATTTCAACAGATCGCAATCTGATTTGTGAGCCTTCTTCTTGCCGCACAGCGAGCACACGGGCAACGAGCAACCCTGTCGACACATGAATTTTGTGTCCGGCAACATTTTGTTGCAAACGGAACAGGAGTTGAGCGTATCCTCCTTGCGTGCTGCCGGTCCAATAATCAATGGACTATCACGAAAGATTTCATCGCCGCGTTTGATGTTGCGCGTTGCAAATACGCCGCGTCCGGCTATCTTCGAGACGCCGATCTCCCAGGCAGGATCCTTATCCTTGAACGGTGATAAATGTATTTGCAACAGCTCGGCGGTACGTTTGGGGCAGATCATTTTTAAATTGGTGCCGTTAAAAAATCACAAATATTATATTTTACACAATTCCAAAGGAAATAATCACTAATTAAACGTTTTATTCCTGCGTTTAATATGGTTTTTTATTTTATATTTTTTTTCCGTCCAATGCGTTGCGTGGTTGTTCGAAAACTGTCGCCGTTTTCCAGCTTACATGCTTTATATATTTAAAAATTTTCATTTCACAGAGATTGAAAATCGTTGCGCCGAAATCAAAATTTTGGTGAGAGCATTCGCGATTTTGTTTTATTTTTGGTAGATTTTTTAATATAAAATTTATAAAATTTTTGCAAAAAAAATAATGTTGGAACTATTTTAGCGAGTAGTCGGTATTTTTTTGAGCACAACGAAATAAAAAACACTTTCAAACTTAGTTAGATTTATCTTCATAATTTTAAGTTAATTTAAATTCCTAAAATTATAAAACAAATGTTTAAAAGTTTCTTACTTTCATTCATATTTTTATTGAAAAATCTAAATTTACCCCATTAGGTTAGACCATTATTAAAAATTGTAAATGGGTCATGATCGAGAATCTATCCTTGTTTTTCTCACAGCTCAACCAGTTAAATGTCAAAAATAATATAGCCATAATTAAGTCATATTGGTCTTGTAACTGATCAGGATATAATAAGTTAAATATTCAATGAACCGATAAAATTCCTTTCCTTGGAAAACCATACAATACGGCCTATATTATATGTAATATATATATTTTTATTATTCATTTTAATTAATTTCTACTAAATTCTAAAATTTATAAAACCCTATGAAATATTTTAGTTAAATAAAAAAAATCAATAAATAATTGGTACCCGGTAATCGGTTTTCCAAAAAACCTCTCATGATATTTTATGCTCGCATCATTTCCTTTTTACGCTCTTCATTTTGCACTCTTCTGGCGCCTAATCTTAATACATGCTCGTTGACGGCTCCCACCACAAGCAGCCACCTTCATGGCCCACAGTTTGGCCTCTGATTGGGGCACAACAACCACTAGCACAACAAATAATTTTAATTACATGCACAAAAAAATTTCACATTTATTACATGAAATCGTGTGCGATATTTTTTTACAGACAACTAAAGCTCTCTCTCTCATCAGCAACCCACTTTTGGCCATGTGCCATAGAGTCGTTCACTTCGGTAGCATTTTCAGTTCGAAGGCATTCGTATGAGCTCTCTGTGCGATCAACCAACGATCTACGAGTGCTCTGACTCTGCTAACGTTTGACTGACAGTGCAATGCTTAATGGGACAATTATCAGATAAAATCTTATATATTTATAATTCAGTTGGTGCAACATCACATAACAGTTCTCACAACTAATATATACAATTGTCACAACCAATTAACAATTGATACAACCAAATAATTGGCGATTTTTTAGTTGTGGTAGCCAATTTACACAAAGTCAGCCAATTTATAGAAGTCAGCTGTACCACGATTTGTCGGTAATTTGCGATTTGTATCTTCATCGGGAATCGCCGACAACTCGTTATGACCCACCTTGGAGCGCTAGGACTGCATATAGAAATACCACAGATGTAAACCAAATAGCAAGAAGTTTGCGGAATAGTATTTTTCATTTTGAAGAAAGTATATTTGGGCATTAAAAAAAAGAAACAGAAAAAACTAGCAAGACCTTAAAAGAATTTCACATGACAAGGTCTGAAAGCAAAACAAATAACGAGTAAATCAAATTGAATCAAATAGATATTGGTATGTCTAATGTTAAATTTAGTTATCGTAGCAATATAGATAACAAAAATGCGAATGGTTGAATAGTTGGTTTCCGCAATCAATTTTACAGTTGATTCAACTAATTGTTGGTTACGCTTCATACTATTGTTTGCCACAAATGAGTTTCAGTTAAGGCAAACTACATTTGGTAAACTCAAATGAATGTTCATTGAAACCACTGCACGTCAAGCAATATAGTAGTTTCAGTTTTAAAAAATCAACCACTTTTGAAACGATTTTAGTTCAGGATATTTCTGATTATTTAATTAAAATTAAATTTCAAATTCAAAACATATTTATTTTTCTTGTCTATTATTTTTTGGATTTAAAAAAAATGTGATACTTTATATCTTTTTTTATTAGAGTCGAGGAAATTTTTAAAACATTATGGAAAGATTTTATGTAGACAAAGACGGATTTTGTAACAAAATCTGTCTCTTTTCTGTCATTTTTCATAAATATTTCGGGTATATTTTTGGAAAAACTCAGAAATATGGAAGATTTTATGAAATGTATAGCAAGTTGTCAAATTTTATGGAATTTTAATGGATGATTTTTGAGAGTATATGCTACTTTTTATACATAACCTGCTGAAAATCATCCAAAAACTTGTTTTTAAACCGCTTCGACCCTTCCAAAATTGATGGTGCTATAAGATTCCGACAATCTGCCATTTATGTCGGAGAAATGCCTGAATAATGACAGAAATTTTATCTCGTCCCTCCAACACAACATTTAATGGCAAAAGGTACAATTTGTATCAAATACTGCCCAAAATATGCCTGGAATCTGATTTTAAAATTGCAAAAAATTTATAAATTTGCTATACGTTTCACACAAACTTCATTTTTGTCCGGAAATACGCCCAAAATATTTCATAAATTTCCAAAAACTTTCTCTTTGAGTTCGCGTTTATATCAAGTGACCAATATATGCAAAACTATTTATCGAATATTCTTTAATTCACATATGAATTCGATTCTATGAGAAATACATAGACATGATTGAGACAGATTAGAATCATTATTTAAAAATTTAAGCCAACAATAAATGTTAATTGTTTTATGACCGTATTCAAAATAGGCCATGAATCTGCCTTTAAAATTCCACAAAACTTGATAATCTGCTTTACGCTCCTGCAAACTTCCAATTTTCTGCGAGTTTGCCGCATTATTTTCCAAATATTCTTCACGGGTTGGTCTTACTTCATTATTATTTTTATTCAGTATTTTATAATTCCGAACCACAGTGCATTAAAGTGATCGCCGATGATTGGAGTTGAGCAGCTGAGCGCAGGCGGACAACGATCGGCTGTAGTCGATTCCTTGGCGAATGGACTGCCTAATGTTGCTGCTACTGCTGATGATAATTATAATGTGACGATGGTAATGATGACGATGATCACTATGGACATGTTGATGAGCATGAACAAATTTTCTGCTTGTTCTGTGGATTTTTCGGTGGATTTACGGACAAGTTTTGTATATTAATTGAATGCATGGATGCGCTTGTAGGCAAGATTTTGATCAGATTCAAGATACTATAGTTGATGTTGTTGTTGTGACAGCATCTTGTCGCAGATCGCATTTGTTATGCTGACAAAAATGTTGTTGTTGCTGTTTTAGTTGCTTGTCAAAATGTGTGTGTGTGTTGTTGGCAACGCTTTGACGCAAATTTCGCGTCGCATTATTTCTGTGTTTATTTATTGCACTCTAATTTTGAAAAAATAAATAAAATTTATTTTTTTTCTTCTTCTTTAATAAAAATTTAATAATTCTAAAACGCTTGACTAAATATTGCGATTTTTGTTATTAATAGTGTGACGGTACCATTTTGAGGCGTCAAATGGCGACCGCACATTCACGGCGGATCCAAGCAATCGGCTTCGACGTCAATGCCGTCGAACCAAACACGGCGCAGAGCATCGAATTAACACCAACGAGCTAAAGCTCACCAGTGAGCTTGGCTACAAAGTGTCACTCATACACTCTCACTGGTGAGAGAATTAGCAGACACCAACGGCCAGAACATATAATTGTGTCACCAACACAGGCGCACCAGTGAGCGAAGCGGCAAAGTGTTACGAATACACACTCACTGGTGAGCGCATCACCGATACACAGACGTAGCAAAGCTACAGAATCGTGGGCAACAATCCACCAACGGTTGGGCAACAAAGCACCAACGCTTCACCAACCAATGGCCTATAAAAGGCATTGCACGAGGGAAATCTCTCTCTCTCTGTTCCTGACTTCGTGACTGAATAGCTGCATCGTTACCCTGGGTGTGTTTTTAATTAAACCGTATCGGGGGACTTTGCCAAGCGTGTCACCCTGAGTGTGTTTTTAATTAAACCGTAGCGGGGGACACGTGGACCAAACGTGACTTAACTGACTAGAGTTTCCGTCCTGGTTATGGACCCAGGACATATCAAACAGTTCCTGCAAACACATCGCATCGAGTAAGTCTGGTTGAAACACATATTTCAGCGAGAACGAGCGAGGAGCATCGAGTGCATCAGGCAGGACGCTGCCTCATCATAAGTAGAATGAATTAAATAAAGATATAATGAAATAAAGATATAATGAAATCATAACCACTTTGCGTACGGCGTATTTAATTGGTATTGAGGGTTTCCCTTGCAAATATAAATTTTTGTAATGCACGGACTTCTGGAGCCCGCTAAGCTATCCCAGCTCTGAACCCGGAAACCGGACCGTTACATGGCGCCCGAGCAGGGACCCTCAGTGCAACGCAAAAATTAAATAAATGCACGCCAAATAAACGCCGCATCGATGGACACAACAGTAAGCAGAACAACGTTGGCAGCGCAAAATAAGTAAAGCAAACGAACACAGCATAAATAAATAAAGCAACGATCACCACATTAAATAAGTAAAGCAAACGAACGCCGCATAAACAAATAAAACCAACGATCGCCACATTAAACAAATAAAGCAACGAACGCCGCATAAACAAATAAAACCAACGGTCGCCTAAACAAGTAAAACAACGAACATTAAACAAGAGCCACGCTTGGTGAAAAAAAAAATAAACTATTGAAAAGTGAAAAGAAAACAAGCCCCAAGAAAAGTGAAAAGAAAAAAAATGAACAAAGATATCCCCTGAGAAAAGTGAACTGAGAAAAAAAAATGAGAAAAGTGAAAAGAAGCCCCTAGAAAGTGAAAAAAAAAATTGGATAGAGAAATCCCCTGAGAAAAGTGAACTGAAAAGAATCCCCTGAGAAAAGTGATAAAATAATAAAGAAAATAATCCCCTGAGAAATATTGAAAACCGCAGTCAATATTGAAAAAAAAAACAGTGAACAATACAAGAGTGACATAAACTTTAATAAGAAACGCGCAGTGAAAAAAAAAAAACAAAAGAATTTACAAATATAAACCACCATGGTCAAGGTGACATGGGTGTACGGTCTCCGGAAGGAGGACCTTACAACTTACGCCGCAGAATTCGGCTTTAATGGCATCGGCACTGTCGAGGAGGTGCGCAAAAATTTCGCGGCCTTTATAAATGAAGGCAAACATAGCAGCGAAGAGGTGGAGCGGCTGGAGAAGTTGGAGCTGAGGCACAGCAAGAGCGTCTCACCGTTACCGATGGCGGGAGCCAGCAGTTTCCAGGAGTTGTTAACTCTACCACCCGCTGGACTCAGTACGACCGAAGGAACGCTACTTCCGGGTGAGTCAAAAATTATTTTTACCACTAGTGAGCAGACATGGACACTGCCCACCTTCGTTACCAAGCCGTTAATGTCGGTAGGAACTTCGTCACCCTACACATTTTCGATGGCTGGTACACAGCCACCAAAGTTTACAACACAGACAGTGGCACAGGCACAATTGGCGCAACAGGCGCAAATTACACAAATCACACAAATGGCACAGCAGCTAAAACAACAGGAGCAGCAACAGGCACAACAACAGGCACAGCAGGCGCAGGTGGCGCAGCAGCTGATACAACAGGAGCAACAACAGGCGCAAAGGGCCCAACAGTTGGTACAACGGGAGCAACTTATACAACAGGCGCAACAGCAATTACAACAGGAACAATCACAGGCGCAAAGGGCGCAACCACAGGTGCAGCAGGCACTACAGTCACCACAAGCGCATATGGCGCGACAGGCGCATATGGCTTCATTCGACGCTAACCGGTCCACGGGACCTCAACCGTCGAACAGACAGACTTGGGCGCAGACCACAGGTACGGCACCAGTCCACCATCAAGGAGCAGCGGCTCACGCAGGAGAGACAGTAAGATACGAAATTGCAATGGAGCGGATGAGAAAATGGCCAGTGAAGTTTAATGGCAGCAGCGACCCGCTGGTGTTCATCGAGCGCATAGAGGAGCTGACGCAGACCTATGGAGTGGACCGCGATTGGGTCCCACACGGATTGGCGGATCTCTTGCAGGGGAGAGCATTGACGTGGTACAGGAACAACTACTCGCCGTGGCGAGTGTGGAGTGAATTTAAGAGAGGGTTTCTACGGTTTTTCCTGCCGCCACGATTTTTTGAGGATCTCGATGACGACATCCACAAACGGACACAACGGCCGCGGGAGACGTTCAAAGATTATGTCATCGGAATGAAGGACATGATGAGGCATGCGCACTACGATGAGGAGACAGAGCTGGACCGAGTTTTTAGAAATTGCCGCCAAGAATATCAGCTATATATTCGGCGTCGAGACTTCACCACGATGGAAGAGCTAGTAGACCTAGCGGACGAATATGACGTTATTCAGAGGATGGGGCACGCGCAGCCACATCACGCAGCACGACCACGAGAGGTACAAAATCGACGATTGGATGATGTCACCAGGGTGGACATCAACCCAAGGACCGCATGCAGGCGTTGCGGACACGACGGACACCTGCAGGCGGACTGCCGTAATGAAGCGATTGTATTTTGTTGGGAGTGCGGACGCAGGGGCGTTCGCACTGTCGAATGTTGTCAACGACGTCAGGGAAACTACCGGGGGAACCGCCAGTAGCGAGGGCTGGCGGCCCCGAACACAACTCCCCGTATCCAGCAGTAGCGCTGAAACAGGAGGCGACTCGCATTGTGGCAACAATTGCCATCGACAACGAGTTGGCGGTCGCAACGGTCGACACAGGCGCAACACGGAGTTTTGTGAGCGAAGTCTGCGCTCAGATGATTCGTACACCATTTAATTGCAGAAGCACGGATGTCAGGGTGAGCATGGCGGATGGTGCAACTAGGCACGTTAAGGAGGAGATCCTAGTGATCGGTAGACTAGGGGACAGGGAGTGCCCTTTGACACTGCTGGTGCTACCCAGAGTGGTTGACCACATCATCCTCGGGATGGATTTTTTACAGCGGGCAGGCGCCACTTTGAGTTGCGGTGGACAGAGTGTCACCTTGGGAGAAGTTGCGCAGCAACCAGAACGGCAGCCGGTGTGCACAGTGGTGCGACCGGACTCTCGCAGCGAACAAGAAATAATTGATCAATTTCTAAAGGAGGAACTTGGGAAGTTTGTGAGTAATGGGGGGACAACTGACCTCACCACTCACAAGATAATAATGAAGGATGATCGCCCCCTTAAACAGCGCTATTTTCCGAAGAATCCAGCGATGCAGGCGATTATCAACGAGGAAGTCGACGCGCTCATCGCGAAAGGGTGCATAGAGCCGTCAAGGAGCCCCCACAGTGCGCCTATCGTCTTGGTCAAGAAGAAGACGGGACAGTGGCGGCTATGCATCGACTACCGGCAGCTGAACTCGCATTCAGTGCCGGACGCATACCCATTACCACGCATTCACCACATATTGGATCGATTGAGGAATGCTAAATTCATTAGCAGTTTGGATTTAAAGAATGGGTATTGGCAGATCCCTATGGACGAGGACAGCAAGGAGCTCACCGCATTTACAGTGCCTGGCCGAGGGCTGTACCAATGGCGGGTGATGCCCTTTGGGCTACATTCAGCCCCGGCGACATTTCAGCGGGCACTAGACCGAGTGATAGGACCGGACATGGAGCCGCACGCGTTCGCCTATCTAGACGACATCATCGTCACCGGAACCACGCTCGAGGAGCACATGACGAATCTCAAGGAAGTTTTCAGACGGCTGAGACGGGCCAAGCTGCAACTCAATATAGAAAAATGCGATTTCTTTAAGCGGGAGATCAGGTATCTGGGGCATATGGTGAGCAACCAAGGTATCCATACGGACCCGGACAAGATTGCTGCCATTCAGGAGTTACGACCACCGACCAACGTACGAGAGCTACGCCAATGCCTGGGCATCGCCTCATGGTACCGGAGGTTTGTACCAGAATTTTCAGATGTTGTGCAACCACTGACCAAACTGCTGAAAAAGGGGAAGCATTTCAGTTGGTCAGATGAACAGCAGTTGGCGTTTGATCAGTTAAAGGTTATGCTAACTGAGGCACCAGTGCTGGGTTGCCCAGACTTTACTAAAAAGTTCACATTGCAGACGGACGCCAGCAACTACGGATTAGGAGCAGTGCTGACGCAAGACATTGATGGCGTGGAGCGTGTCATTGCATACGCAAGCCGCAGGTTAAACAAAGCAGAAGAAAATTACTCGCCAACGGAGAAGGAGTGCCTAGCCATCGTATGGGGAATTAGGAAAATGCGGCCTTACCTGGAAGGATATCGGTTCCTGGTCATCACCGACCATTTGTCCCTGAAATGGTTGAACTCCATTGAGAGCCCTTCTGGGCGGATCGCGCGCTGGGCACTGGAGCTACAACAGCACACATTCGACATCCAGTACCGCAAGGGGAAGCTGAATGTCGTGGCTGACGCATTGTCTAGACAACCAATGGAAACGTTGATGAATACCAGAGAGGAGGCACCAGCTGAAGATCGTTGTCCATGGACGGACAGACGAATAATAGAGGTACGAGAACAACCAGAGAAGTTCCCCGACTATGCCATTGAAGATGGTAATCTATACAGGCATCTACCGCAACAATCAGACGACAGCGAGGGAGTAGCTTGGAAGCTATGCGTCCCTACACCACGACGCGCGCAAGTGATGCGCGAAAATCACGATGATGCCACCGCTGGACACATGGGTGTCCGCAAGACTATCGCTCGGGTAGCAAAGCGATATTTCTGGCCAGGCATGAGTCGGACAATACGAAGGTACGTGCGCAACTGTGAGTCATGCCAGAAATTCAAGGCGTCACAACAAAAACCTGCGGGTAAAATGTTAACGAAAATTGCACAGGAGCCATGGTCTTGGTTATGTGCGGATTTCGTGGGTCCCCTACCGCGATCCAAACACGGCAACACGATGCTGTTAGTTTTCTTCGACAAATTCTCGAAGTGGACCGAAATGGTGCCATTACGTAAGGCAACGGCTGACAGCTTACAGAAGGCGTTCCGGGAGCGTATTTTGGCGAGATACGGCGTCCCTAAGGTGCTCATTACTGACAATGGAGCACAATTCACCAGCAAGGCGTTCAAGCGATTTCTTCAAAATATGGGCGTGAGGCAACAGTTCACAGCTCCGTACACACCCCAGGAAAACCCTACGGAGAGGGCGAACAGGACTCTGAAGACAATCATAGCGCAGTTGGCAGGACGGCGACAGAACCGATGGGACGAGCAGTTGCCAGAAATTGCGTTGGCAATTAATACAAGTGTGTCGGAGACTACAGGCTACAGTCCGGCATATTTGACTCAAGGACGGGAGCCACGACTCCCGAAGGCACTTTATGACGAGGTCACGATAGGCACAGGTGCTGAGGCGCTGACGCCGAATGAACGAGCAACGGAGCTACGAGAAATATTTGTGATAGTGAAGCGGCAGCTGGCGCGGGCTGCGCAGGATCAAGCACGTCACTACAATCTACGACGGAGGGCATGGAAACCAGAAGTGGGTGAGCTGGTACTTGTTAAGCAGCACCACCTATCGAAGGCGGCTGATGGATTTGCAGCAAAATTGGCACCGAAATTCGACGGGCCGTATCGAGTGATCAACTTTGACTCGCCTGTAATCGTCAGAGTTAAAGGACAGGGGCAATCAAAGACACGAGCAGTGCATGTAGGCGAACTGAAGCAGTTTCATCAGGATGGCGACGATGAACGAGGCAGAGTGGCACAAGTTGCAACGGCAGTGACTGCAACACGAAGGCGACAAGTGCGGCCACAAAGTCACAGTACAGACAACGACAGCGATAAAGATTTAAAAATTTCTAACCCGTTTCGAGTCCCGACGCCACCAGGAGTAACAATTCCAGTACGTTGTTATCCAGGAAAACAACCCCGCGGGGAAAATATTCGGAAAAATAGCCTGACAAATCAGGGGCAATCACATGATTGCGTGAAATTACATGCGGGTCGCGCACAAAATCAACGCTCGATGGAGCATAATCGCGTGAAATTTATACGCCAAGGGGCACAGGAGACAGGAAATACGTGGAATGCCACGGGCGCCGAAAATGGCAACAACGAAACCACTACGCATGCGGCGAAACAACAAAAATCATTGCAAGAGAGAATCTACACACGCGGTACGAATACAAAAACCCACCCCCGGTATGTGCAAACAGAAAGAGAGCCTCGCACGGAGAGCGCGAATAACCAAAGCGGTCCACGGCGACGCACAAGCGCTCTCAGACAGCGAAACACAGTGCGCACACACAAACACGAAAACATTGGTGTGTGTGAGGTTCGTGCATAGTCGACAGTCGTTAAAAATTCAAATTTACAATTCGCGGAATTTGGCGCAACAATTCGCGAAGCAACAAGAGTGGGGCACGACGAAACCAACGCACGACGAGGATCGACATTAGTTACGCGATAGTCAACGCATACGCACGTGCACCGCGCAAATAAAATAGAATAAAAGATTTTTCGAGCTGTTAAAGTTTAAAAAAAAAAAAAAAAAAGCATCTAAAATGAGTCATCGCAGGAATACTGCAATGGAGCAAGACACAGGCGACTACCGCCTTCAACTGTTGGCGACACTTCGTCATGCTGATAACGCACCACCATTGAGCCCTGAAGACGCAGGTGGCTTGAACGAAAGCAGTCGCCAGGAACTGCGCGCAATATTGCGCCCAACGACAGCGGCACTGCAGCGATGCATGGTAGAGGGGAACAACCTACCAGCAGAACCGGTGGTAGCGCCATACGAGGTCGAGGCAGGAGTCGACAAAGAGGAGCAGGCATGCAAGCGGTTCCGGTCTGAGCAGCAGACGGACCAGGTTACTCAGGCACCAGGGGCGCCACACACAACGCTAGTGGAACTGAGCGTGACGAGACCCGTCAACAAAGGTGATTCGCATCACCTATGCAGATACCCGCCAGGAAGACAAGGCGTGTTCGTCACCGTAGGAGACTATCGCTGTTTAGCAGTCGGGCGTTTCCTAAACGACACGATCCTCAATTTCTGGGTTCAGTGGTCGCTGCGGAATACAGAGGACGCGGTTCCAGGTCGACGGATGCATGTTTACGACACGTTCTTCTACGCCAGCCTATCCCGAGGCGTAGAGAGATGTGTGCAGACGTGGGCGAGACGAGTGGACCCATTCTCGCACGACATTTTGGTGGTGCCTGTGAACGAAACCAATCATTGGTACCTAGCAGTGGTGTGCCTGAATGGCGCGGCACCAACGAATCAGGAGTGGCGAGCAGCACAAGGCGTCGAACCACGCACCACAGGCCCGTGCATCCTGATTATGGATTCACTGGCAACCCGGACCCGTCGCCACGTGTCTGTGAGGTTGCGTGAATTTTTGACGGCAGTTTCACGTAAGGATGGCGACGTAGGCCATGAGTTTACAGAACTCAACACGCCTTACTACGAGGTCAGCGTCCCGCAGCAGCCGAATCTTTATGATTGCGGAGTCTACTTGCTGCAGAACGTTGAGTGTCTGCGACGAGACCCACAACACCATCTGTACCCGCCGTTGGACAGAAGCAGGTGGTTCAGTGGCAGAGAAGGCGATGCAAAACGCGGGATCATTGCCCGGCAGATCCGTCTTCTGGCAAACGAAGGGGGGACAGCGGTCCCAGTATGGCCTGATCTGGCGAAACGGCCAGCGCAGCGGGCGTTCCAGCGACCCGCTAGCGATCTGGTGGCCACGACGACGACCACGCAGGCGACAGCAGCGCGGCAGATAGCTGCGCCCATAACCACGTTCCAGGTGACGCAACAGAGCGTTGCACCCACGACGACGACCACGCAGGCGACAGCAGCGCGGCAGATAGCTGCGCCCATCACCACGTTCCAGGTGACGCAACAGAGCGTTGCACCCACGACGACGACCACGCAGGCGACAGCAGCGCGGCAGATAGCTGCGCCCATCACCACGTTCCAGGTGACGCAACAGAGCGTTGCACCCACGACGACGACCACGCAGGCGACCGCAGCGCGGCATATAGCTGCGCCCATCACCACGTTCCAGGTGACGCAACAGAGCGTTGCACCCACGACAACGACCACGCAGGCGACAGCAGCGCGGCATATAGCTGCGCCCATCACCATGTTCCAGGTGACGCAGCAGAGCGTTGCACCCGCAACGGCGACGGCGAAGAAGATCGCTCCAAAGAAGACGACGCAGGCGACAGCAGCGCGGCAAGCGGCGGCGCCCACCACTTGGCGCAAGGGGGCGAAACAGAGCTCCACTGGCAGGGCGACAGATGCCACACAACGGACGGTTGTGTGGGCATGGCAGCAGCAAGTGGGAGAAAAGACCCAACAAAAGGCCGCAGATGCGGTAACCGGCGCTCCAAAGTGGGAGGATGTCTGGAGGAGTGCACAGTCGACGGCTGTAGGCACCCAGATAGAGGAGGTTTTGGACGCCGCACCAGAGGTTGCTGAACCAGCGCAACAGCAACACGACGCAGAGGTGCTTGCAAAGATACAACAGGAGGTGGCTGGCGCTACGAGCAGCGCCCCACAACGAGCAGAGGAGCAGCAGAGCGTCTCACAGCGGACGGCTGTGCCGACGAAGCGTCGAAGCGACGCATCCACGACGACGACACAACAGGAGGTGGCTGTCGCTACGAGCAGCGCCCCACAACGAACGAGATACCAGCAGAGCGTTTCACAGCGGACGGCTGTAACGACTGCGCCATACGAAGAAGCGGAACCAGGGGCACTACAGGTGGATATAACCACACCACGACGGCCATCAACGACGGTTACATCCCCGCCGAAGACAACGACCAAACCATGGTGTACAGCGGCTGCGCGAAAGGCATATGGGCCTACCAACCACAGCAGTAGCAGCCGTAGCAACAGCAGCGACAGTAGCAGCAGCAGTAGTAGCAGCGGTAACAGCAGCAGTAGCAGTAGCAGCACTGGCCGTGACGAGGCAAGAAGCAGTAGTACCAGACCCAGCATTTCACAGCCGGATGCGAGCGAGGACCGCCCATCCGATGGTACAACTGATCGAGCGGCAGGTGACGAGGTACCACCAGAGGTATTGGCAGTAGTTAGGGCCGTGAGTCAAAACCGGCGAGACCACAAGCCAATGTCCACCATCCGTCGGATAAAAGGACGTCGATACCGCATCAGGATCAATGGCTCGGGAGGGGCGACCGTCATTGAACTGAGGTAGGCTGCCTTCTTTCTCAACCGAAGTAAAGGGGGGGTGTGACGGTACCATTTTGAGGCGTCAAATGGCGACCGCACATTCACGGCGGATCCAAGCAATCGGCTTCGACGTCAATGCCGTCGAACCAAACACGGCGCAGAGCATCGAATTAACACCAACGAGCTAAAGCTCACCAGTGAGCTTGGCTACAAAGTGTCACTCATACACTCTCACTGGTGAGAGAATTAGCAGACACCAACGGCCAGAACATATAATTGTGTCACCAACACAGGCGCACCAGTGAGCGAAGCGGCAAAGTGTTACGAATACACACTCACTGGTGAGCGCATCACCGATACACAGACGTAGCAAAGCTACAGAATCGTGGGCAACAATCCACCAACGGTTGGGCAACAAAGCACCAACGCTTCACCAACCAATGGCCTATAAAAGGCATTGCACGAGGGAAATCTCTCTCTCTCTGTTCCTGACTTCGTGACTGAATAGCTGCATCGTTACCCTGGGTGTGTTTTTAATTAAACCGTATCGGGGGACTTTGCCAAGCGTGTCACCCTGAGTGTGTTTTTAATTAAACCGTAGCGGGGGACACGTGGACCAAACGTGACTTAACTGACTAGAGTTTCCGTCCTGGTTATGGACCCAGGACATATCAAACAGTTCCTGCAAACACATCGCATCGAGTAAGTCTGGTTGAAACACATATTTCAGCGAGAACGAGCGAGGAGCATCGAGTGCATCAGGCAGGACGCTGCCTCATCATAAGTAGAATGAATTAAATAAAGATATAATGAAATAAAGATATAATGAAATCATAACCACTTTGCGTACGGCGTATTTAATTGGTATTGAGGGTTTCCCTTGCAAATATAAATTTTTGTAATGCACGGACTTCTGGAGCCCGCTAAGCTATCCCAGCTCTGAACCCGGAAACCGGACCGTTACAATAGTAATTTCATTTTTGTTGTAGTTATTTATTTGCAATAAATTTGTCGAATTTGTTTTTCTGCCTTTCTGCATGCAAATTAATAAAATTGGATGGTAAGAAAATTGCAATTAAAATTCTTGTCCCGTACCATAGTCAGTATAGTACCTACTATTTGCATATTACCCCCCTCACAGCACCTGGTGACAAATTTTTGCATTGGATTTGCGCTGTTATTTGGTACTGCTGCTGCATTTGAGTAGGTGTTGGCGTAGTTTTTGTGACAGTGTTTTTATGAATTTATGGCAATGTTCTTGGTCACGTAGTGTGTCATGTGAGAAGAATTTCCTGTGAATATCTTGTGATTTATGCTATTTTATAATAGACAATGTTGCAAAATATCGGACACTCGACAGCTATAAAAAATGTAATACTAACTAACATAGAACTAAAGAAAATATGACGATTTTATTAAAGATCAAACCATGTTGAAGAGTTCATTATTGATAGTTGAAAAAAGAGAAAATGGAATGGGTTGTAAATTTTAATAATTGTGTGTTTTTTAGTAAATAAATTTATTATTTAACTTTATATTTTTAAACGCTATTTAATATATGTATATAAAATGATTTTTTTTTAAATAAGTTGACTTACCTTCTTCCATGTAATATATAGTCGGACATGTTTTGAACATGATTTGATCGAAATTTAAATATTTGACAACAAAACTTGATTTGATTTTGATTCACAAAACTTTAGTGGTTTTACTTTGATTAAAATAATTTTATTTTCTATTGTAAAATCATATTTTAGAACATAATAAAAACAAATTCCTTCGAAATGAATGTAAATATTGAAAGTTGGTTGTTGGATACTTTTTATTTAAAACGATTATTCAATAATTTTCATTTTTGTCGACATATAAAATTTTTCACAAACATTATTTTTTTTTTACTCGCGCACTTTTTTTTGTTACATAGATAAACAGGACTATTTACTCAAATATGCGTGGACATTTTGAATTTTATTTTTAACTATTATTTTTTTCTTATGCGTATAAACTTCACTTCTTTCACTATTAATTGATAATTATTTACTCAGTTTTTAATTTCATTTATTTATATTTTTATTTATAAACATATCGTCACTATCATGCCAAAGAGGCGAATGTGCAATTTTTGACATTTGCGTATTTTTTACATTTTTGAATGTAGTTTATCCTCAAGTATGCTGTGCTAAAATCGCGTGTCATTTTGTTGGGTATTTCAAGCCATAAAAGACAAAACCAAAAGGGCGAATTTGAAAAATTGAAAAATCTTGTCATGCCAAAAGGGCGAATCTTTTCGTTTTTTCGCCATAACTTATTATTAGTATAAGATAAAATAGTAGTATAAAGGCATTTATTATTTGCTTTCAAAGCACCTATTGATCTGCAATATTATTTAAAAATTATTATACCAAACATTTTTTCCTGCAAGTAACAAATGGCAAATAAAGGTATGACAAAATATTTTTAATTAATGATGCAGATCGATAGGTGCTTTAAAAACAAACAATAAATGCCTTTACATCACTATTTTATCTTGTACCATTAAAGAGTTATAGCAAAAAAATGAAAAGATTCGCCCTTTTGGCATGACAAGATTTTCAATTTTTCCAAATTCTTCGTTTTATTGCTATAATTTTTTTATTGGTGCAAGATATAATAGTGGTGTTGAGGTATTAATTGTTTGTTTTTAAAGCCCCTATCGAACTGCAGCATTATTTAAAAATATATTGCCAAACATTTTTTCCTGCAAATAACAAATGGTAAATTAATGTTTGACAAAAATTTTAACTAATGATGCAGTTCAATAGGTGCTTTAAAAACAAACAATTAATTCCTCTACATTACTATTTTATCTTGTGCTAATAAAAAGTTATATCATAAAAAACAAAAATATGTGCGTTTTATATGTTCGTATTTATAATGCAGTAGGTTGTCCAAATCTAAAGATATTTTATATACGTTATAATAATTGACAAATAAACTAAAATAACAGAAAAAATTAAAGAAAATATAAAATTTTCTAATTTTTAAAGCACTTCAAACTTTAAAATTTGATTTCCCAACATTTTTAAAAATGCACATTCGCCCCTTTGGCATGACAGTGACGATATTATAAATATTATTTTTATTTTATTAAAGACTTTTTAAACTATTTCTATTTTCTAATTTTTTTCACTATTAATTGATAATTATTTTCTTAGTTTTTCATTTCATTTATTTATTTATAAACATATTATTATAATTATTATTTTTTATTTTTATTTTATTAAAGATTTTTAAACAAGCACTTTTTTTCACACATATTTTTGACACATTTTTAACTGCGACGTCAACCTTTACAAACAAATGGCCACTGTTGAAAACTTTAAAAACACGGTCTACAGGCACCACAATTATGTCAAAATATAAAGAATCATTATTAAATGATACGAAAATGTATAAAATGTATTTTAAACAACATTTAATGTAATTATTTCAACTTTTTCACCTTTTTCTAACAATTTGCAAAAATATTTCACGCAAAAAACCTTCACCTCGCATGACCGAAACCAACAAGAACAAACTAATGTGAATGTGAACTCAAAAGCAGGAGAGTAAAAAACAACAATGCATGCAGAGAACAGTTATGCATTTATTGTTGTTGTTGTCAGTCACTCAGTGTTGACTCAGTGTTTGTGAAACTTCTTTTTAAATCATATTTTACTTGATGAATATTAATTTAAACTTTGAAAATAGTAGAGTAAAAAATTAATATCTATTTAGTCGAATTCTAAATAAATACTCCCAAAACTTTTTTTATGGATTTTTCAAGATACATTTTTTTTGTCTCTCAAAAATAATTTGTGGAAATATTTATTCTAAATTTTAATAATTATTTAACAAATATCTTGATATATCTGACAATTACAATATATCTATCAAATTATTGGAACAAGTTGATCAATTAAAAAGTATTTCAACTACTTATTTTTTAAATATTAATCAATAATCTTATAACTAATACAAGTATTTTAACAAATGTCATTTTCAAATTAAAATGGGGCTATGGACAACATCTTTTCATAGAAACATTTTTCTATATAGCACGCTACCTCTCGGCAGTAAATGGCAATCCTACGAGAGTAAAACATTGCCTATGAAAAAGCTCTCACCCGCCTTTCGAATTCAGCATTAAAATATAGGTCCTACCACTTTGATTACAAATATAGCACGCACAGCTCAAAATAGTGAAAGAGCTCGGTCTAAGTTTTTATTGGTCGATAGCGTCAAACTATTATTATTATCTTCTTTATTTTCTATATATATATAAAAGAACAAGTCCGGATTGACTGACTGATCACTCAACGCCCAGACGAAACCCTTAGACCAAGAAACATGAAATTTGGACAAGGTATTCATCTCACGACGTAGGCGCGCACTAAGGCGGAATTTAATGAAATTTGACACACTGATGTATATTGTGGTTGTTTATCGTTTTACCAAATATATGCGGAATTTGGCCACGAGGCGGAGCAATGCCATATAACCAAAACATTAAAATAAAGTACTATAACTCCTGACTTACTAAGAGCAGAGTTATAAAAATAGAAACAAAGGATCATATTATAATAATAAAATACCACTTTGAGTTATGCGTGTTATACTTGTACTCAAAGTGGTGGGACCTACAATTTATTGCCGACTCCGAACGGCGGGTGAGAGCTTTTCATAGGCAATGTTTTTGCTCTCGTAGGTTTGCCATTTACTGCCGAGAGGTAGCGCGGTGTAGAAAAATGTTTCTATGAAAAGATGTTGTTAGCCCCAGTCCAGGCCCCAGTCCAACCTTTCGGCTCGCAGTCCAACGCACTAACCTTGAGCTACCGACGCTACAGGATCATATTAAACATTGTAATCTTCACGTAGAATGTGAGCGGGATTGTAGAAAGGGCGTGGCACGTGAACGGGAAAAATTGCGACATAGGCAT
Organism: Dryomyza anilis; assembly: GCA_951804985.1. Lineage (NCBI taxonomy): Eukaryota > Metazoa > Arthropoda > Insecta > Diptera > Dryomyzidae > Dryomyza > Dryomyza anilis. The sequence goes on from OX638130.1 coordinate 109,136,075, forward strand.
GCACTAAAAGGGGAAAAAGGGGCGTAAATGTATCCTAAATGTATTGTAAAGCTATCCTTACTTTAAAAAGATATAATTTGAAGGACTATTTAACATTACCAAGTTATCTGGAAAGTTTCATATGACTCAAATTTCCAAGGTTATATAAATCTAGAAGATTCAACATTACCATTTGGTGTGGAGAAAATATATTAAACTTCAAAATAATTGATGTTTGCAATACATAATCGCATGATACAAATATTTATACAAATATTTGTATCATGCATAATCGTAAATTTGAAAAATGGTTGCTAGCAATATTTATCGTATTTGACGGATGTTTGAGAGATGGTTGTCTCAAAGACGATCTAAATAATTTGTAAATAACTTAATATTTAGGCAGAGAGTATCATTTGATATAGAGTTTCCTTCCGAGTTTGCTGGCGTCGCTGCCGAAAACATTGGTTATGTGGAATAGGAATTTTACAGATTGAAGTTAACAGAGGAAAACAGTGCACAAAACTGGATCTGTCCGCGGCTAATTTGCAACCAAAATTCCCAAGATATATTGCAATACAACGCCTTATAAATTTTAATAATTTTTCTGTCCAAAAATGTGGCAGAAAACATCATAATATTGATTTGAAAATGTGTCTGTTGACAACATTTTCGATTCAATTTCCACATAAGCAATGTTTGAATTTATTTGACAAAAATGGCAGCGAAACCACCTGTATGGAAACTCTATATCAAATATATACTCTCTGATTTAGGGCTGTGATATTTCTGGCAATCATCTTTGTTTTCTTAGTGTACGATGAATCATAGCTCATTGTTAAGTTCATTAAATTCTATATTATTTGACAACATTACTATTGTTTTTTTTTTGTGAAGATTTAACTTTTGTTTTTCTTATATTTATCTATATGTTTATGTTTTCAACATACGCCGCAATAAATAACGAATTCTTCAAAAAACGATTCTAAAAATCAAATTTATGTGTGACATATATTATACTGTCTAATTATAGCCATGATGCCAAAAATAAATACTTTTTGCTTGCATATACATATTTTATAATGCAAAATATCTCAAACACAAAAGTTTTGTCAAATGTTTTTGGAAAACAGCTCATCATCATTGTCATTATGATCTGAAAAAATGTATTTGATATTGAACATTTTTTTGGGGGGGTAAGTAGTTGGTGTAGAACACTGCTGGGTGGGTGGTTAGATCGTCAAATGGAGGCGCGCGCGCACGTCAAAAATGGCGTCGCCAATAATGACAGCAGCACCAAAAGCACCAGAGATGATGCGGTTGTGATGTTATTTTTGACAGCTAATTGTATTGTTTTGTTTCTCGACAACCAAGGCAAACAAAACTTTTTAACAACGTAAACAAACTGTCAAAAATAATAGCGTAAAAAGTGAAGAATAAATAAATATCACAGCAACGCACAATTGAACAAATAATTATAAATTAAAAAAATAATTTGAATGCGCGCCATCAAATTTAATTCAAATTTTGATTTGAAATATACAAAAAAAAATACATATATTGTTTATTATTTTTTATTTTGTTCATTTTCTATTTCCATTTAATGTACATTTCAATTGACTATAAATTAATAATTATTACAATTGCTGGCTAGTTTTATTGCATTGCAGTTAGAACAACAGTTTTGCAGTTTTGTTCGGACTGCCTTTGATCTCGCAAATTATTACTTTGAATTTTCGGGGGCAATACTATAAATTTTGTATGTTCTTCGAAATTGTATTTGTGTTATTTTGTCTTATTTTGTATTATTCTGTTGCGTTATTTTGAACCAGTCCTGATAACACTGATCTGACTTTTGATTTGGGGTAACTTACAGGAAATGTTTTACAAAAAAAAAAGCTAGGATTAAATTTAAAAAACGAAAAATGTTGATTCTTTGACACTTCAATTTTCTATTGAAAAATATTCTTTTTATTTTAAGAAAGTTTCGCAAAAGAAACTCTAGATTATACATTTTTACAGACTCGATGATGTTAAAACTTCTTTCATGAGAGAATACGAGATATATTCTATGAAATTTCAACAAATTTATAAAAACGAAAATTTTTTAAAATTTTTACAGTATCGATGATGTTAAAACTTTGTTCATGATAGAATCAGAGAAATACTAATTTTATGTCTCTATTCCACATAGTACCCGTGACAAAATTTCTAGCATTTCTCGGGAATATTTCCGGCTAACACACAGATAAATGGAATAAAATGGGGAGTGTATAGCATGTAGTAAAATTTTATGGAATTTTAAAGACAGATTCACTCCATATCAGAAAACAAGCTGTTCGTAGAAATTAGAAAAGATTAGCCGTATTTCGCATCCGTCCCTGCTCAGAATACGATAAGGCATCCCTACTAACGGCCACCTAAAATGATGCTGATCAGGGCCGACTAGGGTTATCCTAATTTCAAATCCACGTAAGGAAACCGGACCCAACCTTCGAAAAACTGATGTGACACTTTTGCAAAAAACCATCCAATCAGCTTTTTTTATGAATATAATATAAAATTGGATACACCCAGAAAAAAATTCTCTCAAATACCATTAAAATTGGTCAATGGGACAATTATTGATTTAATAGTATACAAAAAATAAATATTTTCATATAAACTCAATGGAAATGTCATGGTATTGTAAATAATATATGTCATGGTAAAATAATAATTTATCCTATTGACTATTTTTAATAGTAAAAAACTATTATTTATATAATATTTTTTTCTGAGTGTAGCAAAATTATTCTAATAAAATAAAATATTCTAATAAATAAATTTTAAGCTCACTTGCAAAAGATATAAAAATTTACCACATTTTTAAATATTTGAAAACGTTGACTTTTTGTCATGGGAAAAGTTATTGAGAAACCTTTGGTCACAAAACTATTTTTTGTGTGAAAGGTCTCAACTTTGGTAAAAGCAGTTTAAGAAGAATTTAAATATACATCGAATTATATAGGGTAGTATAAAGGTAAGATCAGGAAACTTTATCAGGCAACTTTGTCATGATAACAACTTCTAATATCGTCAAGTTTTGAATCAGGCACTGATTAAAACCCCTGATTTCAAATCAGGCTCCCTGATCAGACAATGATCGCATCCTGATCTAAATTTCCACCCGGGTTGTGATACAAACTCCGCCATTGTCTGTTTAAAATATATCGAAAAATGCTTATAAACTGTTTCGACCCTGTTATAAATGTTGTATGTGGTAATGTCAAATTTTTGGTTTATTTTATAAAAGCACGACTACACCCAGAAAAAAATACTATATAAATAATAGTTTTTTACTATTAAAAATAGTCAATAGGATAAATTATATTTTTAATCGGAAAATACCATTAAGTACTAGAAAATACTATGACATTGCCATTGAGTTTATATGAACAGATTTATTTTTTGTATACTATTAAATCAATAATTGTCCTTTTGACCAATTTTAATGGGATTTGAGGGAATTTTTTCTGGGTGTACGAAGTTGATTTAAGTATTTCGTCAGACAATTGATGTAAGTACTAAATATTTGAACATTCACATGTCAAAATCTGTAAAAACTTCACTTTCTTAAAAAATTTAAATTGTTTTTTCAGACTCAGAAAACAATTTTTTATTTGAAACCATGGAGGGAAAAAACTTCTAAAATCCAGAAGGAATCAAGAAATTTTAGTACAACTAAATGTAAACATTCTGGATTTTAAGAAACAGACACACTTAGTTATCAAAAAAGGAATTATTCGTGATAATGTTGTTGCTGTTTCTTCTCAAAATTTGTTGTCTGTTTTATCTGTAATATTTTTTTTTTATACAAATTAACCAACGCTCAGGGGATACCCCCTATACATGCAATGCACAGTGTTGATCGTAAGAAGGGATGATAGGTTAAATGGAGGGGGGAAAGATGGAATAGTGTCGGTGAATGTTTGTTTTGAACTTGCCAATATCGAAAATTTCGGGAAAAACGGACGCAGGGAGATTGTTCCAAAAACGTGTCGTGCGACTGAAAAACGAATTCTCTCTATAATGCGTAGTTCTCTTGAGAGCCGAGTGGACTACGAAGGGGTGGGCTTGGTTTGATGCCCGAGTAGAACGAGAAAACACACGACCTGGTGGAATCAGGCCATGTATTTCCCTCGAACACTTTCCGTTGTAATACCTATAAAACAGGCTTACACACCCAACGGTCCTTCGGTGCTCAAGAGAACCAATAGACGATGAAATATTTTCATCCCCTATTAAATATATCGCACGTTGCTGTACTCGGTCCAGGAACTCTAAGGAGGATTTTGAAGCTCCTGCCCAAATGTGCGAATTGAATTCCATTTTAGGCCGAATATAGGTAGTGTAGAGAGTGCGTAAGTCAGCAGGAGTGAAGTATGTTTTACACCGTTTTAAAAAACCGAGGCACTTGGCCGCTTCTTTCGACACATTAAATATGTGATCATTCCAACGGAGATCACATTGAATTGATATGCCCAGAACGTCAAGAGCAGCCGACTGCGCAATATCCACAATACCCATATAGAGGGGAGGAAGGGGTGAATCCATTCTTTTGTGAGATAACAGACAACATTGGGTCTTGCTTGCATTAAAATCTACTCTATTTGCAACACCCCACTCGGAGATTGATTTAAGGTCATTATTGAGTGTGTCATTCATAGTGCGTTTTTTTCTCTCAATCTCCAAAGAGTTAGGACGGAACCCTGCGGAACTCCAGAATTGATGAAATGTTGTTCTGAAAAAACACCATCTATCGCAACTCGTATTGAACGACCCTGGAGAAAACTCGATATCCATCGAGTAAAAGATTTCCCGACATCAAATGCAATTAGTTTTGAAACGAGGGCTTTATGCCACACTCGATCAAAGTAACTAATATCAATTATTATTTATATGCAGACATTATGTCCATAGGTATCTAAAAATTTACTAAGAGAAATTATTCTTGATATGCAGATGTTTTTTCCTTTTCGTCCTTTTTTTAGTTCATTTTGTAGTAGTTCTAGAACTAGATCTTTTCCGACTAGAACTCCTTTTTCCAATTGGTTGAACACGTGTTCTTTATGCGAAGAAACAGCAACAATTTGGTTTATAATAAAAAACAAAGTTTTTAAAATCCAGGAGAATAAATCTTATATACCTTTTTGATAACTGAGGAATTTTCTCTTAATATTAAGATTATAAATTCTAGAATTTTAGTAGCATTTTATTGCTTTACTTTGTTTTGTTCGTTGGTTTAAAATACAAACAGTATTCATTTTTTGTTAGTTCGACTATTTAGTACAGAAAAAGATTTATAATTTATTGAAAGTCATTCACATTTATTAAAAAAAAAAATATTCTTTAAAAAATATTTTAAATTGAAAAATATTTTAGTTCGATATATATGGCAAAGTGAATTTAATGTGGCCTTAAATTAAAAATATACTCAAAAAAAAATTGTATTGAAAACCATATACCATATAAAGGCAGTGCAATTAATGTCGTGGGTGTGAAAATGCATTTATACAGGGTGTTAACAATTTAATGTTCATATTTTTCACACTGCATAATGAATTCATAACATAAAAATAAACCAAAAAAAAAAAAATGAAAATTGAAAAATAAAAATGCAAATGCAATTAATTAAAAACACAAAATATCAGAGCATCATTAAATAATATATATTTGTAATTTTTATATGCACGAGCACAAGAGATTTCTGAAACAGTTACGTTTGACAAATGTTGAATTTTCTGAATAATTGCAAATTATTTTATTTTATTTCATAAATACTCTAGTGTATTGTTTTATTTATACAGACAGAAACAGCTGTCTCCGCTATATTCTTTGAATGTTCGCATAAATTATGAATTTTGTGCAAAAAACTGAACAATTTTTCAAAATTACTTTTCAAAATATATCATCACATGCAGAGTAAAGGTTAAGCAACTTAATTTGTTTTAAGGCAAAAATATTTAAAATTATGATGAATGATTTATTAATGAGTTTACAGTATAAGGTACATAAATCACTTTGAAGAGGAAGCTGTACCATTATTCAAAAAATGTAATGAATCCCTTACAAATTACGAAAAATTGATTTAGTGACAGCAAAATAATGAATTACTTTGCACAAAATCACAGACATAATTATAATTATATATAATTAAAAATTATGAGAAATATAAATGTTTAATAATACATCAAATGTTACCAAAAGTTCAAGGTTTGTCTCAAGTTCAAAGGCTCACCGCAAGTTGGATTCTGTTTTTTTTTTTGTGTACATTATAACAGATTCATTTCGAAATACAACGTATTTGTAGATCTTTCTGATGAATACCATTCAAACAATATGGCGCCGAACTGTTTTAATTCAAATTTCATCGAAATATTAACAAAGCAATCAAGAACATTTTAAATAGACAAAACAATGTTTTGTAAAATGCCGTTTTTTTTTTTTGTTCTTCCTAAGATGAAGATCAACATCTGTTTAGTGTTAAATACAGCATGTGGTGGGTCAGCAATTGCAGTATTTGAATTATCAAAAATACAAAAATTCCTTAAAAATTTTGTAAATATTTGAAAAAAAAAAAAGAAATCTAAAATCAACAAATTCTTTAAATCGTATTTTATAAAATTATAGCCATTTTCCAAAGTCTAATTTGCATATTAATCATATGCTTATAATTGTCACGACCATGATCGTAGCGCATGCATGATCACGTCAATAAGATTAAATATTTAAATAATAAAAAAAAATTAAATGTGAAAATCTGTAAATTTGCCATAGGTACAGCAAATACAAATCAAAACCAATCTTGCGTTAATTAATGTTAACGAATATACACGCCGCAAACACAAGAATATATCACGATCGCCATGGTTGACAGACGATTGGAAGTCACAAATCGATCGCATAATATTTACATGGATAGAAAAGATTTGCTTAAATGTATTTGTGAATGTAATTCAAAAGTAATACGAAATTACCTTATATATCGTCGTTGTAGAACTAAAAGTCATTAAATACATTTTCGAAATGCCAAATATTCATCTACAAAAAATCTTTATATATCTGTCAATTTTTAATCGATGATCTCAATTTTTTTACCACATTATAAGAAAATGTAAATCTATCAATTGATATTTCAATTTTAAAAATGCATCAATTATTTTTTATAATATTAATCAACAAACTCAATATTTAAGTTTTTCATAAAAATGTACTTGGTGATCTTTCGTTCTACAACGACGATATATTAAGAATGAAGTGTAATTACTTTATTATCAAAATTCACTATATTTTTGTTAAGATTTTAATAACATCCCAACAAACATAGTTCCGATTGTATAAAATTTCGATAACGTTTCGAATTCGTAACGATATCGTTAAATTTGAATAGAAAATATATTGAATTATTTATCAAAAAAAGCTGTTCAATGAAAAAATTTAATAAATTTTAAAATTGGAAAAAATTTCGCAACTGTTAGAAACTTTTAAAATTTAGTAAGTATACAATATTTTGTTGCTGGATCGATAAACTAATTTTTAATCCCAAACTAGGTAAACAATTTTAATGTTGTGGATGCTATAGAATGCTTGGTGCACAGCTCTATGAAAGATAATTTCAAGGCAAATTAATTTAAATAGTATCGAAATTGAATAAGCTTTTCGAATTCGTTTCGATTTCGAAATTGAATAATTTTTCGAATTCGTCTAGATATCGAAGTTGATAATCGAAGTTGAATAAATTTTCGAATTCGTTTCGATATCGAGTATTCATACAATATCGATATCCTTAACGATAGAGCCATTATTTTCGAGAACGCTATCATTCTCGAATCGTTAACGATAGTCGAAAACGATAACAATGTTCGTTCAAACGATATCGTTTCGAATTCGTTTCGATATCGTTTGGTATGCTGGGATATTATGGGGCGCAAACATAATTATATTATTCAGGAGAATCAACTTATACCATACTTATTTACCTAAACAAACATAACTTTTTAATTGCAATTAAATAAAATAATGCTTGGCAGTTTACTTAATTAAAATTATGTTTCTATAATGCGAAATGAATACTTCCATAAATATTTGGGAGAAATTGTTGGAAGAAAAAAAGCTTTGTAATAAATTTATATATGCTGCTTTTTTCACCCAAACATTTTCTCCCAAATATTTATGAGAGTATTTATTTAGAATTGGGGTGAATATAAAATTATTTTTGACAATCGTCAAACGAAGATCTAATGACCAATGTAAATGGTATTTATACCCTACACTAAGAGTGAAAGGGTATATTCAGTTTGGTACGCCGTTTCTAACACCCAGAAGGAAGCATCTCCGGTATGGAAAAGTATATATATTCTTGATCAGCATGACCTCCTGAGTCGATTTAACGATGTCCGTCTGTCCGTCTGTCTGTCTGTCCCTCTGTCTGTCTGTTGAAATCACGATTACAGAAAAAATAGAAGAGCTAGAGCAATGATTTAGATTTAGATTACTTATATATCTAAGCTGTCTGAACAAGAAAATTGGCATGATCGGTCTATTGTGACCTGAGAACAGACCACTTATGTTCAAATACCTAAAATGAATATCTACAGATCAATATTACTGTATACGTGCTTAGGTAAACTTTTTTGGTCAAATATATATTGACTCATGAAACGACTTGTGGTTACAAAAAAAAAATCGAAATCCGGTACACCTACCCATTTTTAAATATGGGTATCAAATGAATGGAAATTCTTCAGCGATTGAAAGTTTGTAGTTATTTTCAGGATTCGTATACCCTTGTGACCTATATACCACTTTGACTGGTAACCACACATATGTTTAGGGTATTTATGGTCTGCTTAGACCGACTATAATTTTGATAATCCTAATTATCATAATAACACCTACTTTAAAATTTGCCATGTGAACTAACCTTCCCAACTGGTTTTAATTTATTTTATAGCCTTAAATTGTTTTTAGTATTCAAAATTTCTATGTAATAGGATATCGATACCTTCGAGGAAAAACATCGTAACCAATAGTTCGCACAATTTTTATGATGTTTTGGTAACCTTTGTATATTTAATTTTTTTGTACGTTACTTTACTCCGACTAAAATCACATTAATGTTTTTTTTTTTGGAATATCTATCAAGATCCACAAAATTGAAACTGACTACATCCATTGCACTTCGAAATCTATTCCCTACGTTTTATGGTTAATATCACCACGAAAGTAACATAAAAACAATTTCGTAAAACTAAATTACTAAACTTTCGTAAATTTTGAGGCTATATGTACAATTTTAAACACAACATTCGTGTATTTTACGAAAATTCGTAAAATGTCTACAAAACGTACAAAAATATATAATATTTTACAAATAAAAATATCAATCTTTCGTATTATGTATATGTATATTCGTATACGAATGACTTTCGTAGATAAAATCCACGAATAGTTTCGTAAAATACACAAATAATATTCGTAATTTTATAATAAATATATGAAATTCTTTCGTGTTTTTTTCGAAATATTTCGTATATAAACAAAATAAAATGATCTTTTGTAATTTGATTAAAATAAAGGCTATATTTACAATAAACAATTTTTGATGATAAAATTTTTAAAAAATTTCTAAGTATGATAATTTGATCTGTTCTGTCTTGTTTTCTGCTTGTTTTCTTTTGTCTCCTTGTTTTTGTATATGTTTTCTGCTTATTTTTGATTTACGAATATCAAATTGCAAAATATACGAATGTATCGTAAAATATAAAATCGGATCTAAGTGACGAATTCTGAGTTTTACAATATTTTACAATAAATCGTTTATTTTACGAAATTTATTTTTACGAAAAAGTATTTTGTTAATTGTCGCATTGATTATTTTGAGTGTATATACCAAATTAGGATTTATATGTGTTAAATAAAACACATTTTTTAAATGCTTGACATAGCATTTTTTTATGTTTATATTTAGAAATAACTTCTAAAAACGGTATATTGAGTACTATTCAGAATTTGACATTTTTAATAAAAAATTTTAATTTATTTTAAAATTATATTACATTCATTGAAAAGCATTCATGGAATTGACACCCTTTATAAATAATGAGAACTATTCATGAAAAATACTTCATGGTAATTGTTGTGATAAATTATAATTATTAATTTAGAATTCGTATCGCTTTCCTGTGCAAGGCAGTCAGGGTACATGATGTTGTTGCTACATATATAGTATATGATTAGCCTCGTCGCTAAATTTTTCAATTTGCGCACATGAAAAGTGAAAAATGCACATTTCATTGAGAATTATAATTTAATTATTCACAGCAATTAATTGCAAATTTCGGAGTTTTTATTGAACTATGTGTTTTTAATATTTTTAATACTACACATAAATTAGAATTACGTAAATAGTTGGATTAATAAAATATTTTTAAAATAAAAACGCATTACCCTAATATTTCTCTATGTGAATTTATTAAATTGACTTTTTGCAAAATGTTTAGTATAAAACAAAAATAGTTTAAAAATTTTATATATTCAACTAATTTTAAAACTACATATCTAGTTATTTCCAATACAGTGTAAATTTACTGAGGATTAATAATTATTCCTTTATGTTTATTTTCTAATTAAATTCGTCGCATCAATCAACAAGTTGTGGCAATTATTTTTAGGGCATTTTCATTTTATTGTTTGGCAATTGTCGCAATTATTTTATTTTAAAATACATTTCTATACTACACAATATTTTCAACATGGTATGGTTTCCGTTCACATCGTAGATTATTTTGTAAATATTTCGTAATTAGGAATAGCCCCACTAAACAAAAATGTCTAAAATGCTGAATTTAGACTTCAAAATCGATGAATTAAAAAAATATTTATAAAATTAGCAAATAATTTATCTAACATTTTTAAGAAAATTTGATAATATTTAAATTAAATATTATTTATTGTCATCATTATAACGTCATTTTAAGCCAAAACTCCATAGATAAAAAGTTAACACAAAATAAAATCCAAAATTAAATTAAATTTTTTCAGTTTGCATTATAAAAATAAATAATAAAATAGAGAATAAACTTACTTTATTTTTCTCAAATTCTACAATATGACTATTTTCCTAAACCTTCTTCAAAAATTGGGTACAATGTTTTTGAAAAATCACTTTTTTTATTCCAATTGAGCACAATAATTGAATTCTTTTTTGAAGAAAATTTAATAAAAAAAGTTTGTTTTATATTCAATTATACAGAGTGGTCCGATTTGAGGTGCAAATATTTTAGGGACTGATTTCTTGGTTCATTTCATGAAAAAATCCGCAAGGAAAACGGATAGTGCAAGATAAAAATTGTGTGTGAAAAAAAAGTTTATTATACTATAATACATTCATTAAACAGTTCTAATCAAATATTTATTTTTTTAATTTGTGCACACAGAAAAAAAAATCCCTCAAATCCCATTGAAATTGGTCATAGGACAATTATTGATTTAATAGTATACAAAAAATAAAAATTTCATATAAACTCAATGGCAATGTCATGGTATTTTCTAGTATTTAATGGTATTTTCCGATTAAAAAGAAATTGTTTATTGCACTAGAATACATTCAAATATTAAAAAAATATAAATAAAATAATAGATAAAAAATTCGAGAAAAAACGAAGTTTTATAAAAAAATGTTGTAATCAAATATTTATTTTTTTACTTTGATGAGAAAAATCTCCTATCGCATCACATAAAATGCCAATATTAAAATTTTACTATAAACTATGATCGATTATCTTTAAAATGAATGTAATATTTTTGCTCTGGACTATACATTGTAGAAGTTATAATTAATTATACGGTTGCATAATTTTTTGTAAAGTAAATTTTGAAATCACCCTGTATATCATTGGGTGTTCCTAGACCCTAATTCTAGAAAAAATTTTGCATGAAATGATTCAAGCAATCAGTCCCTTCAATATTTGCATCACAAAGCGAACCACCGTGTTTATTGGTGGCAATGATTGGATTAATTTTACCCAATATTAATGGAATGGATATGTTCGCAATTTTTGCAATTATCGAATGTATATTGAACATGGATTTCGAAGCATTCACTGGAGAAAAGCGTTCAATTTTTTGGAATTGTAAGCTTGAAAACCATAGGGTTCTCCAGCAAAACTGGTAGCTTTTTATCCAATTGAATCTAGCGTTTACCTAAACTTGAATTCCGACATTCAATATACATTCGAGGTTTAACTTAATTGTAAGCTATAAATAAAATGTGATTCGCCCTTCAAATTACACTTGAATTCAAGCGCATATATTTCCATAATTAAATGTTTAAATATAAAATAAAAGAAAACGCATATAAGTTATAATACTATATATTAAAAGGAATTAAAGTATGTTCTACAGCTGCAACAGCACCTGCGCCGGTGGCAGTGTACAGGAACTTCTTGTAAAATCCACGGCGTGCCTCGAAATCAGTGAATTCAATTGCGCCACTGCGATGTATAACATTGCCAGGTTCGCGTAAAATATCAATGTTGTCTGCGTATGAATGAAAATATATTAATATTTCAAAACGTATTCGTAAACCTTGGCCACTTACATTGTATATCAGCTCATCGTGCATTTTCCGTGCAGTAGAATTCTCGCAATGACTTTCGTGTTTGGACCTGCACTTATATATTAATTAATTTGTCTGTTTGCTAATTCAAACGAAAAGCAATGATCTCACTGATTGTACGAATGTAGTGGCACTTCACTGGGTTGCCACTGAGTAATTTTGTGTAGTGAATTTCGTGTCAAGTTTTTTTAACTTCGAAAACCAACGTTGGAATAACATTCAATTATTAGGCGTGATCATGACATTACATCCGCACTGGTTGTAAAAGACAATTCTCCAAATTTATCGAACCTTAAACTCATTGCTTATTGGGCAAACGCATGGAGCAAACCAATTCAAAATTTAAATGAATCATAGTTTTTTAAATGTCAGAAACACCCTGTGGTAGTAATTTCATAATTCCCCAACGATGTGACAGTACAAAGTGCAGAGTCGCCAACTCTACTCTCACAAAAATTTCAAAAACATATACATGTAACATATTCGGTGTAAAGAATTTTAAATTAATCTAAAACTAAAAATTTTATTGCTTTAAAATTAAAATAAAACAATTTCAAAAATATTGTTACAAAACAAACTTAGTGAATATATATTAAATAAAAACAGAAAAAACCCATATAATAAATTCCCTTTTTCCACAACATTATCTGTTATTTTTGTGATGATGGCAACTTTGTAAAGTTATTTTGACAGTTTGGTAAAAGTTTTATTTAGTGCGTCGCCATTTTTTTGGTGTCGAGTTTTTTCACGTATTTTTCATAAATAAAACAGAAAATATTTCATAAAAACCACAGTTAAAAGCAACCAAACAATTATGGACAAGAAATCTAAGGAGGCGCTTCGCCGCTATAAGAAGTCTCGCCAGCAGTCCAGCTCCGAGAGTTCCAGCAGTTCAGATTCGGACTCAGGCTCCAGCAGCTCCTACTCAAGTTCGAGCAGTGGCCGCAAGGCAGCAGAACGACACCGCAAGAAGAAGGCACGTCAGGCAGCAGCAGCTGCACGACGCTCCAGCAGCTCGTCAGGCGATGAACGACGCAAACGTGAGAAGCGTGAACATGCCTGCCAAAAGAAGCTCGAAGCCAAACGTAATCATCTGAAGCGTAAGTTAAAGGAGGCCAAACTTAAGAAGCGCGCTGCCGCGGCTGCAGCCGCTGCAATGGGTGGTCACTCGCATCGCAGTCTCTCCCCGGGGACACAGGCAAAACTGAAGAAGCTGGCAGAGAAAAAACATTTGCGCGCTGCAAGCAAAGAACGACGTGAGCGAGAGCGTGAAAAGCACCGTGCATTGGTGGCGCGTGAACGCGAACATCACTCGTCGCAGCAGCAGCCACATCATCATCACCACCATCAACATCATCATGGTCATGCGCAACAGTTGCAGCTGCATCGCGCCGACAGTCGTTCGCCAACCAAAATCACAAAAATACGCATACATCAGGATGTGAAGCGGCAGCGCAGCCCCAAGCATGTGCATCAACAGTTGATGTCACGCGAGAAAATCATAATACAGACGCGCACGCGCGAACGTACGCCATCGGCGGAGCGACAACGTCACAGCGAACATAGCAAACAGTTACGCCATGGCGATGATGTGCTGCGCGACCGCGAGCGACGCGATCGTGAACGTGCCGAACGTGAGGCGGCACGCGACAAAGAACGCGCTGAAGCATTGGCACGCTGCCAGGAGAGACAGCGCGAACGTGAACGTATTGCGCGCGAGAAATTGCGTCGTCAGCAAGAGGAAGAGGAGGCCGTGGAGGCAGCGCAGAAATATGGTGGCGGCGGTGGTGGTGGCAGTGTTGGCGGTGGTGCACCATTACTTGGAGACGCACGTGAACGTCTGCTACCGCGTGCTGCAGATCGAGAGCTGGCCATTGCAGCAGCGCGCGGTTATAATAGTCGTGAGCATTCATTGGAGGCACTTGAACCGGCATCAACTTCATCAGCAGCGGTGGCGGCCGCACGACATGCAGCCAAACGTGAACGTGAGCTTGAGTTGTACGAGCGTGAACGTGATTTTCTGGACGCCGAGAGACGTGGGCTGCTCGATCGGGAGCAGTTGCGTCGCGAGCGCGAGTATTTGACTGCAAGGCGTCGCGAGTTAAGCGCGCTGCCGTCAGAGCATTATGCAGCGGCGCGCATGCGTGATGAGCGAGTGCGCTATGCAGAGGAGGATGAGCGTGAGCGGTAAGTGATACAATTGGATTGTTTCATCTTAGGATATCAATTTTTGGTTACACAATCGCTGATGAAGAGGCTTGGCAAACTCTGAAACATTTTTTTATTTTTTACTGCTCTGCAGTGTTCACACTTTTCGCCAATGCAAAAGGAGTAGATTTGAAAATTTTAGGGAGTAGAAATGAGTAAAAGGGAGTCGAATTGAACATATTGCTAAATATAGTAGTTTTGATGTAAAAGGAGTTGGCAATTAAATATAGGAGTAAATATGATACAATGGGAGTAGAAATATGTATTAGGGTATTAGAATTCAAATAAATGAATAGATATATTCTAGAATTTATGGATTTTCAATAATTCTGATGTGTACAGGGTGGTATTCTAAAGTTAGGTTGTTTCTGGAACACCCAATGAAATACAAGGTGTTTTTAAAATTGAATTTATAAATGTTAATAAGAACGCATATTTAATTAAAACTACTACAATTTAAATACTATGGAAGAAATATTAAATTTATGTTACAGATAATTGATCATAGTTATTAGAAAATTTATAACATTGACAATTTATTTGGGGCGCAAGAAATTGTTCTCGATTTCAGTAAAAGGGAGTAGAAAATGCTGCTACCGGAGTAGATTTTTAAAATACAAATGAAATGGAGTAGATCTACTCCGATCGGCGTAGAATGAGAACACTGCTGCTCTGTAAAAAAAATACTACCGACACTTGAGACGTTGGTAGTTCGATTGGTAAGTGCGTTGGACTACGAGACGAAAGGTCTCGTGTTCGATCCCAACGACAGTCAGCATTTTTTCATAGGAAAACATGTTTCTATTCGACGCTACCTCTCGGCAGAAACCTTCAAGAGTAAACACCGCCCATGAAAAGCTCTTACCCCGGAGTTACTGTTGATGCGATTGGGTGGTAAATGTGACCTTTCATTACTATGAGACGACTTTTCAAATCTTACCTTATTTTGCGATTTTTTAGAATTTTGGAGTGACCTTTAAGACTTTTTAGATTTATTATTGTAATTTTAGAACAGTTAATTTATTTTAAAATGCTTTTATTGCATTTGTTTTTCACTTTTTTGCAGTGCTTATGCCGCACACGCCTATCTTGACGACGGTCGCGCTTTGCGTTCTGAACGCGAAGCCTGGCTAGATCCGCGCGAGCTGCGTGAACGCGAAATGCGTGGCCTGCGCGATCGGCGTGAACTCGAACACCACGAATTGCTCTATCCAGAAGAGCGTGAACGCGAACATCACTTGGTGCGAGACCGTGAACGCACTCTCAGTGCTCGTGCTGATTGGAAGGAGGAATGGCCAGCGGCGGAACGCGACTGGGAAGAACCAAGTGGTCCACGTAGCGGTGGTGGCTTTATAGGCGGCCCTGTACGTGGGGGTGGTGGTGGCGGCGGTGCACCTGTTGTTGCTACTAAATTAGCGCCACCACCACGCGAGCAACGTGCACCCTCCGAACCGGACTGGGATGCAGATGAGGCGGCACCAAGCAGTGTACCCAGCGTTGGGGCTGGTGGCGGCGGCAGCAGAGACGGCAACTCACGTGGTGCCTGGGACGAAGCACGTGACACGCCCACACGTGAAAAACGTCTAGAACACGGCGAACGTCGCTGGCAGCCAGAGTGGCGTGATAATGTCACTGGCCCGGAGCCACTTGGTAGCTCTGCAGCGCCACCAGTTGCGCATTTGCAGCGTGAATCGCGTGGACCGCGTCCTTATCGTGGACGTGGTGGTGGCGGCGCTGGCTCCGAGCATAGCGAACGCAGCGCTGTCGCGGGTGGCGGTAGCTATCGGGGACATCACGGCGGGCCACCGCAGCCGCTAATGACGCTGCCTGTATCGACACCGGGTGGCTATCATGGCGCCAATCCACGTTTTCCCAACAAGCGCAATATGACCTATACCAATCCGAATCTAATTAAGAAACAGCAGGCCGCTTTGGCAGCAGCAAAGGCAGCGGCACAGGCCAGTGCTGTAGTGGCGGCCACAACAGCCGTTGCAGCGGCAAAGGCAGCAGCACAGAGCGCCGCAAACGCAACCACAAATCCTGGCATTTTGGGACAAGTGGGCGGCGTCAATAGCAGAGCTGCAGCTGATGCGGAGGCCGAGAAGCCGGAGGCTGGTGAAATTGTTGGTGACACAGATGGTGCTGAGTCAGGGGCAGACAAATTGATGAAACCGCTTGCAGCAGGTGATGGCGAGCTGAGCGAAATTAGCGACAGCGATGATGACATTTTGGACAAGGAGACGAAGGAAAGTGTGGTCCCGACTATGGCCGCAACTACAGCGGCAGCTGCAGTGGAGGAGAAAGTTGACTTTACAGCTGCTGGTGCTGCTGCGACATTCATTAAAACAGACGATGTGAAAACAGATGATGCTGATGATCTGTTGGACTTTGAAGAGATTTCCGATGGTGAACTGGAGGAAGATGCGCGCAACAAAGGTGAGGGATTCGTTGGGATTCTTTTTTATTTAATATTGGGCATTTTATGTTTTTGTATTTTTCTCTATTTTATTCTGTTATATTTGATTATTTTTTGTTTTATTCATTTCTTTTTTATTTCCTGTCGATTTTATTCCTTTCTAATTATTTCCTTCTCTGTTTGTTACCCAGCAGGTGTCGGTGATGCTTTGGGCGTCGACTGGGCTTCGCTCATTGCCTCCACCAAGCAGCAGGCGGCACAGGCTGCGCCCAGCGACAGCGAACAGTCGACCAGCGCCAAACAGCGCTGGCAGCCACATCGCATTCTGCTCGATATCGGCGTTTCGCTGCGTATGGCGGGCGAGGATTACGGCAGGCAATTGCTACGTGATGCGCTGCAGAAACGCGCCGAGGAATTGAGCGGCTGCGGCGTTACCGTCAACGACGAACAAAAGCTGCAAGTGAAACGCGAAATAAAGGATGAAATTTGCGATGAAGACTCGCAGACTATGGAGGCAGCAACAACTGCAGCAGAGGAGGCAACTGCAACGTTTGACAAAAAATCACAGTTTGACGAAGGAGCACTTGGTGCAGAGCAAATGCATGCGATGGCTTGTGTGCAGGTGGGCGAGCGATTGCGTCGTCAACAGCGTCGTACGCTCATTGCAAGTGCCTGCGGCATCAATAGTCGTGCATTGAGTGCACAACACGATTTGCGACTGCGGCGACAGCTGTGCGGACTGCCAGCACGCGGTTACGATCTGCCCCGTCCCATGGTGGGCGCCAGCAACAAGCTGAAGGCCATGGCTTTGGCCGCCTTTCAGCGCACGCTACAGGTGCAATAGTACTAAACGCTGTTGACGCATATTTAAAATAATTTTAGAACTGAAGTAGTATTGTTAAGCTTAACAGGCGTTTTGTTGAATAATTGGCGCTTTAATAAATAACTGAAAAGAAAAACAAAAAAATTAAATACATTTTGAAAAAGTCTTCTATAACATGAAAAGGTAAGAGTTTCTAATAGTTTTTGGATGAAAACATTTAAATTTACAAACGTATTTAGCGACGATTTAAATAGGTATTTTTTTACTACCCAGTACATAGCACTTTGTATCTGGAAGACCTTGAGCCCAAAAACAATATTTTTACAATTCCTACAATTATTTTAAACGTTTTAGTTTTCGTAGAAACATTGATATACTTTGTATATATCATTATTTAGACAGCCGTAAAAATACGTTTATAAATTTTAGGAATAGAAAAAGAATTATTAAATCTAATCTAAGAATTTATTAACTTTGTTATTTTTCTTTTTCAACATTAAGATACTCAGCATTCTTCAGCACACATTTAACAAATATAACTACAGAAATATTTTTCGAAAAACATAAAATTACGAATTGGTACACTTCACAAATAAAAAACATTTAAATATACTTTAAAATATAAAAATACATCAGGTAAGAGTTTCTAATATTTATATTTATTATAAACTATATTTAATATAAATAATTTAAAGCTTTTTTTGCAAAGTATGGAAAAGAAACTCCAAATTATGAAAACAAATTAAGCCTGAATCACACGATTGACTATACGACCAATCGTTGACGCTATTTTCCTAACAGTATCAAGTCTAACAGTAGCAAACCCAAATAGTATCAAAATTCAATGCTCCGAAAAAATGTAAAAGCTTAAAAACTTGAAAATATTTTACCACAACAAAAAAAATACGTCACCTACCCAGTAGTAAAATTCAGGCGTATGAAGTTATGCCAGCACTGATTCTCAAACAGATAGAACCCCTTCCCTACTAAATGGTTTCCTTTATTCTTTTTGTATATGAAATAAACATTATTGTAGGACTTCCCTATTCGTTACTCAAAGAACGGCTCTCATAAGGTCTCACAAAATAGTGTGGATAATTACTGTTAACATTCCATTAGAAGGTGTGCTAGTAGCGTTCGCTTTTATATTTCAAAAATATTAGAAATAGTCACCAAATCGATTGGCGCTTATTCTCTAGAAGGTGTATTGGAAGTACTCTAACTTCAGTAATGGTAGAATGTGTATGGAGCATGCTAAGAAAGTATTTATAGCAGGGATTCTTTTGGCAAGGCCTGGACAATTTTACTACTGGGTATAGTGTGTGGAAATTACTACTGGGTACAGTGTTGAATATTTAAAATCCAAATAAAAACTAAGTATTCGCTTAAAATTTATAAAAGATGACTTTGTTTGGATAATTTTTAAATCTTACTGTTCTCAAACATTCGTAAACTTACTGCAAAACGCTAAAATAATGGACCTCGAAGAGTAAAAAGGAAAGTTGGTTTTGTTTTGTCCCAAACTATATGCCTGAGTTCGTCGTACCTGCAAAATGTATAATGCTTTGCAGGATGTCCCTGAGCAACACAAGTTGCATAGTGAGAATTGGCAACAACCTCTCCGAAACGTTTAATACCGAACGACGTTTCAGACAAAGCGATTCCCTTTCGTCAACCTAATAATGAAGAAGATTGTAAGAGCTACCGAACACCATCACAATGTCACTATCTTCAACAAGAGTACCATGCTGCGCGGGTATGCTAATGATATCGACATCATTGGGCATAGCGTTCAAGCGATCAGTGCAGCATTCTCCAGTTTATAGAGGGAATGGGTCTTACGGTGAACGAGGACAAGACGAAGTATACAGTGTCAAAAAACAAAGAGTCCCGGCGTCTTAGACAATACGTCACTATTGATAACCACAACTTCGAAGTTGTGAAGGTCTTCGACTACGTAGGTACCAGCATCAACAAAGAAAACAACGTCTGCCAAGAGATTTACCGAAGAATGACTCTTGCCAACAGGTGCTACTTTGAGCAATTTTTTTTTTGTTTTTTTACAAATTAACCAACGCTCAGGGGTGCCCCCTATTCGTGCAATGCACAGTGTTGATCGTAAGAAAGGATTATAGGTTCAAAGGAGGAGGAAAGATGGAGTAGTATCGGTGGATGGAAATATGAGATGTCTGAGCTCTAAGCCGACATTGACATAGACAGACGCATTAAGATACAGCGACTCCGCTAGTTTGGAGTGCAAAAATAGTGTCAGTAGACGTAACGCAGAAGTGACTGTCATGGCATAATAAATTCGGCCAAAACCGATTATGAGTTGTATTAACATGTATTAATAACATAAGTAAGTGCATAAACTACCCAATAAACCAATCGTGTGTGCCATATATGGAACAACAATACGAAATACGAGTCCGTAAACGTTTCGTTTTCTGGATACGAAAACGGAAAAATAGGAACAACGAAACAGCTTTCAAATCCGTTGAAAATACGTTTCGACGGTACGTTAATGAACCGTCATACTGGATGACAAACGGAGTGAGTCCGTCTAAAGTACGTTTACCATTCTGGACACAGTACGGAGTAAGTACGTCGAGAGTATTTTTCGTCGGAACGTTTACGAACCGTCATCCTGGATGAAATACGGAGTGAATCCATTGATATTATGTTAACGGACCGCCATTCTTGGCAAAGTACGGAATGAGTTAGTTCAGAATGCGTTTCGATGGTCCGTTAACGTAACGTTGGTCTATATGAAAAACAGAAGGAATAGATTAATAATAACGATAGAAAATGTAAAATATGCCTGTGTTCTGTGTGTTCTGAAGAAAATAAATCGGAGTTGTCCGTGTAGCGTGAATAGCTCAGATGGTTAATGCGTTGGACTACGAGAGGAAAGATCGCTGTTTCGAACAGCAGTGACTGCAACATCAACAAAAATAGAAAATATTTGTCTATACTTTTCGGCAGACAATCGGTTCTTTAAAGCTGTAACACTAATTTTTTTTTAGACCTTCCGTCAGAATTTTGTACTAATGAGAAAATCGACTTGTACGAGAAACTAGGGATTATTCTAAGAATGTGTGTACAAAGTTTTTTTACATCAATTCGATTACGTTTTTTATTTGCATTTGAAATGAAATGCATATTATATAATCATTGGCCGCAATTTGTAGCTGAGATTTCTCTGAGTATAAATATGAAAACGGTTTTCCAGTATAATTTAAAGGTTATCGCCCATGTTCCGACTTTCAATCGAATTCCAATCGAATTTCATACAAAAAAATGTAAACAAACGGTTTTGAATTTGATCCCAGCCGGCCAAACTATCATAAACGACATCGTAAATGATAGCAAATATTCGTAAATAATGAATAAAATAATCGTATACGAGAATCGTAAATGATTCGAAAACGCATACAGTTTCGTTCTTAATTTGTCCATCGTAACGAGGTATCATAAACGAAATAAAAACACTCATATATGATAAGTTTTCGATTGTTTATGATCGTAAAATACGATTATATACTCGTTATAAACGATGTTTTTTGTTCGTAAACGAACTCGTTTTTAATTTTTTTTACGATTAAATTTTAATCGTAAATGATAATCATTTTTAACTCTTTTACGAGCTTTTTCCTACTTTTTTAACGATACAAAAAAAAATTAAGTAAATGCATTTAAATTTTATATTAAGCTCCCAAATGCATTTACTTACTTCTTAATTACAGCAAATGATTTAAAGTTTTCAGCAAAACAATTTATATAATCTTGTTAAAAATATTGAACATATTATGCATTTTATTAAATGAACTTTTGATTAGAAAAACAATAATAAATTTTGACAATCTTTTTTTACGATTTAAACACTCGAAAAATACGAGTCATCGTTATTTACGAGCAAAATATGATTGTTTTTTTCATTGACATTTATCATCGTTTTTTACGTGCAAAATGATCGAAATTTATGATTATTTTGAATCGTCAAATGATCGTAATTTACGATAATCATAAAAAATGTGTGTAGGTGCCGACTGGGATGTCACTGAACAAAAATTTGTTTTTTCAATGAATTCAATCCTTTTGTTTTGACTTCAACGATTTTAATTCGTTTGAAAAACACATTTTTTGTATTGTGACATCGAATTCAAAACTGTTTGTTTACAAATTTTATATGAAATTCGATCGGAATTCGATCGAAAGCCGGAACATGGTCGTATATCCCTATTTACAAATAAAATACTAATAAAAAATGTAAACGAATTAATATCGCACAACCATTTTCTTTTTCATACTTACACCCAAAGAACGAATCAGTTGGGGCAACCATCTTTCTATGCCATCCGATTTATTTAGTTCTGTCAACATTCGACTGATTCAGTTGTTGCAATACCGCGTATCAGTTCACACAACTAATGAATACAATTGACACAACAAAGCCTTAAAACGAACAAGCCTTAAAACAATTCCAAATTCTGTTTAAGACGTGGCACGCGCTGTCCGCACTACAAAACAAAATGAGTGAAAAATCTAAAGCTTGCGCGATTAGTGTTGTCCTGCTTTGGCATCGCTTTTATACAGGACAACTGATTTCGCATTTGAATAAAATAAATATTGGTTGCTACAACCTAATACAACTAACTATCTATTAAGTCAACTAAATATTGGTTATGTCTCATTTTGAATTTAGTTGCCGTAGCAATGGAAATAAAAAAAATTGAAAATTGATAAAAAGTTTGCTTCCCCAATCAATGTTGCAGTTGCTTCAACTAATAGTTGGTTACCCTTCATACTATTGTTTACCACAAATGAATTTCAGTTGATGCTGACTAAATTTGGTAGATGCAAATGAATATTAGTTGAAACAACTGCAACTGCACAACTGTGTGCAGAGCTATGAAGTACATTCAACTTTTTTCAAATTTTCGACCAAAAATCTGATATACACTTGCATTTGCCCTTTAACGAATTTATCCAGAAAAACTGTGAAAAACTTGAATTTTATTTTTTAGCGAACTTTAAGAATTTATATGGGATATTCTAATGTGTCCAGCCAAAAGTTGAATTTAGTCGTACGTTGTTATAACAGTCCGTTAGAATGACACTGGGAGCAAACTGCATTTTTCGATATATGTGATGTCTGTTTTTACTTCTACAACTACGATTTTTCGTTATTATATGTATTTTTCATCACATTCCTGAGACTGTTATCCACTTTGCAAAACATTTCGCTTCCCAAGTTCTGCATTTATTTTTCCATTCTTCTTTAAGTGATATATATATAATAAATGTCTAGTTATATATATAATGTGATAATCGATAGCCATTTTGTGTAATTATTAAATAAATACTTGAATAAAATACTCTCTAAACTACTCTCTGCTATTTTAAACTCCGCCGATTAGTAGTATACGTAGTGTTTTCTTTATTTAAGGTATTGAAATTAGAATTAATTTGTCCAAGTGTGTCTTATATGAATTTTACTGGAACGGTTGAATTGCAAATTTAAAAGCCAAGTTTCTTCAAATTTGTGTATCTAGTTCTACAGATATTTGGACACACTTCCATTTTTAATAAATACAGCTAAACTATAATTAACTTACAACTGTTGTTGCTTTAATTGTTGCACACATCAAATTATATTTTGTGTTATTTATCGCTTATTTTTTTAGAAGTGCATAGCTATGCTAATAATAGTGAAATAACTGCTAACATTAATTAAAATAACAAACCAAGTTACATACATTTGTTCAGCATGTTCTGCGTAACACATGGCGAGTTTATTATTTTTTTTTTTTAATATATATTTTCTTGTTATATTTTTATATTCATATGTATTGTATGTGCATTTTTGTTTGATTTTTTTGTTATAATAAAGTTAAACCTTACTTTTGTATGCATTGCTATTACAATATATTACGAGTTAGTATCAACAAACTTTTAGCATAAACTTGTAGTATTATTATTAATAATTGTTATTATGATATAATAAGTTTGCATAATGTTTGGTTTAATTAAAAAAACAAACGAAAAAAAAATAATAAAGAAACAATAATTTAGTTTTTTTTTTTTTTGGTTAAATGTTTTGTTTAGGAATTATTAGCGAATGTTAATTGATGGAAAGAGATTAAAATTCAAATTCGGCAATATTAATAATGGAATTTTGTTATATTGTATGAGTTGTAGTTTTTTTTTTTTCATATTATTTTTTCTTTCTTTTTCTTTTTTTGCATAAAGTATTCTTTTTGTTTTTTTGTTTGTGTAATATTATTTTTTTGAAATTCTTTTTCAAGTTTTTGCTCTGCTGCTGTAATTTCCTGTATTTTAGGCGTAAATTTGTTCTTTGCTTGAATGACGTCAATTTAATGATGGTATCCGCATGTCATGCCAGTTGATTTCAATGCTCGGCCACTTTGTTTGCAAGCAGGTCAACATCGGATTGGAAACGCACACCGATTTTAGATCACTTTCGAGCAAGATCGCGCTGCCCTTGTAGTAACGCACCTGTAAGAGATACAATTATTTAGAAAAATACAAATATATATTTTTGCTACGGTCGGAGGGTCTTTGTGATTCAATTTAAGGCTGTACTTCTTTTGGAAGGACAATATTTTATACTTTCTTTTGGTTTGGGTACGATATTGCTGCATCATTTCGTTAGAGAGAATTAATAGAATTTATATTAGTTACTTCTTTTGAAGCACACGGTACTTTACAATGGATAATACTTTCTTTGGAAGGACCGTTTTGCTTTTAAAAGTGAAACACCTATACAATTGCACCCCAAATTTGTATCTGTATATTTAGTACATTTAAGAGGACTTTGTCCATGTCCAAAGTCCATGTTGAAACATTCCTTTAAAGTTCTCATATTTCATATTATAGCCTTTTGGAAAATAATTGTCACCACTTTTGGAAAGTCGCTGCAAAACATGTTTTAGAAAGGTTTGCCATTGTCTGTCGAGAGGTAGCGTCGGATAGAAAAATGTTTTGTACGAAAAAGATTTTGACCGTTGCTGGCATTGAACTAGGGACCTTTCGACTCTTAGTCTTACGTACCAGCAACATTTTGCTCGTAGTCCAACGCACTAATCACTCGAGCTACAGACGCTACTAAACATTTGGAAAGATAAAACTAAATTCAGAAATCCTTGTAGAATAAAAGTATTATGTTGAACGATATAATAATTCAACAGTATGATTACTAACTACCACGTAGCAAAGACTATCGAAACTGAACCTCTGATCTGAATATTTCTTCTTTTAAAAGGATATAGTTTCTATTTAAAGATTTAATATATTATATGAATTGTAAATATTCACGCGATGTAATAATAATAGTTTGGCGCTACAGTCCTGTATAGAACTTCGGCCGAGCTCTCTCACCATTTTGAGCTGTGCGTGTTATATTTGTACTCAACTTGGTGAGACCTACAATTTATTGCCGAATCCGAACGGCGGGTGAGAGCTTTTCATAGGCAATGGTTTTACTCTCGTAGGTTTGCCATTTACTGCCGAGAGGTAGCGCGGTATAGAAAAATGTGTATATGAAAAGATGTTGTTAGCTCCAGTCCAGACTTGAATCGGAGACCTTTCGGCTCGCAGTCCAACACACTAACCACTGAACTACCGCGGCTACCACGCGATGTACTTTTCTTTTAAATATGATTCTTCTATTAATATGATTGACATTTTCAACCTAATCATGCAAGAAAATAAAATCCGTCGAGTTTTTATCCAGAATCTCCATACAATGTGCAGAGATGTAGGCCATACCATTTATGAAAACCTACCTTATTAGCCTCGTTGGCGCTTGGTATGCCATTGTAGTGCATCAGATCGAACGTGTCAGGCGTTGATCGTTTTTCGAGCGGATAGAATTCATCCATAAATGCATTGAGTAGAATGATGCCCAAACCCTCGGGATCGAGACGTTTCTGCATGATTTCAACGCTGTTTGCAAGTAAATGAATTAAAACAGTTAAAATACGATGCACAAATAACAACAACGACTTACTATCCCGGCTCACTAACCAAATCCAATGTGGCCAAGACATCCTGCAGCACTGCTGTAGGTATAAAATTATTGCCATCCGGATCGTATGACTTGAAGACACGTCTAGCAATTTCGGAAGGTGTCTCCGGCGAAACCAAACGTTTTTCATTACTAAATAAAACTAAAAACAAATAGGAAAAACATTAAAGTACCAATAAAATAAAAAAATAATTGTGCTGCTTACCAGTCAAATGCGTATCGGAGCCCATAACCCAGACGGGGTTACGCGGATTCTTAAAGAACGAACCCACCGTGCAGTAACGCATCTGCTCCATCAACGTTATGAAGCCAATATCACTTTGTTCGGCAATGCCGCGCAACTTCAGACCGCCTACATCCTGATCATTGTCCCACACATGTGGCACAGCGCGTCCCGTCAACATTAAATTAATTAGACCCTGCGAACCATAGCCAAAGCTGTTGTGAATTAACGGCTCCGACGTGTCCAACAGTTCGTCGTTGACATTTTCCAAGCCCTGCGCATTCATTTTCATTAAATTTTATATGTGTTAATAGAATTAAAAAAAGTAAAAACCTTTGTCAAAA
Source organism: Dryomyza anilis (assembly GCA_951804985.1). NCBI lineage: Eukaryota > Metazoa > Arthropoda > Insecta > Diptera > Dryomyzidae > Dryomyza > Dryomyza anilis. The sequence goes on from OX638130.1 coordinate 109,162,779, forward strand.
ACACCGTATACATAAAGAGCAATACACCGTATTGCGCTGACAACACATTGAAATGTTCCATGTAGTATTTTTCCACCTGTTCGATGGCACCAAAGTGCAAAACCTGCAGACGTTCGTGAAACTGTTGCGGTGACCATTCGACATCGCGAAAACCTTCGGCAATGGCATCACTTAAATCAGCCGACGACTGACTCATATTGTTGCTGGTTGCTGTTGTTGTCGCCGTTGTTGCTGCTGCAGCTGTCGTCTCTTTGGCTTCCATGCATTGTTCCAGTGGCAGCGTGACTACGCGATAATGCGTTGCTTTGCATTTGGTCAAAATGTTGCAGAGTGCCTGTATGAGCAGACATTTGCATTTGTCCAGCGTGAGCTGATAATAATTAAAAATTAGTTTAAAATGTTGCTGTTTTTTTTTTATATTTAAAATAGACGTACATCTTTAAGGCAATGGCCTGGCGTATCCATGATGAGGATTTTTAGCAAATAAGCCTGAACAGGCGCTATCACAGCACATGGCCCTCCTTGTTTCTGTACTAGTGCAGAGGGTTCCAAGGCGCTAAATTCAAAACCTTTAATAAAGTGAATTGTTTTAATAAAATAAAAAAAGGTTAATTCTTAATAAACTATTTACACAAGAAATTTACTGTATAAATGACCTTAAAATGTTCATATAGTTTTTATACAGCAATTTGTGTTGAAATAATTTTTGATACATATGTCTAATAGTTTGGCGCTACAGTCCTATGAAGACTTTTGGTCGAGCTCTCTCAACTTTTTTCTCACCATTTTTTTTCTAGCGAGATTTTTTCTCAAACATAATTTAGAATAGTATATGGCAAGAGGTAGCTCAGTGGTTAGTGCGTTGGACTACGAGCCGAAAGGTCCCCGATTCAAGCCTGGACTGGGGCTAACAACATCTTTTCATAGAAACATTTTTCTATACCGCGCTACCTCTCGGCAGTAAATGGCAAACCTACGAGAGTAAAACATTGCCTATGAAAAGCTCTCACCCGCCGTTCGGATCTGGCAATAAACTGTAGGTCCCACCACTTTGAGTACAAATATAACACGCACAGTTCAAAATGGTGAGAGAGCTCGGACGAAGTTCTATACAGGACTGTAGCGCCAAACTATTATATTATTATTATTATATGGCAAGAGGTATTGGTCCAGGATATGATAACTGCTGCAGAGAATATTTCTTTTTTGCCCCACCCACTTTGCTATAATCCATAAACCAGTTGTGATCTCCACCGGTTTTCAATTTTAGTCTGTTCCAGTGGGCCGAGCGATAAAATAATGTATTGTTCGTAACTCTGCCCCTATTTAGGCGGTCGTGTCATTTTTTTTTATTTTTACCGGCCCTATAAAGTAAAGTGCAGCCCTGATTTTTAATAATAAATAAACCAAAAATAAATAAAACCCAAAAAAACAAGATTTCGGTGTACTTTTTTCTGTCATTTCTATTAGCGTATTCACAGTTCATCGTATTTTAGTATGGTATTCGTACCATGTAGTATATATACGATACAATAACAAAGCAACATCAATTTGTTGTTGCATCTCTCATAAAAATGAAATACCACAAGTGTTGTATTTGAGAGTAGCCCTGAGGCATGTTTTTTAGTCGTATTTGGTGAAATGAAGAAAAATTGTGAAATTGGTGACTATATACTGCACATAAAATGTTAATTTATACATTTTTCTTTTCAAATCGAGGAATATTAATGATAATTTCAAAAAAATCCTAATTTTATATAATCAGCTGCATTTATTTGATGAAATATTTGAACAAGCAGAAAAGTGGTGCTTAACAGTTCAATTACCGTACTGTCGTGTTCATGCAATGTCGTACCAATACCATGAAACTGTGAATACGCTATATAATATGTCGTGTTCTTTAATTTAATACCCACCTTCTGTATTTCGAAACGAACAACGAAACGAAAATAATGTCACTTTCGTCTAACAGTCTTTCGTTTCGAAATACAGAAAGAGGCACTAAATGTTTTTATTTTATACGCAATTTAAAACATTATTTTTAATAAATGTAAAAATTGATAAATATTAAAATAAAATAAATACAAAATTTACTGTAGCTCTGCAAGGGTTAAACAAATATGCAGCTGCATTGATGGCAACAATTTTTCGTTTGCACCACTGTACAGAATAAAGTTGTAAAATTCAATTGACATTTTAAAATACGCAACAGCTACACACAAACACACCGCGAAGATTGCATAAGTAGGGACATCATCACTATTACGAGCTTAATGCAACGAACCCACACCGCACTACACAGAGATACGGCCTTCAACCGCCTCAAACACCCGGCAACCACCCGCCGCCGCAGGCAAACTGACACAGTCTAACAACAACAAGTATTGCTAGTGAGTCATCCACAAATCATTTAAACAATTTCACCAAATTACAACAACAGCATCTCTCATCATAAACCGACTGTCAAGTGCAGGTGTCTAAATCAACGCCCTACTCTACGCACCTCCCCCCTTTCAACAACCTAAAAATGCAAAAAAAACAGCGCATCTTCTTTCGCCACAACTTCGACACCCATCCAACGATGTTGAACGCACCTTGTGACCATCTGCGGAAGACATCAACGCGTATATTTGGTCCCCACAACAAGTTACGAATCTCGTAGAGCTCTTGCGTATCCTTGGCGCCCTGCACCGGGCTGCGGCTGCCAATCGATGGATGCGCTCTTCCTGTTGCAGCTGCCGCCGCAGCGGAGCCCGCAGTTGCACTCGACGTTGCAGCGGCTGCTGCATTCTTCGCCGCAGCACTGTGCGAATTTTCGCCCATTTTTGTTTGCGCCTTTTTAGCTGTTTTATCGTGGTCACTTTTTGTGTTTGTTTTTCGTTCAACAAAAAAAAACTCTTCAGTTACACATTTGCAGTTGCATTGGGTGATTTTGTATTGTTTTAATTTTAAGCCAAAATTTGCAACGAAATTTTGTTACGTCCACGGTGTGCTTTTTAATTTTGTTTGTTTTCAAATCTGAAATTAATTTGAAATTTTTTCGCGTACGGAAAACGCGAAACTTGAACTTGCTGCACCGAGTAAGAAAATTAAAAATTCACTTTGTTGCAATCTAATTGTCATCAATTCCCTTTTGGCCATTATTTTCTCGTCAAAAAACGACTCAATTGTCATTAATTCCCTTTCATCCCCTTTCTTAAATTTTAGGAATGGTTTTTGTAGTGTTGAGCTTTTCAAAGTGTCCACAGTAGAAAAGTTTCCGAAACCAATAAACAAAATAAAGTCGATTTGGCGACTGAATTGCACTCTATCGGTCGAAAAAAAAACGGTAGCAAAAACACTTGGTGACCGTAAAAAGTAAAGAACCGATGCACTTACAGAGATGTACATATGGCTACTCAAATGAAAGACATATTTATATGTAATTAGTAAGCACACTCTGGATATGTCTCTGGACGTATCCAGGTGGCATTTTTTTCCGCTTCGTCCTGTAAAGTGGACTTCGCCCATTATATTAAGGCTTTCTAAAAACTAAGTTTTTATTTTTTAAAACTGTGGTTAATGGACATTATTTATTTAATTTTGTCCTTTACCTTTTAAACTATACAGGAAAATCATTTTTTTTTGTATATATATTCTAGATCAGCACGTACTCCTGAGTTTTTTTGAAGATACTCCGTCAGTTACAGAAAAACTAGAATCTCCTAATTTACGCTGTCTGAGAAAGAAATAGTCATGATCGGTTCATTATGAACTGTGAACCGACTTATATTCATAATTATAAATAAAACACATTTACATGTGGATTTTACTTTATACCGGTTATTACCAGTATACATATTTTAATCAGCGATTGCAAGTTTGTAGTTATTTTCAGAATTCGTAAACCCTAGTGACCTATACAACACTTAAAATTCACAGATTGTCACATGATATCACACCAACTATCAATTTCCCTTCTTCAAAATTTCACATGTGCCCAAATCTTCCTTACTGTTTTCGATTTGATGAGGTGGCCGGTTTTGCTCGCTTATTAAGACTGACTTTTTGATTCTAAATAGAATATATTCAAGTTTTTCAAATGATCATATTAGAACTTCAGTGTTTGATAGGTAGATTTTGGTATTTAGATCAGAAACCTTAATGTAGGGGGGCTAAATACGCATTATTATAATACAATAATACAATAATACAAAATACGCATTATTATAATACAATTTTAAGGGCATTGGCTTTTTAATATTTATAACATTCTATTACGATTATGCAATTCCGTCCAACAGATATAATTATATGCTGACGAAATCTTTAATAATATCTACCTCTTTTGACAGTATTAGAGAACTCTAAAATCACATTGTTATTTATTTAAATGACCGTCTGAAAATCTGTCGCCTACTACTACAGTTAATGCTTTCGAATTTCTACGCTTAAATTTCCAATTATATTAACAATTAAAACCAATTACAACAATGACACGGACCTCCTACAAAGACAATCGCAGTCGATAAATATCTAAAGAAATTACGACAAAGATTTCAATAAAAAAAAAATCATAATGTCTGGATCACCAACACTTTTTACATCTACACTTCGGTCATTCTCATTCTATACAAAGCCATATTTATCATTCATTCGTAAGGAAAAACAGCTGAAAACCCAAGACACTCATTAACATAGTGAATCAAGTGGGCCACAAGTTATGGTGCAGCTTGGAGAATGTATCTGCAAGTCGCTGTCGGTTAAATGGTTAATTAAAATGTTTTTTATTTTTGTTCTGCCTATAGATAAATGGTTAAGAGGTGAACTGCCAGCACCGCCCGCATACAGAAGATGCTATATGTTGTCAAAGGAATTTATATAAGGTCGCCGATCAATTTATGTTGTCTACAACTGTTGAAAGTTACAGAGATTTAACTTATTGGGGGGCTAATCAGAATTTTAATACAAATATTGAGAGAGTAAAGTATTTGTATGTACCAGTGGTAAAAATCGTCATTATATCGCCGGTGATCTTAAATTATTTTATCGTCTGTAGCAATTCCATTCTACACGTTCAGATTCGGCATAAACATTCATTCTAGATCCTAATAGAAGTTTACCCTATTAGGATTGAGATGATCATGCCCAGATAATATTGTTACGTTATGGTCTCGGATAACGTAAAAATACAACAAGTACAATATGCATGCAGGTAACATATCAATGTTTGCAATCATAAATTTGTCGGCTTTAATTGGCTGTTAATTTTATACAATACAAATTACAGTTTTTCAAATGAATACAAACCGCTTATTTTGACTTGAACGATTTGAATTCTTATGGAAAACAATTAGAACAACAAATTCAAACCCGCTTTCATACAAATTTGCCATGGCAATGGAATTTCATGGAAATCAAAAACATGACCGATAATTACAAATCTAGTACACGTTTTTCACCCGTAGTCTTTTGTATTTAAATTAAATACTTTTTATTTAAACTTGATGTAAATACTTTTTATTCAAATTTATTACGTACGTAATAAAATTTGAAGTAAATAGTTTTTATTTAAATTTATTATGTATGTAATAAAATTTGAAGTAAATACTTTATATCACTTTTTAATTATAACCTTTTAGTTTAATCACAACATCATAAATACGTAAATTGGTATTTTAAAAACTATTTATTTCATATAAAGAAGATTAGGAACAGATAAAATTATTATTTTATTTTACTTTTTTCGAAATTTTTAATAAAATTAAATACTTTTTTATTTATTTTGAAATTAAATACGCACGTAATATTTTTTGTATGGAGTATTACGTTTTTTTATTACAAAAGTATTTCAATCAAATTGAATTAAATTTTATTTAATTTTATTACGTCACTTTTTCTTAGTGTAGAAATAATTAACATTGCATATTTTGAAAACAAATGTAGTAATTTTTACTACAATTTTTTTTAGTTTTGTCACTCATTTTCTACATCGGACTGTAATATAAAAGTAGCAGCTATAGATTGTTATGTTGTTTTACATTGGAATCAATGTTAAAATATTTCTCGTCTAGAACATCTCTTACTAAAAGTAATCCTGACTTGGTATTTAGGTTCGAATGCATCAGATATCGACGTGTAAAGAATTGGTGATTTAAAATTACTTATTGGGATAATTGCGTGAATACCCTTTATCGACTTTATCAACATTTTTAATGCTCTTAAATTTATCACAGTGATAAAAGAGCAAGCAACACCTGTTACCTGGTATTAAGTTAAAAGCTCCCATATGTGGGTTTTGTTAGAGAGAATAGAAACGAGAGAAAGAGAGTATCTAAAACTTCAGTTGTATCATAATGGGGAGAGACAAGGTTTAAAATGATCCACTTGGCTCCAAAGAGAGACAGTTGACAATGATATCTTAAAGCGTGCGGTCGTGTGGAGATCCGGAAAAAAACAAAGTTTAGCGATAAAAACAGGCATATCAAAACGAAAAACTTGTTAATACAATTAACGCAAGAACAAAATAGATTTGAAATTACTACGCGTTAAAAATACTTAATTAAAGTGCAATAAAATTATTTAGTGCAGTGATAGTAAGTGCATAAAGCAGTTTTTAAAAGGTGTTAATATAATTTAAAATATTTTTAAAATATAATAAAGCTGGATTTTTCTTATAATAAAATATAAAAATAAAAACTAACCGCAAAACAACAATTAAAAACAGCTGTCATAATTATACGTAAAAAAAACAAATATATAAAACAAATAAATCGACCTCTATTTTATCTATTTAGTATCTAGTATCTATCTATACATATATTGTTATATTCAAAGTTTGTTAACAAAAAAAAAAGCTTTTTGCTGTTGTTTGTCCTATTGAGTGCACACGTTTAAACGTAGTTAATTAGCCTGTTTTCATGTAGTCCCATAAAGTACCTATATTAACTGGTAACTGCCAATAGCAACGTTACGCAAACTATTCGATACAATTCACCGGAACTTCTAGTTTTTTTTAATCTATTTTTTTTATAAAAAACACAATTTTATTTGACGCAATTCTAATCTACTCTCGTGTTTATCATTTACATTTTTATGAATATTTTAAACTATACTTAACTGGTTTTATTGGCTGGTTTTACTGTTGGTTCATTGATTCTGAAACATATTTAAAGTGTGTGTGTGGTTTTTTTTTTAATTTTTTTGTCTGGTACTTTTGTTTTGTTGTTTGTATAGCCCCATTTTTAAGGATCGGTCTGTGCTGATAAAATCTCTGTTTTTTTTATTTTATTTTGCAATTTTTGTGTTATTTTTAGATATTTTATTGCACATGTCAAAATTGTTGCAATTGTTATAGCCACTTGTCGCATTTCTAATTGAAAGATGCTTAATTACACAACACTGCAAACAAAATTTTAATGAAGACCATACTCTTCAAGTTTTTTTATTACACAAAACAAAAAATTATACTTTCAGCTCCTTTTTATATAAGCTTAATAAATAGGTTTCGGGTTTATACTGGTTTTTAAATAGTACTGAATACTGAATAAATAAAATTTAAAATGTATATACAGATATATCGTCGTTATAGAAATAAAAATAACCTAATACTTTTTTTTGCCAAAATCGTATTTTTTAAAGTTTACTGATTAGTAGCATAAAACTCAGTTTATTATTTTTGTAGTTGAAATATCTTTCGAAAAATTTAACAAAATTCCCGAGTGGAAATTTATTTCCGAATGAGAAAATTGTCTGATCAGGTTTGCCATATTTCAAATAGTATCAGTGCCTGATACAAAACGTGCGATTTTCAATTTGGATATTTCAAAATTGTCTAATAAGGTTGAGTTAAGAAGGCTTTAGATCAGGATTCTTCGTAAACGATGGATCAGCTTGTCTTACGTGGATTTCAAATTATGATAACTTTAGTCGGCTCTCATCAGGATCATTTCAGGTGACCTATCGAAATCGGTGACCTGAAATAAGGCTAACCTTAACCAATTTCCACTCGGGTTCTTGCCATCATTCAGGAACTGTCGGATATAATTCATAAAATATTTTATTGAATGTCTAAATTTTACATAATATCGTTGTAGATGTAAAAAAAATATATTTTTCATAAACAAATTTTTTAAGATTACTGAATAAATTTATAAAAATTATATTTCAATTTCAAATATTTGGATGTCAATCTATATTTAAATATATTCTCAACATGCATAATACAAATGTTTGGCGAATATTGTAAGACCTATTGGGAGGTATGGTCGGTATGAAAAAATATATATTTGTGATCAGTAGGGAGCGGATTTATATGCAACAAATGCATATTTTAACGAAGCCTCAAATTTAAATCGGACAAAAACAGAATTAATTATCGTTAAAAACTAATTCAAATTATGGGCAATCTGTTTTGCATATTTGCATATTTTGAATATTTTGCATATTTTTTGCATATTTTGCATATTATTTGCATATTTTTCATATAGTTTACATATTTTACATATTTATTGCATATTTGTTTCATATTTTTTGCATAAATCATCCAAATGTATCGTATATACGCGCGTTTAATGAATTTATATAGATCACTACAGTAATTTAAAGTAAAAAAAGCAATTTTTCGACATTTCTTGACTATTTGTTTTTGTTGTTCTGATGTGATTTGTCACATCTTTAAAATAGTATAGACCAAGTCCTTCGATAAATTTTAGTTGGAGTTACTAATTTCGTTATTGACATGATTTATTGATATGATATCAGACAATTTTCTGCATATACTACATTTTTAGTAGACGATATAACGAACAAAATTGAGATTGTTTAAGCGACTCGAAGCCTCCAGATGCCTCCATTTATTCTCAAAGTGGCTTTGATCCTCATAATTCTGATTTCTTCATATCGATTTTCTTATCCAATAAAACATTTTTAGTAGTTGTCATTTGATATCAAATTCTATAAAAATTGTTTGATACAAAGCCCCTGTCAGTCTAATATAATTATATTGATTCTAATGTTTAAAGAATTTCGATATGGAACTTATACACATTGAAAACAGGCAATATCGGAGTGAGAACTGACAATATCAGTGTAAGAACTGGTATAAATATATATCGAATAAATTTTTAGCATCTCGTAATATTTTCGTTACGATATCAAAACAAATGTCATAATTGCTTCCTTGAATCCATCATTTTGTGCCAATAATGTCTTGTGATATGACCCATTGTTTTTTACACATATATTCATATGAAGTAATAGACCCAAATGGTTTACAGTCGAAAATTTAGAAAATAGATTAATTATGACTGTAAATATAAATAATTTTTAGTTTATTAGGATAATGTTCGTTTTCATTTATAATATGTGTTGAAGGTTAAAGAAAAACTTGCTTTATTTTTAAATAATGAGGAACAAATATATTTTTCCATACATTTACTCTTATTTTAATATAAAAAAACCTGCATATTTTTTGCATATTATTTGCATATAATTTGCATATATTTTGCATATTTTCCGAATATCATATAAATCCGCTCTCTAGTGATCAGTATCACTTTTTCAGATTATTTACCGATGTCCGTCTATATTTAACAATTTATCTTCATTTCACAAAATACGACACCATAAAACATGTCTCAGGGCTACTCTTAAATACATCACTTGTCGTATTTCACTTTTATAAGGGATGCAACAACAAATTAACGTTTTGTGTCGTATATATACTACATCGTACGAATATCATACTAAAATACGACGAACTGTGAATACGCTAAATATTATTTCAGTGGTACCTTTCTGATTTTTATCGGTAGAGAAAATCAGAAGTACATTTTTTAAAAAAAGTGGTACCATGCATTTCTACATACGTGATGAAATATAACTTTTTAATTATTTTTTTTTCAATGATTTTATAGATTAATTTCGTTTTTACGAAATATAATTAAATTATTATCTTATCTATATTACTTTTATTTTCTGGCATCGAAAATGCGATATATTTTTTAAATTGTTTATTTAAAACCGATTTAAAATAATATATTTAAAAAAACTTCTTAATTAGTGCGTTTTTTTACATTTTTCTTTTGTACTGATATTTTAAAACATTTAAATATTCACTAAAAACCTTTATTAAAAATATATATATATTAAAAATATATATTAATAAACAACAAATACTGCACACATCAAAACCGTAACCTTCCCATGCCATTTCTTACTTTCTACAAGATTTTGTGACGCAGACAGAATATATTTTAAGATTAGTTGATTTAATTTTATACGCATAATAAGTATAAAACATGTATTTTTATTAAATCGTCAACGACTGCTTGCCCAGCTGCCTGTAAGACATACGCAAAAAATAAATATTATTATAGGTCAGTTCGTATAATCGCATTCAAAGAAAAATAAATAAAAAAAAAAAAAAAACATACTACTGATAACTCACGATATGCGCCAACTTTAAACAACAGATTCATTCATAACTTTAACAGTAATTATAATAATTATAATAAAAAGTACATCTTTCAAGCAGACAAATATTGCAAATAGAATCTATTAAAAAGAAATTTCAGTACGAAATGTTCAAGATTAAAACTATTTAAATCACTAATTATAATTATTTAACAATCAAATACACATAATTACAAGTAAGTTTAAAATTTCAGATAGTATCGATATTAAAAATGTATTATACTATTATTTCTATAACGAAAAAATGTGCACTCTAAATTTCACAATTCAGACTTTTAATTTTAAAGTTTAATTTGATAGTCTCAGATGTTTTATAATTGAAAATTAAATTTCAGAAACAATAATCCTTAAAACCACAAAATACAAAATTTTGTATTTTCTGGTATTTACCAATAGTTTATAATTTTAACTATTTTTAATAGTAAAATACCTAATAAGTAATTGTATAGTATACTTCTGATTGTAGTTTAATAACATTTTGATTAAATTTTCAATCAAAATTATAAAAGAAAAAAATCGAAACAAGGCATAAATTTTACAAAAACCTTTCAAATTCTAATCGCAGTGAATACATATAATTTTAGTTTTGAGCCCTACCTTTGAAATACCACTTTTAGATAAGACTTTGATATTTATGCAAAGATAAGATTATGTTGTACTTAAAACGCATAAACTTTAACCTGACGTAAACATTGTAAGTGATATGTTTACGTAAAAGATGTAAATATATGTTAGGCCTCAACCTTTAAATAAAATAATAACAATCATGAAGTGTAAAACATGCTGTCAGCACTTTTTCACTTTCGATCTTTTTATGAGAGAATCAAGTAAAAATAATCAAGTAGGTAAATATGTTAAATAAGTAGACATAGTCAATCCAACAAACGTACCGCAGACAAAGAGACGACTAAAGGTTTTATGGTACCTACCTACTATGCATTCAATATGAGTTCCCACAAAAGGTCAACAAACGTAGAATGTATGTATACGTTTTATTAAAATATATCCCATAAGGTTTAAAATTATATAGAAAATATACGCTGTACTAAGTTTACCCAAAAAACCAATTCGGAATCAGTTAATATCAAATTGTGCTCAATTACAAAATACGTAGTTAATGAAAAAAAATAACTATACATGACATTGATTTTATATTGGTTCTACTTATCAATGGGTAGGACGTTAAAACAACAAAACCTACTAAGATATGAGCACAGGTATGGGCAAGCATTTTAGTGGGTACAATTTTGTATAATTACATAAAATAAACAAATACTTTGCGGCACGTAATATAGTGAAATTTTCGTTGAACAATTTATAATTTAACGACCTCGTTGGGTGTTTAAACTTTAGCGTATAATGTTTATTAAAAAAGAAATAAATACTTGTATATTTATTCATTGTTATATACAATACAAGGAAAAAAACGAAAAACTTTAACTAAGAGTTAAAGAATTTGTCATGGGTAAAGTGTTTAATTAAGTTACTTAATTGATAATCTAAACGTCACACCATTGTGGTATTTCTCATGATTACTGATAAGCACAACAATCACGATGATTATGATTGATTTATAGATGCTTGTTGGCTATTACAAATGTTTGATGAGTCATTACCAGAAGTACTTTAATGCTTTAATACTTAAGAGAGTGAAAAGTCACGAAAGCTATTTTGAAAATGTCAATGTAAAGTTATGCAAGATATGCTGTTCATATAAACTACATACTATCAATTTTATAATAGGTACTAATAATAGAAATTTTAAATAATACTTTAAAATAATAAGATGAATAGAAAGAAGCTCTGTTTAAATTAAAACTCATTGCGTGGACTATTTACAAAAAAGTCGTAATAAATTATTTCATAAATTACGACACATTCAATGAGTATTTAAACATGCGATAATTAATTCATGATGCTGGGGTTAAAGTTGATTTAGAATAAATGTTATTAAAATTATACTATGTAGTATCTTTTTATAGACTATGTAGTATGAGAAAGTTTTATCAGCCAGACGATTTAAAATATTAAAAGACACACTACTATTTATGCTACATTTAAAATAATTTCTAGGACATTTTACGAAATATTTTTTCGTAATTTTTAATTTCGTAAAATACACGAATAATTCGTAGAATACACAAAACATTTGTAATTTCTAATTATTTACCGAATTATTTTTTACGAAAGATTCGTATATATTACGAATTAATATTCGTAAAATTTAAACAACAACAAAATTACGAATATTTCTTTAAAATTACTTTCTATTACAATTTTTTTACGAAAGAATAACATATTTTACGAATTAGCTTTACAATTTACGAATAAATTACTAAACTTTCGTAAATTTTGAAGCTATATGTAGAATTTTACGAAACATTCGTGTTTTTTACGAATCATTAGTAAGAAGCGAAATCAGTTATGCCAAATAGCAACTGGAGATGCATTTTATTTAAATTGGTATCACGGTCGCAAGCAGATAGTTATAAAATACAAATATATAAAACTATAGTTTTAAAATGTGTTCTTTATGAGTTTTTTTGGTACTAAAAGTGCAAAATTATCAAATCAGTCCATAATCTATATATATAAAACTCATTTTCCGTTTGTTTGTTTGTTTGTGCGCTATGTGCAAACGTACACCTGTGCACGGATTTTCTTAAAATTTGAAATATATATCCTACAGACCCAGGAGAAAGTCACTACATAGTTTTCGTTGACCACGCCCACATTTACGCCCATTTTTATTTTTTGTGTATAATTCAGATTCTTAGCAAAACCACTGAATGTACTTTTCTGACAATTTGCATTACTATGCTCTAAAGTCCATGGAAAATCCTAAACCATATTTAAACTAGATTGGGCAAAGGGTAGTGACACCTCCCATAGAACCTAAAAATTCAGAACGCTATATCTCAGACCTAATGATATCGATTATTACTACTTAATCTCACCACACCAAAACTCACCACACATAAACTCACCACACCGAAACTCACCACACTAAATTCATCACACTAAAACTCACCACACTTAAACTCACCACATTAAAACTTCTACTGGAAAAACACTATGGGAAGAAATCTACCGGGAAGAATTTAACGGGCACGAGTCGTGCACGGGTCCAGCTAGTGTTTCATATTTTTTATGAATGAATCGTCATTTTCATCAAGAGTTTTTTTAAACAAAATATTTTATTTAATTGGTATCGTGGGCTCAAATAGATAGTTATAAATACAAAAAGGTTTAAAATGTGTTTTGTGTTAGTTCTGTTTGTGTCATAAGTTCAAAAATATCACATTTCATATTTTTATGAATAATCATTTTCATCGTCAGTTTTTTTTTAACAAAGTATTCGTGTATTTTACGAAAGATTCGTAAAATGTTTAATATGTTTCATAAATGGGATTTGAGAGAATTTTTTTCTGGGTGTATTATTTAATATCATTGGGGTATGTTCCATTGAAACTTAGGCTGATTGTTACTAAGGGTGCTATTTCATTGGGGGTTCTTAAATTGTGAGCTATTTCGCGGTTTATATAAAAAGATTATAATATAGCTTTTTCTACTGTTAAAGAAATACAAGAAAGAAAAATGTTCTAAAAATTCTTAACTTCGATAAAGCCATTTTACTGCAGACCATTTTCTTTGGTGAAATTTTAACATCCGAAAACAGTGAAAGTTAAATAAAAAACACACGCATTAAAAACTTTTAGAAATTATAAAAACGCATAAAAAACAAATAAATGCACTAAAAATCAAATACCAACGACAAATACCAACACTCAACTAAACAACACCAGCACAAAAGTCAACACCTTCAAACATGAGGAGCTCACTAAAATTAGAATAAACTCATAAATAAATAGATATAAATTAAATAAAACCTTAACAGATAACAGCACAGATGTAGCCCTCAAATCGAAAACAAAACCTTAGCAAACTAACCCATACAATGTCGTGTTTCTATAAATTATACCATAAATATATCAAAACGAAAACTGAAAAAAACAAAATTACTAAAGTTTAGTATTTTATTTTTTAGGTCACAAAAAAAGTTTAAAAAGAATCATAACACAAAATAAAGGGAAATCCCTCAAAAGCAACGCATCTCAAATTTAAAAAATAAACTAAAGAAACCACACAAATATCAACTGTGATAAAAATGCAAAGTATCTTAACGTTTACCGTCTCCTTGCTGTGCATCTTCTGTCTTTTGGCGAACACGTGTGCCGCAGCACAGATACCGCCGGATCGTTTCTTCTACAACAACAACAATAATGCATATATACTTCCGAAATCGGACGCGGCCCAAGAGGCGGACACAAAACTGAAACTGCTCGAGGAAAGTCGAACGGATCCGGTGAGTTCTTTCTTTTTGTCAATTTAATTAATAAAGGCCTATAGGTTTTTTTTAGAATAGGTTTTTCTCATTTTGTCATATACCCTTTCATTCAGTTTCAATAAAAATGATTTTATTATTTTTAGCTTCTGTATTGCATAAACAATTTAAATCTTTATGATGGTGCAGCTGATAATTTTAGGCGCCTGTCTTCAATATGACTCTTTAAAACACGAATGCATTTATTCGTGTCTATTAACAGCATCTTCAGGTTACATTATTCTTATCATAATTTAACTAATCTAGTAGTTTTGTTTGTCTTATGATATGTAGTTGAAAATATAGGGTCTTTTATAAGAAAGTATATATTTTTTATGAATAAAAGGTAACTCTCGTAAAAGTACTTTAACATCCCAACAAACATTAAAGCTTTTTATGAGCATTCTCTAATCTAATTTAAAGACCCTTAGTGTCTTTATTTCATTCAAGAAAGTATTAACATATAACCGTATCCAATACAATGCTTCAAATGATATTTAGAAACTGAATTTTTACATTTAATATGTATTTTACTCGGTAAAAATGTTAAATTCGGAAAATATTAAAAACTAATTTAGATCTAACATAATCTTAAGGACCCTACTTATATAGCTTATAATGTCTGATAAAATTATTATCATTTGAGTGCTACACGATAGTATTTCAAATGACATTCTAACTTTTAGTATTAATATTTTATAATATTAATCAATATGCTTTATAACAGTTATTGAAAAGATATGAATTTTACTTCGATATAAAATGATATGATAAAAAAATGATTGTTACTTAATCAGTACCGCATGAGAATGTAGTAAATAAAGAGAATCGCTAACATCAGGCTATAATAGCTTTTTTTTTTGTTCTTTTTTGTATAAATTTGTAAATAATGATAATTCGCATATTAACACGTTTACGTTAAGTCGTTTTTTTATATTATTTATTACAATGAACATACAATTTCAATGAATCATTTTTGCGTATTTTGTAAATGACTTGGCAATTTTACATTTCTTTTAAAATCGTAAATGCACCTGCAGTATGTTAAATCGATCTCAAATTATATAAGTAAATTAGTTGTTTTAAACCAAATTTTTTTTACCATAACATAAGGGCGGACAAGATAAAAGTGGCGATCGAGGATCTTTTGATGGACCGGTCAATAAATATATTACTTCTCATGAATAAAGAAACATAAAAATATAACAGAATTTCTGATATTTACTAAATGCTAATTCATTTACATAAAGCAAGTTAACAAAATTTTTATTAATTTTTCCTTTATTCATAACATAAAAACTTAACATGGTAAAAAGAAAAATGATATCACAAATGAAGAACAATACTCGTTTCTTTTTAAAACAAGTTAAATATTTTATATTTATGAATGAGATAGGACGAATTACCGTATTATAGTCTTCAAGTTCACCATCAATCGTTGGATACATTTGATAACGCTAATAAAGTTAGAGTTTATTTTATTTCTGTTTTACAAAATTTCAATATTTTTCGAAAAATTTATTTTATTTAAGCCACAAATTTTAAATCTGAACATAGCTCAGGGCAGTTTGGAGGGATACAGTCCTTCTGAACATATTGAATAATACGGTTCTATTCGGGTTTCAACAGTCCCTCGCTCGTTTATTTGGATCTTTAATCCATTCCATTGCTTTTATTTGGAATTTTACTTAAATGATCTAAATTTAAATCTCATCTTTACTTTTTGAAAATGTGAAATACATTAAATTGTTTGCCACATCTCTCATTGATTGTTGATCTTATGCCCCTAACTTCAACGAGTAGAAATCTATTGGTGTTCGTACCGATCAGATATCTCTTGTTGCTTACACGGTAGATAACTAAGTAAATCTATGCAAATCTAAGCAAATTTGCGATTAATAACTCCTGATTTTCGACCTGATCTACGTTTACTATCAATGAAGATGGTATCTTGAAACCGAATTGTCCTATATCCCGCAGTTTCCCGGAATACACATACTATCCTTGCAATAATTGCATACAATATAGAACGGTTAGCTAATCAAAATGTCCACAATTTGTTTTCACACTTCTTCGATTTTTTTTTTGTTCACGCTGAATAACTGAAAACTTATTAAGTTTTTGATGTGTCATAAATCAGAGAATTTTTAAATGTATGTGATTATTTGCTTTGACAACAATATTGACATTTGAATTTGTTAAAAATATTTCGTTTACACCTTTTTTTCTATAAGGATCATGTAGACTAAACTATCGTCATGATCATTACTTTATCAGAAATTTACGTCGTATATCCACATAATTTAAAAAATCGATTTAAAAGTAACAAAAAAAAATAATCATAAAATGCTAAAAAATAAATGTGGGCGGATCACGCCCACTTGTTAAACATATGTGGAGATTTAAGACTAATATTTCATAGATTTGTTTTCAATAATTTGCGAGTAAAATGTCCACTATGAAAAAATAAAATGTGGGCGGATCACGTCCATTTTTGGAACACATATTTTTAGGTGAATTCTAACAATACGTTTTAAATTTTATAACTATACCGTGAATACTTTTCGGTTTATTGATTCCTAAATAATTTTGAAAAACTGATTTGTATGGGAGGTGGGCGTGTCCGTTTACCGATTTGGCTCATTTATATTGACAGAACTAATTTTTGTCTAAAACATATTGAAACGAAATATCATCGCATTCTTATCAGTCTTTCTCAAGTTATGGTGTATACGGACAACAAGACAGACGGACGGACAGACAGACGGGCTAAACGAACTCGGGTGCTGATGCTGATCAAGAATATATATACTTTTCCATACCGGCACGTCACCTAAGGGGCGTTACAATATCTGCACAAACTTAATATACCCTATAACTCATAGGTGTAGGGTATAAAAAGTTTTTACTTTAAACATTATGTGCAAATCTTTTATATTATTTTAATATATCAAAAGTCTCTCGTTTTTATTAATACCTAACAAATTTAAATTTTATATTTTGGAACGTAAGAAAATGGTTTTCAGCATAGACATTGATTGAAGCAACTCCAACTGAATGAACTGAATTAATGATCATGTTAATATAAAAATAATAGTCTCTGGTTGTAAAGACCCGATTTATGTTAAGAATCGTCGATATATTGTTCTTATTATATTTGAAGTAACATTGAAAGTAAATAAAAGATTTTAAAATATAATTTTTTGAACCGATTAAAAACTAAAACCTCATTAGGATTTTTCCTCCCAGTTCCACTGTTGTAACCTGTCCAATTTTTTCAATTGTTAAATAGTCCAGACAATAATATTTACAATTGCTTATGCTATTAACTTATTATATTAACTACTTATATTAATAAATTGTTAAAAGGTGTAGGACGTAATAAACATAGAAAACATGCAATGTATATTGATTGATATCAATAATTTATTTGTATTTAATTGTGAGCCTTTTTTGTACTCAAATTTACAAAATATTTAAATACTGAAAGAGTGGAATGAATCACCCAGTTATGCAGCGGAAGTTATTTTCCAATAAAAACGTTCTATTGGTACAGAAAGTATTGAATTACGACGCTTTGTTAACGTTAGTTATTTACGTAATTATATCTTGTTTTTGTTATCATTTAATTAATTTTTGCGCACAATTCTGTTTGTTGTATTTTAAAGTATTAACAAAGTCTCTAAGCTGCAAGAAATTAAATGCTTATAAAAAGTGTACACATACTCAACATTATTTGTTTCTAATTCTTGCAAATTTGTTTAAGAAATGTGCATTAAATTGAAAAAAAAATTATCAATTAATTAAGAATGCTTAGCTGTATCCGAAACGGTCCGTATGATCATTGTCGGTGTTGTGTTTTCAATTTGTTGTTGTTTCTTCAAAAACACTCTCCAATATTGTTTGCTAAAATTACAAATATAGAACCTAATTGCGTTATTAAATAAAAAATAATGGGCTTTATTAAATAAAAAACCGCAAATGTAATATTTAATGCAATTTTAATAGTTTTGTAGAAACAACAATTATTACTAAATATATTAAGAGTACAAAACAATAGTTTTATATGGGGGAATTTTTAAAATTTAGTCCTAGTTTTTCAGTCACAGTTTCATATTAAACGTAGTTTAAACTAAATGTATTTCGTCCATATTCAAGATATCACAAATATTAAAAATGTCATATTAACTAATTACTAATTGTCTCTATGTTTGTAAAATTAAACGACATTTGTGTGCGCTGGATTTAGAACTATAGACGTTTTAAAAATGTGGAAAAGCTTAAACCTGAGTTTAAACCACCTAAAACTTGCACTGAAAAACTGAACGTTAGAGAAATGATAATTTATCAATATTTTTAGATCTCATCTAAAACTTACAAATCTGAAATATTTATTAAAATCGAAAATATTTCGAATTTTTTTGTAGAATTCAACTCAAAAACTATAACAGATAGGTATATTTTAACAACTTATAATTTGCTAAATTTTCTTAATTATATAAAACATAAATAAAATCGATGCAGTATTTCAGAAAATAATAAATGTTAACTGAATTTCAGTCTGTCATGGATATATTTCCCATAGAAATATGGCATGCCTTTTTTATATCATGAAATATTCTCTCTTAGACCACAGGAGATTGGTATGGGCGTTCATGGCAATCAGTCATTCAAAATTTGTCTTTTTATACCCTACACCCAAGGGTACTGCGTATATTAAATCTTTGCGAATATTGCCTCTTAGTAGGCGTACTAAGCATCTAAAGTTTATATTCTTGAACAGAATCACTTCCAGAGTCGATTTAGCCATTTCCGTATTATTACAAATAACCTATCTTAAGTGTACGATCTGAACCGAGACCTGAAACTAATTCTGTCATTTTAAATTTTGTAAACAATGCAATCAGTCAATGTTTTGTAATAAAATTAAAATAAGTTCGATATGAAATTAAATAAAAAAACAGTTAATAAAAAAACAGTTCGCCGTCCAAGTTAGCGTAGTGACCTATAATACACCTATAAACAACCTCCAACATGGCGCCTAAAAAAAACCGCAATTATTTGTTGCCAACCAATTGGTTAACATGATTAAACTCAAGTTATTTACTACGTTTCGCTATGAATCATACACGATTCTGGTTAAAACTAAACAGCAACAATACTTCGATTGATCGAGATGTTGGCTCGAAGCACACTTCGAAATATTTCTGCGTTGCTGTTGCCTTATTGCCTAAGAGTTTGGGTGACAAATGTATTTGTGTATTGTTGTTTAAACCACCTTTGATAACACATTTTATATTGTTTACCTATTTTTTATATATATATTTTTTTGTTCTCTTAATAAATTAATTAAAAGTTTGACGCCATTGCGACGGCGTCACTTCACTCGCTTTAGCGGAAATCGCAAGTGACGTGAGTAATAAATGGCAACCGTTTATAATTGTAAAATGCGCGCGCAGTTGGTTTTCAAATGACATTTTAAAGATGGCTGCCAGGTATTGGCAGGTGTCAATTACTACATAAAAGCTGTTATTGCTATTTAATGACCAACGAACGAACGCATTGTTGAATGGTTTTTAACATAATGAAAATATTTATCTTATGATTTAGTATATCTATTTATTAGTAAACGTGAATGCAAAATATTTTAACTTTTCTCACGTGTTTAGTCATCGTTGTTTTGCACTTTCAATTATGAGCCAATGAACTTTAATAAGAGACATTTTTAAGTTAATCAGATAATTATAAAATTTTTAACGGATTAATCATGTAACAGAATAAATATAATTCTAAAATTAGAAATTTCAGTTATCAAGACAATTTCTTGTGAATTTGGTTTATATAGAATTTTTCGTAATTTTTATACAGTGCATTAAACCCGGGTTAAGTTGAAAGTAGGTTGTACATTACTTTTAGAAGTTTTTCGCGTTTTTCTCTAATGAAATCGACTTAGTCATTTTTGATTCCCAATCTTAGGAGCAATATCGTATTGGAAGCCAAAAAAGAATTCGTTTTGAATTTGTAATTAAGGTCCAATTTTTCAGTGCAAGTTTAAACTAAGTTTATACTATTCCATATTTTTGAAACGTCTATAGTTCCTATTCAAAACGACTGAATGTCTTTAAATAGTACAGATATATAGACAATTAGTAAAAAATTAATGTGGCATTTTAAATATTTGTGATATGTTGACTATAGATGAAATTATAACGAGTTTAAATTACGTTTAATTTGAAAATGTGGCTGAAAAACTGAACCTAAAAGAAATAAAAATATTTATATAATAACAAAAAAAATGTGAAAACCACTAAAAATCGGAGAGATTTATATGCTGGACAATAAACTGCTATAACGAAACGACAACGAGCAAAATTTAAAAGAAATGTGAACATACTCGGAGTGTACTCACGAAATACTTAGTCAGTGATATGTGTCATATGAAGGATACGACGAAATTTTTAGCGCAATCGGGTCGTTCTATGGCAAAGAACATACAAATATCCACTGCATTAATAATAATAATAGTTTGGCACTACAGTTCTATAAGAACTTAGGCCGAGCTCTCTCACCATTTTGAGCTGTGCGTGTTATATTTGTACTCAAAGTCGTGGGACCTACAGTTTATTGCCGAATCCGAACGGCGGGTGAGAGCTTTTCA
The DNA here is from genome assembly GCA_951804985.1 of Dryomyza anilis. NCBI lineage: Eukaryota > Metazoa > Arthropoda > Insecta > Diptera > Dryomyzidae > Dryomyza > Dryomyza anilis. Next base: position 109,184,276 of record OX638130.1, read on the forward strand.
TAGGCAATGTTTTTACGCTCGGAGGTTTGCCATTTACTGCCGAGAGGTAGCGCGGTATAGAAAAATGATTATATGAAAAGATGTTGTTAGCCCCAGTCCAGGCTTGAACCGGGGACCTTTCGGCTCGCAGTCCAACGCACTAACCACTGAGCTTCTACTGCATTCACGGAGGGAAAAAAGTTCTAAAATCCAGAAGGAATCAAGAAGTATACAGAGTGATATACAGTTAAAACGAAAAATCTCAAATTTCAAGAAAAGGATTCACTTAGTTGTAAAAAAAAGTAACTAAGTAGAATTATTCTTGAATTCAGTTATTAAATTCTTAGGTATCAAAAATGTTGTTGTTGTTTTCGTCCCAAAATTTAATGAACACGTGTTCGTATAGTTGTTGTTTTTCGATCTTGCTTTGTCGCTATTATGTTTTGTTTTGCGTTGTCCGTCTGTCTGATTATAACAGACAAAGAATGACCGATGAAAACAACAGCAGATACATGAACACGTGTTTCATTTGCGAAGAATACAGCAACAATTTTGCGTGTTCTTTATGGTTTTTAATAATCAATTAACTTCTGAAAATCCAGTAGTTTGATTACTTTTTTGACAACTAAGTAATTTGCTTTCTTAATATTCAGATGACAAATTCTTGAATTTTAGTAGTATTTTATTGATATTAGTCAAATTCTACTATTTTTCTTTCTAACCGAATTTTTCTCGAGTTTTAGAATTTTATTTCCCTCCGTGTTCAATTAACGGACACTGAAAAACAACCTTGGCTCTTAAAGCATACCAGAAACAACGAATGCATAGACTCTCTGAAAAGTAAAAACAGTTTCGAGTTGAAAAGAGCAAAGAGTTCGGGTGAAAAGATGATGCTCCTCCTCATAATCAGCAGAATAATCGTGTGTAATCTTTGAGTCCCAAAGATATTTTTAAGGAAAATTCGGCAGTGGTATGATTTCAATATGTGTCAATAATGTCAATAATGATTTGGTGAGCAACAAAATTGAATTTACTGCAGCTTTGATCAAGTGAATATTATATTAAAGCTGATTTAGAACGTAATGAGTTATATGGCGTTGAATATTTATGCTGCCTCCATATGCTGATCCACCTCTCATCAGGCAAAACGCACTTAGTCCTGTTGTCGACAAAATTTTACCGATTTTATATCAAGTTAAAACGAATAACTGCGTCACCAGATTTCGGTTTAGACCGACTATAACTTTCATAATTCTTTCGAACTAACTTCATCACACCAACTATCACAATTTCCCTACTTCAAAATTCTCCATGTGCTCTAATCTTCCTTACTGGTTTGTTATTCTGACTGCTATTCGAAAGTTATCGATTGAGTTTTTAAATGTAGAGTTTTCGTTTTCTAAAAGTTATTATTTAATGTTCATGACTTTTAAATTACACCACCTGCTCTAAACGATTTTTTCTACGGAGATCCGTACATCAATTACACTACCCTACACACATTAAATATGTGCTGTAAAAGTTGCAGTTAATATTGGATATATATGTACCGCTGATTCCGAAATCACTGATCAGTTTTGGATCTAGTTTTTGAAATATAGCCGATTTTTGAATTTTTCACATTTTTGCTCTCTTTTTATTTTTAAAATTCCAACAAAAAAAAATAATGAAATTATCTCTTCGATATTGGACGCAGAAAATCTTGCGCTACAATACAAAAATTAACTTTTATGTGTGAAAAATTTGAAAGAGAATTTCAAAATTTTTCAAAAATAAAAAATTTGTTTGACCTTTGATATTGGTGCAAGATTAATTCGATATTGTTGCAACAATTTTGGATGATTGTCAGATTCTGTTTCATAAAATTTTCTTTAGTGTTTGAAATATACTCCATTGTAATTACCTCAAACAAAATTTTTGGCAGGATCAAAGAAGTTCGGACATTTTTTTCTATATATTTCGAATAGACAAAAATCGCACCATTTATTGCAAAAAAAATGGTGGTCCAAAAATAGTCTAAAATATCAATATATTTCGAGTTTAGAGTCAAATATCTTAAAAACCTATTGGGATAATAGTATTTGTCGGTATATTGTAATTAGTCTTGACAATTGAAAGAAACATTGCGTTTACAGTTTTTTGGAAAACTTGTAGTGGAAGGGACTGTATTTTTATACCCTACACTAAGAGTGAAAGGGTATATTCAATTTGGTACGCCGTTTGTAACACCCAGAAGGAAGCATCTCCGGTATGGAGAAATCACGATTACGGAAAAAGTAGAAGAGATAGAACAATGAAACTTTAGAATTAGATTACTTATATATCTAAGCTGTCTGAACAAGAAAATTGGCATGATCGATCTATCGTGACCTGAGGACCGACCGATCTACAGATCAATTTTACTGTATACGTGCTTAGGTAAACTTTTTTGGTCAAATATATATTGACATCTTGCTGAAATACATGAAAATGATGTTTTCCTGCGAAACGAGTTGTGTTTCCCAAAAAAAAATTCGAAATTCGGTACACCTACCAATTTGTAAATATGGGTATCAAATGAATGGAAATTCTTCAGCGATGGGAGTTTGTAGTTATTTTCAAGATTCGTATACCCTGGTGACCTATATACGAATTTGAATGGTAACCACACATATGTGTAGGGTATTTATAGTCGGCTTACACCAACTGGTTTTAATTCTAAAAAGTGGCTGATTTCGACAGGAATTTTCTTAAAAACGTTACGTATTAGAATAAAAACCGAGTATGCAGTCAAAAACAGCAACCGTGAATTAATGATGTATGGGATGTCCATTTTCTCTCGTTTTGTTGAGTAGTGTAAATTGCTGTTACTTGACTGCTTTTTTCCTATTACGTTATTTGGATCTAAACTGGAAAATTGTTTAGATAATTTTTGATATTATTTTTTTAAAACATTTAAAATCTAATGACAAACAAAAAATAATTTATTGTTATCCAGAGCATAGTCTAAATTAAAAATAGTAAAATTACTAACTACAGTGACACCCACCCAAAAACAATTTTTTGCTCTTGAAATCACATTTTCAAATATTATATGAGATTTGTGATAAAATAAGTATTCAAGAAAACCCATATTTTATAAAACTATTTTATAATTTATTTCAATATCATGATTTATTTGTTCTCTTTCAGATACCATTAGAATTCTATGAAGCCATGAATAATGTCAGCGATATTTCGGATTTCATTGATCGATTTGTAGCTGAGGACAGCATTGATCCACAATTGGGAATTCAAGGTAATCAGAAATATATGTGAAATAAAAATACCTTAATTCATGCTTACCACAAGTTATAATTAGAACAAAAAGATTTCATTTAAATGCAGATTGACAATCATATATATTTATTTTTGCGGTTAATGCATTATTAATACAGGTGTTTTAAAAATTCCCATGACTGTGAACTTAATTACAAAAGCAAAAGCAGTAATAAAATAAAATGTGACATTGTGACGTAATTTTTGTGAACTCTTTTTTTATGTGTAACGCCGCCGTACATTGCAACACTATGAGCAACCACTAGAAAAAATAACGTCACAAAATCAATTTTATTTTTAACAAATGAATTAAATATAATAAAATTTAGTAGCAATTCGCAAACTTAACACGTCGCATAATAAAGCAAAAAAAAAAGAAAAAGAATGCAGACGATTAATACGAACGTGTTGATTATTTGCCTTGCAATGCTTATTGATTACAAATGATGAGGCATGACTAAATATTGCATAGAATGTATATAAATGTGTAAAAATAGTAACTAGTAAAATTAAAAACTAACAATGGCTACTACAGGCTAAAAAATGATTTAAATAAATGATACGAAAAAGGCTTAAAATATATTTTAAAGTTGCTTACACAAATAAATCAAGTCTCTGGGTGTTTTTTTTCTTTTTTTCGTTTTGGTGAATATTTATACAAAATACAATTGTAAAAATATTAACAAATATAAGTGAACATTTAAAAACTTAACTAGAAAACTATTTTTGTAGCTGCTGCTGTTGCAAATGGCATTAAATTATTTATAAAATTAAATTAAAAAAAAAAAATACAAAAAAAAATTGTCTAAAATATCAGTAGATTTATACAAAACATTTTGCAAGTAAATTTGAATTAAATTTTATATTAAAATAAATCATTTTTAAAGCTAAGAAGTTAGCAAATAAACTAGTTTGTTTAAATTATAAAAATACCTGATATTTTAAAGAATTGTTTATGCTCAAATGCAAACGCTTAGTTGACTGCCCAAGAACAGCATAATTAAGCGAATGCATTTAAATATAAATTCTAATTATAATTTCGTTGTAGAAGTAAAACTCAACCACTTCATTTTGAATAATTGATTGACTAAAATGTTGATATTTCTATCAACTTTTAAACAGTGAGGCCATTATTTGTATTAAATATTGAGAACATTCTACATTTCCACTAAAAAGCATTGCAAATTTGAAAATTTAGCTACTACGAATATTTATCAAAATAACTAGTTTTGGTTAGTTTTACTTCGACAACAAGATTCTCAAAAGATTTGTTAAAAATTCAAAATTTCAATAAAAATTCAAAATTGCACTTTAAATTTAGCATTGAAATATAAATTTTAAATTTTGTTTGCAAAATTTGTAAAACATGTAAAAAATAAAAAAATACAATTATTATTGTAAATGTGTCGTCTTTCGCAAAATGACGAATGCAAATCACAGCCGCAGACTGCGTGCGACATTGCGCTTCGGCGAAGGTGTTGCTGCTGCTGCTGTTGTTGTTGACGAGGAGTAGGCATTAAACCGCTTCAAGGAGGACAGAGTCTGTGGCAGCCGCGGCTTGCGTTTGGGTGTCGCTGGCGGTGTGTTTGACAGTTTTGTAGGTGTAGCCATTAGAGGATCAACTTCTCCCATTGTTGTTGTTGTGGTTGTAGTTGCTGCTGTTGTTGTTGTCACACCCAGCAGCAGTTCACGTTGAATAGCATCATCATGAACATGATGATGATTATAAACAAATTCCTCATCCTCCATTTCGGCAACATCCGTCTGACTAAAGGCCAACATTAAATTACGACGTGGCGCCAATGTCGTCACCGTCGCCGCCGTCGATAACTTATCTAGATTTTCATAAATAACAAGCGCAAATTGTATTTGTTGATTGTCGTTGCAACGACGCCGATATGACAGACGCATGCGTACCGGCCGTTCCCAGTTGCCGGCCTGCGAGCGCAGCAATCCTGTGGTTTCTATGTATTTAAGCGACGTAAATTCGCTGGCTGCCTCACGGACTGTCTGCTGCTCTAAGTCAACAGCAGCAACAGCATCATCATCATCGCTGGCTACATCGAGCAACAGTGAACGCACACCTGCCTCGCTAATCAATTTGCGTTTAATAGCTGTCGATGACGCCGCCGCCGCAGCTGCCACCGTCTGACGTCGATAGTAACTGTAGGGCGTGCGTTTCAGACGTTTTGCTGCCAAGTAACTATCGCATTCCTCGTCTGTTTCTGTATCCGAACCGGTAGGTGCTTCTTTATTATTGCTCGCCGGCGGCGTTATGGTGGCGCTGCAGTGTAGCGCAGGTGCTGCATTTAAAACTTTTTCTGGCGTACGACTGTAGGGCGGCAAGGGTGTCATTTCTACGTCATTGTCGTCGTCATAAGCAGCGTCTTCGGTATCGCTGTCGGCGCGTGTTTTAAGCGTGGAGTGTGCGCCGACTTTGTTTAATGTTTTGATGTGACTCAAGTCGCCGGCGTGTGGTGTTTTGCTGTAAATTTGATAGAAATATTTTGTTTATTATGATTTGATTAAAAGGAATGATTGCAGGTTTTATTTGTATAAGAAATAGATTTAGAATTAGTTTAAATTTTTTTTTTCATAAATTATTTTTTAATAATTTTTTTTTTTATAAATTATTATATTTTTAATTTTTTTTTTTAAATTTTTTTTTTTGTAAATTATTTTTTTTTTATTAATTTTTTTTTTATTAATTTTTTTTTTATAAATTTTTATTTTTTTTTTATTAATTTTTTTTTATAATTTTTTTTTATGAATTGTAAATTATTTTTTTTTTATTGATTTTATTTTTTTATAAATTATTATTTTCTTTATTTTTTGTTATACATTTTTTTTTTGTAAATTATTTTTTTTTTTATTAATTTTTATTTATAAATTATTTCTTTTTATAAATTATTTTTTTTTTTATAAATTTTCATTTCTAAATTATAAATTGAGAAATTATTTGTAAAAAATTTATTAAAAATTATTTTTTTTTATAAATTATTTTTATATATATTTTTTTATAAATTTTTTTTTTTATAAATTTTTTTTTTTATATTTTTTTTTTTTTTTTTAATTATTTTTTTTTTATAAATTTTTTTTTTTTTTTAATTATTTTTTTTTATAAATTATTTTTTTTTTATAAATTTTCATTTCTAAATTATAAATTGAGAAATTATTTGTAAAAAATTATTTTCTTTTAGATTTTTCAATTTTAATTGATATTAATATTTATATTTTTAAAAATTTTCTTTTCTTTTTATTTATAAAGATTATTTTAATTTTATAAATTTTGATTTTAATTTGATTAAGGTTTATTAGGATTTTTATTTTATTATAAGATTTTTTTACAAACATTTTTGTTTTTTTATTTTATTCCGATTTTGGTTTAATTAATATGATTTTTTAATTTTATTTAATAATTATTTTTTATTTGGAGTTTTATTTAATAAAGATTATTTTTTATAAAGATTTTTATTTTATAAGAATTTTTATTTTATAAAGATTTTTATTTAATAACGATTTTTATTTTATAAAGATTTTTATTTTATAAAGATTTCTATTTTATAAAGATTTTTATTTTATAAAGATTTTTATTTTATAAAGATTTTTATTTTATAAAGATTTTTATTTTATAAAGATTTTTATTTTATTTTTTTTATTTTTATTCTACAAAGATTTTTAGAACTTTATTTTTAATTTATAATGAATTTGATTTATAGTTGTTTTTTTTTATTTTTTATTAAGTTTTTATTTTGTATTTTCTTAATAAAGATTTTTATATATCTAGCTATATAATTAAGTCCTTTTTTATTTTATTAAGATGTTGGTTTTAAGAAGATTTTTATTTTATGAAGATTTTTATTTTATTTAATAAAGATTTTTATTTCATTTTATAAACATTTTTTTATTTTAATTAATAAAGATTTTTATTTTAGATAAAAAAGATTTTTATTTCATTTTATGAAAATTTTATTTTATTTTGATTTTTTTTTTTATTATATTTAGTTATTTTTATAAAGTTATAGTAATTTTTATTTTATTTAATAAAGTTCTTAATTTATAAAGATTTTTATTTTAATCAATAAAAAAAAATATTTTATAAAGATATATTTTTTTTTATAATTTTATTAAAATTTTGGTTTTATTAAGATTTTTATTTAAAAAGTTTTGTTTCTTATACAAACATTTTTGTTTTATATTTTATTCCGATTTTGGTTTAATTAATATGATGTTTTTATTTTATTTAATAATTATTTTTTATTTGGAGTTTTATTTAATAAAGATTTTTATTTTATAAAGATTTTTATTTTATAAAGTTTATTATTTTATAAAGATTTTTATTCTACAAAGATTTATATTTAATAAAGAACTTTATTTTTATTTTATAATGAATTTGATTTATCGTTTTTTTTTTTTTTTTATTTTATTAAGATTTTTATTTTGTATTTTCTTAGTAAAGATTTTTCTATATCTAGCTATATAATTTAGTCCTTTTTTATTTTATTAAGATGTTGGTTTTAAGAAGATTTTTATTTTATAAAGATTTTTATTTTATTTAATAAAGATTTTTTATTTTATAAACATTTTTATTTTTTTAAAGATTTTTATTTAAAAAAGAACTTTATTTTTTATAAAGAATTTTATTTATCGATTTTTTTATTTTGTTAAGATTTTTATTTTTTATTTTATTAAGTCTTTTTTTATTTTATTAAGTCTTTTTTTATTTTATTAAGATATTGGTTTTAACAAGATTTTTATTTTATTTAATAAAGATTTTTTATTTTATAAAGTTTTTTAATTTAATTAATAAAGATTTTTATTTTAGATATTTAAGATTTTTATTTCATTTTATAAAGATTTTTATTTTAATTTTTTTTTTTTTATATAAAGATTTGTATTTTATTTAATAAAGAACTTAATAATTTGTTTTTTTTTTATAAAAGATTTGTATTTTATATATTTTTATTTTTTATAATTTTATTCAGATTTTAGTTTTATTGTGATTTTTATTTTATGTAAAAAAAGATATTTTGATATATAAATTTAGATTTTTTCATTTTATAGAAGTTTTATTTTTTCATTTATAAAATTTTTTTATTTCGTTATAATTTAAAAAAAAAAAAAATTTTATTAATTTTTTTTTATTATTTTTTTTTATTATTTATTTTTTTATTTGTTTTTTTTTTATAAATATTAGTTTTACTTACGTCTTGTGGTGCGTCGGTTTGAATTCTATGGGCGCGCATGTCTGCGCCTGCGCAAAGTTCACATGCTGATACTCAGCGCGCAGCTCGTATCTGTTGAGGGAACATTTCAAAATTAGTTTAGTCTTTCAGTTAGTTTCTTTGCATATTCTTTTCTTACCTTAAGCAGTTTTGTATTTTGTTGTGGCCACGAATGCTGCGTCCAAACCAGTCGACGACGCCGTTGGGTGCCATTTGTGCGGTGCACTGACTGGTGTCACCCTGAAACATGGACATATATTGTGCGAGCACTGCCGCGACTTCGCTCTGTTCGGCACAAGTAGCAGAGGTAGCTGTGAAAAAAGCAAAATATTAATATATTTTATGCAAAATTAAAAAATTTGACTATTTTTATAATAATAAAAAAAAATGAAATAAAAAATATTTTTTTTATATAAAACGTTTTTAATGTAAAATCCATAGATTATATTATTTACCACCCCACGTTTCATTTTAAATCATACGAAAAATTCACCTTAAAAAGGTTTTATTTAAAAAAATATTTTTTATTTTATATTTATTTTTCTTATATTTTTGTGTCAGATAGATTTTCGTCTGACAAAATTCAAAAGGCCTAATATTATTAAAAGTTTAAATATTCATGTTTCGAAGTGTCTTTAATATGGAACCATGACGAAACGGATGGCAAGAAAACGATAATATTGCATTGTCATCCAGTTCAAGGCAATATTTAAAATCTCAACATTTGTACCGAACAGACAAACAAGAAATCAACCTAATAAAAACGTTTTAAAAAGAAATTTAGGATAAAACTATTTAACAAGTTTTTAAACATTAAAACAAGTAAAGTACTCAAAAAAAACAAAAACAAAATGTTGGCATGTACAGGCCTTAATTTCTAATCAATTCTACACAATTTGAGGTTGCTGATTTTGACTGCATACTATGTTTTTTTCAATTACGTAACGTTTTTGAAAAAAATGTTATCGAAATTTTGGGCCACTTATTAGAATACAAAAAATACTGAGCCTTACAAAACTAGTTTTCCAAAAAACTTTAAATGCAATTTTCCTTTCAATTGTCAAGACTAATTAAAATATACCAAAAAATACTAATATTCCGCCGTTACAGTTTTAAGATATTTGAATTTAAACTCGAGAATTTTTGATTCTTTTTTTAGACTAGTTTTGAATGATTTTTTAGCATTTTGGATCTAATGATAAATAAGAAAATAATTTATGATTATGCAGAGCATTGTTCAAACTAACGATTAAAATTGCTAACTTTTTTCTAATTGTTTCAAAAAAATGTTATAACCAATATGGTAAAACTAATGTAATTTTCAGAAATTTATCATAGAATGGCTGCACCAAAAAAGCTGTAGGACGGAGTAAAGTGTAGTTTTAAAATAAATTTATGAGCTAAATAAATGTTTTCGAAAGCCTGAATCACATGCTTGAATTAACATCCAACTTTTGAATCAATTTTCAAATAATTTTAATATCAATCATGTGATTTCCGAATTTTTGTATGAAAAATTGGTCAATCACACGATTGATATTAAAATTATTTTGAAAATTGATTCAAAAGTTGGGCATTTCTTCAATCGTGTGATTCAGACTCGAACTGCAGAATTTTTTAAAAAAGAATTCATTTATTTAAAAACAGCTACTATTAGAGTTTCTCATAAAGTAGTGACCCTCTTGAACATTTTTTTAATTAGAGACTACATAAATCAATTAAAACTTGTGGTATTTATATTTAACATTGCACCGCACGACCTTCGTCGATTGGTGTGCATGAACTTAGTGGCAAAATATTTATTGACTTGTGCGCATAAATTAAACGCAGCTATTTTTTCTATATTTTTTGCAGAGAAAATACGCAATCACAATAATGTGGAGAGAGGTAAGTTGTGCAGCAGACAGCCAACTAGATAACTTAATGCATTTAATGGCAACAAATAAAAACAACTCCTTATTTTTTTTTTTTTTTTTGAACAGCCTCATCGGCAAATATACCAAAGCCAGCCGGTTGCATACCAGACAGTGCCATCGTCGAGTTGCAGCCACTGAATCCCTCAACGGAGCCCGACGTTGTCTATCATCCCAAGTGCACGCGCGTCAAGCGCTGCAGTGGCTGCTGCAATTCACCGCTGCTCTCGTGCCAGCCGATTGCACAGGAGGTCATTGATTTTCAAGTGCGTACTGCGTGTGCTGTTGGCTAACATTTCAAGTGCAGCCAAAGAATACAATAAAACTTCTTGACATTTGTCCGTTTGTTTATTTGGTTTTGTAGGTGATGAAATATCGCTATGTGGGTGCTGGCAAAAAGATGCGCTCCGAGGGCCAGGAACACGTTTTGGTGGAGCAGCATACAAAATGCAAATGTGACTGTCGCATTAAGAAAGAGGTGCGTCTCAATTCTGCTGCGTTGTATGCTAATTTTAAATGCAATTTACTGAATTTTTTATATTTTGTAAAGGATTGCAATTCATATCAGGTCTACGATGCCTCGCAGTGTCGCTGCATTTGCACCAATACAGATGCGCGTGACAAGTGTTTGGCGGTAAGTTGCATTAAGTCTATTTGGTGAAGGCGTCTTTTTTTGTTTGTTTAAATTAAGAAATTTACATTTTTTTCCACTATACTATAGCAGGAGCATAAGCTGTGGGACTACGAGGCCTGCAAATGTAGATGTCGAGAGGCGCAAAACTGCACCACAGGCACCGTATTCGATGAGAATCAATGCCAATGCATAGAGGTGAGTTGGGTAGGGTAGCGATTAATGAGGAACTTAAATTTCTTTTAATTTTATATCATTATTTATTGACTTATTTATGTTGATTTATTTTAAATATCAACTATTTATTTTATCGTCACCCATATTTCATGCCAAGAGCGAATGTGTAATTTGTGACACTTATAATGTAAAACGAACGAAACGAATTCGTTAAAATATCGATTGAAAGATGTTTTCAAACTTAATAAAACAAAAACTTTAAAATATAAGAAAAAAATAACAAAAATATTAGCCAAAACATGTTTGCGATTGTGTCTGAAATACAAAAACAAACAATTTATATGAAAGGCGGGCCGTAACGTTTAGGTTACTTTATACCAAGTGACACGAAACACTTCGAAGTGACACCAAACAATTCAAAGTAACAACAAACGATACGTCTGGCATGTCACACGATTCGTTTTGTATTATATGGGCCGATAATGTACCAAAATCGTGTGTGATTTCGGTGAATATTTTTAGCTGCTAAACTTGTTGAGAAATAAGTTGTACCTTCTTTACGTTTATACTTGTTTTGTTTCAAAAGTTGCACTGATTATTTCAATCTTCAATATATACTGTTGATAACAAACAAATCGTTCAATTAAAATGTACAGTAATTAATAAACGAAATAAATTGTATCATCTTTTTGACAAGAAACTTGTTAAAAAGCAGATACTATATTTAAAGTCGACTTTATTATATTCATTAATTACGCTTATAGTTTAATAAAAGTCAAAATCAATTGGACAACATTCGCTTCGTTACCTTAATTTAGATATACCAAATGGACAAGGAATTTTGTAAATGTCCCAGTAGTAAATTTGTTAATGGCAATGCCAGTAGAAACCCCGCTATAACAACTTCTTAGCATGCTCAATACACATTCTGCCATCACTGATACACATTCTAGAGAATCAGCGCCAATCTATTTGGTGACTATTTCTAATATTTTTGTACCCAACACTAAGAGTGAAAGGGAATATTCAGTTTGGTCGCCGTTTGTAACACCCAGAAGTAAGCATCTCCGGTATGGACAAGTATATATATTCTTGATCAGCATAACCTCCTCAGTTGATTTAGCGATGTCCGTCTGTCCGTATATCCCTCTGTCTGTCTGTTGAAATCACGATTACAGAAAAATTAGAAGAGCTAGATCCATAAATCTTCTAATTTAGATTACCTATATATGTAGACTGTACCAACAAGGCTTGATCGGACCTTTGTAACCTGCGAACCGACCACTTATGTTCAAATACCTCATATAAAATTAACATCTACATAGGAATTTTACTTTGTACGGTCTTAAGTAAACTTTCTTGGTCAAATATATATTAAATTTATGCTCAAATATTTAAAAATAATGCTTTCACGCGAACCGACTTGTGGTTACTTAAAAAAAAATAGAAATTCGGTATACCTATCCATTTGTACATATGGGTATCAAATGAAATGTAATTCTTCAGCGATTGCAAGAGTTGAGTTATTTTTAGGATTTCTATACCCTCGTGACCTATGCACCACTTTTAATAGTACCCACGCACATTATCATATATGTGTATGGTATTATACCGACTGTAACTTTCAAAATTCTTACTAACTTCATCACACAAACTATCACAATGTCCCTACTTCAAAATTTCCCATGTGACCTAACCTTCCCAAATGGTTCAAATATAAAAGCGAGCCGCTTCTAATGGAGTGCTGACAGTAATGAGTCAAACTATAATGTGAGACCTTCTGAGAGCCGTCTTTTGATAAAGGTACAGAGAAGGCCTGCAAAAATGCTCATTTCATATAAAAAAAAAGAAGAAAGCAATCATTTGAGTCGGGAAGGGGTACCTTTTACCTTACTGATAATTAGTGCTTCTTACGACTGAAATTTACTACTGGGGTATGAAATTATTAATTATTATTTTATTACTTTATTCATTTAAATTTTTTTTTAATTTATTTCAAATTAAAAAATATTTTTTATATTAAATTGCTTATTTTACATTATTTTTCTTTTTGAAATATTGTATTTTATTAATATTTTTTAATTGTTTTATAATTTTTTATTTTGAAACTTTAGTTCTTTTTAATATTTGGTATTTGGTAAAATAAACTGTTGTTGTTGGGTAGATTTTGGATATATCTTGAAATTAATAATTTCGATTTTTTATAAACAAAAATATATAAAATGCATTTAAGGTGAACCTGAACTATTTTAAACTGAATTGAAATGAAAATTTGCTTATACAAAAATCATAAAACATTTTATTATATCAAATATAAATTTTTTCTTATGATTTTTGTTTAAGCAAATTTTCATTATTCATTTATAAAGTTACAGACGCGTTACATATGTAGTTACAAAAGAGTTGTCTATCAGTTGCATAGTTGATTATTTGGTATTATTAAAAAAATTGGCTTTTTAAAAATATTAGTGTTTAAAATGTAAAAAATTGGTTATAAAAAACAATTGATTGCTATCAAGTTTCCAAGTTACACCGGTATTTAATAGAAATATATAAAGGGTTTTTCAATAAGAGCACTACAAAAGTTTACTTCAAGGGTTTTTCAACAGGGACGCTACAAAAGTAGAGCGACAGGGACAGCAAACGACGCCATATTTCTTACCGCTCATTTGACATTTCTCTTCAGTAAGGTTTGGCATTTCATGATGGAAAGATATACGAGCCAACAACGAATCGATATTATTAAAATTTACTACCGAAATTCGAATTCGTATATCTTTCCATCATGAAATGGCAAAGAGAAATGTCAAAAGAGCGGCAAGAAATATGGCGTCGTTTGCTGTCCATGTCGCTCTACTTTTGTAGCGTCCCTGTTGAAAAACCCTTACCAACTTTTAATTTTAACACTTCTCAAAAGATACCATGGTATTCAATATTAAATTGATAAAAAATTATATTCAGCGAATATTTAATGGAAATCATTAAAAGTAAAAGCCAGCAATAATTACATTACTCAATACAACTAGAAAATTTGTTTGCAATGAACATGCTATACAGCAATTCTATAAAATTCGCGGTTGCTGCATTTGACTGCATACTCAGTCTTTTTCTAATACGTAACGTTTTGATAAAAATTGCTCTCGATATTATCAGCTCTTTTGAGCCACTTTTTTAAAACTATTTTGAAAAAAAAAACTGTAAATGCAATTTTCCTTTCAATTGTCTAGACTAATTATAATATATTATTATATTTTTTAAAATATTTGAATCTAAACTCAAGAATTTTAGTTTTTTTAGACTATTTTTGGACGATTTTTTTTTGCATTTTGGATCTAATGATAAATATAAAAATGATTTATAGTTATGTTGTATATAATGCAAGCTAACGATGAAAATACTAACTATTTTTTATAGGTAGTCATTTTTAAGATATGCGCTATTAACACAGTTTCCGTTAAAAACTTTTTATATTTAAAATCGCCCTTTTGTATCGGATTTTTCTCAAAAACGCTACGTAATAGAAAAAAACTGAGTATGCAATACGAATTAGCATACTTTAAATATGAAGTAGTGATATTTTCAGATTACGGGCATTAGCATTTCTATATGAAATTTTATTATATAAATGAGTACCAATATTAAGTTCTCAGGGCATATTTAAAAAAGCGCATCAATTAGAAAAGAAGTTTGTAATTTTGATAGTTAATTTGGACTATGCTCTAGATAACCATTAATATATATATTTTGAATTATTAAATCCTAAATGATAAAAAAAAATTAAAAAGCAAAACTAAATTTTCGGAGTTTAAATACAATTATACAAAAAACTTAATAGAATATTAGTATTTATTAGTATATTAAAATAAGTCTAGACAATTTAAAGAAAAAGTTCATTTAACTTTTTGTTGTTAACTATTTTTCCACAGAACTATATTTTTTTATTCCAAGTAGTTGTTGAGAACAGCTTAAAAATACTATTGTAATTTTCTCAAAAACGTCAGGTATTAAAAAAAACTGAGTATGCCTTCAAACTCTGCATCAGCGAATTATATAGAATTAATGTATGGGATTTCCATGTCAAAAATAGTGACATTGGTAACGCTGTTAGATTTGAATTGTTTTTTTTTTTGTAACCCAGCCCAACAACAGCTTGTTTTACAATAACTATAAAATAATATAACACTTTAAATTACATATTGACTTCTATTGTTAGTAAATGTTTCATTTTAATGTATAATATTTGTTTCAATTGTTTTAATTTGTTTTGTAAAATGTCTGTACTGTTTTATTTTCTTTCTTTCTGTCTCTCTCTCTCATTTTAGGTAGATAATGGGTTTTGGTAAACTAAAAACTTTCGACACATCACAACAAAAACACCTTTCAACATGAAATAATAAAATCACACACAATGCAAAAATATCTAATATTAAGCAAATGCATAAAAAAATCCCCCCCAATACATTCAACATACACAAAATGCAATCAAATTGCGCACTGCTTTAATAATTTAATATTTAAACAACAAGAACTGTTTAAAAAAAAACCAACAACAACAACATTTGTAACGTATTTGTGATTCATCTTGTTTCTAAGTGTAAACATTACATGCATTTTTTTAGTCTAAAAGTTTTTAAAAAACGAAAATTATTGTGTGAGTACTGTTTTGTTTATTTAATATTTATGTTTTGTCTACTAACCAACACTTTATTATACCTACTACTCAACAAAATGATTAAAATGTTGCTAAGAATATTCTTTAACACATTGCTATATAATTTGAGAATGTTGATTTTTGGTGCTTAGTGTTTTTTTTTTTTCTAACACAAGTTTGAAATTAAATATCTTGAAAACTAAGTGAAATATTGTAAATCATTTTTATATTAAAATTAGTCTTGGGAATTTAAAGAAAAATTTGATTTAAAATTTTTTTGAAAAACTAATTTTGTAAAGTGCTGTAATTTCGTTAATCTAAAACGGGTTTAGATTTAAAATTCCATTTCATATTAAAATTAGCACTGAGTGTCAAAAGTAAATTTTCAATTCGAGTTATTTGATAAACTATTTATGTAAAGTGCAATAATTTCGTAGATCTAAAAAGACGCAAATTTAGTATGCAATTTTCTTCAAAATGCTACGTGACAGTTAACCAGTGAGTATGCTATCAAAATCTGTACATTCGAATTATATAGAAATGATGTAAGAGATGCACGTATTGAGTAGTGTTATTTTTAGATTATTGCACTTCTATGACGCGCTCTTTACTGTTCTATTTTTATTAACAATAGAAGTTAATTTTAAAATATTTATGTATTATATTATTTATCAATTTATTTGAAATTTGTATAATATATCGTTATAATAATAATTTTTAATTTAAAAACAAAAATTTATTTCAAAAGCATGGCTTTTTTATTGCTTACCTGCTGCTGCTGGTGTTGTCATTGCAAAACTGCACATGGAATCTGCCATATTTCAACAAATTAATATAAATTCTTTGTATTTTCTTATTTTCTCGTACACAGTCACTTGTCGCTGGAAGATCTGCTGTTGCTGCCGCCGCTGGCAACACAAATCAAGCTGCGTCACCCGCTTTATTGGATCGTCGACGTTTTATAATCAAAGCTACTCCAGTAGAGACCAACAATAGCCAAGTCTACGATACTGAAAGTTAGAAATATATATATATTAAAAAATGCTTATATATATTTTCCTTGCTTAATTTAATTAATATACACAGTATTTATTGTAGCAAAAACAAAATGTTATATTTAAGACTTGTAACTACTATTTAGTTAAATTAGTTTAGAAGTTAAACGAGATAAATGTGTAAAAATAAATAATAATCCTAACGTAATCAAAAGACATTTTTTGCACTAAATGCATTTTAATGTTAAAGCTTATTTATTATATATAAAAAGAAAGAACGTATTTTGTAACTATTTTGTAATTTTTGTAAATCTATGTTTAAAAATATAATGTTTATATTAATATTTTGAATGTTTTCTTTAATATGTAAGTATTAATGAAATTCAGACTTCAATTAAAATATTTTTTCTTAATGCTATTGCGTTGTTCTGTATTATAATAAATTATAAAATTATAAAATAGTTTTAAAATATTTAGATTTGATTTATTGTGAAATCTTGAAAATCTGATATTTTTGCTATTTTCAGTTCAGAACAACTTGGTATTCGTTTTGCTATCTAATATGGTATATAATTTCAAAGTATTTTCCTAATAATATATTTCAAATAGGGATGTGCAATTGATCGTTTCATCAAATTGTTTGATTAATCAATTTCTGATTAATTGATTTATCAATATTTTCGATTAATACAGAATTTTGATTAATCAGGGGGCAGTTTCTGGATCTGCGTTATCGTGAAGTGATAATGATATCACTTATCACTTACCATTTCATTGAACATTTCTATTTTTATTCACTTTACTCAGGTCGAAATGCGATTCTGGTTCATCGTGTGAATTTTTTTTTTTAAATTTAATTTTTTCTATCGTTATTTAAATCTTCCTAAACCAAAACATTAATAAAACTGTAATCTATCATATGTACTAGTCAAATTTAATCAGTTTAGATTTCAATTATAATTTATGCGACAAATTTTTAAAAAACTTTACACCAAACTTTTTGTCGGCGTTAACTATGTTTTTATTTTTGTAAACTTTTGACAATATTGATGACTTCACAACACAATGAGAATCACAAATGCGGTGAATTAATGATAAAAACTTTTCACTTCACGATAACGCAAATCCAGAACATTGATTAATCGATTAATCAGGATTCTGATTAACCGATTAATCGGGATTCTGATCAATCAGGAATTTGATTAATTGATTAAACGCACAGTCCTAATTTCAAAAATTTTTTGAGAACTATGAAATTGAGAGAATTTGAGGTACGGTGGGAATTTGTGAGATTTTGCGGAAATTTGTGAACATTTTCCTCTGTGAGATATTGTGAGAATTGCATTTAAATAAAGCGTTATCAACCTCTATCGTTGGCGGCTTCCATTAAAAATGAAGCACGAAAACGATTTTATATCACATAGGGGCCTTCATATCGTCGTTGTAGAACTAAAAGTCACCAAATACATTTTAATGAAAATCTTAAATTTTAACTTTGTTGGTAATTATTACAAAAAGGGCTTGATCCATTTTTAAAGTTGAAATAACAATTGATAGATTCACATTTTCTTATCATTTGGTAAAAATATCGAGCTCATCGATCAAAAATGGAAAGATACATAAAGATTGTAAATGTACAATTGGCATTTCGAAAATGTAGTTAGTGACTTTTAGTTCTACAACGACAATATATTCTTTTTTTTTTTTTTGCCTTATACTCGCAAATTTTTTGTGAAATTTTGTCAACCTCAAAATTTAAAGATTTTCTGGATTTACTCATATCGGCATCTCGAAACATTTCGCTGCAATATCGATCGTTGCAATAAACTTACTAAAAATTGATGTAATCAAACGCTTTGGAAAATATCAAAGTCGTGCATAAAAAGAACATATAGCAATTGAAAACAGTGGAATTACAAAATTTATGAAATAATTTTGGTTTTCTTTTTTAATATAAATATGCGTCAATTTTACCACCAATTACTAGCTGTATTCTGTGCTGTAACAACATTTAATAATCGTTGAAATTTTTTGGTTTAGGTGAAACGATATATTAAAAATTCAAAAGAACCAATTGAAAATTAATCAGAAATAGAAGATGCATTTTATAGAAAAAGAGCAATTATAAACTTAATTCGTTGTGCAGCCAAAAAAAAGAATGGGGTTTTATTTATTTTAAGTACTCCATTTAGTAGAACAACAAAAATAGTTAATAGAAGGAAGAAAGGATCTAAATTTTGGAACTTTCATTTTATTTATAAAGTAAAGTATTTTATTGTGTCTTTTAGAACTTTTACAATGTACAATTTAGGCTTCCGACACTAAATGTTTGTTGGAACTTTTTTTTGTTATTTATTGATATATAAAGATTAAAAGCTAGAGTCTCTTAATTCAGAGTATGTATTGATTACAATAACTGAGTAAACGAATTTATAATTAAAACAATTCTCTTACAAAGTTGATTTTATCGCTTTTACGTTTAACACTAGAAAAATCATTAAAGCCTTAATCCAGAACGCGACCACCACACAGAGAAGCCGTATAATTCTTATAGGTGGTAGGAATGAAACAACTCGCGTTCATATGCCGCACATCTGCACCTCCTCCCTATATTTATTAAATCCAATACCATATGTCCCTGAGCCTGAGGGATGGATGCTGCAACGAAATACACGAAAGCTGAAAAACAGCCTCCGCGAATACGTTTTTTGTTCTTTGGACAAAACTATAACTAAACAATCGAAATTAATATCACTACTGCCGCACACACATGTTATAAAACTTATCTTGTATCAAACACGTTCTTTTGTTTTATCCTGTAAACTTTCCCAAAAATAAATATTACACTCACCGTGTTTTATTTTTCTTTTATGTTGTCACTGTTCACGTAGTTCGCAAGGACTGCAAATTCTTTTTCTGCGATTTCTGCACTGTGGTAATTTGCTGCTTTTAATGTGTTTTAAATCGTAGCAGCAATAAAAATATAAATCCAGACAACATCCAGTCTGCTGCAGATAAAGGAAATTCAATTTTCTACCTGGTTGGGAAATATACGGCGTCGCAACGTAATTTTTCTTCTTCTTTATAACGTAATTTTCCGGCGGCAGTGTTGCATAAGTGCGTACTGTCGTACTATTTAGAGTACGTTTTTATTTTGAAAGTACGAAATACTTGGCAGTTGGTACTAAGTACTTTTTTTTTTAATTTTACGTTTTTGTTTAGAAGTACGAAAAATATTTTGAGTGACCTTTTTTTTTTGACGACGAAAATTTTGTACCTTTTGAAAAATGTTCGGTCTGTCCTTTTTTTTTTTTGGTCGTCAGTTGTGATTTGATGGGAAATATTTGAACCTTTTGAAATTTTTTTTGTCTTTCCTTTTTTTTGTCGTCAATTCGAAGACACAATTAGAATATATAAAGTAATAGATTTTAATTTAAAACGTGAACAATTTTCATTAATAAAATTTTAATTTTTAATACACATTTAGTAACTTTTATTTAATATTTCCAAGGGATTTTGTTAAATTGTTTTATTCACTTGAAATGTTAAATAACTCCGTGATGTACTTGTTACGTCAACGTAATTGAAACGAATGATTTGTTTGAGAATTATTCTGACATTATATACTAACCGTCCACAACTATTAAAGTTACAGGTATTTTGAAATAATAAATACATTGACCCTTTGTTTTATTATGTTATTTTTAACCAACACGATTATAAATTAATCGATTTACCTCTGTTAGGTATACACAATTTTGAAACATAATAAAAATCGTCAAAACAAACCACTCAATTTAGGTAGAGTGTAATAAAACCTTTCACTAAAAATCTGACAGAAATTTCCATATTAAGTGGCTTAATAGTCAACATTGACTCTGCTATATAATTACATTTTATTATATAATTAAGTTAATGTTTTTTTGGAAGATTTAAGTAATTTTTGGGAATAAATTTATTTGAATATTATTATATATTGTCGTTATAGAACGAAAAGTCACTAAATACATTTTTATGAAAAACTTAAATTTCGAGTTTGTTGATTAAAATTATAAAAAGTAATTGATGCATTTTTAAAGTTAAAGTATCAGTTGATAGATTTTCATTTTCTTATCATGTGGTAAAAAAATTGAGATCATTGATTAAAAATTGACAGATATATAAAGATTTTTGTAAATGAATATTTGGCATTTTGAAAATGTATTTGGTGACTTTTCGTTCTACAACGACGATATATATAATGTTATACAATTATATTTTATTATATAATTAAGTCTATGCTGTGTTATGAAAAAATTAAATTGGAAACATACAAAAATACGAACAAGATATATAAAAGTGTGCATTTATTCGTTGTATATGTAAAACTAACTATTTTTGTATATAAAAACTTATTTTTTTTGTTCATTGATTTATTTTATAAAAACCATTTTTAATATTTTTAAATTAGAAATGTCACATGACTGATTTTAATGTTGATATCGGTTAAACAAATATTGATATCATCGAATAAATTTTTTATATATTTTATAATCCTTTTATATCAAATTTTTAAAAATTATATTGATGACTTTTACTTCCACAATTACATCGAAATTGTAAAGGCGTATCAAGGAAGTCACCGTAGTATGAACATTTTTTTTCAGCAGCATGAGCAAATCAGTACAAATTTATCCATATCGGTTGTACGGGACCCGGGACCGTGTAAAAAAGGATTAGGTATAGTATATACGTTTTAAGCAATTAGCAACACCCGTTAATTGTAATAAAACCCAAATCTTTTACTATAATCGCTGAAAGCACCAGTGTTCACACCTACTCCATTGTTATTATCTACTCCATTTTAAAGAAATCTACTCCCCTTTGAATTAACTGAATTTTGATAAAATTAAATACATTATTAAATTTATTTGGTATTAATAGTTCACGCAAATATTATGGAATGGGAGGATTCACAACAATATCTGTAAGAACAAATAAGATATATCATATATCATTTAGCTTGTAGATTAAACATGTACCTCTATTCAATAAATTGCTCACCAGTACTGAATTAATTAACCTATAAAAACAATGTCCATTAGATCAATTATGTATTAAAACTCAACAAAAATAACCTAACCTGTGTTAATAGTTTTATAAATAATACCACAAAATATATTATTTTGCTCATTATATATTTTAATTGTTGAAGAATGAATTTTAAATCAAAAGTCTAAAATTTACTAACCGTTACATTAACCGATAGAAGCTTTTGAAGTCGAAAAAATTAAAAACATTTTTTTTAAAGGATTTGTTGGCTTTGACAGCTACCAAACTGACAGTAGCCAGTAAAGCAAGCATTTCGCATTGAAACCGTACTGAAAAACGTACTTCAAATAGTAGTAAGTATGAACTTCTGCAACACTGGAATGCACACTGAAAAGTCTACACTTGATAACTCTACAAAATTGTAAAAAATTAAAGTGCGCGTCTGACCGACCATTTAAATTTTAAATTGTGTTTCGCAACCAGCAGAAAGCGGTCGAAAAAAGTGCTGTTATTAGTTTAACTGTTTTATTAGTCTATATTACTAAGTTTTAACTGTTTTTATTTGTTAATATTGTTGAAATAAATACTCGAAACATTCCAGCACAGATTTTTTTGTAATAATTTAGTATGTTTTTTATTTTAATTTGTATAAATGAAAATGGAACTAATTTTGCAGCGACTATTTGCAGTGCCGCCAGAAACTATGGCTGATCCAGATTGCGTGCGCGTCGCCATACGCATTCGACCGCTAGTGCGCTCCGAACGCGACAAGGGCTGCCAGACTTCGGTGGAGCGCCAAGACACGGCACAGGTGACGGTCAATCGCACGGACGCCTTTACCTTCAACTATGTGTTCGATGAGAGTAATACACAGAAAGATGTCTACGATGATGCGGTTTACGAGATGATCGGTAACCTTTTCAAAGGCTACAATGTGACGATTCTTGCTTATGGACAGACTGGCTCTGGCAAGACGCACACCATGGGCACCGCTTTCGATGGTAATTTGGACGGGGACATTGGTGTTATACCGCGTGCCATGGAAGACATTTTCCGACGGGTTGACGAGCAGAGTGACGAGTATGATTTTGCGGTCACCTGCTCATTCATGGAGTTGTATCAGGAACAACTTTTCGATCTGTTGTCGACATTGCCACGCGATCAAAGCATTATTGATATGCGTGAAGATCGCACTCATGGCATTATTATGCCGGGTCTGACAGAGACACAGGTGACATCGGCGTTGGAGACAACAGAGTGTCTGGTGCGTGGTTCCAGCGGTCGCTCAGTCTCGTCGACTGCCATGAATCAGCAGTCATCGCGTTCGCATGCGATTTTTACGGTCACAGTGCAGGCAACTAAAAAGGATGAAAAGTAGGAAATATTGTTTTTTTTTTTTGTTTTAAATTGAATTTTTAATTCTAATTTTCATTTGGTTTGATTTGTGTAAATAACAGGAGAAGTGTCACCACATCCAAGTTTCACTTGGTCGATCTGGCTGGTTCGGAACGTTCCAAGAAAACCAAGGCAACTGGTGATCGCTTCAAGGAGGGCGTTAAAATCAATCAGGGTCTCTTGGCACTGGGCAATGTCATTTCGGCGCTGGGCAGTAAGTATATTTGAGATATTTTTAAAATGTTTTATTAGTTTGCCATTTAATATGTGTGTTTAGAATTGGATGACAATGAAATATTCTCGAAATATTGTCTGTCATGGTTCTGTTGCCTGGTTTTATATTAAAGACACTGAAAAATGTATGATTTTAAATCGTCGGTTCGAATTCTGTCATCGGAAATACTACACAACCCCCAAACACTTTTTTTTTAGCGGGGTCGAACATTTTTTTAGAAAATTAGTTGTCTGTTTTCTGCACATACCCAAATTATGCCCTGAATAAAATAAAAATGTACTAAATTTGATACCGGAAATTTGCACGAAATATTCCTGAGAAATGCTATATATTTTGTCTCTGGAATTTTAATATTATTTTGTTTATTGTTGAAAACAACCACTACACATCTTCAAAATTTAGCTATATCTGATGTACATAACGAAACATTTAAAAAGAGCAATATTTACATTGAAACACTGTCCGACATAATGCAAAGACAGGTGCAACATTCTAGAACAAGCCTATTTTAATTTCATAAAAACAAACATCTAGGTACCTAATATTTTTTCAACTTAATCAGGCAAAGATTTAACATAGTAATCCTCCCCTATAGAACACAACAATATAAAGACAACAGGAGGTCTGTGAGACCTAGAACGGTATAAAACTTATTCTTATATATCTTAAAAGTTGAATGAAATAGAATCAATTATAATAGAAATTTCGTGATAATACAGAACTTACACTGTATAAATAAAACGGCACTGTCTACAACTATAGACTATAAAATATCATCGTTGAAATAAAATCCACCAAATCAAATATTAAAAATCGTCTGCCTTTATCACAAACATTTCTTTTCATAGGCACTTTTGCCATTGTCTGTCGAGAGGTAGCAACGTATCGAAATATATTTATATTTTTTGTTGCAATCGCAGTGAATCAACCCCTTACCTTTAAAATGACAAATTTAGTACGTTGGAGGAAACATAGGTTGTTTTACGTGGTGACATGTTAAATCATTGCAAAAATTAATTGACTATCTAAACATTTTACGCATTCATCTTAACGATTTTGTGGAAAGGAAAAATATCAGATGTTTTTTATTAACTCAATAATGGGGTTTGGTTGACACTCAATCAATTTTACCAATTGTTTCAGTACAAAGCACTACAAAATTAAATTTGCTACAAATAAAATACAGTGTTTGTGAAAAAGTAGAATTATTTTTGAAATTTTCATGCATTTTTACTTTTTATATAACATTTTGTGTTGCTTTTTTATTAAAATTTTAAAAAATATTTTAAAATCCTAATCTAAATCATCTAATTTTAGCCGGCAATGGCTCTGGCTATGTCAGCTATCGCGACTCGAAACTGACGCGTCTCCTTCAGGACTCACTCGGCGGTAACTCTGTAACGCTAATGATTGCCTGCGTCAGTCCCGCCGACTACAATGTGCCCGAAACACTGAGTACCTTACGTTATGCAGATCGCGCACGCAAAATTAAAAACAAACCCGTTGTCAATCAGGATCCCCATGCAGCAGAGATCAATCATCTCAAGGGTATTATACAAAAACTGCGCATGGAGCTTCTTACCGGAGGTGGCGGCATGAGCGCCTCATTGTCCAGCGCGCTACAGACTGTGGCCAAGCAAGGTGGCGATGTAGACTCTAACGTAGCAGCAGCTGCGGCCGCCAAAGCCGAAGTACTTGGAAAATCATATCAATTGCTGCAGGATAAGTATCGCAATCTGCAACAACAGCTGCAGACGACTTTGCACGATGTAGCCGAGAATGAGATGCGCGCACATATCGCAGAAGCCGCACATGAGAAACTCAAGGTGAAGACGGACGAAATGAAGATTATTGTGAATGGGCTCAGTCAAAGCATGCGTGCAGAGCAGCCGGTGGAACCGGAACAGATTGAAGAGATGCGCAAATTGGTGGAGGGCATCGACGAGGAATTGGAGAAGACACAGTCAGAGATTAGCGACCATAAGCGACACGCATCCATTAACGAAAATGATGCCGACAACGATGGCCACGGCGACGAGGGTGTTGCACATTTGCAAGAGATGCAGGAGCAGGCAGATGCCTACACCAGCAAACAAATGAATTTCACAGATCAGCTGCGTCGTATTAATCGTGAGTTGAATCTGAAGGAGGAGCTGCATCAACGCGTTGCTGGTAACCTCACAAAATTCTATACACTCGACGACAATATTGAGCAAAAGTACAAAGATTGTGAGTCAAAAATACAAGAGCTGGAGACGGAGAAAAGCGAACTGCTTGATAAGCTGAAGCATGTGAAGGAAAATGCATCGGCGAAGCTGGCCGAGGAGCGACGCAAACGATTGCAGGCGCTTGAGCAGGAAATTGGCGATATGAAGCGCAAGAACACACAACAGGCGAAGTTGTTGAAGGTGCGCGAAAAGGAGACTTTGAAGATTAAGAATCTACACAGCGAAATACAGGCGATGAAAGAGTCGAAGGTGAAGCTGATACGCGCTATGCGTCAGGAGTCGGAGAACTTTAGGCAGTGGAAGTTGACGCGTGAGAAGGAGTTGTTGCAGCTGCGCAACAAGGATCGCAAGATGCAGAACGAGATGGCACGCAAGGATGCTCTGCATAACAAGCAGCGAAATGTGTTGAAGCGAAAGTGCGAGGAAGCGATGGCTATAAATAAGCGGTAAGTGGTATTAAATATTATTTTATTGGTTTATTCATTTATTCATTCATTAATTCATTTATTAACTTATTCATTTATTCATTTATTCATTAATTCAATAATTCATTTATTCATTTATTCATTTATTCATTTATTCATTTATTCATTTATTCATTTATTCATTTATTCATTTATTCATTTATTCATTTATTCATTTATTCATTTATTCATTTATTCATTTATTCATTTATTCATTTATTCATTTATTCATTTATTCATTTATTCATTTATTCATTTATTCATTTATTCATTTATTCATTTATTCATT
Source organism: Dryomyza anilis (assembly GCA_951804985.1). Taxonomy (NCBI): domain Eukaryota; kingdom Metazoa; phylum Arthropoda; class Insecta; order Diptera; family Dryomyzidae; genus Dryomyza; species Dryomyza anilis. The sequence continues at coordinate 109,210,786 of OX638130.1, forward strand.
TATTCATTTATTCATTTATTCATTTATTCATTTATTCATTTATTCATTTATTCATTTATTCATTTATTCATTTATTCATTTATTCATTTATTCATTTATTCATTTATTCATTTATTCATTTATTCATTTATTCATTTATTCATTTATTCATTTATTCATTTATTCATTTATTCATTTATTCATTTATTCATTTATTCATTTATTCATTTATTCATTTATTCATTTATTCATTTATTCATTTATTCATTTATTCATTTATTCATTTATTCATTTATTCATTTATTCATTTATTCATTTATTCATTTATTCATTTATTCATTTATTCATTTATTCATTTATTCATTTATTCATTTATTCATTTATTCATTTATTCATTTATTCATTTATTCATTTATTCATTTATTCATTTATTCATTTATTCATTTATTCATTTATTCATTTATTCATTTATTCATTTATTCATTTATTCATTTATTCATTTATTCATTTATTCATTTATTCATTTATTCATTTATTTATTCATTTATTCATTTATTCATTTATTCATTTATTCATTTATTAATTTATTAATTTATTAATTTATTAATTTATTAATTTATTAATTTATTAATTTATTAATTTATTAATTTATTAATTTATTAATTTATTAATTTATTAATTTATTAATTTATTAATTTATTAATTTATTAATTTATTAATTTATTAATTTATTAATTTATTAATTTATTAATTTATTAATTTATTAATTTATTCATTTATTCATTTATTCATTTATTCATTTATTCATTTATTCATTTATTCATTTATTCATTTATTCAATGAATAATTTATTCATTTATTCATTAATTTATTAATTTATTAATTTATTACTTCATTAATTCATTTATTCATTTTATCAAACATTTAACATACTACAATATTATCGAATTATGATAATTATAAATTTAGCCTCAAAGACGCTCTCGAGCGTCAAAAAGTCGCACAGTCAATGCGTCAGAAACAACAATCGGCCAAAGATGCCAACACCGCCACCAATAAAATCGAGCAGGTCATCTCGTGGTTGGAGCGCGAACTCGAGGTAATTATATCGCTTATTGATGCTGAAAATTCGCTCGAACAACTAATGGAAGATCGTGGCATTATCAGCAACCGCATTGGCGAACTGCAAGCGCAACAGCTGTCAGCGGAGATGCCCTCCGTCGCACAGGAGCTGGACAATCTCGGGGAGGAGTTGGAAATGCGCAACGCCCAAATCGCCGACCTCCAGCAGAAGGTATGCGCCACTGATCTCGATACGCGCATGCGCTCCATGTGCGACAGCATCCAAAGTCTTGCGGAGTCGCGTGCCGTGCTTAAGCATCTTTTGTCCACAATCGCTGATATGCGACGTGAATACGCCAGCAAAACGCTCGAACAGAAGGCGGCACGTGAGACGGCCGAGGAGCGTGGCGAGACGGCGACCAAGCGTATGCGTCTGATGATGCTCGAGCACGAGCAGGCGATGGCCGAACGCGAGACAACCTACGAGGAGAAGATTGCGGTGCTGTTGCGTGAGCTGCACAATGCGCCGCAGGTAGTGCCGGGAGGTGTTGCCGCTGAGTTAACGCCAGAACAACAGGAACTTATGCAAATACAAGAGGAGCAGTTAAATAAGATGGATACGTTGCGTGAGGAGTTGGAGCAGTACAAAAAACTAGTTACCGAATTACAGGAGGCGGTGGTCCAGGCGACAAAACGCAAGAAGCAGGCCAATTCGAATGCGACGAATACGGTGGTAAGTCGTTTAGTTGTTTTTGATTGATTGGCATTTTTTGTGGATTTCTATTACTTTAAAAACCATTTTGAAACTTTGATCTCGTACTTAAATTTATTTCTCACGTTACATTTTCAGCCACAGATCGTTAAAGAGGAGTATGTCGAGGAGATTATTAGCTCCGAAGAGGAAGATGATCCATATGCTTCTGAATCAGATGACAGTGATCCTGATTGGATAAAAACACCAATGATAAAGCGCGTCAGAGGTGTGAGTATTTCGCACAAGTATTAATTTTACAATAAACATATATCCAACAATGTTTACTCATCGCTTCCCCTTCCTCCCCCCCATTTACGAAACAGCGCGTCAACAAAAACAAGCGATCTACAAACTCCGTCCTGGACGAAACAAATGCCTCCTCCAACAGTGGCGCAGACAATACAACGATCTCGTCGAACACCACTCTCGCCGATACAACTGCAGCAGCTGGTAAGCGAAAGAAGCAGAGCGGCCACTGCAAATGTCGTGGTAACTGCTCAAACAAACGTTGTGGATGTTATTCGAATGCTCAGAAATGCTCGATGACCTGCGGCTGCGGCAAGTCGTGCAGCAATGGTAAATTTGACGGCAGTCCACCCGACGATACGGAGGATGATCAGCAGCAGCCCGGCGGCAGTGACATCAAAGAGAATAATGTCTTGATGCCGAAAAGTCCAAATAAAACGACAAATGATGATGTGACATTTGCGAAGCCAGCTGATTCGACTTTTATGACACCAAAACTTGCAAGGTAGGCAAAGACTTAAGAAAAATTGCCAAATTTGTGTATTTAAATCCATATTGTTATTTTTTGACAAACTTTGTATAGAATAAATTGTCAAAAGGCTGATTTTAAATTTAAAGTTGACCTTAAATTGTCTATGATTATGCGCCATACAAAATAAATATAAAATGTTTGAATCGTTTGTAAAATGGTGCTGATGATTTACATTTTTCTATAAAAAAACTTTGGCAGTTGGAAAATATTATTACTAAATGATATTTAAATACATCTATACACACTCGTTCGCTTTATAATTAATGTACATTTCTTCTAAAAAATCTTTTTCTTCATTTGCAGATTATCCAGCTTATCATTTGCCAGCGCATCGGCCAAAAAGAAATTCTTTGATTAAACAAACCGACATTTTTGTTAACAGCTAAGTTTATTTTCTAAGTAATTTGTTTATATTTATTTAATTTTCTTTATGGGGGAAATATGCATAGCAGCGTATCACAAATAATGCTCTTGACACAAAATGCATTTTTGTGTATTGCCAGTCTCTATTTAAATTAATTATTTTTTTATATATTTTAATTTTTATTGTTTGCTAAATGTTGTCTTTCAAAAAAATAAAACCATTTGTAATTCTTTTTTTATATTAAATTTTGCTTTTGTTTTTTCAATTTTATTTTTAATTTTAATCAATTTTATTTTTAATAAACCAACAAAAAACAAATTTAATTAAATCATGATCAGTTTTATTATATCAACGGGCAGGGATACGCTTGACCATTCTTGCAGCAGTACTCGCGTCCGGCTGCCAGATTTGTGTTCCACCAGCTGTTGCGACAGTTCTTCACGAAGAGATAGGCACGTTCCTTGCGACAGTCACGATTCAAGGTGGCACACAGTATGTTGGCCGAGTTGGGCAAATGTTGCACCAGCTGCAAATGGTTAGAGGACTAAGTTAAAAGCATTTAAAGCAGTAATAAAAAATACTTTATTACAATTTTTAATTAGTTCTAATGAAATATATGAGGTTTTGAAATCTTTTACACTATTTCAAAAGTAAATAATTTCACTTATTATTCCATTTTATTATTTTCTATACTTTTTTTATTTTAGCGATCGAGATTAATATTTCAAAATTCTCTTTAGTCTGTATTATTCATTATTCGTCATGTAAAAAATATCTGGCTAGATCGCATATCTTAATTTGAGACAATATTAGGAACAAAATTGACTTTGATAGTAGAGTCGAAATACAAGATTGTTCTTTGAAAATTTTCGAGATTGAGATTTATATTTTAAAATTCTGGTTCATTCGTATTTTCCATTGATAGTCTTATAAACAAATCTCACTAGATTAATTTCAGACAAAATCCAGATAAAAATTGATTTTGATAATTTTTGTAAATTTTCGAGATCGTGATTAATAATTACAAAATCAATAATCGAAGAACGTTATTTAGACGGTTATATACGTTATATATACGGTAGATTCAAGAACTAATTCAATTTTTGCAAATTTTCCAAAAAGAGATTTTCTCGATCGTTATTAGTAATGTGGTAGAAATCTTGCTGGATCCAAGAAGAGATTTTCTCGATCGTTATTAGTAATGTTGCTGGATCTTACCTCTAAATTTGAGGCGAAATCGAAAATGAGATTGTCTTCGATATTCGGTAGACAAGACCACATTCGAGTAATTTTAAAGTAAGGTTTCAAAATTGTTCATAGTTATGTGGCCAAGATCTCCTGGACAATTTGAGACGAGATCGAGAACGATTTTATATGCAGTTGTCAGAGAACAATATTGGTACTTTTGCAAAATTTCACGATTGAGATTTTAAACACAGTATCATTTTTAGTAATGTGGATGTAGTCGTCTAACTCGAATTCGGCTAGTATTATGAGTTCCACAATGCTTCTATCTCCGGTAATTGTTATGAGTTTCAAATTTGCATTTTTCGAGATTAAAAACGATTTTAAAAACACATAACATGTTCAACAAATTTCATAATTTATTTTCAACTATTTCAAAATAATCTTTAATTAATTTGAAATAATCTAAAGAAAATACGAAAAATAAATAAAACTAGTTTAAATAAAAATTAAATCATTTCATTTACCGTCTCCAGACACTTGGTCTGACACTGCTTCTGGCCGATGGCATTGCATGGAAACATGCGATCCAGCTCGTTGACTATCACTGGCTTGCCCACGGGCTGCGCCAACGAGCCGCGCTGAAACTGCGAGTTGAGAAAGATGCCACATGTGCAGGGTACCGGCAAATTGCTGGCAACCGTTGTGCTGCTGGTAGCAATAATGCTTCTTGTAGCAATCTCCTCTTCCAATGTGGCGCTCTCTTTCTCCACCGTCTCTGCATCCGCCTCTAAATTCATATCGACATCCATCAGTACTTTAGATCTTTTTGTGACATCATCATCATCATCTTCGACAATTGCAAGATCTGTGCCTCCATCCATCAGGGACTCTGTTGTTGTCTCCGGCTGCAGCAACGATGCGGTCGCCAAGTTTTCGATGTGTTGCGACACCGTTGCCGCCTCTGCCTCATTTGAATTATTAAGTATTGACACAATTGTGCTGCTGCTACTGCTCTCATCCAAAATTGTTGCTGTTGTCCTATCTTCTTGTTTCAGTTTTAAACGTTTTTCCGTGAGCGTATTGGTTTTGCCATAAATTGACTTCTTGTATGCTATTTTTGTGCTGTTCACTTGCATTATCGCCGCCAAGATAATGATTGCTGTGCTCGTCACAAATATTCCCTTTAAATATACTAAAGAGATTTTAGATTTTTGTTATTTGTGGCGCTTAGAAGTAGCTTTTTCCACTCACCCATCTTCACTCGTTACTCTGCTTTCAATGTCTGCCTTTGACACCATGTTTAGCTATTTAAATAGTGCCTTATCTGCAGACGCACCAAGTGCATTTGCTTTTATTTCTTTTTTTTTTTTGTATTATTTTTGAAGTTCTGCATAAATGCTGAGCACAATAATTAATGGCATGCCGCCACAAAATCCGGAAGCCAAGTTCAAGCTTAATTTAATTGGGTCAAGTTTGTAAATGATGGTTTTTTGATTATTATTTTCATGTCTTCATTTTGCGCGGTAAGGTCTACTTTATTTTGATTTACTCTGAATACATTTTTAAAAAAGCTACTACTAAGAAATGTTCACTCTATTCTGTATTCTTTAAAAGAGCAAAAATCTTTGTTCACAGAAAACTTAATATGCGCTTTTTAATAAAATATTAATTAATTTAAAGGAATACTAATTTCGCTTAAAAATTAATTATTGAAAAACATTCACTTTTGGTGCTGATTTTGCGTTTATAAACATTTTTTTCTGTAACGTAACTTTATAAACAAAATTGTAATTGATATTAAAGGTCCCTTATCAGTCACATTTTAGATGAAAGACATTTAAAAACCTTATGAAAAAACATTAAACTCGATTTTTCTCAAAATTGTCAGTGTAATTTTTAATATAAAACTTAATGCCCATATTTGAATTAGGTTTTAAGATATTTGGATATGAATTTGGATTTTTAAAACTTTGTTTCGTTATTGGTTAGGTTGAATGAGTAAGGTGGGCACCTCTGATCTAGAACATCAAAACTAATGATCAAAATTACAAAATTAATTTAGTAAAATTTTTAATTTTTATTTACTGAATGTTCGCCCGTTTTTAAAAATCATAAAAGAAATTAACAAATCATTGTTTAATTAATAATTATATTAAACATTTAAGTTTACAATAATATTATTATAAAATTATACAACAATGTTTAATTCTTGAGAAAGGAAAAAAATGGTGTGTTGAATTCGAATAGTATTAAACCAACGTTTAAACCAATTCTGATTTTCTATAAATTTTAATTCAATGTGTTAAAGAAATTTATAACGAGTTTTTGGACGAAGAGAAGCGCAATTAGTTTCTTTGATAAGTACATTAACATTCATTAATAAAATGATTTCATTGTGAAGTTATTTTTTGTAATATATGTATATTTGAGTAAATAAAAGTTTATTTTTCATATATTTAAAAATATAGTGTATGCAAAGTTTAAAGTTAAATAGATATATCTTGTTTTTTAAATATAATAAATTACAATAATATAAATATTATATTGGAAACGGTACTGGTCCCGCATTCGTCCATTCATTCATTTTTTCAAAAATATTTTTGAATTTTTATTTCGATTTGAAAGACAATCGTAAAAAACTTATTAAGAACACCCTGTCGGTAAAGTGTTGCCAATCACTTTTACTTCAAACAGCTGTAGTTTTTGACACATACAACTTTTAGTTGTTGTTTTGTTTACATTTTTCTGATTTTTATCAATTACCAATATTTTTCCTATCAATAATTTACTTCGGCAAGATTACAAATCTTATCAAGCAATAAAAAAATTTTTCAACTGATGCTTTTTAAACCGCCATTTGCTGCAATCGAGTTAATTTTTCTACAAACGTGTCGCAAAATCCAATAAATAAAATGGTGCAAAAAATCAACGTTAACGGCTATGAAGAGTTCAAGAAAATCGTTGAACAGGACTGCAACAAGAATTCACTGCTGAATATATACTTTACCGGCAACAAAGATGACAAAGGCGTCAGTTGGTGTCCGGATTGTGTTGATGGTGGGTATTCTCCTGGCCAAATTATAAGAATTTGTATTAAAATATACTCTGAATTTTCAGCGGAGCCACATGTCTACAAGGCGTTGGAAGAGCACGCACAAAAGGAATCAGTTTTCATTGTGGTCAACGTCGGTGATCGTGCTTTGTAAGTTTAGTAAAAAAAAGTTTTTGTTTTTCTTTATGTAATAATTGAATTTTTACTTCTGCTTTCACATAGCTGGAAAGACCTGAATAATCCATTCCGCAAGGATATCAACGCACAACTGAGCGTGATTCCAACTTTGTTGCGCTGGAAGAGTCCAGTTCGTTTGGATGGAGAGCAGTGCTGCAAGCAGACTCTACTCGAGATGTTCTTCACGGAGGACGTTGAATGAGAACATTGCAGGAATTGGTCGTAATTTCGGTGCAGTGTCGGCAACATGTTCCATTTGCATTAATGTCTTAAAAAAGCTCAACACCATTTTATAATTTAATACAAATAAATCAGTAATTAAGCATACTTCAATATATCTATTTTAATTTATAAAATAGTATTAGACAATATACCTCTTCTTTTTTAAAAATGCATAAAAAAATACAGATTTCAATTTTATGTATAAGATTTACGAGATATTATCCGGTTTTTCCGGGTATCTGGATGTTCAATCCATGTACAGTAGTAGCTCAATATTCGGAATTAATTTGAAGTACCTAGGTGACCGGCCGTTTGCTTAAAGTGGGTGATGGTCCGAAGTGGGTGATCAAAATTGGGAAGAAAGTAAATTAAAGAAACACTTTGTATTGTGAACATTGAGACTGCCAGTTATTTTGCATCATTGAGCAGAGAAGGAATCGCGAATGGGTCCAACAAGCAAAGAGTCGCGGCACCTTGGACAGTACGTGACTTTAGGCACCCACAACTTCGATGTCGCGAACGACTTCGTCTACTTAGGAACCGGCAACAACCAGAATAACAATGTCAGTCTTGAGATTTGCCGAAGAATAAATCTTGCTAGCAGGTGCTACTTAGGGCTCAACAGGTAATTGAGGAGTAGAGCCCCTCTCAACGGACAAACATTACCCTCTATAAGTCACTTATCATGCCAGTCCTCCTCTATGGCGCTGAGGCATGGACGCTTGCCAAGATTCTTTGGCTCAAGATTCTTTATGACTCGGTTTTCTGGATTAGAGTTTAGATCGAAATATCATAAAAACGTATATGAATATTAACATTCGTCAGTATATTAAAATTAGTCTTGAAAACTAAAAGAAAAATTGCATATAAATTTTTCTGAAAAATTCGATTTCAACAGTACTATATTTACTAAAGTATTTTTACATGTTGCTGAGAAGACCTTATATTACATTGTAATTTTCTTAAAAACGCCACGTAATAGCAAAAAACTGAGTATACAGTTGAAATTAGCACCCGTGAAATATATAGAATTGTATTTTTTTTTCATGATATTTTCTTTGGTATTTCTTAATATCTGGCATGCGAAAAGTTATTTCTGTTAGTAAAGGACATGGCAACTCTAATCGTGTTTACCTTCTTCAGGATAGCGACATATGACAAATGTCAAATTTCTTGTGCAACGGAAATGCGTTTTTGCAAAGTTTAGGATAATAACATTGAAGAAATGTTAAATGCAGAGCAGTTGAACGTAAGTCGACATCTTTGAATTGGTTCGGTTGTGAAAATTGTGAAAAAATGAAAAATCAACGAGAAAAAGCTAAGAAAATCTTCAAAAAGTGTTAATAAAGTGTTTATCAATTGTTAATAAAGTGTTTCAGAGTATAAAGTGTTAAATGCAGAGCAATTGAAAGAAAGTCGACATCTTTGAATTGGCTCGGTTGTGAAAATTGTGAAAAAATGAAAAATCAAAGAGAAAAAGCTAAGAAAATCTTCAAAAAGTGTTAATTAAGTGTTTTTCAATAGTTAATAAAGTGTTTAAAAGTATAAAGTGTTTGATTACTAGCGCAAAAGTTGAAATCGCCAAGGAGCACCGGCGCAATACGGATGTGCGTCGCAGTCTTAGTGGGGCAGGCTGCGTCGCAGTCGCTGCGGCTAACTTAACCTTGAAATACAATACAAAGCAGCAGCGCTGTTTCTATGAAGATAAAATGTAAGGTAACTTTGATTAATTTGTGTTAATTGAATTTTTGAATGGCTGCATGCAATTGGAGTCGGGGGTTTTTCATAATTTTATTTCAAAATATATATTTCGGGTAAACAAATAAAAAACCAATTGAATGCATATTAAATTCAAACAACATTTTTGACAGCATTGAAAATTTATTTAAAAACTATTAATTTTATTTATTTTTTAATTTTAACATAGAAAAAGAAAAATATAATATTGTATTTAAATTTTTTTTTGTAAATTTAGTAATTTCAAAATTGATTTTATTGAAAAATATTAAAAACAAAAAAATATGTAATTGGTGAAAATATACATTTTAATTTCATTTTAGGTAATGTCATTTTTTTGAAGAATTTTTTTTTTTTTGAAAATTTGTTTTGTACTTCGGGCATTGGAAATTCGAATATCGATTAAGGGTGTGTGCGAATTCGACTAAATTACTGACTAAACTAAATTTTGTCGGTAATGCAGTGTTCGACTTTTCAATTTAGCAAATTTTTGAGCAGACTAAATTGAACTAAATTGAATGACAGCAAACAGACAATTGATAATCGATCGATTATGGACTTTAACAATTACCGGTTACCGAATGACGATCGAATGAAAATCCCTTCAATTTAGTTTAGTCAGCAATTTAGTCGAATTCGCACACACCCTAAGAATTGAATAAACGTTATGATAGTGGTTTCGATTTCGGTTTTAAGTTTTGTAATGAATACAAGTTTTTTTTATTAATAATACTTTTTGTGCATATTTTCAATATTTTGAACCAAACCTATATTATTTTACTTACACAAGAACGAAATTATATACCCGAATCCTTATATATCGGTTTTGGTTATCGGTTCATTTATGATTTTTGTATAAAGAAACGGTCCTTAAATGGATATAGATTTCTGTTTCGGATATGTTTTCAATCTTATATTTCAAGTTTAAATTATTTTGTTTAGAAAAAAAGATATCAATAAAAAAATCTGTTTAGTATTAGTGTTTGTTTTAGTATTAAGATTTAACAAATCTTTCTAACTCACAATTTTTAAAACTTTTTTTCAGGTTAATAAAGTGTTTAAATGTTGTCAATAAAGTTTTAAAAGTTTTAATATTGTCTCTAAAAATAAGAAGAATTTGAAAAAAAAAAAAATAAGCGCAAAAGTTGGAATCGCGTGGCCAATCTTTGCGATAAAAGATGGCTTTGAGCCACAAAACGCAGATTTCGTACAATAAAGTTTTATAGAGGACGAACTCTAATCAGCTGTCATACGTCCGAGTTGCCAAACTCAGCGACAAGTTTAAACACTAAATATTGCATCGGAATAAGATGAAAGACTGGAAATATCTGGAAAGATTTGCTTGCAGGTAACTTTTATATATTTATCACTATTAAGGATTTTAAATACTTTAGTTCCCTTTTATTTTATTTTATTATTTATTTTTTGATAAGTTGCCCTAAAAAACATAAAACAGCGTTAAAGGTATTAAAAAATCTTCCGGGTTATTTCACATCCGTCCCTGATCAGAAAACGATATGGCGTACCAACCAAACACCAGATGGCGTAACACTGTTATAGGTCGGCTAGGGTAAGCCTATTTTAAAATTTACGTTAGACTACCTGATAATCATAAAATTATGTACAGCTTTAGGAAATAGTCGGCTTTTTGACAAATCTTCCATAACAATTTATGTCAAAAGTCGACAACATTCTTAAGTTGGACATTATTTTTTGATTATTGGTAACGCTGATAATCTATGTAATGCCAATTTTAGGTAACCTGATTAAGAAGTTTGTGGGAAACGAATGCAATTTTAAAGGCATATTCCCGGCATATTTTGGAAATGGGCAGAAAACAGTCAGCTTTTGATACAAACTCCACCTTTGTTTGATTAAAAAATTTCGAAATATACTTGGAAAGTGTCCCTTTTTATTTTTTCAAGAGTACAAAAAACTCTCTGAATTAGCGTCACATCGTATGGTCATTGCCTGTGGGTAAATCTTTCTCTTTATTGATCTTTGTTATAATTCTTAACCTTTTCGATATCCCTTATATTCGTACAGTTCATCAAATCGTGATTATGGACTATGCATGAAGATGAATTGTGTTAAATGAAATATATTGAATTTTCAATTTAAAGTGCTGAATTCGTTAAACTTGTAAATTAATAGCGGGAACTTGAAAATTTAAATTCACTTGTTTTCTCGGTGGAGAAAAATCTTGAAAACTGTTTGAGAGAGTAAATGAAGTTTCAGCAGAATTTAAATATTCCTCGAATAAAATAAGGTTAGGGATAAGGGTAAGGATATGAAAGACCTTTTTTCCGATGTAAGAACAAGAACGACACTGCAAGAAGAAGACTACCATGTCTTGTTCTTGCATTTACCCATCAGGAAGTTTGAGTAGGCAACCTGATTAGTATAGCAACATCATTACCTTCACGTTTTGAATCATGCAAAGCATTATTCATACATGTTGCTCGATAATTTGTAACTCACAAAATCAGACATTTTCCCAAAAAGTCATTACATATGGCAACTCTAAGCACAGCTCTCATTTACCCTTAGCCGCAAACGAAAGAAAGAGAGCGAAAGCAACACCACCCAGAACCGGAAATAACTGTCAAAACTCAATACAAAAAAGCTACCACTCACTCATTACAATTGTAATGAGCTTTTTCGCTTTTTTTGCCTCTTAAGAGACAGAAAGAGCGGTTGATGCTCTTTCGCTCAGTGCAAGAATACTAATCGCTTGACTAAATTAAACTCAAATCTATTGAACTCAACTCAATTATAACTCGGTGATACATACTGCTATTGAAGAATATTTTGGTTCTGGTCTAAAAGCAAAATTCAGAATATTGCACCATCGGACAAGTACTCTGGACGCCGGGCGAAACAGACAAACATGACGACGTCGTCACTGGGTCGCGTCGTTAGGCAAATTCGGTCGTGCAACGCGGGTGTAAAAAACTAAATGAAACGAAAAAAAAAAAATAATAATAATCATAAAAATAAAAAAAACCAAAATGTTTATTAAATAACAAATTGCAAACAGTGAATAATTTATAACTACAACCACAACAACAAATAGAAAAAAATGTGATTAAATTAATTGCAATCAGTGAAATTTAAGCGCGATACGGATACGAAGCGAGCATCAATTCAAACTGTTGCGCAGATACAATTTTTATAAGCGTAATACACGGTAAAAAAAGAAGAAGAAAATCTATATAAAAAAATAAAAAATATATACATTTTAAAATAGATTTATTTATTTGTCATATTTTCTGAAAATTTAATATTAAACGAAAAATAAAATACACAAGGCATGAGTTAATAATATTCGTAAATTTACGTGCGACCAATAAAACGTCACGAAAATATGATTTAAATTCTGAGGCATCGCCAAAGTCACAAAAAAAAACACATTTTTTTTTGTTTTGTTCGCTTAATGTATCGAGATACCATTTACGCTAAGCTGCTGGCATCAGAAGTCAACAACAAAATTATGACAGCTAATAAAAATACAATAAAGATAAAAAATAGATATAAATAAAATATAAAAACTTACTGCATACAAAATACAAATACACAAATTTTAAAAATAAATTTTAGAATATAAAAATATTGATATTTAAAATATATTTATATTTTTATACTGAATTTTTTTTTTTTTTTTTTTGAAAATTTATTTAAAATGAATTTAAAAATATAGAAATATAAAAATTTTAAATAAATATAAAAAATAAAAAAATAAAATAAAAATTAAAATTTAAAATAAATAAAAAACGAAAATAAAAATTTAAAATAAATAAAAAAAAAACAAATAAAAATACAAAAAATATTATAATTTGAATAAATATTAATAAAAAATAGAATACATTTTTAATAAATATTGTCTACAGATATAAAAAACGCATTAAAGAAATCTATAAATTACAAATCTGTCCAAAAAGCTGTCGCCATAGATCCATTCGATACTAAAAGAACACAGATACATACATCTACTCAAAAAATACAATTTAAATGTTCAGCATTATTGATGAAATGATAACAAAGTCATCAGCATAAAATTTGCGTTTTTGCCCCTCGTTCGCCGCCCACGAGTCTACGATCGCAACGTTCGCAGCAAAACTAATAACAATCCAGCGTAGGATCCGCTCCAACCGCGCGTCCACCGCACAGATCCACGCGATCGCAATTAAATCGCATCGCATCAACGGAACGTGTGAAAAAACTCAACAACTTTTTTGCGATATGTATTAAATACAAATTTGAAAAATATATTTTTGCCATTTGTCGGCGCTTTAAATCATCTTGATGTTGATGCTTAACGGTTGAACGATTTTTTATACTACTGTATAAAAAACAAAAAAAAAAAAAAAATCAAAAATCTATATGGAAAATTCTATATGTAAAAATCTATCTGTAAAATTTAATTTGTATTATGCATATCATACTCAAGTTCGTTGAGTATAGCTACTGGAATCGCTCGCTTTCGCCTTCGTCTTCGTTTGTCGTCGGACTGATTAAAGATGATGTCCGATGATCAGTCGTTGTCGTGAAAAGGTCGCGCACAGTTTTCATTTAAATGTCGTGTGGATAACGTGTGTCGCGTCGTTCAAACGTTGCAGCTAAACGAATTCGAAAAATCATAAAAATCAGTAAATTGCCGTCGCATTTTTTGAATTTTGTTATTTCAACGAATAAACTGTTAAACCTATTTTTGCAACAGGTGCTTGTGCCGAAGTGCGCGGTTTGTATATTCGCTAACATCTTTGAACAAGCAAAGGGTTGCTATACGTGCTAAAATTACAAAACGTTAAAACGTTATAACAAATTACTGTGTTTTTAATCAATAACCAGTTAAAATGCAACAAGTATTTGTTTGAATATTTTAAAAACGTGTTTGTCTATTAAATCGGTGCTGTAAGAATGTGCTAAAGCTACAGGAGTTTTGTTAAAAAAATAAATCTGTGTTTTTAACCAATCAACATTGCGTAAAACAAACTTTTTGCGTCAATATCATGGTTTGTGAACTTACTAAAGTGTATATTAAATAACTACATAATTAAATATTACTCTTGTCTTAATGCAATTGTCAAATCTCAACCTAAGACAACAATTTATTGAAATTCTATAGTAATAAAAAAAGTACTTTAAACAATAATAAAGGATATATCTCATCAGCAAGCTAGTGCTGGTGTGTTTTGTATATGATCGTGGTTTGTGTACTCGCTAAAAGGTTACGTAGTTGAATGCGGTTGTGGTACATGCTACGTGTACTCTGAGCATTAACTGCATAGCACAATCAATTTGTAAATCATCGCAGTATCAAAAAAAAGTGCAGTGAATAACACATTTTATTTAGCAACAGCACATTTCAAAAAAATTGTTTAACTAATAAACTAAATTGATTTGTTTGTGATTTACACAATTGATTCAAAATTTATGTTTTTATAATAGCGGCAAACATAAAACGTTAAAGTGCAATATCGCGCAATATCAAAACAATTAAGTGTAAATATACAATAGTTAAAAACAAATTAGAAAATTTGTTCAAACCAATAAAAAAATCGCAACAATTGTGCGCCATTTATGACAATGCAACAGGTTTCCTTATAATTATCAAATATAATTAAAACAAACAACGTAATCGTGTTCGTCACTAATTGTAATGAAAATAGTAACACAACGTCAAACGCAATAATAACGTATCATAAAAACGTAACCAAGCGAATACCATCTATCATAATTTGTACTACGTTTGAATTTGGATTATTGTTATAACGTTGATTTTGATTATCTTATCAATGTTTTGAATGTGTTATCAAAATAATCATCTCAGCAACATCATTAATATTATTATTATTACTGGCATGGCGTGGAAAATGTGTGGAAAATTGCAAAAGTGATTAGAAATTAGTACAGAAATCAAAAAATAAAAAGTTTCAATTAGCTAAAGTTTTAAAAAGTTATTCAACAAATAGTAATACACATATTAATTATATAGAAAAGGTGAGCTAAGTACTAATTAACTACGTAATAAAAGCGTAAGAGTCAATTTTATTTTTAATTTTATTTTATTTAAAAAAAGAAATATCTTCTTAAATTGCAAAAAAAAAAGAAATTACTTGGTATTAATTGAGTTTATCATGTTCAATATATCGTTTTTTATTTTTTTAAATTAGACTATCGATAAATTATCGTTATTATTAATTACAAATTAACTAATTCACAATAATTTAGTTTAATTTATCGTGCAGATTGTCACGATTGATATCGTTAAATAATTTCAATATAAGCTGTCATTACGATTAAACATTTTTGGTCATTGACGTTTCTAATTTTTTTTGTTTTTGTTTTAAGATAGCTCTATAACGCTGACAGCTAAAAACAAATGGCTAAACAAAAACTGACAATTACGGACATACCTCTTAACTATATTTGGCGTTATCTTTGGTATTTGGTATCGATTTTTGTTTTTTTTTTTGTTTAGAGAATCGCACTACAATGCAGGAGATCGATGTGAAATAATTTTTTATCTTATCCAAGTATTAACCTCATTTAATACGTCATAACTACGTTGTAGTTTCAAATACAATCATTTTCAAATGATTACAAAATATTCAGTACACGAACACTTAGTTTTAAATGAATTATACAAAAAAAGTACTTAATAGTTATCAAGAAAGTTTTCACACAGAATAGTGGTTGGCTCAACCAATCCATTGTCCAATCAATTGATTCGGTTATCTCATAAGTATTTTATTTAAATGACAGATCCAACAAACAATTTGTAGACATTTCTTTTTAATCGATTGTGATAGGTTGTCAGAACTTACATTGTTTGTTCAATTCTGTTTAATGGGTAGATCTGAGGCAGTTTCGTTATTTGAGGACCTCACCTCATTTTTTATGGGGAACATATTTGCCAAAGAGCGGTTGATAGTTTTCTCAAGCGTTCACGCGGTTTTTCAAAATTTGTATTAGTAGGATTAAAATTCAAAAAAACGTGGATTGGTACGATGGTGTCAAAGTAAAAAAAAATGCGCCTGTTCATGATAAAAAACATTTCTGAAGGCCTAAACGTGTATCTTTTAAAATAAAAAAATATTTTGAGTACTGTCTTTAAGCACCCTATTTGTTCATAGTTGACCCCAAATTGTGAGGAACCCAGAGTTGATAGAGCAAAACGGACTTTAGATTCGAGATCAGTGACCCCATGTTACCCTAAAATCGTTATCAAATCGGAAGATGAAAGTTGGACATTTGTTGCACTGTGAAATCATTACTAGGTACAGTTTTTGAGTGCTTTTTAAAATTAGTTTAAACTTGGTTTAAAATCAGAAACGATTGAGCGTCTATCGTCGTTTAAACTTAGTTTAAACGACCGATGCTGAAGTGTTTAACTTCGGTTAAACTTTCAATATTTTGACAGGAAATTGGTTCACAACACTTTTCGTTGTTTTCGCAGCGTCGTTTCAGAAATTATTTTTAATTTATATTACATATATTTGCACACTATACATTAAAAATAAATTCTCACGTGCACTTTAGTTGCTCGATGTTTTGCTAAAATTTATAATTATACTCTTTTTATTTTTCTGAAAGATTTTTTTAATTTACTTAATTTTGAATGACATTTATCAGAAATCAAAATCGAGAGAATTATTTGTGATTCGCCTGTGATATCATATGTATTCTCTTGATCTATGTTCTTTCTAAACATTCACTGAGAAACACGTAACGTAATTTACGTCGTTTAATTTAAAGAGAAGATTAATTAAACGGAGTTTAAAATACGTTTAAAGTAGCACTGAAAAACTGGACTATGTAATATAATATGAAAACAAAATATTTATAGTATTTTTCTTTAATCCTCTAAAACAAAAAAAAATACTAGAAAGTTGTTGATTATTAATAAAAAGGATCAACACTTTAAAAGTTAACCTATTATTTCACAAAACTTTTTGATAATATTTTTACCACTTTTAGGGCTGATTTTTAATGCTGGGTAAAAGTTTTGTAATGATATTACTGCGATTCTCACTAAACTTAAAATTAAATAAAGAGAATTAGATTACTCCATACGGCATTTTTTGATGAATGGAGTTAGGTATTGAAATTATATGACATATTTATATTTTATCCAACAAACCAGCTCAAATTAGCGAAAAATATTTGGAAGTACGTGCACTTTTCTTGAAATAAATTCCCTTGGAATCCAAATAAGGACCGTTAACACTAATTTTAAAGTGAAACAAAATATTAGGAGGTACTATTTACGAAAACAAATTCCAAAGATACATTTTTTGGCTCTACGTGGAAGAAAACTTAAAATTTTGAGCCCGATTGCTCCTCTCTCCTTCTTTTTTGAATTTTGAGATAAAAAATCTTTGACTACTAATTAAGACATAATGATCCCGAATATGTCCTGAATATGTTTTGTATGCAAATGCGGTAAAAACCGAGAAAACACATAAAAAATATATAAAAATTTGAAAACCGAGTAAAATTGCATCGGAATGCATCCTAATGTTGCTCGTATCACAAGTTATTGGAACTTTTTGGGTACTTTCTCATATGTCAACTTAGCTTAAAGTAAAAAGGAAACATATAAAATTAAACCTGCAGTTAAATATAAGCACGTAGTTAAGGGTATGGATTTTTGTCGTTATAGAGCTAGTGATTTGAATGTAAAAATTCAAATTCAATTTTTTTTTTTATATATATATTTTTTTATAATTTTGTGAAATTTTTTTTTCATCTATTAAAAGTTTCCATATTCAAACACATGTTTGTACTTACGGTACAAATTGAAGTAAGACTTTCTATTCTTTGTGAAATTGCTACTTAGGGTACAATCAATGCAAAGGCGCTCAAATTGAGTAAAATTAATAGAGTACATTTGGTTAGAGTTAAATTTGTCACTCAAAATATAGACTACTCAATGCTCAATACTAAACACAAGAGATTTACATAAGAAAAACTTACAAAACCTAAAAAAATAAAACCCTGCTAATATTTCGCAATTTGCACATAAAAATTCAACACTGGCAATGCCATAGCATCAGCGTATGAGCAACAACTATTACCAACGAGTGCGTGCTCCGCGATGTCCAAAGGATGCCATGCTGTGCGAGAGCGAAATTCTGGCAAAGAATAGCGAAAAAAAATTCACATAAACAAAAAAGAAACACGCAACAACAACCACAGCGTGCAAAACAAACTGACGTGTGTGAGTGCGAACAACGAGTAACGAACAACGACGCGAAATGCGACGAGTAAAAGTTCAACTGGTTCAAAAAAATATTAGTTTCGTGTAAACTTTTAAGCGGAGCGGGTATAATTTTTACAAAAAATTTATTAATTAATTATTTAAAATATTAAAAGCAGTAGCAGAAAAGTACAAGCTCAATTATAACAAAAAAAAAAAACATGTGAACGAAATAAAATATAAAATGTTGTAATAAGTGTTATTTTTTTTTTGTTTGTTTGTGAATTTGTTAGGGTGGGACGAAAACATGACGCGACATGCAACAAACACAAATATTACAACGTGTATAAGGTGGTGTACGGCGAGTGCGTGATTAATTTGAATTAGTAACATAATATAAATTAAATAAATTAATACAGAAAATAATATTAAATAAAAAAAAAAAATTCAAAAAAAATCTGCTTTAATTGACACAACAGCTGCTTTATAAAAGAGCAACAACTAAACAGTCTTTTACAACAGCCACTTCTTCAAAAACATTAACAAAAGGTGAGTCAATGTTTTTTTTTTATATATATTTTTCTTATTACATATTATATAACATGTGCAAACTACAAAAAAAAATTAGAAAAAAATTACGCAAATCTCTGTCCAGCAGCAGCAGCGTTTTTCACATGACTTTGAACTGAATTTAGTGACGTCGTTTGGTTGTTTCCGTTAGTTGGTCTTTTCGTATATATTTTCGTTTTTTTTTCGGTATTATTTTATTTATATTTTTTTGGCTTATTCTTCATCTGGCAGACACTTCCTCTTCCGGCTCTTTTCCTTCTTCTTCTTCCTCTTAATGCTTTTGCTCTTACTGCTCTGCTTCTTATTACTATGTATTTCTCCTACTGTTCTTCGTCCACTTACTGCTCATCTCTTTCCTAATCTCTCCTCTTCGTGCTCTTCTTCCTCTAAAAGGGCTCTTCCTCTTTTTTTTTCTTCCCTTACTTATTCATTTTGTGCCACCTCCTCCTCATTCTTATCTGTCCACTTTTGTCTCACTTATTCGCTCAATAAACAACAATCTAGTAACGTGTTTTCTTACAATACTACAAACACATTTTCAAACATAGTCACACACACCTACACACACACACACCAACCACCATGGATAAGTATACACACTTACATACACTTGTGAACGCACTTCAAAGCTCTCATATTTGTTTACAGTTATTTGCATACATTGCCTATTATCCTGCGTATCGCCAACAACCGCAATTGTCGAAATGTCCTCATCCACGCCTTCGTCCTTTATCGTAGTCATCCTTTTGTTCGTTTTTGTTATATATTTTGTTTTTCATATTCTCTGGTTACATGTCTTCTCATGCGTTATAGCACAGAGTTGCCAAATTAGTTTGAAAAGCATTTTTTAAAGAAATATTTGGGAGGGTCATAAAAATATAAATTGAAAATATTTCAAAATCGGACCATTATTAATAACGAACACGATATAGATATCGCGTGAAAAAACATCACACTCAGAAAAAAACATACCATATAATTAATAGTTTCTACTATTAAAATTAGTCAATAGGATATTTGTCCGATAAACTATTAACTCAATCGGTGAATCCTATTAAATAAAGGGTTTTTCAACAGGGACGCTACAAAAGTAGAGCGACAGGGACAGCAAACGACGCCATATTTCTTGCCGCTCTTTTGACATTTCTCTTCAGTAAGGTTTGCCATTTCATGATGGAAAGATGTACGAATTCGAATTTCGGTAGTAAATTTTAATAATTTCGACTCGTTGTTGGCTCGTATATCTTTTCATCATGAAATGGCAAACCTTACTGAAGAAAAATGTCAAAATATTAATCTATTAATAAATCTATTAATAAACCTTTAATAAATCTTCATTTTTATCAGTTTTAAAAATAATTCACCATAGATTAAAATATCAAAAATATGAATAATTGAAAAATCTGTCACGCCAAAATATCATTTAATCCTATGGGCAACACTGCACAGTGCAATTACCGTTGAGTTTGTTTTCATTATTATTTGACTTTAGTTTATTCATAGCTTTCACTATTACTTTATTGTATACGCTCTTGCCATCTCTGTTGCCAATAAATTTTCTTCCTTTAACAAAATAATTTTCTTCGTTCTCTTCTTTAAAGCCATACTTCAAACTCGTCATCATCATCACCATCATGATTATAATCACGCCCTGTTGTTAGGCATGCTAATGACATTAAATCAAAGAGAACTCTCTATTTATGTTGACTCTATTTATTTTGTTGTAACGTCAGCCTTTCCTTTCCTTTTGTCTTTCATTGCTTTTGTTGTCCTTTGTACAGAAGGTATGGCGTTGACGTTTAATCGTGCGTGCTGGGTTGCGCTGAACTGCTAATGTGTTGCTATGGCTACGGTGTTGCCAACTCTATATTTTTTTATAATATTTTTATATTATTTATTGTAAATGGTTTAATTTTTAAAATATATCATTTAAACCATCAAATTAAATTAACAAAATATATAAATATATAAAATTTAAAATATATTATGCACAATATATTTTTTGTTATTTTATAAATTGCTTTCATATTATGTTATCAGTATTTTTTTATCTTATCAATATCTCATAAAAGTCAATGACTTTTCTCTCTTCGCTTTGCTTTTCTATTTTCGCTATATTCGCCACATTCTCTTTAGATGGGTTACATAAGCGCAATTGTTGTACAAAATAATTTTAGGCGGAAAGGCGCACATTACACACCAGCGTAATCACGTTGTATTCAGCTTGCAATCAAGCGAATAACTGTCATTGCAAAAGTATCCAGGACAACAACGGCGTGAGTGTAAACTGCACATTGTAAATGTAACAAAACTCTCCAACTCACAAAATTACCGTAATATGCGAGAGTATAAGAGAGTCAGTAGACAGTGTTGCCAACTAAAGAAATGTAGTTTTTTTTTAATTGACAGTTTTAAACTTCTTCGGTATTTAAAATTTATTATTTTTTTTTTATTTATAATAAATTTTAGTTCGTGGGAATGAATTAAATAAAGAATAGCTCTAAGAAAAATTACAGTGAACTGAATTATAGAACTGACTCGGGGTATAATTATCTCGGGGACGAATTGTGATCGGGGAAGAATTGTATCCAGTAAGAAATGTATCGGCTAAGAAATGTTTGGGGAAGAATTGCCCTACGAACTATCTGAAAATAGAATTGTATAGGGAGAAAGTGTCGAGGAAGAATTGTCTGGGGAAGAATAATTAGGATAGAACTGACTTGGAGAGAATCGTCTTTAAAAAGTATTGTATAAGAATGAATTGTCGAGGAAAAATTGTGGGGGAGGAGATAATTGATGTATAAGTAACTCGAAGAAAACTTGTTTTGGGAAAGAAATCATCTCAGGGCAGAATACCGTTCGGAAAGAATTTCCTCTAGGAAGAATGGTCCCGGAAACGAACTACCTCGGAATGAATGAATTTTCTGAAGAATTACTGTCTCGAGAAAGAATTGTCTAGAGATGAGTTGTCGACGCAGAATTGTTGGGGGCGAATAATGACTCGGGGAAAATTAATCTCGGGGAAGAGTTGTCTCGGGAAAGAATTGTATCACTCTTGGGGAAGAATTGCCCCTACGAAGAATTTCCTTTGGGAAGAGTTGCATCGACAAGGTGTTATTTTGAAATAGAATCGTCCGGCAATGAATTTTCGAAATAGAAAGAAGAACAGACAAAAAAAACGTCTTCAGATAGTATTGTCTTGGGATAAGTTTCGATGAAGGATTGTTTGTGGAAGACTTATTGGGATGGAACTGAATCGAAAAAGAATTGTCTCGGATAAGAATTTTACGAGGATTAATTGTGTATATATGAATTGTGAAGCTCACGACGATATAGTAATAAGAAGATAAATCTTTTCCGATATTTGTTATTTTCCTGTTTTCTTTAACATTTGAATCTATTTTACATTTGTGCTCTCCAAGTCCTTTTCAAAAAATAAATTTTAAATGTGGCAACTCTTTCCAAATAAGTCTCTCTCTCTCTTACTCATTCACTCCCTCTCTGTGTAATATTACAGTTACTATTTGTGTAAAACTCACTCATCTTCGTGCTCTCCCTTTATATTTGATTAATGGATTTGTTAGGATTTGGGTCAGAGAAGAATACACAGAAAGACTGCGCGAAAAATAGTAATTTTAAAAGGATTTAAGTAAAACTGCTTATAACCATTGTGAAATATTTGTAACCATAACACTGTTCAAATTTTACACATTGTTGCTAAAGAAGCACTATAAAGAATGAGAGTTAAATTTGTATAAAATATCGACAACATCAATAAATATTGGTTCTTTTGTGGCCTTCCTTGCACGTGAACATGACGTAGGTGAAGGCAACAACTCGACTCTTTTTGTGGATGAACCCAATATGTTGGTCATGTTGCAAAATTTGTTGGATTTTTGTTTTACTTTTTGTTTTATTTTCTGTACTCCTGTTAGTGGTTACAAATTACATTTGCTTATCAGCAAAGTTTTGTTTGCCATAGAGTTCATGCGATATATAAAAGTTTTTTTTTTTTGTTTTTGGTGTTCTGTAAATAATGCGATTATTGGTTTTACCGCTGATTGATTGATGATAGATTTCTCATTTATTTGCAGCTCAAAAGATTTGCAAATCGCTGAAATAATCATAAATTAGACGCTTCTTTAGTCATTCACAAAATAGCGTATTTTGAATTTCAAATGAGGAGGTTGGTGTTATTATAAAGCAAAAACGTTTTCTTCTTCCTTATGATTTCCTTCAAAAAAATATTTTCTAATTATTCA
Organism: Dryomyza anilis; assembly: GCA_951804985.1. NCBI lineage: Eukaryota > Metazoa > Arthropoda > Insecta > Diptera > Dryomyzidae > Dryomyza > Dryomyza anilis. The sequence continues at coordinate 109,234,136 of OX638130.1, forward strand.
TAATGGAAATTCTTGGCATTCACGTACACACAAAATATGCAAATATTATGCTAATTACATGCTGACGACGAAACAGCAAGCAATTCGTGGAAATCATATTAAAATCACCTTCATAATTTGTATAATTTCAAAAGTTGCCACCTTGCTAAATAAGTCAAAACCAGCCAAGACAGCGCCCAAATAACAAAGGTCACGTCTTAAGGAATTTCGTTGAAATATTATTAAATTTTATGAATTCCAACTGTTATTAACGCTGACTGTCAGAAAATTATCTTAAATATTGGTTGGTAAAGTTTGTTAAAAAAAAAAATGTATTTTATTTTTTGAATATTAAGGTATTAAGGAATATTAAGGCTGTTGTTTAATATTTATATTTATAGACTTCGTGGGCATCATTAAATCAAAATCTAATGATTCAATTACTATAAAATTCACAAAATACGTATAAATTGTGACCCACACCACAAACCTTGAAAATACCTATAAAAGAATGATTTTATGAATTCGTAGAATTAATGTTGTTATTCCTGTGTTAAAAATATAAGTATTCTAATTTTTGTTATTTGTTGATTTTGGGAAACCTTTAAAGGTAAAAATACAAAGCATTATAATAGAAAAATAAACACGTCAAATTAGGCAAAGTATCAATGTATTAAAATGAAAAATTTGGTCGAAAGAAAATTTGCAAATTCAATTTTGACAGCTTTTTTAAAGCCTTATTACAAATTTACATTGAATTTTTTGATTTATTATTGTTTTTAGTAAAACATTAGTGGTTTAGTTTAAAACTGATGTTATTTTCCATTTATTTCATTATAATGAAAATGTTTAGAAAATTTTATTGCTGTTTTAATGTAAATACATTGAAAAACTTCTTCTATTTTCGGTTTTAGGTAAATTAATCTTTGATTTATTTGAAATCTGACATTACGTTTCATATTTTGGCGATAATTCATGTTATTGTTTTTAGTTACTTTTTTGACCTAAGAAATGAATCTCTGCATATCAAGAGTAATTGCTCTAGTTAATTTTTTGATACCTAAGAACATGATGTCTTCATATTAAGAATAATTGCTGTTAATTACTTAGTGTAAAAACAAAAATGTTTCAAAATCCACCAAAGTCGTTTTTTCGTTATGTCGTTTTTCGATCATAAAGTTTTATACATCGTAAGAAAGGTCTCACAGGTCTAAGGTAACCTTTGAAAAGAGATGTCAGTTTTTAGACCTCTATTCCCTAAATGCCAATTAAACCTATTAGACAAATATAATAACCGAATAAAATTTTTTTATGTTAGGGGCGGACTTTTGATTTTTTTTTGTAATAAAAATTTTGAATTTTCCATTTGCTGCTGGGTGCATTTTACAGAATCCGAAATTTGAAGTGAAAGACTATTCAAGTTAGTAAAACATTTTCTATTTTTATCTGTTGCGGTGTTTCGAACCCACGACCTTTCGTCGCATAGTTTGCCACACTAACGTACTGCGCCAACGACGCTACTTGAATAATAATAATAGTTTGGCACTACAGTCCTATAAGAACTTCGGCCGAGCTCTCTCACCATTTTGAGCTGCGCGTGCTATATTTGTACTCAAAGCGGTGGGACCTACAGTTTATTGCCGAATCCGATCGGCGGGTGAGAGCTTTTCATAGACAATGTTTTACTCTCGTAGGTTTGCCATTTACTGCCGAGAGGTAGCGCGGTATAGAAAAATGTTTCTATGAAAAGATGTTGTTAGCCCCAAGTCCAGGCTTGAACCGGGGACCTTTCGGCTCGCAGTCCAACGCACTAACCACTGAGCTACCGCGCTACTTGAACTTGATATAATAAAGACAAATGGAAAACTTACCAAAGTCGGAATAAAAATACATTTTTTATCTACCTCTAATAAGACAACATTTTATTTTGTAATCAACTATAAATTAGTTGTATTCAGTAGACAACAATTAGTTACACAAAAGAATCATACAAAAAACAACAAGTGGGGTTTTGTGGCATGATTTTGTTTTGGTTCGTGTATTCTGCCAAAGGATATCATATCTCATAGTATGTATGCATGTATGTATGTATGTATGTATGTATGTATGTATGTATGTATGTATGTATGTATGTATGTATGTATGTATGTATATGTGTGTGTGTGTTGCATGTATGCAAACAATTCGATACAAATTGAAATTGCATGGTTCACGGCATGTGGCACAGATAAAAGGATGCGAACGAAGAACGATTCAGAGGGTAGACGCTTCAACGCCAGTGGCTAACGTAAATTCGTGGTTGAAGAAGTATATTCAAACAAACAAATGTTAGCCACAAGAGGTGGACGGCATGAATGGTTTTGGTGCCGTAAATAAATTGGCAATTTTTGCGCGTCTTATGGACGGTGCGCATGCAAAGAACGCTCACAGGCAACTTGATAACAACAAGTACAACTTGAAGGATTACATGGAGGTATAGAACGGCAAATATAGTAAAGCCAGTTAGAAAGGTTAGGTCATATGAGAAATTTTAAAGTAGGGACATTTTGCGATTAGTTAAAATATGTCTATACCGTCTATAAATACACTACACGTATGTTATAATGTGGGCAAGAACTTTAAATGTGGTTACCATCGTAAGTGGTGCAGGGGTCACCAGTTTTTAAGAATTCTGAATTTTGAAATATCTGTAAACGTGATAAGATTTTATTTAAATGAGTACTCATATGTAAAGGTTTTTTCTATAAGAGCGCTACAAAAGTTTTTTCAAGGGGGTTTTTCAACAGGGACGCTACAAAAGTAGAGCGACAGGGACAGCAAACGACACCATATTTCTTGCCGCTCTTTTAACATTTCCCTTCAGTAAGGTTTGCCATTTCATCTGCACAAATGTTTTTAAAGTTTCCTCTGCAAATATGCACCACCTCACTCTACAGTTTTGAACGCATTTTGCAAATGACAATCGACTGTATTATGGTGAAGTTTCTCGGCCGACTCACTTCACTGCAGTATTTGTTTCATTGGTGTCAAGTACTGTCAAAACATAAAGACATTCAAAACATTCAATGTTTAAAAAAAAAAAAACAAAACGGCAATATACAAAAATGCAAAATGCACTAATTACTCGGTGTCATAAGCAGTTCATTTTAGTATTTGAATTTCTATTACACATCATCATAGACCTCTTCACTGCAGTTTTGTTTTGTTTTGTTTAGCTGCAAAATAGCAAAAAATAGCTACAAAAGAAAAATTTCGTTCTGATTATAAGAAAAGTCGAAGTCCAACTAAACGTAAACCATTCGGTTAAAACAACTACAATTTTTTAAAATAATATATTAGTGGTTTTCGTTACAGAAGATACAGACTATTTTCAAGTAAAACAATATCAAAATGAATTAAAAAACCTTTGAGTTTTTATTATAATGAAACCAAAAATAGTGAATAATTTGGTGTACCCATCTAAATGTTTTACATTCATTAAATATTAAAAAATACCGACTGCGTTAATTACAACAATTTAAGCAACCTCTTTGTTTTGATTAAAAGAAAACGCCAAAAAGAAAACAACTCGAAAAAGAAAACAACCAACTAAACGTTTATATTTGTTTTTAAATAATTAGAGAATAGCACTCTTTATTACAGAATAACTTTTACGGCGAACCCAAGTAAATGCTTTCAATATTTTTAAACAATAAAAAACCCTAAAGCAGCCGATTACAAAATAGAAACAATTAAAACAACATCTTTGTTTTTTTTTTTCTTCAAGTCAAGTCAAATTATTCAACAATTCGGTTTACCCAACTAAAAGTTAACGATTAGTCCTAAGTTGGATTATTATTTGTTCTCATATTCTTGAGTGCGTGGTAATTTCTGACGTTCGCTCTTAGTTTCCAAGTCTTCCATTCCATTACACTAAGAGTGAAAGGGTATATTCAGTTTGGTACGCCGTTTTTATAATCTTTGATTAGTATTAAATTTTGTCTTTTTTTTTAAATATCTGTGGTGGTAACCGAAAACATTTTAAGATGGTATTTATATCAAAAAACTTATGAAACATTTAAATATCTGGTTGACCGTCTCATTAGAGCATAAAAAAGAATAACATTTTGTTGTAAAAGTACAGCCGTTAATGAAATTTCAACAAATTTAATTCGGTTGTCACCAACAACTTATTATTTTTTCAACCCTATCCCAATAGAGTTCCCGTGTGCAATTTTGAAATATTTGTATATAATTGTTTCGCCAAATTTAATTAAATTTGTGTTTAAAAAGAAAAAAGTAAATATACAACGAAAAAATACTGTATTAAAAATAACAAAAAATGTCTTTAAAATAAATACATATTGTATTTTATTTACGTCCAAAATCATATGTATTTATTTTTACTAAACTGATGTAGTTGTTTTTATATGGAAAATTACTACATAATTTAACAGCTTTTCTATATATAATTTCAATGCATATGTATTAAAAAACCTACATTTTATCTTTATTTATACGTCCAGAAATATGTAGAGAAATTACTACATATGCCTTTAATTTTACATTAATATGTAGTTATTTTACTTTCTGTGATAATTTATTAAATAACTTATTTATTTTTATTAATTCGGAAAATTATATGAATGAATATTAATATATTTTTTTTAATATCGAAAATAAAATACAAGAATTATAAATCTGAAAACTATTTAGTTGTATAGTACAAATACAACTAAAGATTGTTACCCACAACCACAGAAAAATTATACACATAAATAAATAAATAAATAAATAAATAAATAAATAAATAAATAAATAAATAAATAAATAAATAAATAAATAAAAATATAAATAAAACAAAAAATTTCCTGATCATAAGATGGAAGCACCACTAAGTATCATCAGTTCTGACGAATCAAAGGAATGGCAAGCACTTAAGTGTTTCTTTTCGGTTAAAACACATAAGAATAATATGCTATGGTAAAACCATAACATGGTAAAACCATAAACATGTCATATCAACTATAACTGCCTCACAGAATACAGGCGGCAATCGAAAAATGAGAGAGCGAACATTGAAAACAACAAAAATTTGCCGTCTCAATGCTAACGTCATGGCGCGTCACATCAGCAAACTTCTCAACTGCAGACAACTATTTCAAAAATAAAAACTACAGAAAACAAATACATACTACATAATCTGCAATATGTAGAAAACGAATTTCTAATACATTGTGTAGTAAAATCCAGACAAATTAATACAAATGTATTAAAAAACGATCAAAATGTAGTAGAACTGCATTTTTTCAAAACGAAAACATAAATGTAGTATAATTTACTACAGTAATTTTTTTTTAAATTTAATGACGCATAATCATCCACAATCTAAACTTAAATTTAAAATAATTGTAAGATTTTTCACATTTTTCGCATATTATAAAATGTCAAAAATCCAACTTTAAATTGCCTATGATTATTTCCCAATATTTTTAACATTCTGTATATTATAATTCAATATTACAAAATTTATTAGTATATTTTAAAATTCACTTTAAAACTATTTAATATAGCAAAACTAAGTTTTCTTGTACTATTTTATGCATGAAGAAATTAATGTGCTTTTTAGTAAATGGCACGAACGGACGAACGGAAACGGAACCCAATGCCAGTGCAGAGTGCAACAGCGCAACGGCATTTCAAACTCATCGGCGTCGACTGCAACTAACTGAACATCCGGCGCCCAATCACTTGAGTGAATTTTGCAACCCCCAAGGCATCACGTGCAATTCAATACATTTATAGGCCTCTAGGTATTCAAAGCGACTGACATTTAGTCAATGAAATAGTCAGTCAGTAAATCTACCGGTAATGTTTAAGAATGTTTTAAATGGGCGGTTGCTCTACATGTTGGAATTTTTTGAAATCAAATCGTCTTCTAAAATATGCAGAAAATATGAGCAACGAACACAAATTGAAATTCCAGCATTTGGGAGATGTGGAATGTTTGATATTTTGACAAAATATTGAAAGTAAATAAATATTAAACAGTAAAATCTGTGGATTGGAAATAGCTTTAAAATGGTTTTATGCAAATTCTGCTGATTGGTTTGCGCCTAAAGTATAGATTGACTAAACTCATAAACAAATTCTATTAAAATCAATGGAACAGTTATTGATTCAATAGTACAATAGTACAAAACATAAATATTTTCATATAAACACAAAAACAATTTAATAGTATTCAATAGTAGTTAATAGTATTTTGTTGTATGTAATGGGATTTGACTATTAAAATAATAGTTTATTCTATTGACTAATTTAAATATAAAAAAAACTATTGATTTTATAGTATTCTTTTTTGAGTGAGGGTTAGTGCAATAAAAATCTGCAGGATATTTTGAAAAAAAAAGTTAATAAAAGCCTAAAAGCCTTTAAATCTAAAAAAAATGTCTTTATTTTTAATCGTACTCATTTTGTAAAATACTTCAAAGTTAAGTGAATTTGAAACTTGATGAATTTATTCTGAAAAAACACGACTCGTATCACAATTATGACTTCTAAGAATTGTTTTATATGTGAATAATAAAATTTATATTTAAAGTTTTCTATTTTCATAATAACTTCACGACTGTGTCAATTTTACAAATCATAAAGTTTTTCTAATTACACATTACATTAATTTAGCTTCACTGACATAATAAACACACTTCAAACTTTGGCTTCTTCCAGAGGGTGCATAATGTATAATATTACCTAGTCGTAAGCGGATTCCAAGCATTCATTCATTCACTTATTCATTCAGTTTCTTGCAACAAATTGAATTTAATTCTATGGATGGTTGTCTGTCTCTCCGACTCCCTGTATTTTATATATGGCTCTGTGTGTCTGTCTGTGTGCCAGCCAATATCCTTTGCACCAGTGAATAACCGTATAAAAGGATCTCGGTGTCCTATGCGCGTTGTCCTTTACGTCTTTGACACATTCGTTAAAAGAATTCAATTTAAAAATGCAAAACGAAGCGACACGCAGTGAGTGTAATATCTACTGACCTACAACACGCGCGACGTGTGACGCCTAAGCGCCACCTACGTCCCTATTGAAGCGCTTGACAACAACGCTCTGAACGACCGACCGACAGACTGAATGAAGAGTTTATGTAACTACCGCTGTTTGTACACAGAAAAATTTTTTACAAAAAAATGATTTTATTCATAAATATTATAAAATTTGTCAGCAACTACCAGATTCATCATATGGATGATTTCATTCATAGAATTGCATATTGTTTGTTTCAATAAAAAAATCTCAAACAAAAAAACATTTGTGTAAAAAAATGTTTCAAAAAAAAAAAAAAGTTTCGTAAAATTTTGTTTTCAATGAAAAACATATTTAAAACAAAATATAAAAAAAATATTTAAAAAAAAAATAAAAAAAAAATATTAAAAAAAAAAAAAGAATTTTTTATTGAAAAAATGAACGAAAAAAAATAATTTTATTGAAATTTGTTTTGATGAACAGCATTCTTCAATGTGATGTACATATATGTTGTATTTTATGCATTTGTTCATTAATATGATGAAACGTATTCTGCATTCCACAATTCATCATATTGATTTTTCAGTCATTCATTATATTGATATGAATTCATAATTTTGATGTTGCAGTTATCAATATTATGAATTGTTCTTCAATATTATGAATCATGATTTGAAGAACAAAATTCATCAATATGATGATGATTTTTTTCTGTGTATATATTACCTTTTATTCTTTTTCATATAATAAAATTAAATGCCCGATGTACGTGCATTGGTTTGTATCGTCTGTCAGTACACGTAGAATTTTTTGAACTGTGCATATTTTGGACATAAATGTCTTTAAAATTTATATTTAGTGATGAACTTTTATTCTTGCAGTTTTAGCTAAAACAAATTCGAACTTCCGATGCAAGAACAATAGCACGAACATGTCTGCCATTTCTGTTCGTATTCTTGAATTTGCTCACCACTAATAAGTGTTATGTATAATGTTTATTAAAATGTTGTACATAATATTGAATACTTTTACATTGACAGCTTTTACATATACTTTTTAGATATGTAGCTATTTTCAATTTAAAAAAATCAAAACTTTTATCAATTAAAAAAAAAACAATCGACTAAAAAAATACTGTATTAAAAATAAATAAAAATGTATTAACTACATATGTATTTGATTTACGTTCAAAAGCAAATGTACTTGTTTTGACTACATTGATGTAGTTATTTTTGAACCAACCAAATTCAACGGGAAACTCAATTAGTTGGCATCACTAGTCTTCTCCCATCAACTCGTTTCACTCAGATGCTTTGGACTGCATGGCTTTGGTTTTATATCTGTTCACTTTTGCAGTCGTCCGTCGTGTATTTGTACTTTCTTCAAATAATTGTAAATGAAAAAAAAAAACCCACTTGGGAAGGTTAGATCACATGGGAAATTTTAAAGTAGGGACATTTTATAGTATACGTTATTATGATAGTTAGGATTAACATAATTATAGTCGATCTAAGTCGACTATAAATACCCTACACATATGTGTGGTTACCATTCAAAGTAGTATATAGGTCACCAGGGTATACGAACCCTAAATATAAATACAAACTTTCAATCGCTGAAGAATTTCCATTCATTTGATACCCATATTTACAAAAGGGTAAGTGTACCGAATTTTGATTTTTTTTTATATTTTATATGAGGTATTTGAACTTAAGTGGGCGGTTCACAGGTCACAATAGACTGATCATGCACTGACAGACAGCGTAGATATATAAGTAATCTAAATTAGGAGTTTCATTTATTTAGCTCTTTTAGTTTTTCTGTAATCAAGATTTCAACAGACAGACAGACGGACATCGCTAAATCGACTCAGGAGATCATGCTGATCAAGAATATATATACTTCTTCATACCGGAGATGCTTCCTTCTGGGTGTTACAAACGGCGTACCAAACTGAATATACCCTTTCACTCTTAGTGTAGGCTATAAAAACAATACAGTTTCTGCAATGCAGGCAAACGAATTTGTTGACAACGAAATATAACTGCACGACGAACGTACTTTCCCTGTTCGTTCGTTCTGTGTCCACGAACTTAACAAAATTTAAAAAAAAAATAAAACATAATACAGTTTCTGCAATATGTAGAAAATCGTTTTCTAATACATTATGTAGCAAAATTAAGTAAAATAAATACAAATGTTTTTAAAAACAGACAAAATGTATTGGAACTACATTTTTTTCGCAACATAGACATAAATGTAGTATAATAATAATATAATATATTGATGAACAAATTCATAATAGTAATGAGTAAATCTTGCTGGGTGGTTTTGTTCTTGCATTGGCATACTTTGCGCATTTCTTACAAGGTGAATCTTGTTCTTGCTGCGTAGTTATTTTAGGGTTTCGTCTTAAAATCAGTAACGCAAATCCCAAAATGAAATCCCGGGATTACCAATAAAAATAAGGTGTAGATAAATGAAAACTACTAAATTCTCAATTTGCAGCTGTCAGTATATTTTCATTATTTTCAAAGTCCGAAAGTCCCGGGATTGTTAAAATGTTTCGGGTTTCGAACCTCTAGTACTTGTTCTTGCATCAGGAGGTCAATTTTATACATTTCCCACCCCAAGCAAAAAACTCTTACCTGTTTTTGACTATTATTTTGAATTTCTTAAACAATATAAATATATTTCATTGTATTAATTGATTTTTGTCTACTAATAATATCTATGAGAAATTATGACGTTAATTTTATTCACTTATGTACAGATTATTTTATTCATAAACAGCCATTCATTACATTGAAGACATTTTTTTATCTACACAGATAGAAAAGATTTGTTTGAATATGTTTGAATGTAATTATAACGTAATTCGAAATCACCATATAAATATTATGATAAAATCTAATTATAATTTAATTGTATAATTATTTTATACAGATTTAAATATTATAATACGATATTTAAACAACAATTCTTTGAATTATATGTATTTTGGTTATACTGGGTGACAACGAATTTAATAATAATAGCATTATTTTGATTATATGTATGTTTGACATAACTATATCATAATTAAATAATAACGCTGTCTACTTTTAGCACTCAGTAACACTCACATTAATACTTTTCATATAGTTCAAAAGTTCTTTTTGGTGAAAGAATTTGCTTAAGAACCGCCAATTACTGTTAATACCAAATAGTGGCTGTTTGTGAAATATCCAATTCATCCGTAATTCACTGAACTAAAAATAGGAACAATAGATGGAAATAAAATTATTAAGTATAAATAAAATATGTGTAATAAAAATAAAATAAAAGTTTAAATCATTTAATATAAATAAAAAAAACTGTAATTTAAAAAAGGGAAAAATTAATATTGTGTAAAGAAGATATTAGCACTAAATTTATATTTTTAAAATAAAATAAAATGTAAACATAAATATGTTAACATGTTAATAACATATTTTTCACATTCAAACATATATATGTTTGCAAGAACGTCGAAAATAATTCATTCTGAACATAAATATGTTTGAACGAAAACAAAAATATGTTTGGCTTCTATTTGGCAATGAAATAATACTTTTATTTGCATAATGCTCCAAAGAAAGTCTGCAAAATTATGTTTGGGAGAGCCCCTTTTTTTGAAGCGTGTAGTGATAAATTTATGAAATTAAAAGTTCTCACATTCTAAACTATGTACCCTAAAAAATAATATACCATTAATTTAATAGTTCTTTTTACTATTAAAAATAGTCAATAGAATAAATTATTATTTAAATTTTAAAATAACATTATGTAGTAAACAATATTATTATCATAATCGTAAATACATGAACACTGTATTCAGATTTAAATTCTAAGACAAAATTATATAGTACGCCCTTAATTGAATTTATTTTATTTTATACATTTGTTTAATGCAAATAACTCCACATTTGTTTTAAATAGTAGACTTTTGATATTATCTTTTTTAATGTAAAAACAAATTATCATATTTTTCATATTATAAAACTTAATTATATTAGTTAAGTAATAAAGATATCAACTACTTTTAAAGCTTACAACTTATATAGTATCTGCAATTAAAAACTAAAATACGAATGACCAATTAAATTCAGTTTTAATTGGTTACTAAAACTTTTTAACTAAATTTATACAATTTCTCGTACATTAAAATTTGAGGACTAGATACGACATTAAAAAATTTATCACATCGATCGTAATTTTTTTTTCGAAGCAATCTCACACTTTGATTATTTTTTCTTCGATATAGATTCGATATCGAAATAAATTCTCGAACCGAGAATACCTCGACAAACGGCATCGATATGAATCTACCATGTTGTTCAAATTTGACGTTCGATATTGTTTCGAGACCGGGTTCGATATCATCTGATTCTCCATATACTCGCATTGCTCTCATAACGATATCGAAACGCATGACATACTGGAACAGAAAACGCACTAAATATTGTGGATATTTCTCGCCTATGATACATTTTCAGTTAATGAATCAATTTCTAATTTCTTAATTTTCAAAAAGTGTCCACTTAGCCCCGGTCTCCCTTATATTCTATTATTTTACATAGTATATAAATTCAGGAATTTACTTTTATTACAAGTGAGTTGTCTGTGCAGGCTCAACCAGGGCATATTTCATGTATAGTACTTGTCGTTGCAGGCAACATGCGTCGGTGTCTTTGAATGTGGTAAATATGTGATTGTACCCAACGGGCCCTAAACGAAGCGCTCAAAAATATTTAAAATAATAAATTTATCATCTTCATTTTATTATACTGTTACGAAAATTCAGTCTACGTAAAACTGTTCTACAAGTTCGTATTTAAATTAAAACAATTAACTTTATTAATTCACATTAACTAACAACTTTACTAATTATAAATTCTAACTACTGGTACATGTCCACAGTTTAACTTGAAAATCATAACACACGAGATGCACTCAACTACTTTACAATCACTACTGAAGTGGTGTGCCGCAGATGCAGCGCCCTTATATACTGCATGTATCAGTTCGAAATGGTACGACATGCTTCGAGAACATTCTATAATTTTCGTGAATGCTACATGCTATTTGCATCTCATTCGCACTTATTTGTTTTAATGTGCTGTTCTTTCATCTCTTTCTCGCACACTGCCTCAGTACGCTGAATGATCTTCCGTCTCTTTCTAACACATTGCTTAGTGCGCTGAATTGTCTTGCGTCTCATTTACTCTTGCACAGTGACAATTCGTAACAATATTACTCATTTCGAGCGATGTTTTCTCTTCTATGTGTTGTATGTATCCCCAATTTTTATTTTGGTAATTTGTGCACTGTTGTCTTTTAGTTTGAATTTGACGTTAAAATGTCCGTCATCATTTAATGAAATAAAAATTACAACTTATTAGTGTCGGTAGCTCAAATGATTAGTGCGTTCGACTACGAGGTTATTCGCTGTTTCTAATCATCGCTAGTTCTATCACCGCGAATGGTACATCAAAAAATAGAAATTGTTTTTCTATCCGACGCTACCTCTCGGCAGTCAATAGAGAATCAAACGACAATAAAATATTGCCTATGAAAAATGTTACTTGAAAAAAAAAAATCCTTAAAAAATAAAATAAAAATTTTCCCGTTGGGTTGTCTGAAACTCTGGTGGACAGAGTGCATGTGCTCCTGGCAGTGTTCGTGTGTGTGATTGTGTGTATATGCCTCATTAGACGCAACCACCAATACTAACACATGTGCATCTGCACATGAAAGACGTCATTTATGGCTGTGGCGAAAAAAAAAAATGTTCAGTTTGTTCTTCTGTTTTTTACCCCTTATTTTTTTTATGCTCGTCCTCTGAATTTTCAAATACAAAAACACACACACTTACGTACACACACACACACATTATTAACGCTCGAAAGGTAAATGTGGCCACGTTCGAATACCGCCACCTTTGTAAATGTAAAACTAGAACTCGTTCTTTCATTCGTTTTTTGTGTGTGGCTCTAAGGATGCCGAGGACGCACATCGATTGCGGCGCCATTTGAAGCTAAGCAGCAGTGGCGGCAGCCGTGCTTATTTTCTTCTGCATATCCTTTAACATATCCTTAGATATACAAATACTTATTCACCTACCCTTATCTACACACACACACACACACACATCCTTCCAACAAGTGCCCAGGTGCAAAGGTTAGAAAAACATGCGATTAAAGCTAGCATCTACACTGTATAAAAGTTCTGCAAGATTTATAAAATTTGTATTAAAAAAAAACTGTTTACTTTACTATTAAATAAAGTTAATAGCATGTATACTATTAGTAGCGTCAGTGATTTAGTTGACTAGTGCGTTAGACGAGCCAAAATTTCACGCAGCACAGGTTCAAACCACCACAGCATTCAACATGTAAAAATATATATATATATTTTTTTCAATATGGTACTATCTCTCCGCATACTCCAGAATATACCATACAATTAATAGTATTTTACTATTAACATTCAATAGAATAAAGTATTATTTTAGCCATCGGTAAAGACCATTAAAAACTATGAAGTTATTTTTGAGTTTATATGAAAATATTTAATTTGTGTATACCATTAAATCAATCACCTTGTTTTTCAAATTTGATATTAAAAAAGAATTTATAAAATACTATAAACATAATAGTATTTCATTCATTTAATGAATATTTAAATCAGATCTTTTTTATTTAACTTAATAAAACATTTGATTTTATAAAAAAAAAAACTATTAAATCTTCATCATATTAATTTGGTCATACAATCATGAATATTAATAGTATGTATTAAAAATAATTTTAAATTATTTTTTTATTAAGTTTTATAAAAAACACTTTTAAATAATTTGGAAACACCCATACCATAAAATAATTATATTCGAAGTGTATTGCATCGACAGACAAAAAGTAAATGAAGGAAAGGAATAAAACTTTTGTTAGCACTTTGTGCAAATTATATTTTAGAACGAGCAGGTCGTCTTAACATAAAGCGTGTTGAAAGGTTCTTGAAAGTATGTTGACTCTACTGAGAAACGTGCAAAAAATACGATTGTGCCGTAAGGTAAATCGTGGCAATTAGTGGTACATATTTCATTGCAAATTAATTTTAAATTGCACATATTTGAGTTGACTCGAATGGAATAAAACTAGTGCGACCTTCATTTTATTAATTTATTGTCTAAAAATTTAAATTTATAGGTTTAAAATATAAAAAAAGATGAACGATAAAAATAAATTAAATAGTTGACTAAAATTGTTTTTTTTTTTTAATTCTATATTTTATTTATTAAAATGGAAGATTTTTAAATTAAAATATATAAATTTTTAATACTTAATTTATTTTTAATTTAATCTTCATAAATTTAATATCATATTAATTACTTTAAATTGATTTTCATTTAATTAATTTTAGTCTCTTTTATTTTTAATATTATTTATTTTTGCTTATTATTATTTTTCAAGCATATTAAATTAATTGAGTTATTTTTAATTCGTTTTTATTAGTTTCAGTTATCAAATCGTCGTTGTAGAACGAAAAGTCATCAAATACATTTTCAAAATGCCAAATATTCATTTACAAAAATCTTTATATATCTGTTAATTTTTAATTAACGATCTAATTGACGATTTATTTACAAAAATCTTTATATATCTGTCAATTTTTAATTGACGATATCATTTTTGTTACCACATGATAAGAAAATGTAAATCTATCAATTGATATTTCAACATTAAAAATCCATCAATTACTTTTTATAATAATAATCAACAAACTCGAATTTTTGGTTTTTTTATAAAAATGTATTTGGTGACTTTTCGTTCTACAACGACGATATTAAATTTTTACATTTAATTGATTTGAATTTCATTCAATTAATTTTAGTTTCTTTTATTTTTTTTTTATTTTTTTTTATAATTTTTTTCAAGAATATTAAACTATTTTAGTTAATTTTAATTCGTGTTTATTAGTTTCAGTTACCATACCATGTTTCATTTCTTTTAAAAATAATACATTTTAATTGCACTTAATTACTTTCAATTATTTTTTAAATACTTTTAATTTTTTTTTTTTTTTTTTTTTACTTTTAATTATTTTTAAATATTTTTAATTGTTTTTGATTACTTTATATTGATTTTAATTACTTTTAATTATTTTTAATTACATTTAATTTATTTTAATTACTTTTATTTATTTTTTGAATTACCTATGATGATTAACAAATAATATTAATTACTATTCATCACGTTAAATTCCTACATTGATTTTAGTGACTGTAACTTATTTTGTTATTTATTTTTATTTTTAATTTCATTTTAATTTAATCTAAACTTTAAAAATTACTTTCAATTAACTTTTTATTTAATATTGGAGTTTTCGTACACATCTTTTATTTAAGTTACACCTTGTTTCATACAGTTTATTTTAAAATACATGCAGTTTCTTTTAATTAATTTTATTGCTTACATTAATATACATTTTTTACATATTACAATTGAGTTTTGAATTTGTTTTGATTAAATGTAATTACATTTAATTATATATAAATCTATTATGTAAGTTAAAACTTGTTTCATAAACATTTAAAATGTACTTTTAATTACATTTTAATACATTTTGTTACTTTAATTACTGTTTTTTAATTACCTACATTTATCTTTAATTAGTATTATTTTTTTATTATGTCTAATTTTGAAATTACTTTTTTTGATTTTAATTTTTTTTTTACTTTTAATTACTTTAAATTATATTTAATTACATTCAATTACTTTTAATTACTTTTAATTACTTTTAATTACTTTTAATTACTTTTAATTACTTTTAATTACTTTTTATTACTTTTCATTACTTTTAATTACTTTTTATTACTTTATATTACTTTTAATTACTTTTAATATCTTTAAATTACTTTAAATTACATTGATATATTTTTATAAACTTTTAATTACTTTTTTTTTACTATTAAATATTTCTAATTACTTTTTATTAAATTTATTGATTTTAAATATTTAAAACTAGCTGGACCCGTACACGACTCGTGCAAATATTATGTGAATGCAGGGTTATTGAGCAATTTTATTAATATAAATAACATTTTTATTATTTATATAAGGAACCCGTGCTTCGCTGTGGACGTTTTTTTATTGGTTTTATAAATGTAGTAACCAAAACCATACTAATTATCCGATAAAACAACTTTTCTCATAGACAATTCTTTCTCAGACTGTGCTTCCCCGTAGAATTCTTCCCAGTAGAATTCTTTCCCGTAGAATTCTTCCCCGTAAAGTTTTTGCCAGTAGAAGTTTTAGTGTGGTTAGTTTTAGCGTGGTGAGTTTTAGTGTGTTGAATTTAAGTGTGGTGAATTTTAGTGTGGTCAGTTTAAGTGGGTCAATTTGAATGTGGTGAATTTCAGTGTGGTAAGTTTTAGTGTGGTGAAATTTAATGTGGTGAGCTTTAGTGTGTTGAATTTTAGTGTGGTGAGTTTTAGTGTGGTGAAATTTAGTGTGGTGAGTTTTTGTGTGGTGAATTTTAGTGTGGTGAATATTAGTCTGGTAAATTTTAATGTGGTGAGTTTTAGTGTGGTGAATTTTAGTGTGGTGAGTTTTAGTGTGGTTGATTTTTTTTCTACCTTTTTTTTTTTCTGTTGTTTTTGAGTTATAGCTTAAGTTTTGGGCTTTTTCTTTTACTTTTGATTTTGTATTTGATTTTGTATTTGATTTTTGTTTTTGTGTTTTTGCTTTTGTATATTTTTTGTATTTGAGTTTTTTGTTTCATCTTCTTTGCTTGTGTATGTGCCGAGTTATGTCGTTTTGAAAGTTTAGGTTGTATGGGAGGTGCCACGCCCCTTTGTCCAATACCGCCCATATATAGCCTATGACATCCTCCGGACTCCATAGTATCCTGGTGCAAAATTTAAAATCGGTTCAGCGGTTTAGACGTGATGCTGGAACAAACAGACAGACAGACAGACAGACAGACAGACAGACAGACAGACAGACAGACAGACAGACAGACAGACAGACCGACAGACAGACTGACAGACGGACCAAGAGTTTTATATATATAGATACTCAAATTATTTTTAATTATATTATTAGTTTAAATTTGTATTACTGTCAATTACATTTAAATACTTTTAATTACATTTAAGTTAATTTACAATTTTCTAACCAACACTTTAAACCATTTTCAACTACTTTAATTTAAAATGTACCTCCTATAAAATAAACTCAGATTTAAAAACAAACTTAAATTTTGCTCTAAACCTTTTGATTCAGGCAATTTCAATCGCTTTTATGATTTCCTCATATTCAACTATTTACTATGTAATACTTAAATCTAAAGATAAACTTAATATTGTGTTTTTGTAGATGTCCTTTAAACAATTTCCATTTATAAAAATCATTAAATGCAAACGAACAGCTTTCGCTGAAAATCAATACAAACACTTAAGAAAGTAAAAAAAACTTCACTCCTCTACTTGCAGCACATTTCGAATGCATGCAGATAGAGTTCATGGCTGCAATGACATAACATTTTTTTTTTGTATACAACCATTTCAACTAAACGTTGAATTGGGTTGGTTTGGTTGCACGCCCACCACTAGCGTCACAGTTGTTTCCTCGTATGCCATTCAGGGTTAAGTACACAAACCGCATTTGATATTGAGCGCAAAAAACTTAAATACGTTTCTCACGCGAATTAAGGCAGAGACTTTGCAGGCAATAGCAACGGACATTGAAGTTTATAGGACATTAGTGCGAAAAATCGAATATGACAGTTAAAAAACCTAAATTTGATGAAAAACTTTTACATAATTTTTAATTTTTTTAAATCATTACGAAATTGCGCAAAAATAAATACAGATGTAGTAGTTTCTACATATTTGTGAAATTTAAATGAATAGAGACTGTAGTAAAACAAAATATATATGTGGTAATTGCTTCTGATTTAAATACATAATGTAGTAAAAAATAAATAAATATGTAGTAATTTTCTATTAGTTTGTATACGTTGAAACAAATACAGATTGTAGTTATTTTTAATAGTGTTGTACAGAAAAGCAATAAATGTATTTATATTTAAAAAAACACTACATCGATGTACTAAAAACCAATACATCTACTTTTGGACGTAAATTAAATACATTTGAATGTATTTATTTTAAAGAAAACATTTCTTTTTATACAATATTATTTCAGTATACCTAAATTTAAAAACTGCACTAAAGTTTTCACTTAAAGCATAGTTGTGCGCTTATGGCTTTCAAGTGTATGTCTAAGTTTGTGTGTGTGTGTGTTTGTGTCTCTGCGCACAGCTGTCATCACTCAACGATTTTAATGATGCGAAATGCGTTGACACAAACCTCCTCAAACGCTAACGCTGCTGTGCGCCTTCGCAATCAACGTTTTGCCTATTGCAGTCTGTTGGCAGCAGCCAAAGCACGTCCTTTGCATATGTTGTTTTTTTTGCACCATTTTTTATTATTATCTTTTCTCTTTTTCTATTTATTTTCTTTGCTAACTTTACTGCCAACTAGCTCAATGTTTGTTTTAGTCATTGCAGCTGCAACATTTTAAGTTGCTGCAACAGCAGTAGTAGCAACATCAACATTAGGCATTCGAGCAACTACTACTGCTGCTGTTGCTGTCAACATCAACGCGTTGCCAAGTATTTTGTTGACTAGCTGGCTGGCTGGTTGGCTGACTGCCTGATATGCAAATATTGTCAATTCTTTTACAGCTCTGATTATTTTTATGCTTATTTTTTTTTTGTTCTTATTGCGTTCGGTTGCCTCATAAGCGCTACAATGGCAAGCAGCAACAATAAATGTGACAGCAACAACTACAACAACAGCAGCAGCAACAGCTAAATTATGCAAATCAAAAAAGTTGTTGCATATTTTGTGGCGTTGCGCAATTTCGCAAAACTCATAGAAATTATAATGAAATTTGTATGGAAATTTTCGCCTGCGTCTGTTGCTGCTGATGCTTGTTACAATTGCTGCTGTTTTTTTTTAGTTGTAGTTGTTATTGTCATTTGTAGCTCTTAATTTTAATTGCTAGAGCATACATAGCTATTTTTTTATTGTGTAAAAACAAAAAGCATTGTGACACATTTACATAGCTTTAGGCATTTTTGTTTGGCGTTGATTATATTTTATGCATAAAATACTTTTTCATGTGCCAAATAAATAAGAAAGTACTATGAAGTATTTACTGTAAAAATTATCTTTATTGTGTTATATTGGATTGTATTTTTTTGTTTTTATTTTGTTTTTTTTATAGTTTTTTATTAAATTTTATTGTATTTGATGGTATTTAGTGTGTTTTATTGAATTTTATTGTATTTTCTTGATTTTCTTGTATTTTGTTGTGTTTGATTGTATTTGATTGTATTTGATTGTATTTGATTGTATTTGATTGTATTTGATTATATTTGATTGTATTTGATTATATTTGATGTTTTTTTTATTGTATATTATTGTATATTGTATTTAATTGCTTTTGATTGCATTTTATTGTATTTGGTTTTATTTTATTATATTTAAATGTATTTGATTTTGTTTTAATGTATTTTATTGTAAAGGGTTTTTCAATAAGAGCGCTACAAAAGTTTTTCTTAAGGGTTATTCAACAGGGACGCTACAAAAGTAGAGCGACAGGGACTGCCGCTTTATTGACATTTCTCTTCAGTAAGGTTTGCCATTTCATGATGGAAAGATATACGAGCCAACAACGAGTCGAAATTATTAAAATTTACTACAGAAATTCGAATTTGTATATCTTTACATCATGAAATGGCAAACCTTACTGAAGAGAAATGTCGCTCTACTTTTGTAGCGTCCCATTTGAAAAACCCTTTATTTGATTGCAATTTATTGTATTTGATTGTCTTCGCTTGTATTTGATTGTATTTGATTGTATTTAATTGTATTTCGTTGTATTTTATCGTATTTTATCGTACTAGTAGACATTAACCCTATTAAGGTATACATGATAATGATCTGATCCTATTGGTCATATAATTGCTAGGGTTATAAAAAGAAAAATATGCAGTGACCAGTTCCCGATCTATGACCTATAATTATTTTTACTCGGCAATGTGTATTTAAAGAACAAGGACCCAAGCACATATCAACTTTTTGTGTAGAAACAGAACCGAAACCACCTTTATTACTTTTTTTTTTTGGTCAAAACAGGAACAGCTATTTTATAAAGTTTTAGAATCAGAATCGGAACTATATTTCAAAGCGTTTATTCTCCGATTTAAATGAAAATTTATCTAAAATCGGTTCATTGTTTGTCAAGTTAATCTGTATATGAATGGATAGACGGACGGACGAAAAGATCAGAGATAAGTTGTTGGTATGTAAGACAGAAAAGAAAATCTTCAATATAAATTCATGAATGATGAATTTCTTTTCATAAATATAATGAATTTTTATACCAACTACCAGATTCATCATATTGATACCATGGTTCATTAAATGACATATTGATGAATTATATATATGAAATTATTCATAATATCGAACCTCATAGTGAAGAACAAAATACTCAATACAATAAATTTAAATCATCATTTTGATGAATATAATCTTAATATCTATGAACTTGATCATAATATTTATGAATATAATAATAAATATGATGAATATTGTTGAATATTTTTTCTAAATAAATTAATTGATGGATTTTTTTTACGAATTAAAAAAAAAATTTTAAAAAAATTTTAGGAAATAATTCGAAAAAAATGTTGGAAAAAATATTAATAATAATGAATTTTTTTTCGAAAAAAAAAATTGTTTTTCAAAAAAATATATATATTTTTTAAATTATTATTTTTATTTAATTTATTTTTTAAATGTATATAAAAAATAAATTTTTATAACAAAAGGTTGTAATTAAATATAAATATATTATCAAACATTTTAAAAATGTGTGCATGTCGAGCAATCATTATATAAGAAATAACATACAAGAACTGATTGAGAACTGAGAAGTATGGCAAAAAGTGAACGAAAAATAAATATTCTAATTGAAATTTGGTTTAATGAACAGCGTTCTTCAATATAAAGAACATATATGTTGTATTTTATTTTTTTGTTCATTAATATGACGAAACGTATTCTTCACATACAATTCATCATATTGAAGAACAATTGTTCGACAGTTACCAAGTGCTCATCATATTTATGATCGCATTCATAACATTGATGATGTTAGTCATTAATATTATGAATGGTTCTTCAATACAATGAATCAATGTTTTGAAGAACGGAATTCATCAATATGATGTACATTTTATTTGTTCTGTGTATACCCACCAAGCGTCCAAAGTTGCATTGTTCCCATGAGGTGTACTATAAAAAAAACAAAAAATTTGCAAAGTGGCGTCGAATTTAAATTGTTTCTTCATGTTGCTGCAAGCAAATTTTTGCAGTGAATATATATTTTTTCTTAGAATGTTTGTTGTAATTTCTGTCGAAGTAATTGTGATGCCACATCTGTTAAAAATTTATATGGCTGATGGCAACACAATTCTGCGAATTTTTTCATTGTATTGGGTTGGATTTATTATACTTTTTACTCTACACCGAGAAAAAAAAATTTAATTGTATATTCATTGCAGTTGTTTGGAGTTTTTATACTTTTTACTCTACACCGAGAAAATAAATATAATATAATTTATTAAATTTTTGTATTTATTATGAACAAATTAGTTCTATTCCATATAGCTACTTTTTAAGTGCATTTTTATATTTTCGATTGATTTTACTACACAAGGTAGAAGAAACTTGTTGGTTAAATATTGCTGAGATTTTAGTATCTTTTTGTTTCATGTATTTTTCAAGTTTTGAAGTCCGGAATTGTCAGCAGAAGTTGTCACCCAAGGAACTGAAAGAAACGCGTTGAAGACAAAGACTAAGGCATAAGAAAACTAATTGCAGTAAAAATGAATGCAAATATGTTTCTTTTACAGATCTATGAAATTAAAAAACCTAAAAACTACAGAATATAGTAAAAATAAATGCGGATGAGTAGTTTTTTTACATATTTCTAGACGTTTAGATAAGTACAAACTGATAAAAACAAAGTCAAAGGCATATGACAAAGAAATGCAGTAAATATAAATGCAGATCTGTTATTTACTACACATTTATGAAACAAATACAGAATGTAGTTACATAAATCTGTATTTAAATTTTTACATATTATGATATTAAATAAATACTGAATATAGTAAAAATAAATGCAGTTGTAGTCATTTGTATACATATTACTGGTAGTTAAAATTAATACAAAATGTAATAATTTTTTAATACTAAAGTAGTAGAATTTGTTAGTACAAAAAACAATGTAATAAAAACAAATACATTTATTTTTGGGCGTAAATCAAATACATATGTATTTATTTTAAAGATATTTTTCGTTCTTTTTAAAAATAGTATTTTTTTCGGTGTATATTATTTTACATTCTACTACTTCGATATTTTCTTTACCTTGTTAGCATACTTTAAGGATTTACGAGCAATATTTTGGCTGTTTTTTTTCTCTTTTTTTTTCTCTTTGTTTTCTTCTTTTTTGTTTGCTTTTTCTTTTCTATATATTTGATGTTGAGAGCAAACATTGTGAAAAAGTGATAAATTTCAATTTGTGTGAAAATTAGGTTTATAAATTTCTTTTTTAAGTAAACTTTTTGCTATTTGTTTACATGCATATTTTAATATACTTTTTTAACAGTGGTTATATATTTTTTAATAGCTGTTTTTTAAATGCGAAATATACATTTTTGTATTTTTTATAATAAAAAACATTTGAAATACTAAAATAAATACATTTTATACAATTTAATGTGTGTTGTCTTATAATTGCGCAGAATTCGATTAAAATGCTTAAAATTAAATTGAAAAAATACTCCAAGACATACGTAGAGCAGCAGCGGAAGTGCAGACATTTGCCACAAGAACGAGTGCAAACGGCAAATAAGTGATATTAATGGACGCAGCACAACGGAAGTGAAATCCATTAGAGCATAAATGTACTTTTGCAATCTTTTCTTTTGCTCCCCCGTCATTCTGCTGCGTTCGTCCCACATCTACTTTCACGGTGCAGCGCTTTAGCTGTGGTTCTTCTTTGAAACTGCTTCGTGGTAGCTTATTAACTTAGCCGTTATAATTGCGGACCCGATGTAGGTCGTCGGGTCATAGTTGGGAATCGGGGGTGGGTGTTGAGCACTCAAGAAATTAGCAACTGTATGATTAGAGGCGCTTTGAGCATACTTTGCAATGTTCATAAATTTATGTTGTTATTTAAAAGTTGTGTTTTTAAATAGAGAAAACTTTAAAGTTTATAAAAATACAAATACATATTACAGATAGAGTGATTTTTGTTTTTCTAAAAAAATTTTGCATACATATGGGCATGCAAAACAATTTATATTTTATGTTTTTACGACATTAATGTTGAAGTTAATATTCATTTTGTAGAAAACGCTGGAAAAAGTATAAGACAAACAGCTAAAAAATTCAAAATTTTTGTGTTTATAAAAAATTGTTGCATACATATAGGCATATATTTAATTACTTATGTTATTAAATATATAAAAATTTGAATTTTTATAATTTAGATATATTTGTATATTATTTGAAACTTGTAAAGGGTTTTTCAATAAGAGCGCTACAAAAGTTTGTTTTCAAGGGTTTTTTTAACAGGGACGCTACAAAAGTAGAGCGACAGGGACAGCAAACGACGCCATATTTCTTGCCGCTCTTTTGACATTTCTCTTCAGTAAGGTTTGCCATTTCATGATGGAAAGATATACGAGCCAACAACGAGTCGAAATTATTAAAATTTACTACCGAAATTCGAATTCGTATATCTTTCCATCATTACCTTACCGAAGAGAAATGTCAAATGAGCGGCAAGAAATATGGCGTCGTTTGCTGTTCCTGTCGCTCTACTTTTGTAGCGTACCTGTTAAAAAACCCTTTATTTTAATCAAAGTAAACCTTAAGGTAATTATAAAATAAATATAAATTATAAATAAAGAGCTTTTGGTTTTGTAAAAACTTATTGCATACACAAAGGCATGTAATATATAAGTTATGAAAATAAAAAATACAAATATTTAAGTTTTTAAAAATTTAAAGAGCAATTATGTTGAGTTCAAACAATAATTGTAAATAAGGCTAAAAGTATATGAAAAACAATTGAAAATTACAAAACGTTAGCTTTTAATGTTTGCAAAAGGTTGTTGCATACATGTAGGCATAGAAATTATTACTTATGTTCAACTTTCATTAGAGAAATCCTTAAATTATGTGAAAAATAATTTAAAATTACAAATATAAAGTTTTTGTTTGTGCAAAAAATTGTTGCATACATAAGGGCATGCAATATATAGTTTATATTCCTAAAAATAGACGTTGTTGTTCGTATTATTTTTATTACTTTTAATATTGATGTTAATGATTTAGTTTAAAAGAAAACATAGCTAAAAAGATATAAAAAATATTTTGTTACATTAAAAATTATATTTTTAATGTTTTCAAAAACTTGTTGCATACATATAGGCATACAACAAAATACATATGTTATCAAGAAGAAACTTTGTTTTTTTTTCATGTTCTTTTAGAATTAATATTTAGTAAATGGTTAAATTAATCAAAGCGTAAAAAAAAGAAACGTCTAAAGGCAACATTTATAAAGTTTTAATTTTTCAAAAACTTTGTTGCATACACGTAGGTAAGCAATAAATTACTTCCAACCATACAAAACAAACTTTGTACGTTAAACAATTTGTAAATGCATTCATATTTTAGTTAAAACTTAATTATAGCACAAAACAGTCAAATACAAAACACAAATTAAAAGTTTTTAGTTTTTGTAAAAAGTTCTAGCATACATACAGGCATGAATTAATTTTATATGATAAACTTTTTTTGTTTTTCCTATAATATTCAAGTTAAAACTATAATTTTAAACAAAGTAGGTATTGCTAAAGTATATGAGAAAAAAAATTAAAACTACAAACAGCAAGTTTGTATTATAAATAAAAAGTTGTGGCATACACATAGGCATTAATTGAATTATTTCAGGTACGTTGTAGTTTTTGTATTTTTACTACATTAATGTACAAGGTAGCAGTTAAATTTACAGAGAGCAAATTAAATAAACAAAAAAATATTTAAAATTGTTATATATTAAAAAAAGTTGTTGCATACACATAGGTAAGGCAATAAATTGGTTGTAACATTGGTACAAATTATTTGTACTTTAAATAGTTATAATTTTTAAATAGCATTCAACATGAATTATATATAATATGAATTAAATTTGTAAAAATCACAAAAATAAAAATGACTACTTAAAAAAAATAATTGTTGCATACATGCAGGTGTTAAATTAGCAGACAATACATTTTTTAATCAATGTTTAAAATTAAATTTTTTTTGCATTTGTTTGTTTAAACATTTATATAGTCTATGTTTGTTTGATGCAAAAAATTTAATAAATAAATATATAAAAATCTGCACGTATTTTTAAAAATTGTTGCATACTTTTATGCATCCCACTATTAATCGCTTATGACATTCTAATTAAATTTGTCATGTGATATCATTATGTAGTGATCGTTAATCTAGCGACTTTTATTTTTTTAATATATTTTTTTAATTCTTTCACATAATTACTGGTGCTTTTTAATTTTAAATTTATTGCATTAATGTTGCATATTTATGGGCATAACTGAAATGTGTTTAATGTGGCAATCATTGTCATGCAAAGTGAATAAATCTTTATGAGCTCAGTTATTACACATTCGAATGCAATTATAAATATGCAATTAATGTTGTAGTTTTTTTCAACGACTTTTAAAAATGCATAATGTATACAAATTTGTTTTTTTGTGGTATAATGATCTATAACTTTTAACACCCTGTATATCAGGGTATGTTGCAGATACACCCTAACTGTTGAACAATTTTTTTCATGAAATTATCCAAGGAATCGGCTCATAAAATATTAACATCCCGAAGCAGACCACCCTGTATATTTTATATTGGTTGCAATTTTTTCGCATTGTAAAGTGAAGATCCCATTTCGAGATCTATGAGAGAATTATAGGGAAATTCTTGAGGTATTTAAAAAAAAAGTAAAAATTAAAAAATAAAAAGATATGCATTCCGCAAAAAAAAGTTTTTATTTTTTTACTGCATAATAATAATAATAGTTTAGCACTACAGTCCTATAAGAACTTAGGCCGAGCTTTCTCACCATTTTGAGCTGTGCGTGTTATATTTGTACTCAAAGTGGTGGGACCTACAGTTTATTGCCGAATCCGAACGGCGGGTGAGAGCTTTTGGTGGGTTTGCCATATACTGCCGAGAGGTAGCGCAGTATAGAAAAATGTTTCTATTAAAAGATATTGTTAGCCCCAGTCTAGGCTTGAACCGGGGACCTCTCGGCTCGCAGTCCAACGCACTAACCACTGAGCCACCGCTGCTACTATATTTGAAAGTAAAAATGCATTATTTTTTAACTTTTGTAATGTAAGTTAAATTCCCAGAAAATGTTTATCAGAACTGCATCAACGGAATGTCACTATTCCCCCTACCGAAGTAGTGAAAATCTTTGAAATAACTACATTTCGTACAAAAAAACTAACCCATCCATCATATATGACTAAATTTCAGCAAATTTTAAAGAAAATTGGAGAAATTATTTTTATTTGGGTCCACTTGAGATGAAATGCCCCAGATAAAGGTAGGACAGTTTTTATATGATTTTTGAATTTGTAGCATAGTGTAATTATATTTAAGTAGTAATTATGACTTAAAATTATGTTGGGTATATTATAAACTGTAATATATAAGTAACCATCTTTAAAATAAAATTAATTATATATTTTCTTCTCTTTTAGGTGAGTCTAAATTATGATTAACTGCAATTTGGTAACAGGTATTTAGTTCGTTGAGATTACAAACATTAAAAAATAAGTCTTTTTTCTATCATAAGTATGCTTTTATTTCAATTTATGTATTGGAATGATTAATAAAAAAAATCGAAACTACAAAATTGATCCACGAATTTCGAGAATAGCAAGCGAATAATTTAAATAGTACATTTTAATGCAATTATGTTGCGGATAATAAAAATATGTATTCTATTGAACAAAAAAATATATGAGATGTGAAAAATGCTGAATTTCGATTTTTTAGGCCTTTTTCAGCCACTTTTAAGAATTTAAAAAATACAGTCCTAGTTTGATATTGGTTTGGTATAACGCTGGTTTTGTATAACGCCATCTACACCCTAAAATTCTCTTTAGCTTTTTTTATGATACAACATAGTAAAATTTATGGTGTTTACAAAACTTTGATGGAATTAAAGCCCAGAAAACTATTTTACATAATAAATTCAACCAACAGCTGTCGTTCATAGAGCGTGTGTGTTTGTCTTAAAAATACATAAAATAACTATTAAAACAAACAGATATAGTCAATAAAAACACTCGGGAAAACTGTTTTCTCTAAGATTATATAAGACTATTATAGATTAGGTTTAAGTGTGATGTTTATAGAATTAAAAAAAAACTATAAACACTTTTCTAAAATTTGTTTAATTTAAATATTTAAAATATTCAAAAATAATAATTTATTTAAAGATCAAAATGCATGCCATGTCAGAATATCTGCACACCCAGCTCACCTTTGCCCAGTCATTCTAAATCCCCCCAAATGTTAGACAAGCAATTTGTGGCTATAAATGTTGATATAATTTTCAAAGTGTTTTTGTTGTTGCTCAATTATTGGTAGCGACCGACGGTGGCGCAGGTGGTGCAGCTGGTTGGTAGAGCAGCATTTATTTATTTTGGCACTTGTTGAAATTTTCAATGAGCTACTTAATCAGGTTCGTTATGCTTTTGGTTCTAATTTTTCTGTTTTTAGGCTTTAGTTTTTTGTTTTGTTTTTATTTTGTAGTATTTGTTGTTGTTGTTGTCCTTGTTTATTTTCATTTTATTTTTATGGTATTTTTCAAAAGACTTAATATAAAAATATTTTGTATATATTTTCGACATATTTGATACACCTTGAGAGCATTAAGAGTTTTCAAATAGAAAATTTATAAGAATTGCTTGTTTAGCTTCTTCTTGTCCACTTTTTCCTCGTCTCTTTTTCTTCTATTTTCCACGTCTATAAATTATTAGTGGGGAAACTGTTCGATTAGACATATTTATTAATGACATGTTTATGACATTCATGTGTCTATTTTTATAGCCTACAATGTTGTGCAGTTGTTTTGGTTCTATTGAATTTTTCAAACAGTCTGTTGATTTTTTTCTCAGATATTTTTATGATATATTTTTGAAAATTTTGTTGGTTTATGATTTTGAAAATTTTAATTTCGATGTATCGTCGTTGTAGTACGAAAAGTCACCAAATACATTTTCAAAATGCCAAATATTCATTTACAAAAATCTTAATATATCTGTTAATTTTTAAACGATGATCTCTATTTTTTTACCACATGATAAGAAAATGTAAATCTATCAATTGATAATTCAACTTTAAAAATGCATCAATTACATTTTATAATATTAATCAACAAACTCGAAATTTAAGTTTTTCATAAAAATGTATTTGGTGACTTTTCGTTCTACAAAGACGATATTTTCTTTTTTATGAGGTATTTTTGTTTATTATTTTTATAATGTTAAAATAAGAAAATAAATAGTTTTATAATATTTGTTTTTTTTTTAGGAAAACGATGAGGGAGGTTGAGATAGGCAATACACACTTCGATGGATATTAAACGGTGACAAAGAATTCGAAAATTTTATCTCTCAAAAATCGAATAAATTGGCACCATCGTCTTCGTTAAACCTTTCTCTATTAACACTCGTAAAGATTTTCTTTTTGGATTTTAATTTATTCTGACTTTGACAAAAAATGTCAACGTAAAAATTGGAATAGAATATTTTGCGCATGATATTTTTTTATTTTTATAAATTAATATAATACAATTCTGCTATAAATAATCCAATTTATATATATTATATATGTTTTTGATCCTA
Source organism: Dryomyza anilis (assembly GCA_951804985.1). Lineage (NCBI taxonomy): Eukaryota > Metazoa > Arthropoda > Insecta > Diptera > Dryomyzidae > Dryomyza > Dryomyza anilis. The sequence continues at coordinate 109,263,242 of OX638130.1, forward strand.
ACATTGGTATGCTATTTGGATTTCAACCATACTGCCAACCATATCAGACTTTTGTCTACCACCTTTCTTTCAGTCTATTACCTTATCCCTTATAATTGCCTGCCATTTCTCTGACTGCCATATAAGATCTTTGTCTACCATATGTCTACCATATGTCTACCATTTGTCTATCATTTGTCTACCATTTGTCTACCATTTGTCTTCCAGTTTATTGCCTTATTCCTTATTATTGCCTGTCATTTCTCTGCCAAATTTACATTCAGACTAAAGCTGGAAATAAGACAGATTTTGTTCACATTTCCATATTTTTCTACCAGAAACTTTGCAAAAATATGTTTTCTAAATAAGTACTGCTTGTTTTGCCTGCCTGCCTGTTGTTTTACATTTTCCTGTATAAAATTCTGTGAAATATAAATTGAAATAGAAAACTTGAAATATCCGATAACGTGAACCGCGTGTTTTAATTTCAAAGAATAAAAGTTTGTTTTCGATAAAATTTACTTTGTTTTCAACATTTCTATAAACTAGTTTGGCTCTAATTTATTTTGTTTGATTCAGACAAATTGTGTTTTTTTTCATTATTTATATTTGTGTGCTTTTAATTAGAAATCTCTCATTGGAAAATGTTTTGCAAATTAAATTTTGTTGTGCTTTATTTTGGTCTTTGAATACCAAACAGTGTTGGCGCACACATAAAAAGCATATATACTGCGGTCTTTATTAATTACGTCGCTTTGTATGCAAAACAAAAACTCAAAAGATTTCAAAAATATTTTTGCAACATATACATATATGTTTATGTATACTGCACTCAGAAAAAAACATTTTAAATTATTAGTTTTTCAATAGAAAAACAATTATTTATACTATTCAATTTCGTCAATAGGAAGCGTACCATTCATTCAATAATATTCAAACTGTTAACACAATTTTTTGTTATACCATAGATTTTATAATGTATTCTTTTAATTACAATAATAAAGACCCATAAAATATTTATAACCGTTTTAACCATCTTCAGTTAATAACTAACTGCCACTTTAACTTAGAGTTACCCACAGGATATATGGAATTGAAACACTTAACTGGATATTGTGAAAACAGCCCTTAATGTTACTTATTAATTTTAAGGTATAGTCGAATTATTTTTTGTTAATAATTTATTAAAACAAAAATTGATTTTAGTTAATTTATTGTATTTAAATGTCGAAATTAAAATCATTTTTAAAAAATTACACACAATGAAACAATAGTATTTATACTATTAATAATCGTTTTCATCATCTTCGGTTAAGCACTAACTGCCACTTTAACTAAGAGTTACCCATAGAATATATGGAATTAAAACACTTAACTAGATATTGTGAAAAAGGCCATACAAGTAATAATATCGAAATATTTAAATTAATGGTACTGAATCTTTCGAATAAGTACTATCAAGTAAATTAGTAAACTTTTGATTTAAAAAGACAAAACTATTGATATAACATAATACATTTTCTTCAGAGTGTTCTAATTGCACTATGGGGAATTTGCTATATGAGCCATTCTACACCAAATCTAACATAAGAAGTTAAATTTTACATTTTACCCTGTCGATTTCTATAAATTTGAGCATCTTATAAAGGGTATCGAGATTAAATTTTCTTGTAAATTTTTTCAACCCATATTTCCTGAGATACAGTGGTTGTAAAATACAATAAAATGAACCAAAAATCATTTTAGTACGGTGGTTCACATTGAAATATCTCCTGCGCCGAAAAACGTTAAAAATAAAAGAAGATTTTTGAAATCTTAATTATTTTTTTTAAAAGTTAAATGCAGTTAAATAGCATTAAGAAAATTGTACTAAGAAAATATTACTAAAAATTAGGAGTAAAATATAGTAGTAACAAAGTGATGAAAATATAAAAAAAATTAAAAATATTTATAAAAATTTGTAGTAAAAAATAGTAGTTAAAAAATAAGAAAAAAATATGAAAAAAACACAGAAAAAATATATAGTATTAAAATGAGTTGCAACAAAATGAATAAGAAAAGAGTACTAAAAATATTATTAAAAAATAGTAGTAAAAATAGTAGTTAAAAATAGTAGTAAAAAACAGTAGTATAAAGTTATAAGTAACAAAGCAATACTGAATAAAAATCTACAAAAATTTATTATAATGTATATTATTAAAAGGTGTTGCAAACATAGTAGTAAATAGAATAAAAATAACAACAGCATTAAAAAGTTTATGTAAAAGAAATAGAAGAAAAACATGTATAAAATTGAAATTAATAACAAAAAAAAAAATGCACAAAAAACTATAAAAAAAGAATAATATAAAAATAACAAATATTTCGTCGTTGTAGAACGAAAAGTCACCAAATACATTTTTATAAAAAAGTTTGTTGCTTAATATTATAAAAGATATTTTATGAATTTTTAAAATTGAAATATCAATTGATAGATTTACATTTTCTTATCATGTGGTAAAAAAATTAAGATCATCGATTAAACATTGACAGATATATAAAGATTTTTGTAAATGAATATTTGGCATTTATTGATTTGTACAACTGTGTGCTTCAGCTAATGCTCTTCAGAGTTGCGTTAAATATTATAAATTTCTGCAATTGCAAAGTATCATAGTAATCAACCGCCTCAATCGGTTTTTATTTAGTTTCTAATTATTTCTATTTGCCTTCGTATTTTTAGTTTTCAGAAGTAGCTTCGGATTATTTGATTTTAATTTCGAAATAATTTTTACTACTATTTCTTTCGTTCATTTTTTTTTTCCTTGATTAATGCACTGCTTTATATCATCATCATCTTCGTTTACAACTATTTCAATATCATCTAAATAGCGACTGTATGGATTATCAGCACTTTTGCTGCTTATTGAAGAAGGCGTTCTTAGATGTCCTTCATGCATGAAGGCGGAAACTTTCTTGCAAATATTTTTATTTTTTTTTATTTTTCTTGTCTGTGTTTGCAGTAGCTAGAAAAAATAAAATAAGTTGAAACTACATATGTAATGAAATAGCAATAAATTGTTGAGATAAAAAAATAAGTGGGTTGGATGGAAACATTGAAAAAAAAAAGAAAATTAAAGAAAAAAAGAAATATAAGACTAATTAAAATAAAAGTGGAATAAGAAAAATAAATTAGACATTGGGACTCAAAACTGGCTAAGACTATGCTATGGCCTGTAAAGAATCTAATTTAAAATATTCCGACATATTCTCTAAAAATAGGTGCTATAATCTAGATGACATAAGCGATTTAAATATGGACTTTGCTAGTTTTGATTAACAAATATGTAATTTTGGCCAATTTTGATGCACACTTTTATGTTCTGAATTTATAGAAATATGAAATATATTACTAAAACACATATTAATATTTATTTATTGGATAAATAAAATTACCCATAGGTACATAGAAAAATATGCACTAGGGCAATGATAATAAAGTACATTAAAAATCAAATATTATGTAAATAATATTGAAATTGGAGCATTTTTATAAAAGATTATTCACTTCGCACTTACAATATATTTATTATAATTACAACTTTTTATGAATAAAAAATATATTTTTGAAAAAAAAGTTATGTTTTTGAAAAAAAAAAAATTTTTTTTTTGAAAATTTTTTTGTTCGAACAAATTTTTTTTTTCGAACAATTTTTTATTAGAACAATTTTTTTTCTTTTGTAATTTTTTTTTTTTTTTTTGAAAAATATTATGAACTAATTCATCAATATGACAATTCAAATTCATTGTATCGAATATTTTGTTCATATATATAATGAATGCATTCATTAATATGTCATTTAATGAACGGTGGTATCAATATGATGAATCTGGTAGTTGGTGAAAAAATTCATAATATTTATGAAAAAATTCATCATATTGAAGATATTTTTCTGTGAGGTCAGGAATACAATTCCGGGTTTAACTCAATTTATTCCAAAAATTTACTTTGTCATTTTTTATTCTAAACGCATAGTGTTCCTGAATTGAAATTTAGGAGTTTAAAATTCAAAATTTGTTTGTCTTGAAAATTAAATATGATTTGAACAACGTAATAGAAAAGACTACAATAATATGAGAAAAACATTAATTTTGATCACTTTAATGTACCTGCGACATTGCAAAATCTATTAAAAATTATATTAACTACAATGTTGGGACCTAAACTTGAATTCTGGAACACTATGCAACGCCTCAAATATTTAGAAAATACACAGAAAAAATAACATAAAAAAATCATCAGTATGATGAATTTATTCATAAATATGATGAATTTTTCCACCAACTACCAGATTCATCATATTGATACCACCGTTCTTTAAATTACATTGTGATGAATGCATTCATTATATATATGAACTTATTTATACTACTGAGCATCATAGGGAAGAACGAAATATTCAATATAATGAATTTGAATCGTCATATTGATGTATATAATAATATCTATGAATATTTTATATTTTTTTGTAAATTGTTCATAAAATTTATATTATATATACAATATGATGAATTTTTCAAAGTAAATTATTTGATGTTTTTAGAAAAATAAAATCGAAAAATGTAATAAAAAAAAAAAATTAAAAAAAAATTCAAAAAAGATTCTAAAACGTATATGAGAAAAAAAAAATTTACAACAAAAAAAAAATTGTCCGAAAAAAATATTTACAAAAAAAATATATGTATATTTTTTTTTACTTTTTTATATTTAATTTTTTATTAATAAAATATTTAAATTATAAATGAATTGGAAAACTTTTTACTGATTTATGCATGTCGAGCAATCATTATATAAAAATCAACATACAAGAACTACTTTATATCTGAGAAGTATGGCAAAAAACTAACGAAAAATAACAATTTGATTGAAATTTGGTTTGATGAATGTACATATGTACATGTTGTATTTTATGTATTTGTTCATTAATATTATGAAACGTATTCTTTACATTCACTTCCATCATAAAATGGCGAACCTTATTGAAGAGAAATGTCAAAAGAGCGGCAAGAAATATGACGTCGTTTACTATTCCTGTCGCTCTACTTTTGTAGCGTCCCTGTTGAAAACCCTTGAAAAAAACTTTTGTAGCGCTCTTATTGAAAAACCCTTTATATCAAGTAAAACATAATCAAATTAAATTAAAAAAAACTGACTATAAATAGTTACAAGGTGCATACAATACTTTGTTTTATATTATTTTTAGGTATTTACTTCTTTGAGATACATTTGTCCGTATATTAAAAGTCTTTTGAATGAAGATACAACATTTTAAGACCCTTACACATTATAAAAATTATCAAATTAGCGTACAAAATTTTCCAACATTAAGTTATTTTTAGTGAACACAACAAACACATTAAAAAAATTGAATTTACGTCAAAATTGCCATTAATTAATTAATTGAGCAACACGAACGTGCTGGCAACATCAGCATTATTGGCAACAGCAACGTAGCCATCAGCATCATTGCCTTGAACAACACAATAATAATAATAAAAAAAAAAACAAAATTAAAAAAAAAATCAACATAACTACATAAAAACACCTACACCAACCACCCAGCCAATAATGTGTCTCAAAAATTGCAGCTCATTAAAAATTCGCGGGCAAACAAAAAATTAAATCATTCAATAAATTCTTTCATCTCGAAAATCATATGTCCCTCGAAAATCATATATATTCCATCATATATGAGTTTGTCTGTATTAATTAAAGCCATATATTTGTCTCCATATAATTTGAAAAATTTCTTAACGTTCCGTTCATAAATCAACGCAGTTTACGATATATTTTCCTGCTGTTGACACATGGAATTTTATTTACTATGACAAATTTATTTCATTGAAAATGAAATGGTGTCGTCGTCGTCGCGTCAGCATAAAAATTGCATAAAGTTTTATTTTCTATTTTTTGTTTTCTCAGTTTTTAAATTAAAAATTCAAAATATTACGTTAATAATTTGCTCTAATTTTTGCACTCGTGCAATAATTTATATCACTGAAAATATTCGAATTATGATTTATTTTTAGAACTGCAAAAATATTTGCTGTTCATTTGGATTTCTTTTGGTTTGTCAATTTTTCATGCGACATTTCTAAATCATAAAAATATCAACAAGTTATGCCAATTGAGGCGGAAATAAATGTGAATCATTTAAAAATATTTAATGTTGAAATTAATAAGGCGTGTGCGAAATGTATTTAAACAAGTTTTTCATGGTAATACTTACCCTGTAGGTTTGGATACTGCTTAAACGTAAAAAAATCATGATTTCATTTTAGAATAAAAAAAAAAAATCTTTATTTTTTTTACTTTATACTTAAAAGCTTTTGATAAAAAAAGCTTTCGCGATAAAAGCATTTCTTTTTTTTTACATAAAAGCTTTTCAATTATATAAAACGCTTTATTTATTTACTTTAAACATAAAAGTTTTGGTAAAAAAAGCTTTTACTACAAAAGCTTTTTTTTTCTATATAAAAGCTTTCCAATTTTAAACCCAAAAGCTTTTAGCATATATAAAACTGATTTTATTCATTTCTTTACTTTTAACATAAAAGCTTTTTATAAAAAAAATCTCTTACTAGAAAAAAATTTCTTTTTTCTATATAAAAGCTTTCCACTTTTGAACCCAAAAGCTTTTATTTTATATAAAAACGCCTTTTCTGTTGATATAATAGCTTCAGAATTTAGTTTTTAATAATAACATAAATCTAATGTAATGAACACAGAAATGTTTTTAATTTTTGTATAAAAACTAACGATTTTAATATTGTAACTTTTGCTTGAAATACTGAAGCTTTTTATTTTAGTTCATTTAATTAATTTAAAAAGCTGAATTTAAAAGCTTTTAATTTAAGTTTTCTCAAATTTTAATTGATTTCAACATAAAAGCTTATCTTTAAAAGCTTTTACTTAAAATATATTAGTTTACAATTTAAATTTAAAGAATTAAAGATTTCATTTTAATATTAAGATGAAAGCTTTTAATTTAATAACAAAAGTTTTTAAATCAGATGTTCCCGCCTTCGATACATTAATTTTCAATTTCAATTCAAAAGCTTTCACATTTTTTTATAAATTTATTAAACAAAAAACATAAAAAATACAAAATTTTTGATTTTTATGGTTAAATCTTTTTAAATACCAGCGAACACAATAATTGTAAATGCTTTCAATACAAAACTTTTATATTAAAGCTTCAATTTTAAGTTCAATTTAAACGCAATTTAAAGCTTTTAATAAAAATACTGCACAATACTAACTCTCATTTTGAACTTATATAATGATTTATTCAAATTATAGCAGATCATCTAGAACCTAGATATGTGATTTTCCATTGGCTAAAATTTTGAATTTTTCCCAAACAAACAAATATCTGCCATCCTAAGTAACCTTGTATGAATTTACAAGATTCGAATATACATTGCCAGCCAGATGTTTTCTGAAATAACAACAACCACTAATTAAATCGTGTGTTTAATGTAACAAAATATTTGTCTAAACATTTATGCGCCCCATAAAATTAAGTGATTATGGAAAATAATGTTTTTTGTTTAAATACACTTAAATTTAATATTGATTTATGCGGTAATTAAATTACAAATTTAATTACCACGTACACAGACACTTAACAGTTGAAATACACAAAATATTTTGCACTTGAATTTGCAAGAATAACTAGAAAAGTAGTTGGCAACTAAATTTGAAAACAATTGAAACTATTAATTTATTTGCGTAGCCAAAGTGTTTTCAATTCTGCTGTGCGCACAAACATAAGTTGTAACAAATGTGGGTGTGTAAATAAATTAAAGCGGTGCTGCAAGGGGGGTATACGTTGCGTGTGTCACAACAATTCCACAATTATTTCACTGGCTGTCAAAATGTGCGCCCCCCCAAGTAGTTTTCACTTTGAATGACAAACATGTGAAGTGCTTGATGTTGTTGAGAATATGTAGTATTTTCTGGAATAAATTCTGTGTATGCATTGGTGGGAGACAACAAGGTGTTGATATACCCTACCGAACCTAACCAAAAACTCATTTATTGTTTTATTTCAAAAACTTTATCTTTTGGCTAAATTAGGCAAAAGTTTTAAGTGAGTTTGGATGCAATGATTTTTGCTGTTGGTTGCTTTGATTTGGCACAGTCCGTCTGCTTAGAAAGATAACTTTTTAAAGTTTTATATTTAGGGAAAGTTATTTAGAATTGAATGCAGTAGTGAAAATTAGGGAATATAGTGTTTTAAAAGAAAGTTGGAGCATTTTTCGACAAATTTTATTGGAATTTAGTATACTATAATCTTTAATAAAATGTAAAATCTTACGTTTTAAAATTAAATAATATGGAAAAAGCTTTCTTTTTAGAATTGAATGTATTAAGTTGAATTTTAAAAACTGTAATAGAATATTATAATTTAATGCTTTCAATTTAAACAATTTTAAAAATAAACTGTTCCTTTTCTATTCTACAATTATTTATATTGTATAAAAAAGCTTTTGTTTATATAAGGGCTTTTTTTTACATAATTTTTTTATATATATATTTTTTATGTTTTTTTTAGTAAACATTTTTATTACATAAAAAGCTTTAATTAGAAAAAGCTTTTGTTTTAAAAAAATTGAATTAGAAAAAGCTTTTATTTTAAAAACTTTTATTATAAAAAGCTTTTATTAAAAAAAGCTTTTATTAAAAAAAAGCTTTAATTATAAAAAGCTTTTATTGTAAAAAGCTTTTATATAAAATGCTTTTATTATAAAAAGCTTTTATTATAAAAAGCTTTTATTATAAAAAGCTTTTATTATAAAAAACTTTTATTTTATTATAAAAGCTTTTTTTTTATATAAAAAGCTTTTTTTTTATTATACACATTATTTATATTATACACATTATTTATAAACCTTCTATTTTCTATAAGAAAAGCTTTTATTTTTATATATTGTTTAAAAGCTATTATAATAAAAAATAAGTTAATATAAAGTTAAAGAAACCTTTATTATAAAAAAATATAATCTTTCATCACTTTGCTCTAAAAGTTGTTACCATTGAATGAACAAAAAATCATTTTTAAATGTAGTGTTTTTAAAAAAACCTGAAAGCTTTACATATTTTCTTTAATAGAGTAGCATTACTGTTCATAAAATAAATTAAATTATTTGCCTACTTTAAAGTTCAATTTTCTTTATTCACTTTCTTGTACATTTATAATTCAGTTATTGTATGTTGAACTCTCTATGCTGTTCCTCATTTAAGATTTTTTTTCTTCAAAAAAGAAAATCGATTTAAAAAATTGACGCTGCGCATTTTTGGGGGTCAAAGTCAACTTGTAGGCAGCAGCCACTCAAGCAGCAGAAGAATGTTGCCGAATATAAAGTGTTGCATAGCTTTAGGCCAGCATACAAAATTTTATATATTATTAAATTTTGTAGAAAACATTTAAAAGTTGAAAACTTAAGAAAAAATACATAATTAATATACAAAGTAGACATTTTAAATATTTCCAAGTACTTTAAATATTATTTTTAATAATTTATGTAATATAAACTTTAATTAAAAATGCTCCTAAAATTGTGCAACAATTTAGAACATTTGCTACCTTATAAGATGTTCACTCAACTAATGAGTGTTTTAAAAATTACACATTCTCTGCTCTATTTCACACAGCGCAAGTGCGCTCTTGCACTCAAGCAAAAGACAACTGGTCGAATGGTGCGAGTTTTTTTTTTGGTTTGTGCTCTTTTATGACATGACTCTTGTGCTCAGCGACAGATATTCGACCAAATAGAAATCTATGTAATTACATACTACACAAAGTACGACAACCGGAAGTGCAGGAATTTCGAGTTGTATCGTTGGCGCTAAGAGGCGCGAAGTGCTTTCACCACCGTGATGCTGCAGATACTGTAGTCATGTGTAGTGGTCGACAAGAAGTTGGAGAAGTAGTAAATTGAGTAGAAGAACAAAAAGATAAGGGAGAAATAACTAAGGGTGGGCTATAGATTGTCTACGATACAAAACATCCACTTCTCCCCCTGCTATCGATGATGTTTGGAATGGTACAGCCGGTGTAACGCTGTGGTTTGTTCTGTTCTGTTTTGTTCCATTTTTTTTGTTGTGCCGTTTTGCAGCCTCATCGTGCACTTATGTAATGACTTTGCTTTTTCGGTTGTACGCTTTTTGTGTGTGTGGGCCTAAAAATTTGTTGCCGGCATTAAAAAGATTTTGTTTAATGATCGCAACGTAATTTTCAATTACAATTTGACTTTTAGCTGCAACAAAATTTATTATTTATTTTGGAGTCTATACAAAATTTAAATAATAAATTAAAAGTAATGGATTAAATTTGCATTAAACCATTTTGAATGGAAAGAAAATGCTTTTATTATATAAGAATTTTAAAGCAAATTAGATATTATGAAAAAGGTGTTTCTTTTGTACATTTCTATTATTTTCATTTTGTACGTTTTAGAAAGGCATAGTTTAATATTTTATCTTAAATTCTACAAAAAATATATTCATAATTTAGGTGTTACATCCAAATATCCAAACAAGTATTATAGTATTTAAAAATATAATCATTTTTAATTGATTTTTTAAATTTACGTCTAAAAGTAAATTTATTTGTTGATGTAGTTGTTTTTGTATGGCGAAGAACAACATACATAGTCTGTATTTTTGTACAAATTTCTACTACATTTGTATTGAAAACAACTACATTTTATAGTTTGTTTAAACGTCCAGAATTTGTGAAAACATTAATAGAATTGCATTTATTTATACTACATTTTGTATTTATACAAAATATAGTATAAATGTATTTTGTAGTTTGTTTAAACGTCCAGAATATGTGGAAACATTACTACAATTGCATTTATTTATTGTATTTATATGCTTCATGAAACATTTACTTGTACACTTTCGAATAGCGTCTATCGCGTATGTCTGGTATATCAATTTGTTTATGCCTACATTTGTTCATTGTTTATATTCATTTATTATGCATTTATATTTGTATTTATTTTAACTACAATTTGTATTTACTCTCGAAGTACGTTCGTCATGTATGCCTGCTACAAAATTTTCCTTCTGTACAAAATTTGAAATAAAAAAGAACTACGTTTATATTGAAGATAACTACATTTTGAATTTATTTAAATTCTCAGAAATATGTGAAACATTACTAAATCTCCATTTATTATTACTACAATCTGCATTTACTACATTTGGTATTTATTAAAACCTACACCCGAAATGAATGCGTTTTGTGTTTTATTGATTATTTAGCTCATAGAACCAGCGCTTCTGCAGCCAACTTCATTTCGAAACGCACTATCAAAAATTAAAATTCCCGCGTTCTTACGCTACGTATTTCGTTAGTTTCTATGCAAAATTTGCCGAGTTCTTCAGTTAAACGACGCAAGCGCACTTATTTAGGGTATAGGGTAAATTTAAAAATATATGTAGTAAAATTACTACAAACTGCTTTTATTTTTACTACATTCTGTATTTATTTAAAAATCGTAAAACATTTTGTATTCTCTCAATAAATCAACAATTTCGATTGCACTTTTCTAAAAAACTTTACGGAGTAAAAAAAAAAACGGAGGCAAAATTAGGACCTGCGAATTATATAAAAATGTTGTACAGAAAGACCATAGGAAAAAATTGCTTTTAAAAAAAGGGAGTCAAATCAAATGAGGACGGACGCATTGTATGGGAATATGGGAAGACCATAAGAAAAATTTGCTCATATTTTTTTTTAGAGTTTTCATATTTTTATTTATGTTTTTAAGGTTTAATTAATTCGAAAATATTTAATTTTTAAATGAAATTTTATTTTAAATTAATTTTTATTTATTTTATAACTTATTTGGTGAGTTTAATGTCTACTATAGCGGCATATTTAACTATGCAAGCCGTTTAATCAATATAAATAGTAATTTAAAACGTTGCATTACTAACGTCTGTTATAATGAAAATAAAAGTAAAACGTACAAAGTGGTTAAATAAATACAAACTACGATTTACTGCCTTTAGCGGTAAAATAAATGAATTTTCCACCTGAAAAGAAACTAAAATTAATAAAACGACCGTCGGCGACAAACAGCAGCAGCAACAACAGCAGGAGTAGCAACAGCAGCATGATGTGCGGCACACAGCAACATTATTAAATATAAAAGATGCAACACATTGACATCGGCGCCGCTGTGTTGCTGGCAGTAACAGCAGAAGCAACAGCAGTAAACTGATTACAATGTGAAGTTACGAACAAAATTAATACGTAAAACAAGACTTATGCGGTGCGGATTTCTCGATGCCACCCTATTGCGCGAGGTGGCAACAAACTAAGGGTTACAGATGACGCGCTAAAAGATAAATTGTTGCGAATTGCGTAACAAAGCTGATTATAAATAGTATAAGCTCAATTTAAAACTATTATTAAATACGAATTCTGATAATAATACAGAAAGTATTCAATTTTTTTTTAATATAATATTTTTGTACTGCAAAAAGAGACAGATTTTTGTTTTTTTTTGTTTTTTATGATACAAAAACTTGACCTATTGTGCTAGTCCCAGAACTTCATTGCTCGAATAAGAGCAAGCACATGAAAGTATGTGAAGTTAAATACGTATTTTTTTTAGCAAAGACACAAACCAATTTTTTTAACAGAGCATTAACAGAGCGTTAACAGCCGCTATGTTAGCGGATGAAATCCTCCGATTGGTACACATAAATGACTCCGAATCCGTCCAGGATCTTCATGATGGAACGGATTTTAGTACATTGGATAGCTAATGAATAGGGCTTTCCAAATATGTAACCTACATATACTGATCGATCCATTAGACATTTTATATACATTTTTAAACTTGGTCATATATTGAGAAAAAGTGGTGATGATGAAGTGGACAGTACTCCGTCCACGGTCCCCGTGCTGGAACTTCTTAGAGTATGTTGGATAGGTAATGATTAGAGCTTTCCAAATCTGTGACCTACATAGTTGGATCGATACGCTGGATATTTTTTATGAATTTTTAAAACTTGACCATTTACAAGGAACTAAAATATTCATATGAAGAAAAAGTCATGATGATGAAATGGCCACTACTCCGTCCATGGTTCCCGTGCTGGAACTTCTTATAGTAGGTTGGATAGGTAAAGATTAGTGCTTTTCAAATATGTGATCGACATAGTTGGATCGATACGCTGGATATTTTTTATGAATTTTTGAAACTTAGCCATTTACAAGCATCAAAAATATTCATATGAAGAAAAAGTCATGATGATGAAATGGCCACTACTCCGTCCATGGTTCCCGTGCTGGAACTTCTTATAGTAGGTTGGATAGGTAATGATTAGTGCTTTTCAAATATGTTATCGACATAGTTGGATCGATACGCTGGATATTTTTTATGAATTTTTGAAACTTAGCCATTTACAAGCATCAAAAATATTCATATGAAGAAAAAGTCATGATGATGAAATGGCCACTACTCCGTCCATGGTTCCCGTGCTGGAACTTCTTATAGTAGGTTGGATAGGTAAAGATTAGTGCTTTTCAAATATGTGATCGACATAGTTGGATCGATACGCTGGATATTTTTTATGAATTTTTGAAACTTGGCCATTTACAAATATTCATATGAAGAAAAAGTTATGATGATGAAATGGCCACTACTCTGTCCATGGTTCCCGTGCTGGAACTTCTTGTAGTAGGTTGGATAGGTAATGATTAGAGCTTTTCAAATATGTGATCGACATAGTTGGATCGATACGCTGGATATTTTTTATGAATTTTTGAAACTTGACCATTTGCAAGGAACAAAAATATTCATATGAAGAAAAAGTCATGATGATGAAGTGGCCACGACTCCGTCCATGGTCCCCGTGTTGGAACTTCTTATAGTAGGTTGGATAGGCAATGATTAGGGCTTCACAAATATGTGATCGACATAGTTGGATCGATACGCTGGATATTTTTTATGAATTTTTGAAACTTGACCATTTACAAGCATCAAAAATATTCATATGAAGAAAAAGTCATGATGATGAAATGGCCACTACTCCGTCCATGGTCTTCGTGCTGGAACTTCTTATAGTAGGTTGGATAGGTAATGATTAGGGCTTTTCAAATATGTGATCGACATAGTTAGATCGATACGCTGGATATTTTTTATGAATTTTAGAAACTTGACCATTTACAAGCAACAAAAATATTCATATGAAGAAAAAGTCATGATGATGAAGTGGCCACGACTCCGTCCATGGTCTCCGTGCTGGAACTTCTTATAGTAGTTGGATCGATACGCTGGATATATTTTATGAATTTTTGAAACTTGACCATTTACAAGCAACAAAAATATTCATATGAAGAAAAAGTCATGATGATGTAGTAGCCACTACTCCGTCCATGGTCCCCGTGCTGGAACTTATTAGTAGGTTGTATTAGTAGGTTGGATTGGTAATGATTACATTTTTCCAAATATGTGACCTACATAGTTGGATCGATACGCTGGATATATTTAATGAATTTTAGAAACTTGACTATTTACAAGCAACAAAAATATTCGTATGAAGAAAAAGTCATGATGAAGTTTTGTATTTTTTTATATTACTGTTTTTGTATTCAATAATATATTATAATAATATCAAATATTATGCTAATATAAAATATTATAGAAAAATTTTAAGATATTAAAAAGAAAATTAAAAAATTAGAGATAACAAGAAAAAAAAAACAATGTAAATATTAACGATAAATTTAAAATTTAACTTAAATATATATGTATACATGTTTTTGCAAGATGTTTACCCTTTTTGTATACAACAATATATATACAAGTTAAACTTTATTTTATGAAAACATATCGTATAATAACTGGAAACCTTTTTCTAAACATCTACTTATGAAAAATTAATTATTTCCATTTTAGATAAAAAGCATTGTGAAATGGTATATGTGAATTAAAAAAATTAAAAAATTCAAATATATTGACCCTTTGGTTCACCCAATTCACAATATTGGTTCGAATCATTTGGAAATTTATCAGAAATATTAAGTCTTTTAAAAATAAATTATGTTGATCTTCACCATTTTACGAGTTTGAAAAATGTTTTAGTAGAACATAATTTTTGAATAGATTCTTTTAACTGTATATGTTTCACAATTTTCTAAAAACTGAATTAAAGGACAACAGCTAACTAATTAAGAAGATACTAAATCGTTTCGATTAAAAATGAAAGGCTGTTCATTAAATATATAGCAACAATGTATTAAACATGCTTTCATTGTGAACGACAAATAAAAGAAGATTTACATAATTCGAACATTGTATAGGAGGAAAATATGTTAATATTGTTTTCCTATCATCTATCAATTGACTGCAGATTTAAAATGTATTGTAATAAATATACTAATATAAAAGGTTATAGAAAAAAGATATTTAATTTATTTTTAATTATGTATACTGGCATAAAATGCAGTCCAATTTTTCTAAAACTGCAGTCTTCAGATAGATGCTAGAATAACAAGACGAACATATTTTTCTCCTACATTTTGAACAATATAAATTTAAAGACAACATACAATTATACTTATTAATTTTGGTTTGCGTTGTAAATGGTCAAGTTTCGAAAATTCATTAAAAATATCCAGCGTATCGATCCAACTATGTCGATTACATATTTAAAAAGCCCTAATCATTACCTATCCAACCTACTATAAGAAGTTCCAGCACGGGGACCATGGACGGAGTAGTGGCCACTTCATCATCATGACTTTTTCATCATATGAATATTTTTGTTCCTTGTAAATGGTCAAGTTTCAAAAATTCATAAAAAATATCCAGCGTATCGATCCAACTATGTCGATCACATATTTGAAAAGCCCTAATTATACCATGGACGGAGTAGTGGCCACCTAATCATCAAGACTTTTTCTTCATACGAATATTTTTGTTCCTTGTCAATGGTCAAGTTTCAAAAATTCATAAAAAATATCCAGCGTATCGATCCAACTATGTCGATCACATATTTGAGAAGCACTAATCATTACCTATCCAACCTACTATAAGAAGTTCCAGCACGGAGACCATGGACGGAGTCGTGGCCACTTCATCATCATGACTTTTTCTTCATATGAATATTTTTGTTCTTGTAAATGGTCAAGTTTCTAAAATTCATAAAAAATATCCAGCGTATCGATCCAACTATGTCGATCACATATTTGAAAAGCCCTAATCATTACCTATCCAACCTACTATAAGAAGTTCCAGCACGGGAACCATGGACAGAGTAGTGGCCATTTCATCATCATAACTTTTTCTTCATATGAATATTTTTGTTGCTTGTAAATGGCCAAGTTTCAAAAATTCATAAAAAAATATCCAGCGTATCGATCCATCTATGTCGATCACATATTTGAGAAGCACTAATCATTACCTATCCAACCTACTATAAGAAGTTCCAGCACGGAGACCATGGACGGAGTCGTGGCCACTTCATCATCATGACTTTTTCATCATATGAATATTTTTGTTGCTTGTAAATGGTCAAGTTTCTAAAATTCATAAAAAATATCCAGCGTATCGCTCGAACTATATCGATCACATATTTGAAAAGCCCTAATCATTACCTATCCAACCTACTATAAGAAGTTCCAGCACGGGGACCATGGACGGAGTCGTGGCCACTTCATCATCATAACTTTTTCTTCATATGAATATTTTTGTTGCTTGTAAATGGCCAAGTTTCAAAAATTCATAAAAAAATATCCAGCGTATCGATCCATCTATGTCGATCACATATTTGAGAAGCACTAATCATTACCTATCCAACCTACTATAAGAAGTTCCAGCACGGAGACCATGGACGGAGTCGTGGCCACTTCATCATCATGACTTTTTCATCATATGAATATTTTTGTTGCTTGTAAATGGTCAAGTTTCTAAAATTCATAAAAAATATCCAGCGTATCGCTCGAACTATATCGATCACATATTTGAAAAGCCCTAATCATTACCTATCCAACCTACTATAAGAAGTTCCAGCACGGGGACCATGGACGGAGTCGTGGCCACTTCATCGTCATGACTTTTTCTTCATATGAATATTTTTGTTGCTTGTAAATGGTCAAGTTTCTAAAATTCATAAAAAATATCCAGCGTATCGCACGAACTATACAGATCACATATTTGAGAAGCCCTAATCATTACCTATCCAACCTACTATAAGAAGTTCCAGCACGAAGACCATGGACGGAGTAGTGGCCACTTCATGATCATGACTTTTTCTTCATATGAATATTTTTGTTCCTTGTAAATGGTCAAGTTTCAAAAATTCATAAAAAATATCCAGCGTATCGATCCAACTATGTCGATCACATATTTGAAAAGCCCTAATCATTACCTATCCAACCTTCTATAAGAAGTTCCAGCACGGGGACCATAGACGGAGTCGTGGCCACTTCATCATCATGACTTTTTCTTCATATGAATATTTTTGTTGCTTGTAAATGGTCATGTTTCTAAAATTCATAAAAAATATCCAGCGTATCGCTCGAACTATATGGATCACATATTTGAGAAGCCCTAATCATTACCTCTCGAATCTACTATAAGAAGTTCCAGCACGGGGACCATGGACGGAGTAGTGGCCACTTCATGATCATGACTTTTTCTTCATATGAATATTTTTGTTCCTTGTAAATGGTCAAGTTTCAAAAATTCATTAAAAATATCCAGCGTATCGATCCAACTATGTCGATTACATATTTAAAAAGCCCTAATCATTACCTATCCAAACTACTATAAGAAGTTCCAGCACGGGGACCATGGACGGAGTAGTGGCCACTTCATGATCATGACTTTTTCTTCATATGAATATTTTTGTTCCTTGTAAATGGTCAAGTTTCAAAAATTCATAAAAAATATCCAGCGTATCGATCCAACTATGTCGATCACATATTTGAAAAGCCCTAATCATTACCTATCCAACCTATTATAAAAAGTTCCAGCACGGGGACCATGGACGGAGTAGTGGCCACTTCATCATCATGACTTTTTCTTCATATGAATATTTTTGTTGCTTGTAAATGGTCAGGTTTCTAAAATTCATAAAAAATATCCAGCGTATCGCTCGAACTATATGGATCACATATTTGAGAAGCCCTAATCATTACCTATCCAACCTTCTATAAGAAGTTCCAGCACGGGGACCATGGACGGAGTCGTGGCTACTTCATCATCATGACTTTTTCTTCATATGAATATTTTTGTTCCTTGTAAATGGTCAAGTTTCAAAAATTCATAAAAAATATCCAGCGTATCGATCCAACTATGTCGATCACATATTTGAAAAGCCCTAATCATTACCTATCCAACCTACTATAAGAAGTTCCAGCACGGGGACCATGGACGGAGTCGTGGCCACTTCATCATCATGACTTTTTCTTCATATGAATATTTTTGTTGCTTGTAAATGGTCAAGTTTCTAAAATTCATAAAAAATATCCAGCGTATGGCTCGAACTATATGAATCACATATTTGAGAAGCCCTAATCATTACCTATCGAACCTACTATAAGAAGTTCCAGCACGGGGACCATGGACGAAGTAGTGGCCACTTCATGATCATGACTTTTTCTTCATATGAATATTTTTGTTCCTTGTAAATGGTCAAGTTTCAAAAATTCATTAAAAATATCCAGCGTATCGATCCAACTATGTCGATCACATATTTGAGAAGCCCTAGTCATTACCTATCCAACCTACTATAAGAAGTTCCAGCACGGGGACCATGGACGGAGTAGTGGCCACTTTATCATCACCACTTTTTCTGAATATATGACCAAGTTTAAAAATGTATATAAAATGTCTAATGGGTCGATCCATATACATAGGTTACATATTTGGAAAGCCCTATTCATTAGCTATCCAATGTATTAAATTCCGTTCCAGCATGAAGATCCTGGACGGATTTGGAGTCATTTATTTGTACCAATCGGAAGATTTCATCCGCTAACATAGCGGCTGTTAACGCTCTGTTAATGCTCTGTAAAAAAAATTGGTTTGTGTCTTTGCTAAAAAAAATACGTATTTAACTTCACATACTTAGCACATGATATTAAGTGATTTTTGTGCTATATAAGTTATATGTACAACAATGAGCGGAAAATAGCTTAAAAGTTAAACGATCACACCCATTTTCAATACCAGACAACGTAGGTAAACAAGAAAACTAATTTCTTAGTTTCATTGGTACAGCTTTTTTGGTTTTCTAGTAATTGTGATTTCAACAGACGGAAAGACACATTTACTCTGCATTTTAAACAGTGATATAGACGAACGAATAAAGGTACATAACATATTCAGCCCAATTCTAAATAAATACTCCCATAAATATTTGGGAGAATTTATTTGGGAATAAAAAACTTTGTATGTAGCCGTGGTAGCTCAGTGGTTAGTGCGTTGGACTGCGAGCCGAAAGGTCCCCGGTTCAAGCCTGGACTGGGGCTAACAACATCTTTTCATAGAAACATTTTTCTATACCGCGCTACCTCTCGTCAGTAAATGGCAAACCTACGAGAGTAAAACCATTGCCTATGAAAAGCTCTCACCCGCCGTTCGGATTCGGCAATAAACTGTAGGTCCCACCACTTTGAGTACAAATATAACACGCACAGCTCAAAATGGTGAGAGCTCGGCCGAAGTTCTACACAGAACTGTAGCGCCAAACTATTATTATTATTATGTAAATTCAATACAAAGCTTTTTTTCTCCCAACAATTTCTCCCAAATATTTATGGGAGTATTTATTTAGAATTGGGCTGATTATGTCAACTCAGGAGGTGACGCTGACCAAAAATATATTTACATGTGTAGCTGCTTTTTTTTATACCGGCTGTGTCTTCTTCTGTGTGTTAAACATGGATTTAAAATGGTTGATTAAATATACTCTTTGATTTTAATTGTTGTGCATAATATATTTTTTTTTTATTTATTAATATTGAGTTTTATTGTGGTCTATGAAACAAACAAAAATATAAATTTTTCATTAAAACAATTCAAATGCAATACACAACTTTTCATTTAGTATACAATATCAATTAAAATTGACAACTTTCAATATGAAATTCAGAATATTTTCAGTTGATATTTTCAGAATTACAAATAGAAAATTATAAATATCAACTGAAAATCAAATTGAATTATAATTGACATATTTTTCAATTTGAAATGGAATTTATGAATTGGCATGTTTTGTATATCAAATGTAATTTCTGAATTACAGTTGGCATATTTTAGAATTCAAATGGAATTTTTGAATATTTTGAATTTCAGATGGAATTTCTGAATCATAATTGACATGTTTTAATTTTTAAATGCACTGTGTGAATTATAAAGAAATAGAATAACCATTGACATGTTTTTATTTCAAAATTGAATTTCTGAATTACAGTTGATGCATTTTGAATATAAATTGAGTATTTCTAAATAATATTTGGAAATTTTGAATAATAGTAGACATATTTTGAATTTCAGATAGAATTTCTAACTTTAATTGATATGTTTTCAATTCGAATAGAATTTCTGAATTACAATTGGTTTATTTTGAATTTCAAATGGAATTTCTGAATTCTAATGGAAATATTTTGAATTACATATGGAATTTCTGAAAATTAATTTATATATTTTGAATTTCAAATAGAATTTGTTAATTACAATTGACATATTTTGAATTTCAAATGGAATTTCTAAATTATAATGGAGATATTTTGAATTACAGATGGAATTTCTGAATAACAATTGATATGTTTTGAAATTCAAGTAGAATATCTGAATTACAAATGGCATATTTTGAATTCAAATGGAATTTTTGATTTATGATGGACATATTTTGAATTTCAAAAAGAAATTTAAAATTCAATTTGTAAATTAGAATTAATGCGATTTGAATTTCAAATAGAATTTCTTAATTACAATTGACATGTTTTGGATTTCAAATGATTTTTCTTAATGACAATTGACATGTTTTAAATTTAAATTTCTGAATTATAATTGACATGTTTTGAATTTCAAAAAGAATTTTTGAATTATAGTTGATGTATTTATAAGACTAGCTGGACCCGTGCACGACTCGTGCAAAAATTTTGTGAATGCAAGAATATGGAGCTTTTTTTATTATTTATATCAGGGACCCGTGCTTCGCTGTGGACATTTTTAATTGTTTTACAAAAATAATTCCCCGGCGAAATAATTTTTCTCAAAGACAATTCTTTCTCAGACTGTGTTTTCCCGTAGAATTATTTCCCGTAGAATATTTCGCCGTAGAATTCTTCCCAGTAAAAATCTTCCCCGTAAAATTGTTCCCCATAGAACGCTTTCCCGGTAGAATTCTTTCCCATAGAATTCTTCCCCCTAAAGTTTAGGCAGTAGAAGTTTTAGTGTGGTGAGTTTAAGTGTGGTGAATTTTAGTGGTGAGTTTTAATGTGGTGAGTTTAAGTGTGGTGAATTTTAGTGTGGTGAATTTTAGTGTGGTGAGTTTCGGTGCAGTGGATTTAGGTGTGGTGAACTTTAGTGTGGTGAATTTTATTGTGGTGACTTTTAGTGTGGTGAAATTTATTGTGGTGAGTTTTAGTGTGGTGAGTTTTAGTATGGTTTATTTTAGTGTAATGAATTTTATTGTGGTGAGTTTTTGTGTGGTGAGTTTTAGTGTGGTGAGTTTTTGTGTGGTGAGTTTTAGTGTGGAGAGTTTTAGTGTGGAGAGTTTTAGTGTGGTGAGTTTTAGTGTGGTGAGTTTTAGTGTGGTGAATTTTGGGGTGGTGAATTTTAGTGTGGTGAGTTTAAAGAATTTCGAGTGGTTGTTACCCCGTTGTGAAATATCTTGATATCACTATAATAACTGTTGACATACATCATCTTGAAAATATACCTTATATAGGGGGTGACACGGCCAGTTGTCCACATTCGGCGAGACCGTTTAGAATGGTTAAATATAATGCTGACCAAAATTTCATTAAATTTGCCATCCCAATTGCTGATATAACGTGTTTTTAATTTTTGGGTTATATGGGAGGTGCCATGCCCAGTCCACCAATCTCACCGATATTTAGTATATACTCTGTCCAGACTCAACATACATATTGTGTCAAAATTTGAGTTTGTAGCTGATGTAAGTGCCAAGTTATATCGTTTTGAAAGTTTAGGCTGTATCGGAGGTGCCACACCCCTTTGTCCAATCCCGCCCATATATAGCCTATCATTCCTTCCAGACTCTACAGCATCTGTGGGACAAATTTCAAGAAAATCGGATCAGCCTTTTAGACGGAGAAGTGGAACAAACAAAAAGACAAACCAACGATAAAATTAAATATTTCTGAAGAACACCTGGAAATGCGGTCGTCGCGTATAATAGTTTAGAAGTTATGAAAATATATGAATGGCTTTAAGAAAAGTCTTCATTTAAAAATAATTTGTAGTATATTATAAAAATTTTCAATAAGTTACATTTTCTTAAATTTCATCAGATATGAACGTATTTCTATAATCTTTTGTTTCGTGCCTAAAAGAAAAAATATTATTTAATTTATTAATTTTTTTATTTGAAATTTGAAGAGCATTTTTTGAGGAATTTTGTATAGAAAATAATTTAGTTGAGAGCAGTAGAAAGTACAATGTATTGGCTTTTGTAAAGCATTATGAATTTTAAATTATAAATGTTTCAATTACTTATAAATCACTTGGTTTGTCGACATTTAAATAAATGTTACTCATACGCACCGTTGCACTAAACCTTAAATATACAAAGTGCTTCTTTAATATGTGAGCAGTATTTAAGAGTATTATGTTTGATATATCGTGTTATGTTTTAAGCCACTTCATGCAAAAATATCCACTGGTATAATATTGACTGACATAATACCAGAACTGCAGCCTGCTGTTTTCAACCAGAGGCTTCAACGGCAGCAGCAGCCGGAGTAAAATAGCCTCATGTGGTGCACCGCAAAAAGCTACCGATAACAATGATGATGGTAAATGTTGCTGATGCTGAAGAAGATGATGAAGATAATATTAATGATGATGTTGTTGTTGTTGTTGGTTATGTTAGTGATGATGATGATGTTAAAACTGACTACGTTGACAATGTTGCGGCAAGTTTATTAATAAAAGAGCAAACCAAAGTGATAGACGCAGTGAGAAACTGACTGACTGATGGACGGATGCATGAACTGAATCACTGGCTGCCATTTTTACGTATGTATTATGTGTTTGTGGTGGTGCTGGTGGTAGGTGTCATTGTGTGTGAGTTGAAAAACTACAGCAGTTGACAATGTTGACTACTATCTAGTGGAACGGAAATAAACAAGGAATAATAAATATATCTACTACCTATATATAAAAAAAATAAAATAGAAGAAAATAGAATATGTTGCGGTTGTTGTAAGTTGGATGGATGCCTTTTAGCAATTTTATGAGCGAGTGAACTATCGATTGGCAACTGTTGCTGCTGGCACTGCTGTGGCGGATATGAAACTTTCTATAGAACGGAAATAAAAGCGCTAAATTGTGTGAAGCTGCTAATAGTAAAGTGAAAATAAAACAAAGAGTTCAGCGGAAAGTTAAATGTTGGTGAAGTTAATGGGATGGTAATAAAGATGAAGTAGTAAAATGTGGTCATGTAGGAGGAGGTGATCATGTAAATTAGGTAAGGGTGGCAAAAATGTGAAAGTGAGAAAGGAGTTAAAGAATCCAAAGCGAACAAAGAATGCAGAGAAATAAATATAGAAGGGGAAATGAGATCCAAAGAAAGTACCTTATTTATCTCGTTTACCTCCCTTACCTCGATTACCTTCTTTATATCCTTTACCTTATTTACTTCCTTTACCTCCATTACCTAAGGAGGTAACTTACCATTTTTTACCGCTTTTACCTCCTTTACTACTTCACATCCTTCAATCCTTTGCCTTATTTACCTCATTTACCTTCTTTACTTATGCTATCCTTTTTCTATCTTTTTTCTATCTTTTATATACCTATTTAATCCTTTTTCTATACCTACTTTACTTCTTCTGTACCGCATTTACTTCCTTTACCTTTATTACCAGCTTTACCTCCTTTACTTCCTTTGGCCAGCAGTTAATGAGGTAAAGGTGAAAAATTGAGCAAATTTAATAAAGAGTTCCTAAAAATATTGCACAGTGCTGAAAGTAAAGTTTTTTTTTGCAGTGATTTTAGTTGTTTTCCTTCTAATATCAATATTTCTCTTGGCTTTGTTTGCGGAAATTAAAAATGTATGCAAAACAATTCAGAGCAATTCAATCTGCAAGCCAACAGCTGTTACTGTTCCTGTTCTTTCTACTGCTGCTGCTACTCCTTCAGTGAAGCGTGAGGATTTTAAAGGATGTGCAACAATTTGTGTGCAACAATTTTTATGGGGCACACGTGCCGCCTGTTTGGATCTCTGGCACACTCTGTCTGTCTATTTCTCGCCATGTAGAATGTGGTTGCGTGCTGTGGTTGCCATCACCAATATTTTCACTTGTGTGTTTGACAGTTTGTGAGTACTAACAATATGTGCTGCTGGCATTATACATATAACTCGTTTTTATTTTTATTTGGAGCACATTTTTGTGCACGTATTTTGTAAAAAATGGAAAATTGTAAAACGCTACAAGGTAGCTTTTAGAAAAATATACATAATATTTAAATAATATTTTGATTGGCATGTGTTTTTTGAAAAACGCTTAATTTGTGCTGTTTTTTTTTCATTGAAACTTTACGATATATTTTACATTTATATTTTTTTCATTATGTTTAATGTTTTAGCTTTATTATGACTTTATGAAAAAAATTATTAAACTTGGAATTAATCAAAAATATTAAATATTTTATGGCACCAATAAATGCATATCACTCATACGCTCTGTGGTAATGAAAATGAGTTATTTTGTGAATTTTGTTAAAATTTGTAAATAATTAAAATAGAATATTAAATAATGTATTAAAAGAAAGTGTGATTTTGAAATATGAACAATATGTGTATTAACAAAAAATATCACTTAGTTATTTAAATTTTTTTTACAAATTAGCATAGATTTGAATTAATGTTACTCATACGCAAAAGTAAAATAAAGTTGTATTCTTTGCATCAAATCGCATAGAACGCTTTAAAAGAAAAACTATTCATTAAAAAACCTATTTAAAGCAACTACTATTATTGCATAAAACATATGCAATTATTGTTGTGTAAACTTTGCAGCAAAATGTGTGCTTTTTGCATTGTTAAAAACTTTTATTGTTGCAAACAAACTTTTCATATTTTATCTGTGGCATTTTGTTGTGAGTTTATCAACATTAAGCGCTGTAGTTGTGCGCATTAATATGAATTTTCTAAAATATATAAAAAAAAACAAAAACAGTGAAAATAAAATACAAAATTCTAAATTTTTTTTGTTTTTGTGTTAAATTGCGATTTGTGTAAAAGTGCTTGGATTATATACATGCAGTATTTATACATACTAAGCTGGTGGTTTAATATATTATTAACGATGCATTTTTTATTTACACATTTTTTAATTTGTAAAATTTCCAAAGCCTTAAGTTGATGTTTCAAATGTATATAATTAATTATTTTTATTTCGCGATTTTTATATTTGAAGTTTTACTTAAAAAGGTATAAATGTTTATACACTAAAACAAAGCTTAGTTAATCTGCTTTTAAATAGCTTTGTCATAAAAATATAAATTACTTTGGACAACACCGTTTTTTACATTTACCTATAACTACTAAATTAATGTTACTCATACGCACTGTCGTACTAAACAAGCAATAATTTAACGTTTAACCAAACTTTGCATTTTAAACGGAGTTTACAAGTTCTACTGTGCAGCAAACAAATAAAAAGTCGTTAAGTTATAATAAATAAAACTTTTATTGGCTGCCAAACGAACATTTAATAATTTTATTTCTATCAATTTGTTTTGTGATTTATGAAAAAGTTCTGGAACAACACAGATGCATTATTTATATATCAGCTGTTAGGCAATAGAATTTATTTTAATATAGTGCTATTAAATTAATTATAAAACTGTACATTTTTGAATGTTATTAATGTTTAACATAGAAATAAAAAATATTTTTTCTTAAATTTTTATTTAACAATTTTTAATTTCAAAGTTTTGTTCTATATAAAAAAAAGTTCAGACAACCAAAGAAAGCCTAATTAATGTGCTTTCTAATAGCATTGTCATAAAAATTTAAATTACTTCAAGTATTACAATATTTTACATATTTATCCCGATAACCTTTTAATAAGTGTTACTCATACGCACCGTAACACTCGTATTTCAACAATTTATCATTTAATAAAACTTTGTACTTAAAAAAGCTTTTACACAATAGTGCTTAAAACTTAAAAAAAGCACAAAAATCTGAAACTTTTATTGTTGCAAACAAAACTTTTAATGATTTCCGCACTGATTTGCGCTGTTATAACTTTTTATCACTGCTGTAACTTTGTGCACAGCAAAAGATGCTGTGCTAATTTTTCAGGTAGAACTTTTATTTGTTGTTATTGTTGTAATTGTTGTTGTTAATATATATATTTTTTTATTTTTATTGTTGTTGTATTCTTATTGTTCTTGTTGTCATTGTCACACTCATATACAGCATAATAAATGATTTTTCTTATATTTTTCAACTGTTTTCTCCTGTTTGTTAGTTGGATATTGTTGTTGTAGTACAACTTTTCTAAAAGTGTCATAAAGCGAACACTCATAATAGCAAGAACAACAACAACAACATATTAGCATCATTTGTGCGCAAAGTAGTTGATTCATGCAGATCAAGTCACTTTGGCAACCCACACAAACATATCTACTTGGTAGTACGTACTACCTTGGCTAAAATACACGACCTCAAGTTGTTGTTTTTCTTTTTCTTGTTATTGTTGTTGTATGTTTTAATACGCTTTACCTCGCACAGCTGTGACATAAAAATAATGATATTTTTCTGTTTCTTTTTTGGTTTTTCTCATTTTTATTTGTTGCTCTGGCTCTGCCATTTGCACAGGTGGCAGTTACAACAGCTGCTACATTCGCTGTTTGTCTACCTTAGTTTTGTTTTTCTTTAGCTTTCACCAAGGAGCAAGTAGATCCTTGAAGTTACTCAGTGACACTCGGATTATGTATGAGGTTGTTTTTTTTTATGCTCTATGTGTAGAGGGAGATATTCTGTGGGATTCTGTAGTTTTTTGCAATAAGTTTAAAAATAATTATTTTCATATTTGAAATTTTTATAATGCATAAAGAAGAGAAATATTAAAAAAAAATATAAAAAAAAATTAAAATCCAAAATATTAATCAATTCTGGTACTCAATATTATTTTTCCTATGGGCATCTCATACATCAATTCTATGTAATTAGTAAGTGTTAATTTTTTACTGCATACTCAGTTTTTCCTATGACCTAACGTTATAAAGAAAATTTGTATCTACATTTTAGGTCATTTTTTGAGCATTTTTTTAGAATAAAAAATATAATCCTTTACGCAATTAATTTTTTTTTAATTTAAAATTTTTACTTAATTTTTCTTTTAATTGTCCAGACTAATTATAATATTTGAATAAATGCTAATATTCTTATACGTTTTTAATATATTTAAATTTAAACTTGAAAATTTTCAATTTTTTTTAGATAATTTTTGTATGAATTTTTTTGCATTTCGAATTAGGCGATAAATAAAAAAATGAATAATGCTTATGCAGAGCATAGTTCTGTTCTCATTTTTAAAATATGTCCACTGTTTTCAACTAAAAATGTTAATGTTTATAAAAGTATTAAATGTTTTTATTTTTGAAAAATTTATTCGAAAAATATTTATTTTTATTATAAAATTTATAAAATTGTTTAAATATAATCTTTTTGTTAAAAAAAAATGATATCACAAAAAAAAAAAACGACTCCCCAATTTCAACTGGGTCAGATCTCTGTTGCGCTTTCTGTGTCTCTGTCTTGGTTTTTGTAGTCGTTAGAATGTAGCGTATAATATTTATGCGAAACCAGCAGAAGAAGAAGAAGAAGAAATTAAAAAAAGTAACAAGCAAAACCAACTACGTGGCATGTCATGCAATTGAAATGTGTCCTGAGTTACCTCCCTCCATACTCCATACTTCATCTCGAAGATATGAGGTTTGTCTGCGATGTTGTTCTTGTTGTTGCTTCACATACCCACATACGTATTAAGGACGACAAGTACAACAACAACAACAAAAACGAAATGAAATGAAACACGAAATACGCATTTATGTGACAAATGTGAGACCGAAGAATACAAACAAATTCAATAGCGACTTTGGATCAATATGTTGAAGCTTTCAACATGTTTTAAGGATTTTTCCTTTTTCTTTTCTTTACATTTTCTTCGCTGCTTCTTCGCCATGTACTGGTTTTAATACTAAGGTGAATGTCAATCGGATTCAGCTTTGCATTGCTACTTTGTCTGTGGATTTGTGTGACAACGATAAGTTTACTTTTGGTTGATTCTTTTTTTTTTTTTTTGGACTATACGCTTGGCCAACGAATTATGAACACAGTGGTGTTAAATTACACTGTGTTACAAATTTTTAAAATTTAAGTAATATAATAAATTCCTATCTATATTTTTGGTTAGATATAAAAAAAAACAATGAATATCCTCATTTACACAAAAATTATATCACACAAAAATGGAAATTTAAAAAATAACTAAATTTTTTAAATTTCCATTTTTGTACCTTGACTTACTTATGTAATTAAAACTCACCATCTACCTAAGATATTTCTAGACAATACATATTTTTAAGAACCAACACATGTAGATTTGTAAAAGTTTTTAAATAAATGAAATCGTTTAACAAAAACCAGAGTTATAGCTAAGTCCGTGAAGATAAATACGTATTTAATTTAGCAGAGACTCAAACCAAAATTTTTAACAGAGCATTTACAGACCGTTAACAGAGGCGGGTCAATGGGAATAATTCATCAATCGGTGCATCTAAATGGGCACGGTCAAGTCGGGGATGATTGTGTACTATCCGAACCTAATACGTTGGATAGCTAATGGATAGAGCTTTCCAAAAATATATGCCAATAGTTTGAATCGGTCTTCCTTACATTTTTAATTATTTTTTGAAAATGGGTCATATTTTGTAGGAAAAGTGGTCATGATGAAGTGGTCCCTGTCCAGGTGGGGATGACTGTGTACTAACCGAACCTAATACGTTGGATAGCTAATGGATTAAGCTTTCCAAAACTATATGCCAGTAGTTTGGGTCGATCTTCCTAACATTTTTAATTATTTTTTGAAAATGGGTCATATTTTGTAGAAATAGTGGTCATGATGAAGTGGCCACTGTCCAGGTGGGGATGACTGTGTACTAACCGAACCTAATACGTTGGATAGCTAATGGATTAAGCTTTCCAAAACTATATGCCAGTAGTTTGGATCGATCTTCCTAACATTTTTAATTATTTTTTGAAAATGGGTCATATTTTGTAGAAAAAGTGGTCATGATGAAGTGGCCACTGTCCAGGTGGGGATGACTGTGTACTAACCGAACCTAATACGTTTGATAGGCAATGGATAAGGCTTTCCAAAACTATATGCCAATAGTTTGGATCGATCTTCCTAACATTTTTAATTATTTTTTGAAAATGGGTCACATTTTGTAGGAAAAGTGGTCATGATGAAGTGGCCACTGTCCAGGTGGAGATGACTGTGTACTAACCGAACCTAATACGTTGGATAGCTAATGGATAGAGCTTTCCAAAAATATATGCCAATAGTTTGGATCGATCTTCCTAACATTTTTAATTATTTTTTGAAAATGGGTCATATTTTGTAGGAAAAGTGGTCATGATAAAGTGGTCCCTGTCCAGGTGGGGATGACTGTGTACTAACCGAACCTAATACGTTGGATAGCTAATGGATTAAGCTTTCCAAAACTATATGCCAGTAGTTTGGGTCGATCTTCCTAACATTTTTAATTATTTTTTGAAAATGGGTCATATTTTGTAGAAAAAGTGGTCATGATGAAGTGGCCACTGTCCAGGTGGGGATGAATGTGTACTAACGGAACCTAATACGTTGGATAGCTAATGGATTAAGCTTTCCAAAAATATATACCAGTAGTTTGGTTCGATCTTCCTAACATTTTTAATTATTTTTTTGAAAATGGGTCATATTTGGTAGAAAAAGTGGTCATGATGAAGTGGCCACTGTCCAGGTGGGGATGACTGTGTACTAACCGAACCTAGTACGTTTGATAGGCAATGGATAAGGCTTTCCAAAACTATATGCCAATAGTTTGGATCGATCTTCCTAACATTTTTAATTATTTTTTGAAAATGGGCCTTATTTGGTAGAAAAAGTCTTCATGATGAAGTGATCACTGTCCAGATGGGAATAACTGTATACTATCCGAACCTAGTACGTTGGATAGGCAATGGATAAAGCTTTCCAAAACTATATGCCAAAAATTTTGATATATCGATTTGGTATTTTTGATAATTTTTCAAATTTAATTGTTTTCAATATGAAATGCATATTCTCAATTAGAGTTAAATACGTTTTTTTGCCTCTGTTAAAGTCAAATACGTTTTTTGCTGTTAAATTTGAACTTTTACATTTTGCGCCTGAAACACATTTTTGAAGTGGGCACTGTCCAGGTGGGGATGACTGTGTACTAACCAAACCTTATATGTTGGATAGCTAATGGACAGAGCTTTCCAAAAATATATACCAATAGTTAGAATCGATCTTCCTAACATTTTTAATTATTTTTTGAAAATGGGTAATAATTTGTACAAAAAGTGGTCATGATGAAGTGGCCACTGTCCAGGTGGGGATGACTGTGTACTAACCGAACCTAATACGTTGGATAGCTAATGGATTAAGCTTTCCAAAACTATATGCCAGTAGTTTGGGTCGATCTTCCTAACATTTTTAATTATTTTTTGAAAATGGGTCACATTTTGTAGGAAAAGTGGTCATGATGAAGAGGCCACTGTCCAGGTGGAGATGACTGTGTACTAACCGAACCTAATACGTTGGATAGCTAATGGATAGAGCTTTCCAAAAATATATGCCAATAGTTTGGATCGATCTTCCTAACATTTTTAATTATTTTTTGAAAATGGGTCATATTTTCTAGGAAAAGTGGTCATGATGAAGTGGTCCCTGTCCAGGTGGGGATGACTGTGTACTAACCGAACCTAATACGTTGGATAGCTAATGGATTAAGCTTTCCAAAACTATATGCCAGTAGTTTGGGTCGATCTTCCTAACATTTTTAATTATTTTTTGAAAATGGGTCATATTTTGTAGAAAAAGTGGTCATGATGAAGTGGCCACTGTCCAGGTGGGGATGAATGTGTACTAACGGAACCTAATACGTTATATAGCTAATGGATTAAGCTTTCCAAAAATATATACGAGTAGTTTGGTTCGATCTTCCTAACATTTTTAATTATTTTTTGAAAATGGGTCATATTTGGTAGAAAAAGTGGTCATGATGAAGTGGCCACTGTCCAGGTGGGGATGACTGTGTACTAACCGAACCTAATACGTTTGATAGGCAATGGATAAGGCTTTCCAAAACTATATGCCAATAGTTTGGATCGATCTTCCTAACATTTTTAATTATTTTTTGAAAATGGGCCTTATTTGGTAGAAAAAGTGGTCATGATGAAGTGATCACTGTCCAGATGGGAATAACTGTATACTATCCGAACCTAGTACGTTGGATAGGCAATGGATAAAGCTTTCCAAAACTATATGCCAAAAATTTTGATATATCGATTTGGTATTTTTGATAATTTTTCAAATTTAATTGTTTTCAATATGAAATGCATATTCTCAATTAAAGTTAAATACGTTTTTTTGCCTCTGTTAAAGTCAAATACGTTTTTTGCTGTTAAATTTGAACTTTTACATTTTGCGCCTGAAACACATTTTTGAAGTGGGCACTGTCCAGGTGGGGATGACTGTGTACTAACCAAACCTTATATGTTGGATAGCTAATGGACAGAGCTTTCCAAAAATATATACCAATAGTTTGAATCGATCTTCCTAACATTTTTAATTATTTTTTGAAAATGGGTAATAATTTGTACAAAAAGTGGTCATGATGAAGTGGCCACTGTCCATGTGGGGATGACTGTGTACTAACCGAACCTAATACGTTGGATAGCTAATGGATTAAGCTTTCCAAAACTATATGCCAGTAGTTTGGGTCGATCTTCCTAACATTTTTAATTATTTTTTTGAAAATGGGTCACATTTTGTAGGAAAAGTGGTCATGATGAAGTGGCCACTGTCCAGGTGGAGATAACTGTGTACTAACCGAACCTAATACGTTGGATAGCTAATGGATAGAGCTTTCCAAAAATATATGCCAATAGTTTGGATCGATCTTCCTAACATTTTTAATTATTTTTTGAAAATGGGTCATATTTTGTAGGAAAAGTGGTCATGATGAAGTGGTCCCTGTCCAGGTGGGGATGACTGTGTACTAACCGAACCTAATACGTTGGATAGCTAATGGATTAAGCTTTCCAAAACTATATGCCAGTAGTTTGGGTCGATCTTCCTAACATTTTTAATTATTTTTTGAAAATGGGTCATATTTTGTACAAAAAGTGGTCATGATGAAGTGGCCACTGTCCAGGTGGGGTTGAATGTGTACTAACGGAACCTAATACGTTGGATAGCTAATGGATTAAGCTTTCCAAAAATATATACCAGTAGTTTGGTTCGATCTTCCTAACATTTTTAATTATTTTTTGAAAATGGGTCATATTTGGTAGAAAAAGTGGTCATGATGAAGTGGCCACTGTCCAGGTGGGGATGACTGTGTACTAACCGAACCTAATACGTTGGATAGCTAATGGATTAAGCTTTCCAAAACTATATGCCAGTAGTTTGGTTCGATCTTCCTAACATTTTTAGTTATTTTTTGAAAATGGGTCATATTTTGTAGAAAAAGTGGTCATGATGAAGTGATCACTGTCCAGATGGGAATAACTGTATACTAACCGAACCTAGAACGTTGGATAGGCAATGGATAAAGCTTTCCAAAACTATATGCCAAAAATTTTGATATATCGATTTGGTATTTTTGATAATTTTTCAAATTTAATTGTTTTCAATATGAAATGCATATTCTCAATTAGAGTTAAATACGTTTTAAAAATAATTAAAAATGTTAGGAAGATCGACCCAAACTACTGGCATATAGTTTTGGAAAGCTTAATCCATTAGCTATCCAACGTATTAGGTTCGGTTAGTACACAGTCATCCCCACCTGGACAGGGACCACTTCATCATGACCACTTTTCCTACAAAATATGACCCATTTTCAAAAAATAATTAAAAATGTTAGGAAGATCGACTTAAACTACTGGCATATAGTTTTGGAAAGCTTAATCCATTAGCTATCCAACGTATTAGGTTCGGTTAGTACACAGTCATCCCCACCTGGACAGGGACCACTTCATCATGACCACTTTTCCTACAAAATATGACCCATTTTCAAAAAATAATTAAAAATGTTAGGAAGATCGATCCAAACTATTGGCATATATTTTTGGAAAGCTCTATCCATTAGCTATCCAACGTATTAGGTTCGGTAAGTACACAGTCTTCCCCACCTGGACAGTGGCCACTTCATCATAACCACTTTTCCTACAAAATATGACCCATTTTCAAAAAATAATTAAAAATGTTAGGAAGATCGACCCAAACTATTCGTATATATTTTTGGAAAGCTCTATCCATTAGCTATCCAACGTATTAGGTTCGGTTAGTACACAGTCATCCCCACCTGGACAGTGACCACTTCATCATGACCACTTTTTCTACAAAATATGACCCATTTTCAAAAAATAATTAAAAATGTTAGGAAGATCGACCCAAACTACTGGCATATAGTTTTGGAAAGCTTAATCCATTAGCTATCCAACATATAAGGTTTGGTTAGTACACAGTCATCCCCACCTGGACAGTGGCCACTTTAAAAATGTGTTTCAGTCGCAAAATGTTAAAGTTCAAATTTAACAACAAAAAACGTATTTGACTTTAACAGAGGCAAAAAAACGTATTTAACTCTAATTGAGAATATTCATTTCATATTGAAAACAATTAAATTTGAAAAACTATCAAAAATACCAAATCGATATAACAAAATTTTTGGCATACAGTTTTGGAAAGCCTTATCCATTGCCTATCCAAAGTACTAGGTTCGGTTAGTACACAGTTATTCCCACATGGACAGTGGCCACTTCATCATGACCACTTTTTCTACAAAATATGACCCATTTTCAAAAAATAATTAAAAATGTTAGGAAGATCGACCCAAACTACTGGCATATAGTTTTGGAAAGCTTAATCCATTAGCTATCCAACGTATTAGGTTCGGTTAGTACACAGTCATCCCCACCTGGACAGTGACCACTTCATCATGACCACTTTTTCTACAAAATATGACCCATTTTCAAAAAATAATTAAAAATGTTAGGAAGATCGACTTAAACTACTGGCATATAGTTTTGGAAAGCTTAATCCATTAGCTATCCAACGTATTAGGTTCGGTTAGTACACAGTCATCCCCACCTGGACAGGGACCACTTCATCATGACCACTTTTCCTACAAAATATGACCCATTTTCAAAAAATAATTAAAAATGTTAGGAAGATCGATCCAAACTATTGGCATATATTTTTGGAAAGCTCTATCCATTAGCTATCCAACGTATTAGGTTCGGTTAGTACACAGTCTTCCCCACCTGGACAGTGGCCACTTCATCATAACCACTTTTCCTACAAAATATGACCCATTTTCAAAAAATAATTAAAAATGTTAGGAAGATCGACCCAAACTATTCGTATATATTTTTGGAAAGCTCTATCTATTAGCTATCCAACGTATTAGGTTCGGTTAGTACACAGTCATCCCCACCTGGACAGTGACCACTTCATCATGACCACTTTTTCTACAAAATATGACCCATTTTCAAAAAATAATTAAAAATGTTAGGAAGATCGATCCAAACTATTGGCATATAGTTTTGGAAAGCCTTATCCATTGCCTATCAAACGTATTAGGTTCGGTTAGTACACAGTCATCCCCACCTGGACAGTGGCCACTTCATCATGACCACTTTTCCTACAAAATGTGACCCATTTTCAAAAAATAATTAAAAATGTTAGGAAGATCGATCCAAACTACTGGCATATAGTTTTGGAAAGCTTAATCCATTAGCTATCCAACGTATTAGGTTCGGTTAGTACACAGTCATCCCCACCTGGACAGTGGCCACTTCATCATGACCACTATTTCTACAAAATATGACCCATTTTCAAAAAATAATTAAAAATGTTAGGAAGATCGACCCAAACTACTGGCATATAGTTTTGGAAAGCTTAATCCATTAGCTATCCAACGTATTAGGTTCGGTTAGTACACAGTCATCCCCACCTGGACAGGGACCACTTCATCATGACCACTTTTCCTACAAAATATGACCCATTTTCAAAAAATAATTAAAAATGTTAGGAAGATCGACCCAAACTATTCGTATATATTTTTGGAAAGCTCTATCCATTAGCTATCCAACGTATTAGGTTCGGATAGTACACAATCATCCCCGACTTGACCGTGCCCATTTAGATGCACCGATTGATGAATTATTCCCATTGACCCGCCTCTGTTAACGGTCTGTAAATGCTCTGTTAAAAATTTTGGTTTGAGTCTCTGCTAAATTAAATACGTATTTATCTTCACGGACTTGTTATAGCTTACTATACGAAAAAAAAATATATATTTGTATATATTTTTTTATTTTTGAAAAATCATTAAATAAAAAACAATTTTAAAATATATTATATATTAATTGTTTTTGTTTTACGACCTCTTGATAATTTTAAGATATTGTCTTAACGTGCTCAAGGTCCAGTCAGTACAAATTGGGTGTTTTGTACCAACCAATAAAACAACATACAATTGGCAAAATGCATTGAGTGGCAGATCGTACAGCTGTTTCAGAGGCAGCCAAGCCCCTTCATCAGCGATCTTTCTCTGCAGATTCTACATTTCAAGTCGCTAAAGTTTTCCTTTTCCAATGAACACAATAAGAATTATGTGCATTGAAGAAAGAACCAAAAGAAAAAAATCCAAAAACTGCATCAACTCAAGATTTTGCCAAAGTTGTTGTTGCGTGCAGCAATTTGCTACGTATAGGCTGCAGAGTTTCCACAGAATCAAATACGTAGACTGCACTTTGTATAAAAAATGGGTTTTTTATTATTTTTAAAAAATATAAAAAATCCTTTAGATTTTAAACGCCGTGCACTGCGTTTTTTTTAAGTTTTTTACAGTTATTAAATGTAAATTCAATTACCTTTTAAAAATGTTTGATATTTAATACAAAACAACAAAATTAGGAACGATAAAACCCGTTGACTTTAAATAATACAATTTTTAACCCAGTCATTCCAACACCAAATCGAACAAATAAAGTTATCTTTGAGATTTAAACCTCTGGGATTTTAGTTAAATTTAGTTAAGTAGAGATCAATTGGAATGATAAATTTCTCCAGAGGTACAGTGGTAAAAAATTTACAAAAATGGACAAAAGAATCATTTTTGTATGGTTGTTCATATTGAAATATACCTTGAACTAGAAAATATATCTTGATCTAAAATGACATCTCGTCGAGGTGTCATTTAAAAGATAATAAAACAGGATTTTAATCAAACACAGCAGTTTAAAAGCAGGATATTTACTGTGTTTTTAATATGTTCGACAGACAAAGCGATAGTTTGTATCAAAATCCGCCAGTCATAGACAGATGGGTAGTCGAACGATAGTTTAAAGAAATGTGATCAAATATAGACAATGTAAAGGCAGATCATGGCCGCTAACTTAATTTACTTCCTCTTTTAAAAATCATCTATTTGGAAGAACAATTTTTCAATGATCACTGGAAGTGATTATTTAGGATAAGAAGAATGTGTAGAGTACGTTTTACCATTAAAAAAAAAAAGAAAAACTGATTTATAGCAGAAAATTGGGAGAAAATGCTGTAATATTCTGTATGCTTCCAGAAGCCAAAAATTTTATTTAGAAAGCTTTGTTTTCAAAATATTGACAGTAGTCTGAAGCAGACAAATGTAAGTTAAAAGTAGCATACCTACTTCCAGTAGACAAAACCTTAATTTTGCAAAATTTATTACGACATTTGTAAGCATTTGGAAAGAGAAGATTTTTGGTTGAATATTGTTTGGCAGAAAACATTAAGACAAATCAAATTTGTTTTACAATTTTCTAGCAGTCATTCCTATTGTCTACCATGCACTGTTTTGACTGCTTTGACTTTTCACTTTCTTTGTCTACCATTTATCTACTATTTTTGTTCACATTTAGCAGGCAATTGGAAGGATTTATATTAATTTCCACCTTGCCTGCCTAAAAGCTTCCATATGATTCTAATATTTGACTAATAAATTTCATATTCGACTGTCAGTTTTCTTCCATTTATCTGCTGACATTTTTGCGAAAATACATATTTTATTTTGACAAAATATTTGTTTGCTGTTCTAAGTTCATAACATAAAATAATAAATAAATGAAATTTTTATTTTCCGTCTACTGCGTGAGGCAATATGAATTTATATGCCTAATATAATATATTAAATCATGATACAGTTATTTTGAATATTAAAAAACAGAAAAATCAATAGGCTTCCAAAAACTAACTACTGATTTTCTGCCAAAATACTGCTACAAGTACAATGCTAGACTTCCAACACCGTAAAAATGATAAGTAATCAATTTTTTTTAACATGCCGTTTGTCTGCTTTAAATCTACCGTAATCTGGTGTTTTTGATTAAAAACATAATAAACTGTGCAGTGCTCTATATAATATCTGCCATAATACTGCGCACTGGTAGAATCTCCCATTGTACTGCCAGTAAACTGTCGGTAATTCTGTCTGGGGAGCATGTTTTTGAAATAAAAATTAAATTCAAACCTTAAATTTTCTTTGGACGACTGATCGATTTTTTTTGGCGAAAACCAGCAATATAGCAGATATTTCCAACAGACTCCAAAACACTACTTAAATCTGCCGTGGATATCCAATTATGATTTGTAGAATATGCCAATAGTAATGAAATTTTGCCAGAACATAAGACAAACAATGCCTTCCGTTTTTTCTACCAAAAACCTACTTCAAGGCAGTTTTACATTTCGTACATAATTTTAAGAATACATTCATCTCCTGCTTTAAACCTGCTGTAACCTGGTGTTATTGATAAACATAAAAAAACGATGCTATTATTTTTGTACAATATGCCAGAATACTCCGCCTTTGTCTTGCGAACATTTTCTTTTGGCAGTCTGGTATTTTCAATGAAAAATCAAACAATAAATATTATAATTTTCTGCGAACTTCTGATATTCTGCTGAAAACATTCGACGAGGCAGTCTTTTTTTTAATAATCCTCCAAAAATATTTCATAAACATAACGTGGCACAAACACGTTTTTAGAATATGCTGATTGCTTGCGTAAAACCTTCTCCAACTTGGCGGGTTTTGATGAAAAACAAACTATGCGCTACCTAACACAATCCAGCGCTTTTCTTAGAAATCTGCCGATATACTGCCACTAACCTATAGAAAATTTTTGTGCGGATGTCTGAAATAAATAATAAATTAAAGTTTAAATATTTTTGAGCCTAAAATACATTTTAAATAGACTTCCAAAAACCTTACATAAACATCTGCGTAAACAATTTTTTAAAACATGCCGATTGTCTGCATTAAGGCTTCTGTCATCTGGTTTTATATGAAAACCCAACAATACTGTGCTATGCCCTTTTTTTTAAATTTTCCAGAATACTTCTTTTTCTAGAAATCTACCGATATACTGACAAAAATCTACCAAATGTTTTACATTGGTATAAGCAATCAGTTTATCAAAATTTTGGTAAATTTTATGACAGAATGTTGATCAATTACATTTTATATAACTAATTTGACCCACTGTACATCGTCAACACTGTTTTTACAACAAATTTATTTAACAAGCATCTGGTATTCATTACGTTGCAGTTCATAAGATGTGCCAACGAAAACTAGCAAAAGAAAAAGTAAAAACTCATTCAGACAAGAACAAATAAAGAGGTTGATTTGGTTCATGACCGACGAGCACCATTAACATGTTGCCCCCTGCACAATGAAGAGTATTCATGAGGGGCGGTTCTTTTTAGGTTTCTTTTTGGGTGTTTTTTTTTAATCTTTTTTTTTGAGTTGACCGCCTGCAGCGTTTCTTCAGATAAGTTTAAATTGAGCTTGATTTTTGGTTGCATTTGACGTTTTGCGATTGCTTTGGGAGTTTATGAAGCGAGACAGTTTTTTCGGTTTTCTTGAATTGACGGTTATTTTAAGGATTTTTGCCCAACATATCGTTTGCAATTTTTTTGTTTTTGTAAAGGTATGCCTTTTTATAGCATCTACTTTTAAACCAAGTGATTTTCATAAAATAACTGAATTTTTATGATCGATTTATTTTTTTATTATATGCTATTTTTTTTTAAATGTTTTTGTTGACAGCATCATCAGCATAATAAAAAACTTTATTTTTATTTTAAAATCAATTTCGTTTTTATTTTCATTCAAATAAAATCGTATGTTATGACGCACATTATTCGATATTAATGACGCTTTAAACGAACGAGCTACGTCAAAGCAGCCTAAATTAATTTTACCTTACGTTACCTTACATATTACAATGTACCTACTTACGTAGGTACTTTCTTATATCGAAGTTACATACGTAGTACTCACTCAGCACATTCCGTCTGTGATGTAATACCCTAGCTCATCCATGCGTTAAGCACTTGGTAGCATTTTTTTCCAATTTCAATTTCTTTTAATACTATATGTAATTTGACTTTTTTTGCTTTCCTTTCTTTCTTTCTTTTCTTTTCCTTTCCGTTTTTATTTTTCCCTTTCCTTTTTTCCTGTTTTTATTTTTTATACATTTATTTTTCATATTCAAACGTCCAGCATTAAAGTGCCGAGTTACTAGGGGAAGTAAAAGAAAATAATACTTGAGGTTCTATAGCCAGTGCATTGAAGGAAGTACATTTTTCTAGCGGGTATAGTACCTACAGTTGGTCTTTGTCGACAATGGACAATATAGAGGTTATAAAATAAATTTTTAAACCATAATTACAAAAACCTAAATGGATTTGAAATACTTTGCAAATCTTTCGTCAAACATAAAAAATGTTTATATTTTTTTATCTACTTTTATTTAAAAAACCGTTAAATTTATTTAATATTAAAAAAATATATATAATATAACTTTAATTTTTCAGAAATTATATTTTACTGTATCATTCAAGCGAACAATGTTTCACATACCATGTACAAACTAACTACAGTTGTAGGGTGCAGAAACAAGAAAAGTTTTCCACAAATGAAACTGCAAACAAATTGAAGAAATTATACAAAAATAATGCTATTTTAATGCAATTCATGTCGTTTCGAAGTGGAATTTTCAGGGCACAGACTACTCATGCACGGTATGTACGAGAAAACTCAAGTGGCTGTGAAATTTGCATGAAATCTAAATGAAAATTTACTACAATTCTATTTCTATTTCCACTGCTATGCTTGTGCATGTTTTGCGTACATAAAAAAAAGAAATTTAAATTGAAATTACATTAGAGTTGTGTAGTAATATCGAGAGATATGCATTACAGAGCCAATGTAATTAAAAGCAGCATTCGATTATGTACATTTGATTTTTTTTTTAATATACATTTTTATATTTTTATATTTTTATATTTTTATATTTTTATATTTTTATATTTTTATATTTTTATATTTTTATATTTTTATATTTTTATATTTTTATATTTTTATATTTTTATATTTTTATATTTTTATATTTTTATATTTTTATATTTTTATATTTTTATATTTTTATATTTTTATATTTTTATATTTTTATATTTTTATATTTTTATATTTTTATATTTTTATATTTTTATATTTTTATATTTTTATATTTTTATATTTTTATATTTTTATATTTTTATATTTTTATATTTTTATATTTTTATATTTTTATATTTTTATATTTTTATATTTTTATATTTTTATATTTTTATATTTTTATATTTTTATATTTTTATATTTTTATATTTTTATATTTTTATATTTTTATATTTTTATATTTTTATATTTTTATATTTTTATATTTTTATATTTTTATATTTTTATATTTTTATATTTTTATATTTTTATATTTTTATATTTTTATATTTTTATATTTTTATATTTTTATATTTTTATATTTTTATATTTTTATATTTTTATATTTTTATATTTTTATATTTTTATATTTT
Organism: Dryomyza anilis; assembly: GCA_951804985.1. Lineage (NCBI taxonomy): Eukaryota > Metazoa > Arthropoda > Insecta > Diptera > Dryomyzidae > Dryomyza > Dryomyza anilis. Next base: position 109,304,719 of record OX638130.1, read on the forward strand.
TATATTTTTATATTTTTATATTTTTATATTTTTATATTTTTATATTTTTATATTTTTATATTTTTATATTTTTATATTTTTATATTTTTATATTTTTATATTTTTATATTTTTATATTTTTATATTTTTATATTTTTATATTTTTATATTTTTATATTTTTATATTTTTATATTTTTATATTTTTATATTTTTATATTTTTATATTTTTATATTTTTATATTTTTATATTTTTATATTTTTATATTTTTATATTTTTATATTTTTATATTTTTATATTTTTATATTTTTATATTTTTATATTTTTATATTTTTATATTTTTATATTTTTATATTTTTATATTTTTATATTTTTATATTTTTATATTTTTATATTTTTATATTTTTATATTTTTATATTTTTATATTTTTATATTTTTATATTTTTATATTTTTATATTTTTATATTTTTATATTTTTATATTTTTATATTTTTATATTTTTATATTTTTATATTTTTATATTTTTATATTTTTATATTTTTATATTTTTATATTTTTATATTTTTATATTTTTATATTTTTATATTTTTATATTTTTATATTTTTATATTTTTATATTTTTATATTTTTATATTTTTATATTTTTATATTTTTATATTTTTATATTTTTATATTTTTATATTTTTATATTTTTATATTTTTATATATTTATATTTTTATATTTTTATATTTTTATATTTTTATATTTTTATATTTTTATATTTTTATATTTTTATATTTTTATATTTTTATATTTTTATATTTTTATATTTTTATATTTTTATATTTTTATATTTTTATATTTTTATATTTTTATATTTTTATATTTTTATATTTTTATATTTTTATATTTTTATATTTTTATATTTTTATATTTTTATATTTTTATATTTTTATATTTTTATATTTTTATATTTTTATATTTTTATATTTTTATATTTTTATATTTTTATATTTTTATATTTTTATATTTTTATATTTTTATATTTTTATATTTTTATATTTTTATATTTTTATATTTTTATATTTTTATATTTTTATATTTTTATATTTTTATATTTTTATATTTTTATATATTTATATTTTTATATTTTTATATTTTTATATTTTTATATTTTTATATTTTTATATTTTTATATTTTCATTAGGAAATCCATACATATAGAATCTACTATCAATGGAAGCTAATTATTTATTATGCCAAGAGGTCATATTTAGAATACAGCACATAAAAGACATGATTCATTATCGATGACAGTTGAGTGTATATAGCATTTATTATTTCTATATTTTTCATTTGTATTTAATATAGAAAATGGTGTAGAGGAGGAAATAGAAAAAAAATGAAAGTGTTAAAAGAAAATGAAAGAGAAAATATTTTGCAAAAAATGTGGCGCGTAACTGAAATGAGCAAAGGGTAGTGCAAACTTTATAGGTCCCCAGTTGACAGTAATGTTGAAAGTAGTGGCTAATAAAAAAAAAAGAAAAGGTAAACGAAACTTAAATGCGTTCTGTTTTTGAATTTTTATAATGTAGACATTTTCTATGTTCATTTCCCAACCTTTATATCTCACCTGATGGATCTACCATTAGGTGGGAAACCTAATGGCGATGGCCTTCGATGGCACTCTAGCGCTAAGTGATGGTAATCGCTTTGTGAACGAACTGCACCCTAGAGTACAGTTCTGCTATTCTGGTTATCCTATCATCGGCCTTTTGCAAAGTAATATTTTTTATTTAGCTTTATAGTGGCTCTAGTAACCCTTGATATTTCTCTGTGTGTGGCTTTTATCTATTTTTTATATGTATACATATTTTATTTTCATTACATTAATACATTTGTAAATTATTTACTTTCGATTTTTCACTGTTTGCTTTTACTTAATGGCTGGCAGTTAAGTGCTTCTGATAAAAAGATAACGTATAATAAAATCAATTAATTGCTCTATTTGTGATATATGTAAAAATTTTATTAAAAATATAAAAATGACATAAATATAAATATATGAGAAGTAATACAAAGATTACAAATTCACAATATCACAATGTCACAAATATCACTATATCACAGATATGACAAGTTTGACAAACATAACAATTATTACATTTGCCACAAATATTGCAACTACAACAAATATACCATATATAACAAATAATACAAATATCAAAAATATATCAAATAACATATATTACAATATCACTTATTAAAAATCGTACATTACAAATATCACAACTATAAAAATATCACAACTATCACAAAAAACTACAATTATCACATATATCAGTAATATCACACATATAAAAAATACATCAAGAAATATCACATGCATAACAAATATCACAACTATCGAAAATATTACAAAAAAAAAATCACAAGCATTAATAACTATATCATAAATGTCAAACATATGACCAATACAACTAATTTAAATATCACAGATATTCCAAATATTATAAATATCTCAAATATCACAATTTTTACAATTATCACAAATATCACAACTCCTAAAAAATCATATATATCACAATATCCCAGATATCTCAACACAAACATAACAAATATCACCTATGCAATAAATATCACAAATACCTGCATATTTTGCAAATATCACTATTATCACAAAACTCACAGATATCACAAATATCGCAAATATAACAAAAGCAACAAATATTAAAAATATTACAAATATCATAAATAACGCAAATATCAATTATATAAAAGATATCACATATATAACAAATATCACTACTATTGAAAATATCAAAACTTTAACAAAAACCACAAGTACAACATAAATATCACACATATAACAAATACACCATATATCATAAATATCTCATATATCACAATTATTACAATTATCACAAATATCACAAACAGAACAAATATCAAAAATAATATAAATATCATAAATATCACAACTATCATAAATATCACAAATACTTCAAATATCATAAATATAACACAAATATCATAAATATATCACAAGTATTACAAATATCACAAGTACCAGAAATATCAAAAGTATTACAAATATCACAAATACCAGAAATATCACAACTATCACAAATACTACAAATATCAAATATATCATAAACAGTATTACACATATCACAAATACCACAATTATTATAAAAACAACATTTATCACAAATAGAGCAACTATAACACATTTTACAAATGTCACACTTATCGAAAATAACACAAATATAAAACATATAAAAATTTAAAAATATAAAAATATAAAAAAAAATCATAAACTTAAAAACCTCTCGCCAACTATGAAGCTTGATGATTAAGTTGCCAACATTATTTTGCTGCAAAGCATCTCTGCCACCTTCATTGCTTCGCCATGCAAGAAGCGATAAATCCCGCGAAGCGGAAATGTTAACTGAACCGAAAATTATTTGTTATTTTTGGCCTTTTGTAGAGGTAGCAACGCAAAAAGAACAAAAACCACAACAACAAAACAGCTGTAGTAGTTGCTGTTGTTGTTTTGCCACCACAAACTGTTGCTGGTGTTTTCTTTTAGCTGTTATTTTGAGCTGTTTGTCCTTTTTGAAATCAATATTCAATTGATTCCAGAGTAAATACAAAATTCTTAAAATACTACACACGCAGCACCACTGAAACCGCCCATTTGTTGAAACCTTTTCGGCTTTATTTGACCCATTTTCTGCACAGTCTTTGATTTCAGGCAACGGCACAGATTGTTTTCACTCAGTTATTATTCTAATTTTTTTTTGAGATATCTTTTGTTTGAATTGTTGTTTATTCATAAAGAAAAACAGTAATAAATTTGAGATAATAAAAATACAAAAATCAATATTTATTTAGTACTAATGTTCATCGATGCATTATACAATAAATTAATTCGAATTTTTTTAACAGACTCTTTGAAGCTCTGTGTTACTATATTAAAGAGCATATATATAGTATAGAATAAAATATACTTTAAATTCGATAGATATTTGAGACGTTATTAATTTTTGCAGCTATTGCGTTTAGGAATTTATAGCGAAGGGATCAAAAATTTTATTCGAGAAGGGTATAAATGCTCAGATTCCTCTTTTTCTGTGTAATTTAATAAAAATATGCTGTTGAATGGTCAGCTTTGAAGATTTTTTATGCATACTGAGATAATGTTTCCTTTTTTAATTAAGAAAACAATAATGTTTTTGAAATTTTCAAGTCTGGTTATTAAGAACAACTAAATGGGAATAACTTTCCGAATAATTCAATGAATAAAGAAGATTTTATGGTATGGCACATGAATGTACCCTAGAACTAATCTAGAGCCATTTGAATTAAATTGTTCCAAAACTCAAACATTTCAAAAGCATATAAAAGTTGTTATCATAAAATAATAAAAATTGTTCAAAATGTTAATGTATAAGAGGTAATTGCTAAAAAGTCTGCATATTAATGAAGTAGTTAATAATATTAAAGATTTGTTCATTGTTAAATATGAATCTTTCTTTAATTTTGTGATTTATTTCTAACACAAAATGAAAAATGTTCATCAGTATGTATGAACAAATAGTCGAAATTAGTCTATTGAAGAATTATTAAAGATTGAATATGAATCATTCATTAATATAATGAATTTATTTATTATAAAATACTGAAAAAATGTCTTTAAAAAACTAATCAACAAATTAATAATCTTGATTATGGTTAAATATGAAATGTTAATCAGTATTATGAATAACACAAAAATACTGTTCATCATTCTAATGAATAACGATGAATGGTTAAAAAATTTGCACACGTTGATTTTTAAAAAAATGTATACTATGTATTGAATATATTAATATTACTGAAGATTTATTTATTGTTACATATTAAACTTTCATTAATATTATGAATTAATTCATCAGCAATATTTGCTTTTAACTGTGAATGAAAAATAATCATCAATATGAGGTACAGCTGCTCATTGTTGAAATAGCTTCATACAAAAAAACTGAATATAAACCAGTTGGGAAGGTTAGATCACATGGGAAATTTTAAAGTAGGTGTAATTATGATAGTTAGGATTATCAAAATTATAGTCGGTCTAAGCCGACTATAAATACCCTACACATATGTGTGGTTACCATTCAAAGTGATATATAGGTCACCAGGGTATACGAATCCTGAAAATAACTACAAACATTCAATCGCTGAAGAATTTCCATTCATTTGATACCCATATTTACAAATGGGTAGGTGTACCGAATTTCTATTTTTTTTTTGTGAACCACAAGTCTTTTCGCCGGAAAACATTATTATCATGTATTTGAGCATGATGTCAATATATATTTGACCAACAAAGTTTACCTAAGCACGTATACATAAAAATTGATCTTTATATGTACATTTTATATGTGGTATTTGAACATAAGTGGTCGGATCATAGGTCACCATGGACCGATCTCGCCAATTTTTTCGCACATACAGCGTAGGTATATTAGTAATCTAAGTTATAAGTTTCATTTATCTAGCTCTTCAATTTTAAAAGTCTTAGGGATTTCAACAGACAGACAGACAGACGGACATACAGACAGACGGACAGACAGACAGACAGACGGACAGACAGACGGACAGACGGACATCGCTAAATCGACTCAGGAGGTCATGCTGATCAAGAATATATATACTTTTCCATACCGGAGATGCTTTCTTCTGGGTGTTACAAACGGCGTACCAAACTGAATATACCCTTTCACTCTTAGTGTAGGGTATAAAAACATCATATCGAGCAAATGCTTAATGCAGAATATGAACCATTCATCAAAATTATGAAATTATTCATAATTAAATATAAAAATGTGCATAAATAATATAAATAACAACTTGTTGTTAAACATTCTTCATACTTATGGATAGACTAATAATAATAAAAACTTGTTTACTCTGCAAAATGAACTAATAATCAATATTATGAATAACATAAACAAAATTTTCATAACTCTGATGAATCACGATGCATGCTAAAATAATATTCAACCTAATGAAGATGATTACAAAAAAAAACTTTCGTACATAAGAACAAATGAAAAATACTCATGATTTGTTTATTGTTTAACATGACACATTCATCAATATGAAAAATAAGTTCATCGGCAATATTTTTTCTATCACAAAAACAAACATGTTCAGTAAATATGATGTACAACTATTCATTAAGGAGACATCTTCATACAAATAAACGATATCATAATTCGTACAATTTTTACATGTTGATTATGAATCATTCATCAATATTGTGAATTTATTAATTTTCAAATATAAACAAAAATGTTCATCAATATAATAAATGACAAATTATTGTTAAAAAACATCATACTAATAAATAAATATTGTGTCATAAGAACCATTTATTGATATTATGAATATGTTCATTAAAGTTATGAATTTTTTAATGTATTTGTTCATAATATTTATGATAATTAGCTTTATGTATTTCAAAAATATGTTTTATTTGTAAAATATATAATGTACATCAATAGTTTATGTTTGTGCATTATTATGATGATATTTTGATAAATGAACGGGTGATGAATGTTAGTTCATTGATGAAAAATGCATCATAATAATTGATAAATTTTTTACTTTCAATATTTTTTTTTTTTTAAATGGGTTAATTAATAATTGGTTAATCGAAGTAGTCAACAACAATTTTTTATAGTACAAAGAATAATTAATTCATTTCTCTGGCGTGAAATGTGAAAACATGCAGAACTTTAAAAAAGAAGAAAACAGTAAATAGTCCATCCATCTCTCGCTAAAGCTTTGACGAAGGCGCAACATTTGAAAAATTAATATTGTGCATTTTTGAACAGCAAAATAAAAAAAAATAAACAATTTGCTCATTCTGTTGTCGGTCGCTGTCGTTTGTTAAAGTTACTTAGTTTCACTGAAGAGTTGGTCGATTGGTCGTAAGAATTCCCTGGCGTTCCACAGTCGCCAAACACAATCCTTCTTCGTAAAGTTTCTAATTAAAATCGACGCATTAAGTGGCAACCAAAACAAACAAAACTGCGAACTGAAGTTCGATGCTGTTGCATACTTTATGTCGTGCGGATGAAAAATGTCCTTAAAATAAATTGCCTACTTTTAGGGGCAGCGAGAAAAGAGAGAGCAAGAGAGAAACAGATACCCACTAGAGTGATGAGGCAGCAGTAAGTACTAATGCTTGTCGCAATGTACACTGAAAAATTATATGAATTTTTTTTTTTTTTTTTGAGAAAATATTTTGTAGATTGTGTTACAAAAACTATAAAAAGCTATCTGATGCAGCATTTAATTGAAGATAATTTTCAATTTAATATACAGATATATTTACTAATATAACAAACAGTTTGGCTAAATGTATTAAATGTACAAATTGCTGAAAAACATCTTTTGCTAATTGTTTAATTTAAACAATTTCACTGATCCAACAAAATGTTTATTTTCTGAATTTGATTTCATTAATATTAACCATTATTGAAGATATAAAAAGGTTTGCTATATATACAAATACTTTAATTAAATTGATAATTACAAATTTATTATGTAAAAATTGTAAATCTCTTAATTTATTTAGTTTTTCATCAATTTTTATTACTTATGTAAATGATATAAAAAATAATTAAAAGTGTAATAGATACAACAAATGAATTTGCATTTTTTAAGAATTGCGTCTGTTACGAGAAGATTTTTTCTTAATTTTTTCAAATTTTTTCTTTGATTTTTAATCATTTTAAATTATGTTTTTAATAAAATATATTCCATTATATATTTCTTTCGGTGCAAAAGATGCCTGTGAGTGGGACTAAGTGATTGAGTAGGGAAGATTCCACAAAAGACCGTTAGAGTGAGTGAGCAAGATAGCGTGTAATTGAGTACATGAGTGAGTGGATGTACGCAGAATGCGGACACATTTTCAGAAACTCTTGTTTGCTATGCGTAGCGCGCTCGTGATCAATTAATCATCGTGGCAGCACGTTCGGCCAACTGCATTCGTGTCTGCTATTATTTCAGAACCCACTCAAGTGTTTACATTATACGCAGTTCGTATTGTTCACACTATATAACATTCATTTTTTTAAGTAACTTTTTTTTCTTTTTTTGTTGAAAAGTTGTATGATATGAAAAGTTTTATAAAAAAAAAACATTTATCTAAGATTATAATTATATTTTAAGTGAAATATTAAAATAAATTTATTTATACTATTTTTCATTTAGGTAGTTTAATTTGGTGCAAATGGATTGAGGTGTATTTACGTTAAGTTGCTTTTATATGATAAATAATATAAAACGCACCGTTTTTTAGTAAACACTTATTTTTAATATTTACTGATTTCAATTATTTATATATTTATAAAACATATCGATTTAGATTTTATATTTATTTCAACTTTATAAGGATTTTGTCAATTTTGTAGACATTATTTTTATATACAGTTGTTGTAAATGTGCGATATTTTTTATTTTAGTTTTTTTTTTGTCGAAATTTGCTTTCAACTTTTTTTTTTTGATTTTTACTGACTTTATTTTTTCGAATTTTTTTCCGACTTTACTTTTTCGAAGTGAATTTTTCAGAATTTTTAGTTTCGAATATTTAGCTTGATTGTTTTGTCATTTTTTATTTCGACTTTTTTATTTTCGAAAATTGTTCCCTACTATATTTTTTCGAAGTTAAATTTTCGGAAAATTTTTTTTCGAATTTTTTTTCCGAATTTATTTTTTTCGAAGTTAATTTTTCAGATTTTTTTGTTTTTAACTTTTTTATTTAGATTTTTACTGACTTTATTTTTTCGAAATTTTTTTTTCTGACTTTACTTTTTTCGAAGTTAATTTTTCAGAATTTTTAGTTTCGAATTTTTAGCTTGCTTGTTTTGTCATTTTTTATTTCGACTTTTTTATTTTCAAAAATTGTTCCCTACTATATTTTTTCGAAGTTAAATTTTCGGAACATATTTTTTTTCGAATTTTTTTCCGACTCTCTTTTTTTCGAAGTTAATTTTTCAGAATTTTTTTTTGTCGAAATATGCTTTAATTTTTTTTTACTTAGATTTTGACTTTTATTTTTTCGAACATTTTTTTTTCGAATTTTTTCCGACTTTATTTTTTTCAAAGTTATTTTTTCAGATTTTTTTTGTTTTTAACTTTTTTATTTAGATTTTTACTGACTTTATTTTTTCGAAATTTTTTTCTAATTTTTTTTCCGACTTTACTTTTTTCGAAGTTAATTTTTCAGAATTTTTAGTTTCGAATTTTTAGCTTGCTTGTTTTGTCATTTTTTATTTCGACTTTTTTATTTTCAAAAATTGTTCCCTACTATATTTTTTTCAAAGTTAAATTTTCGGAACATTTTTGTTTGCGAATTTTTTTCCGACTTTCTTTTTTTCGAAGTTAATTTTTCAGAATTTTTGTTGTCGAAATATGCTTTAATTTTTTTTATTTAGATTTTTACTTATTTTATTATTTTTTTTTATTTTTTCGATTTTTTTTCCGACTTTACTTTTTTCGAAGTTAATTTTTCAGAATTTTTAGTTTCGAATTTTTAGCTTGATTGTTTTGTCTTTTTTTATTTCGACTCTTTCATTTTCGAAAATATTTCTCCACTTTATTTTTTCGAAGTTAAATTTTCGGAATTTTTATTTTCGAAATTTATTTTTTTTTATTTCGAGCAATTTTTTCGACTTTTTCATTAAAACAAGTTTATTTATACTGTTTTTCATTTATGTAGTTAAATGTGGTGTAAATGCATTAAGTGTATTTTCGTTAAGTTGCTATTATCTGATAAATAATATTTACTGAATTCAAATATTTATACAACATATCGATTTAGTTTTTTTGTTTATTTCAACTTTATAACGATTTCGTTAATATTATAGAAATACTTTAGAATTTTGTCGTATTTTTTTTTCGATTTTTTTTCGAAATTGTTTTTCAAATATTTTTTCGATTTTTTTTTCGACGTTATTTTTTTTTTATTTCGGAAATTTTAGTTTCGATTTTTTTTTGTTTTTGTAATTTTTTATTTCGACAAATTTTTTGACTTTTTCATCTTCGGAATTTTTGTTTTGTGATATTTGATTTCATCTGACCCTCATAAGTTACCAATCTCGATTATAGACAAATTTTGTTTTGATGTATAGCGAGTTAAATTTGATATCGAGTGCTGTTATACTCCAATTTCGTTTATAAAACCATGTAAGTTTTATATGCATATCGATTATATATTGATTTCAACTAAATATCGATTAATTTAGATATATTTCGATTGTATGTCGTTGTTGATTATTTATCAATTTCGATAAAACATCGTTTTGGAATATTATATGTCAAGTTTTTTATATATTTTTTTAAATTTAAATTATAAAGAGATTTCGATTAAATATCGATAATAGTTCTTTACGGATTTCAATTATTTGACTATTTGGATTATGTATCGAGTAGACTACATAGCGATTTTAATTACATAACGATTATGATAATATATCGATTTGGACAACATATCGATTTAAATATAAAATTCGTTGAAATTATTTGTCTATTCCCATTATATATCGATTTCATTTAAGTATTGATTTTGATTAAACGTGGTATTTCAATTGTGCGCTAATTTTTATTAAACCTATAACGTTTTAGTTTATTTAGGGATTTCGTTTATGCAACGATTTCGATATCGTTTAATAATCAGAACAGTATAACTTATTTTTATCGAAATCGTTATAAATGGTTTTTCAATAAGAGCGCTACAAAAGTTTTGTTCAGGGGTTTTTCAACAGGGACGCTACAACAGTTAGCTCTTTTGACATTTCTCTTCAGTAAGGTATGCCATTTCATAATGGAAAGATATACGAGCCAACAACGAGTCGAAATTATTAAAATTTACTACCGAAATTCGAATTCGTATATCTTTCCATCATGAAATGGCAAACCTTACTGAAGAGAAATGTCAAAAGAACGGCAAGAAATATGGCGTCGTTTGCTATCCCTGTCACTCTACTTTTGTAGCGTCACTGTTGAAAAACCCTTTATAATCGAAATTCGTATATCGTCGTCAAATTGAATCTTTTCAAATACTTATTTTTTCATGTTTATTGATTAATGATACAAAAAAAAGTTGAAAAACGAATCGAATGATTAACGTGTTCTCAATTATGTTCATCGATTAGAAACCGTCGGATATAAAAGTATTTTTTTTAACTTCCTATTGTATTTTTCAAAATGTAGTTGATTCCTTTTAGTTCTACAAAGAGGGTATAATCTAAAATGGCATAGTTAAAATCGATTATTATCAATTATTATAATTTAAAATCAAAAAGGATGTTAAATAAAGATAGTTTTTTTCTAATTATTTTTCTAAAAAGTCGAATTTCTTTCAAAATTTTCCAATTTATTATCATAATTTTTGAACAAAAAAAAATCCTTAGTTAAACGCACTAATTAAAGTGTGAACGCTGTATTAAATCCAAATTGATTATATGTTAAAACTGCGCATTCATTTGCAAAATCTTTCATTTGTTAATTCATTAATTACTTAATTCATTTACACACTTGTTCATTTAGACACCCCCAACAGGAATAAGATCTGCGTTGCGTTATAAATGAAGTTTAATTGCGTGCAATCGCAATGAAAGCAAAAAGTTAAGCTTCATTTACTTTAACTGTTGGCTTCAACACCTGCGCATTTTATTGACTGTCAGTCGCACAGAGTGCTGTTGGTTGGGCTTACCTTACCAGTGACGTTGTAGAATGGAACTTTTAACAAATTTTTTATTTCTTTTTTGATTTTTAGTATTTTTGAATACAGTTTCAAACTTAAAATATATGTTGTATAAGTTAAGTTATAAAATATTATTTTAAAAACGTTTAGTGTAAATGTAACTTTTTCGATAACCCTACGTAATGTTCAACTTTGTAGCCAAAAAATAGATAAAGTTATATTTTATAATTATTTTGGTTAAAAATATCTACTTACTGGAATTTAATGATTTTTTTATCGCGTATTGTCTTAAATTTTAGCAGGATCAAATAAAATTAACGACTATTTTCGAAATCATAAAATGTGCATAATTCCGTCATCAATTCGTATAAACAATTTTTAAATCATCTGTAATTAAAAAAACTGAAATAACAGTTTAACTTCAGGTGACGGTAGTGGTACATTTATGTTATATATGCGAATGAAAATTTTGAAATTTAATTTTAATTATTTCAAACATGCCATTTGGAAATTTCAAGAAAAATGTTAATGACGAACGAAAACTTTTATTCCATCCAAAAAGTCCCGTCTGGTATTTTATATGATTTGTTATGAAAAAGCTATAAATCTAAAAAACAAAATTTAAATACACGATTAAATTACATAATTTCAGCTATTATTCTGAAAAAATATAAAAATGTTTTGTACTGAAATTTTGCTGACTTTTTGCAAATTTCGATATGAACCTCAACAAACACTTTCGTTTTCAGTACCGTCCGGAATGGTTTGAATTTTAATCTTTTGATGTTGCGTACATATTTTTTTTACAAATATTTAGCACAACCATTCATTAAAATTATATATTTCTCTTTAATACAAACACAGCACCGCCACTGTTTGTCACACCGTTTGCATTAGTGTCTGCTTTCAGAGAAAATAGTCAACAGGCAGCAGTCAGTCAGTTAGCAGTCTGTCTGTCTGTCTTCTGAAAGCTGTAAAAGTTAATTTTATGTTTTCAGTTGAAAATATGCAAAAACCTTTGGCGTACTTTGTTTCTGTGTGTCTTGTAACAGCTGGCAATAAAATGACTTTGACTTCATTTGATAATTTTTTTTATATATAATTTTTATTAGAATTTTTAAATTTATCGTTATTTCAGTTAGCAGAGCTACCGACAAATGATTGGCTGTCTGAAAGACTTGCATTTGTAAATATTGTTATTTTGTTTCATGGCTGGAAATGTCGGTGATTGTCAGCAATTTCAATGCTTCTGTTGTAATATGCATAACTAATGATTGTTTCATAGAAGGGTGCTTTTGAAATATTTTAATCTTTGAAGTTTTAAGAGCTTTCTATAAATATTTGTCAAAATATTAATATATGTGTTTAGTAATAGAATTTGATTTTTTTTAATAATACTAAAAAAAGTTCATCAATATGATGAACGATTAATGGAAAATTCATCATATTAATGAAAACAATTCATCATGATGATAAAATTTCATGGGGTAGTTAAACAAATTCAGCTCTTAATAAATATAAACAATGAACTGATTTCAGAAGTATTAAAAACCGATAATGTTGATGAAAAAAATTCATCATAATTATAATAAAATCCATGACATTGATGAATAAATTCATCGTACTGATGAACAAATTCAGATTTTAGTAAAATGTTCACATAAGTTATGCATCGATGGAATTAGTAAAAAAAAGTGATCATATTGATTAACAAATTTTATAAAAATAATTAAAAATTATGCATAATTATAAACAAATTTAGTGTATTGATGAAAAATTCAATGTACTAATGAAAAATTCATCATATTGCTACACAAATCTGAATTTAGTAGGTAATATAAATAAACAGATTTAATTATACTAAAAAACGATAACGTTGAATTCATTATATTGATGATTAAATTCATCAATTTTATGAAAAATTTAGTATTAATTAAATTTATCATATAAATAATGAAACGAATAAATTGATACTATTTTTAGTTATATGTTCTACACTTATATTTAATTTATTTTAAATACATTTCTAACCAATTTCAATTAGCGTCTTTTTTTATATTTACTGCCGATTGAAATTTTTTGTTCTTTAAATTTATGCCTTTTCGTCTCGATAGCGTTACTTTTGATATAGCTGTTGCTCGGTTCGTGATTTTAGTTTAATTAAAAATATTATAATTGCTTTAAAAAAATAAACAAGTCCCAAATGTATTTCAATCAGCTGTCGTTGGGCTTTAAATACACAAAATAATACCCAAGGCTTAAAGTACCAGCATCGCCAAAACACCAACCATATTTAAAAATTCCAACACACAAAGCCAGCAGATTCACAGGGCTCAAATGAATATTTGCAAAAGGATTTTAAGGATTTGGTTGTTTTGCGTGGAGCAATATTCAAAAACAAATATTATTGAGGTTGAAAATTATGTTTAATGTGGCCGATTTTTAAGTAAATTATAACAAATTTAAAAGAATAAAATATTTAAGAAATAAATAATAAGATATTAATAAAACGATATAAAATATAAAATATAAAATATAAAATATAAAATATAAAATATAAAATATAAAATATAAAATATAAAATATAAAATATAAAATATAAAATATAAAATATAAAATATAAAATATAAAATATAAAATATAAAATATAAAATATAAAATATAAAATATAAAATATAAAATATAAAATATAAAATATAAAATATAAAATATAAAATATAAAATATAAAATATAAAATATAAAATATAAAATATAAAATATAAAATATAAAATATAAAATATAAAATATAAAATATAAAATATAAAATATAAAATATAAAATATAAAATATAAAATATAAAATATAAAATATAAAATATAAAATATAAAATATAAAATATAAAATATAAAATATAAAATATAAAATATAAAATATAAAATATAAAATATAAAATATAAAATATAAAATATAAAATATAAAATATAAAATATAAAATATAAAATATAAAATATAAAATATAAAATATAAAATATAAAATATAAAATATAAAATATAAAATATAAAATATAAAATATAAAATATAAAATATAAAATATAAAATATAAAATATAAAATATAAAATATAAAATATAAAATATAAAATATAAAATATAAAATATAAAATATAAAATATAAAATATAAAATATAAAATATAAAATATAAAATATAAAATATAAAATATAAAATATAAAATATAAAATATAAAATATAAAATATAAAATATAAAATATAAAATATAAAATATAAAATATAAAATATAAAATATAAAATATAAAATATAAAATATAAAATATAAAATATAAAATATAAAATATAAAATATAAAATATAAAATATAAAATATAAAATATAAAATATAAAATATAAAATATAAAATATAAAATATAAAATATAAAATATAAAATATAAAATATAAAATATAAAATATAAAATATAAAATATAAAATATAAAATATAAAATATAAAATATAAAATATAAAATATAAAATATAAAATATAAAATATAAAATATAAAATATAAAATATAAAATATAAAATATAAAATATAAAATATAAAATATAAAATATAAAATATAAAATATAAAATATAAAATATAAAATATAAAATATAAAATATAAAATATAAAATATAAAATATAAAATATAAAATATAAAATATAAAATATAAAATATAAAATATAAAATATAAAATATAAAATATAAAATATAAAATATAAAATATAAAATATAAAATATAAAATATAAAATATAAAATATAAAATATAAAATATAAAATATAAAATATAAAATATAAAATATAAAATATAAAATATAAAATATAAAATATAAAATATAAAATATAAAATATAAAATATAAAATATAAAATATAAAATATAAAATATAAAATATAAAATATAAAATATAAAATATAAAATATAAAATATAAAATATAAAATATAAAATATAAAATATAAAATATAAAATATAAAATATAAAATATAAAATATAAAATATAAAATATAAAATATAAAATATAAAATATAAAATATAAAATATAAAATATAAAATATAAAATATAAAATATAAAATATAAAATATAAAATATAAAATATAAAATATAAAATATAAAATATAAAATATAAAATATAAAATATAAAATATAAAATATAAAATATAAAATATAAAATATAAAATATAAAATATAAAATATAAAATATAAAATATAAAATATAAAATATAAAATATAAAATATAAAATATAAAATATAAAATATAAAATATAAAATATAAAATATAAAATATAAAATATAAAATATAAAATATAAAATATAAAATATAAAATATAAAATATAAAATATAAAATATAAAATATAAAATATAAAATATAAAATATAAAATATAAAATATAAAATATAAAATATAAAATATAAAATATAAAATATAAAATATAAAATATAAAATATAAAATATAAAATATAAAATATAAAATATAAAATATAAAATATAAAATATAAAATATAAAATATAAAATATAAAATATAAAATATAAAATATAAAATATAAAATATAAAATATAAAATATAAAATATAAAATATAAAATATAAAATATAAAATATAAAATATAAAATATAAAATATAAAATATAAAATATAAAATATAAAATATAAAATATAAAATATAAAATATAAAATATAAAATATAAAATATAAAATATAAAATATAAAATATAAAATATAAAATATAAAATATAAAATATAAAATATAAAATATAAAATATAAAATATAAAATATAAAATATAAAATATAAAATATAAAATATAAAATATAAAATATAAAATATAAAATATAAAATATAAAATATAAAATATAAAATATAAAATATAAAATATAAAATATAAAATATAAAATATAAAATATAAAATATAAAATATAAAATATAAAATATAAAATATAAAATATAAAATATAAAATATAAAATATAAAATATAAAATATAAAATATAAAATATAAAATATAAAATATAAAATATAAAATATAAAATATAAAATATAAAATATAAAATATAAAATATAAAATATAAAATATAAAATATAAAATATAAAATATAAAATATAAAATATAAAATATAAAATATAAAATATAAAATATAAAATATAAAATATAAAATATAAAATATAAAATATAAAATATAAAATATAAAATATAAAATATAAAATATAAAATATAAAATATAAAATATAAAATATAAAATATAAAATATAAAATATAAAATATAAAATATAAAATATAAAATATAAAATATAAAATATAAAATATAAAATATAAAATATAAAATATAAAATATAAAATATAAAATATAAAATATAAAATATAAAATATAAAATATAAAATATAAAATATAAAATATAAAATATAAAATATAAAATATAAAATATGAAATTCAAAATCAACCTTCCGATATGCGTGACAGCTTTCGCGCCGGTTTTAGAGTGTTTTTACGTAAGTGCCCTTGTTTCTGCTACTTCGTCTACTGCTCCTCCGCCTACAAATACTTCTTCTTTATCTCAATATATATTTTATTGACACACTTCCGGCTGCGGCCTTTTTTTGTGATTGGACTGTTTTATTTATAAAAATCACCCTCGCAATGCCAAACAGAGGTTTTTGCCGGATTTTTATTTAGATTTTTGTGTTCTTATTTTTTTGTTTGTTTTCTTTTCCATTTTATTATTGATTTTACTACAAAATTTCCACCAACCTACACTTTATTTCGGTCTAAGGACACCAGGGATTTGGTTGTCACACAATAGACCCTGTTTTCGGATCTTTGTACGTTAATTGAAGTTTGACTTTTGCGTAGGTTGACTAAAGGATTATTCTACCTTTTACTGATTGCTATTATATAGTCTGGATTATATTGTAGTTGTTGTTGGTATTGCTGTCAATTAACCCATGTTTATTTAACAATTAGTAAATGAGTCTTTGTGGTGGTATTTTCTATATAAATAATTCTTCAAAGTCCTGCTGTTAATCGCACTCACTTTAATTATTAATTTACTTCAAGGTTTTCGTATTTGTGTTCTTTATTTTTTATTCTTTAGATTTTCTTTTCCATTTTTTAGCATTTTCCATAATTAAAACACTTTCATTTGCGTAAATATTTCCGCAAAATGCTATCCGCAAAATGCTATATATTTTTCAATGGAAATTTATGAGACGGCCCTCTTTCGGTTGTATTGTCGGCATGCTGAAAAGTATCGCGTGCCGGACCGCAATTTTAATCAACGCCAAATGTTATGTAAAATATTTTGCAATGACGTCAAATATTTGCTTCTGTTGCAAAATCATGAAACATTCTATGAAAATCAAATAAAAGTTTCTTCTTTTTCTGCTTTTTCTTCTTTTTTTATATTGTTATATAAAAGATCCGGAAAAAGTAATAGTAGTAGTAGAAAAGAATCAAATAAACCTATTTGTTTTATGTGATGAAAACGTTAGTTTAAAGTTTTTCTAGCTGACGCTGTGCGATAAGTGCAAGCAACAGTCACATGAACTTGACCTTGTTCTGAATTATTTTCATATCCTATGAAAACTAATTGCACAAAAAATTTAATAATTTCATATACGAATATTATATTACTATTAGATTTTAACATCGTTTTTTAATTCAGAAAATAAAACATTTTGCTTACTTAATTAAAATCTTAAAATTTAATTAAAAATTTGAGAAAAATCGTCTTAAACTTAATAAAAACCTCATAAATCTCATCCGAATAGAAATCATTATTTGATGTAATTTATTTGTTGCATCAATTAATATTGTTTGTTATATGAATGAAGACATTTGTAATTTAAGGTGTATATTTTTAAATATTCGACTGCTCTTTCAAGAACTTAAATACCTTTAATACTACGTTTCAGTTAGGTTGTTTCATTGATTGGCTTTGACTAGCGTGCGTCGGTCATTTTGCGGTTGTTGGTTTCGTCTGACTTTGACATTGAGTGCCATGCGATGTACCTCTTAAATTATTGAGCGTGCGAAACTGACCCAAAGTGTGCACTTGACACCTTTTTTTCCAATTTTCCTTCTCTATCGCACACTCTCTGGTCACACATGCAACACTATTCGATTCGGTTAGTTCGAGTGCAAAGTATGACGAGTGGGTTGGGCGTGGAGTAGCTGTGCATTTAGTGCAAATACAGATGAATTTTCAATGCAATCAACAATTAATGCGGTTGAAGGTGAGGGCAATGTTGATGAAAACGATGATGTTTTTTTTTACAAAAAAATCAAAATTTCACTAAAAATTAAAATTTTCACTAAAAATTATTTTTTTTCTAATAACACTACACAACAGGCATTCTGCGCAGCAGTCTAGGTTATTTTTGTATTATTTAAAATGACGCCCTTATTCCGAAAATATGGTTTAATAATGTTTCTTTGGATTGATTTAGAATATATATGAGCCAATAACTTTTGGACCGAGCTTTCAGAAAGGTAGTCGCATATATTTGCAAATATCTCGCGTTATAAATAACACATATGATCAAATGTTATATCGAATGAAAGACAATTGAATATCGAATAAACATTTCTTAGAACATTTTTAAATTGGTTCATTAGTTCAAGAGAACTCAAAAGAAGAACTTGAAAAAACATTTCTATTCAACAAAAATTTAAGAAAAAATTCATTTAAAAAAATTGAAAATCGAGAAATGATACACAAATTTTAATTTTTCAAAATTAGTTCACACTCTTTCGAGGAAATTGAGCTATAAATGACAAAAATATATGGGTAACATTTGAGGATAAAAAAAGTTATGTGAAAGCAATATAATTGAGTGATATACAAATAGGCATAAAAATAAAAATTAAAAAATGTGAGCGGATCACGATTATTTTTTGAGCACCTATTGATAGATGATTGCTTGTAATTAATTTAAAATTTTATAACTTTATCTTTAATACTTAACGAGATATGTGATCCAAAAAAGTAAACCCATATCTCGTAGTGAATGTAGTAGATTACGTTGACTAAATCGACTCATTTTCGAACTTCGAATTACAATTCTACTATAATATATTGAAAATAAATTTCACATCATTCGGAAGAGCAGTTTTAAAGTTATCGTGTACAGGCGGACAGACAGACGGTCATATCTAAATCGACTCGGAAAGTGATGTTGCCCAAGAAAATTTATACTTTTTCATACCAGTCACGCCTAAATATCCTCACATATATTTTATAACTTGTAACCCATGGGTATAGGGTATAAACATATTATGCCATTTTTTTAGTTAATACCCAATTGTAATGCTTTCACATAATTTTTTCTGTTCTCAAAAATTATCCATAGATTTCTTTTATTTTTACATCATTTTCTTTAAAAATGTACAGGCTAATTTCGCAATATTACAAACTGTGCATCATCTTGCGTTTTCAATTTTTCGCCATTTTTTAAATGCATTTTTTAATAAAATTTTGGTCGACAAAATTTACATTTTTCGAGTTCTTCTATAGAGTTTTTTTAAACCAGTAAACCAAGTCCAAACTATCGTAAGAAATGTTTATTGAATATTTAATTATCTTTCATTCGATATAACAATTGAGTTTATGGGTTTTATTAAACGCGAGATATTTACAAATATATGTGACCACCTTTTTGAAAGCTCAGTACAAAAGTTATTGCTCGACATTCGTAAACCTATCCGTAGAAAATTTTTTAATTCATATATTCAAATTCTGCAAGTCATTTCCAATTTTCACTAAAAATTCCAATTTTCACTAAAAATTCAATTTTTCACTAAAAATTCAATTTTTCACTAAAAAATTCAATTTTTCACTAAAAATTCAAATTTTCACTAAAAATTCAAATTTTCACTAAAAATTCAATTTTTCACTATAAATTCAATTTTTCACTATAAATTAATTTTTTCACTAAAAATTAAATTTTTCACTAAAAATTCAATTTTTCATTAAAATTCATTTTTTCACTAAAAATTATATTTTTCACTAAATATTAAAATTATAACTAAAAATTTAAATTTTCTTTAAAAATTTAATTTTTCACTAAAAATCGAATTTTCAGTGAAAAATTCAATTTCTCATTAAAAATTCAATTTTTACTAAAAATTCAATTTTTCATAAAAATTAAATTTTTCACTAAAAATTAAATTTTTCACTAAAAATTCAATTTTTCACTAAAAATTCAATTTTTCACTAAAAATTCAATTTTTCACTAAAAATTCAATTTTTCACTAAAAATTCAATTTTTCACTAAAAATTCAATTTTTCACTAAAAATTCAATTTTTCAATAAAAATTAAATTTTTTATTAACAATTTAATTTTCACTAAAAATTCTATTTCGATTTAAAATTTTTAATATTGCTTTAGAAGATTTTAATAAAATATCTACCAAAAGTGTTACAATTAACAGAAAATCTACAACAGCTCACTACTATTGTTACAAGAAAAACAATAAATGCAACAAAACTTGCAACAAGAGTTCGCCATCAACATTTATTTAAAGCACTAAGTGCAACATGTCGTATTCAGACACCCTTCGTATGTTGCAAGCATTGCTTCGGGCACAAGGCACGCCTGCCTTTGATGACTGATGGTTTTGTATGTGTGTAGGGGGATTTTAACAGTTTTTAATCACAGCTGCACACAACACAAAACACAACACGAGCAGCAATAATTGCAACAACATCAACTGCACAAATTGCTTTAATAAAGAAAGAAATAAAAATAGCAACACAACCTCAATTGCTACAGCAGCAACAGGCGCGTTGCAATTTTCAAAAACAACTACAACAACATCAATCGTAGCAACCAGCAGCAGCAACAACAACAATATGTTATCCAATAGAAGCAACTGTCGCTGCTGGCAAATGCGATTGTCAGGCAAAATTGAAGAAAATAATTAAATGCTATTTCCGGTTCCGGTTTTTGCAAACGTTTTCCGGCTTTCAGAGTGACTTAGTGAGTGTTTTGTATTTGGTTGGTGTTGTTATTAATATTGCTGTGGTTTTGTATTTATTGTTTTGCCATACCAAAGTCGACTAGTGTTGTCGTTGTTTTGAAGGTGAAGAATTTAATATATATAGTTTTCCCAATAAAATTAAATAATTAAATTATGGGTACAAAAATAAAAAAAAACCAAAACAAAATATATACTCTAACAAAAAATATTAAATACTCTTTTTTTTTTTCCTTTTCCTTCTTTTCTTTACTTTTCCTTACTTTTCCTTTTCCTTTTCATTTTCATTTTCTTGTTCGATTTTTTTTGTTTCCTTTTCTGTTTGTTTCTTTTCCTTTTACTTTACCTTTAACTTTTCCCTTAACTTTTCCCTTAACTTTACCTTTACCCTTACCTTTACCTTTACCTTTACCTTTACCTTTACCTTTACCTTTACCTTTACATTTACCTTTACCTTTACCTTTACCTTTACCTTTACCTTTACCTTTACCTTTACCTTTACCTTTACCTTTACCTTTACCTTTACCTTTACCTTTACCTTTACCTTTACCTTTACCTTTACCTTTACCTTTACCTTTACCTTTACCTTTACCTTTACCTTTACCTTTACCTTTACCTTTACCTTTACCTTTACCTTTACCTTTACCTTTACCTTTACCTTTACCTTTACCTTTACCTTTACCTTTACCTTTACCTTTACCTTTACCTTTACCTTTACCTTTACCTTTACCTTTACCTTTACCTTTACCTTTACCTTTACCTTTACCTTTACCTTTACCTTTACCTTTACCTTTACCTTTACCTTTACCTTTACCTTTACCTTTACCTTTACCTTTACCTTTACCTTTACCTTTACCTTTACCTTTACCTTTACCTTTACCTTTACCTTTACCTTTACCTTTACCTTTACCTTTACCTTTACCTTTACCTTTACCTTTACCTTTACCTTTACCTTTACCTTTACCTTTACCTTTACCTTTACCTTTACCTTTACCTTTACCTTTACCTTTACCTTTACCTTTACCTTTACCTTTACCTTTACCTTTACCTTTACCTTTACCTTTACCTTTACCTTTACCTTTACCTTTACCTTTACCTTTACCTTTACCTTTACCTTTACCTTTACCTTTACCTTTACCTTTACCTTTACCTTTACCTTTACCTTTACCTTTACCTTTACCTTTACCTTTACCTTTACCTTTACCTTTACCTTTACCTTTACCTTTACCTTTACCTTTACCTTTACCTTTACCTTTACCTTTACCTTTACCTTTACCTTTACCTTTACCTTTACCTTTACCTTTACCTTTACCTTTACCTTTACCTTTACCTTTACCTTTACCTTTACCTTTACCTTTACCTTTACCTTTACCTTTACCTTTACCTTTACCTTTACCTTTACCTTTACCTTTACCTTTACCTTTACCTTTACCTTTACCTTTACCTTTACCTTTACCTTTACCTTTACCTTTACCTTTACCTTTACCTTTACCTTTACCTTTACCTTTACCTTTACCTTTACCTTTACCTTTACCTTTACCTTTACCTTTACCTTTACCTTTACCTTTACCTTTACCTTTACCTTTACCTTTACCTTTACCTTTACCTTTACCTTTACCTTTACCTTTACCTTTACCTTTACCTTTACCTTTACCTTTACCTTTACCTTTTTTGTCTTTTTCTTTTCTTTTCTTTTTCTTTCATTTTATTTTCCTGTTTCTTTTCCTTTTCATTATTCTTTAACAAATTAATAAAATGTTTACGTTGTCTAGAAACCAAAACGCAGTCCGAAGTACATGCTCTCAATTAAAGTGCTGCTTCAAACATAGTCCTGCCAAAGAGGTAATGTCCAAAATACACTCAAATCCAATACTCTGAATGTTTGCCTCTTGTAGTTCCTGCTACATGACACACATAGTGTCTGTTATCTATGATAATGTCTCATCATACTTTGCATTTGAATTAAGCCAAATTTGTATTTCAACATTGAGCAGGCTATAAATTTCGCAAAATCTTTTCTATTCATTTGAATTGAAAGCACAGATTGTGTAGAGATGTAAAATTTCTGTGAATTTTAGTATTTAGCCATCTATTGAGATGACACCTGAAGAAAATTTAATTTTTAATTTACATAGAAAATCAAAACTCATTCATGAAAGTCTTAATTAATAAATACTTACTTTAGGATTACGTTGTATACACCATTCGTTTGTCTAAATACATTATTCAAACGAATTGACAAAGTTATTATAAGTCAGAACTTGGAATTAATTGTGATAGCCATTTATGTTCGTACACAAATTGTAAGAGTATACTCTCATATTAATAAATTTACTTTTATTCTAAACTTTGTATTTGTATAACAAATCGAAAGAAAAAATTACCTTAAAAATTGAGAATTGCTAATTAATTGCTATTAACTGCAGTAATTCTATAATTTAGCTCGAAAATATTCGTTTACTAATTGCAAAAATATGACTGTACTGCAAATTATAGCATTCAAAATATAACTGATGGAATGCGTCTTAGATTCGGCGCACTCATATACTGTACAATCGGATTCTAGAAATGTCCACTTATACCATTGAAGAGAACTCATGTAGATTCTAGCAGTTTCTAAAAATTTCAAAATTTATCAATAATCTGTATAATGCTTATACGCTATTTACATCTTTATCACACTGTCATGTGTGTTATTGATCTTACCTCAGATGTGGCGCTCTTATATACTGCGGAATCTGATTCCGGAAATTTCCAAATCTTTTACACTTCACGAGAATGCACACACTGAGCGGAAGCTATCTCTATTTCGTTGCTTGGCCTATATCTGTTTTCTAGAAGTTTTCGCAAACTTCTGCACTTTGCGAGAAGCCGTGATACTGTTGCATCTCCTTCACACTCATGTGTTTTATTGTAATAATCTTCCATCTTTGCACACTGCATTAGTCTCGTATACGCTTTTTTTATCTTCTATGTTATTCTACAAGTTATGTCTTGTATTACCAAATTCTAATACCAAAACGAAGGTCATTTGTTATCCGGTATCGAACTTAGCCCACCACTTCATAGTACATCTCGTTTACACTCATCTGCAGCTGGATTCTAAAAGTTTAACAATAATCCATAGGTATGACACATTATTAGCATCCCTTTCACTCTCATGTGTTTTATTGATCTTACGTCTAATGCAGCGCACTAAGGAACCAGATTCTTGAAGCTTCCAAAAACTTATAAATTTCACGAGAACACACACTGATCAAAAATTATCTCTTTTTCGTTTATGCTCAAGCTGAGTTCGTTTCTAACTTCTACACTTCGCGAGACGCTGTAATGAATTTGCGTCTCTTTCGCACTCATGTGTTTTATTGTACTGATCTTCAATCTCCACGTACTGCTTCAATGCTCATATACTCTTATTTATATTTTCTATGTTATTCCACAAATTATGTCTTGTTTTACCAAATTTTAATACCAAAACGAAGGTCGTGTGTTCTTTCGTTCTACTCCGGTATCGAACTAAGTCCACCCCTTTGTAGTTCATCTCGTTGACACTCATGTGAAGCTGTATTCTAGAAGTTTAGCAAGAATCCATAATGCTGACACGGTATTAGCATATATTTCACTCTCATGTGTTTTTTTGATCTTACCTCAAATGCAGCGCTCTTACACACATGGAAAACTATGTTTTGCAGCAAACATATTATTCTACACGTTACTTACATGAATTTTCAAGATTTTAAAATAATGTGTAACCATATGTCATGAAATTAATAATTTCAAAATTTTTTAATTAAAAGTAAAATCCAATTATCCGTAGGACAAGATTCATACTTTATTTTGTGATAAAGTTTGCATCTGCAAACATATTATGTTTGCTGTAAACACATTTTTCTCTACGTGTATATACTGCGATACCAGATTCTAGAAGTTTCCACAAACTTATACACTTTACGAGAACACACACACTGATCGGAAGCTATTTTTATTTCGTTGCGTAGCCTATATCTCATCTAGAAGTTTCCGCAAACTTCTGAACTTTGCGAGAAGCCGTGATGCTTTTGCGTCTCTTTTACACTCATGTGTTTTATTATAATCATCTTCGCGCACTGCTTAAGTGTTCATTTACTCTTATTTGTATTTTCTATGTTATTCTATAAATTATATTTTGTGCATCATATATTTTGATACCAAAATGAATGAACATTGAAAATGTTTATTAGAAACAGCATTATTATTCTATTTTAGATATAAATTTAAGCATTTTATACGCTTTTGCCACAAAAATAATCTTATGTTATATATTTTTTGTTTATCGTGAAACTTAAATTATGTTTATTTTCATGAACAATTACAAATGTTCAATCATTGCTAAAATAATAATTTGTTTCAGTTCGTAGGTACGAATTTTGCGATAGTCTTCGTAATAAAATTTTGAATTTGTTAGTTTGCGTAAATAACACTGCTCTACAAGGATTTTCTATCGAACTGAAACATATCATTTCTGATATATTTTGATTTTTTGCAAAAACTAATATCTGGACATAGATTTTTTTGCCCATTATCTGTAGGGCAAGGTTCATATTTTATTTTGTGATAAAGTTTGCATCTGCAGCATGTCGAAATCGAGCGATATATTGCCATGTAAAGTACCAAAAATTGCCTTTTTTGCAATTTGACACGAATTTTTGCAAAATCTCTATGTGATGGGCAAATTCTGAGTACGCATCAAGAATCAGGAGACCAAAATTTACACCCAGAAAAAAAATACTATATAAATAATAGTTTTTTTTACTATTAAAAATAGTCAATATTATTATGCTAAATTATTATTTTAATCGGAAAATATCATTAAATACTAAAAAATACCATTGACATTGACATTGAGTTTATATGAAAAGATTTATTTTTTGTATACTATTAAATCAATAATTGTTCTATTAACCAATTTTAATGAAATTCAATTCGGTCGAATTCAACAACCCTAAATTTGTAGAAAAGTGTAATCTATAGATTAAGTAAATCATAATTATAATTTTTATAAAAATTTCAAATACCTTTGTTAATTTTCAACTTTTTCTTTTATTTACAGGTAATTTTTATGCAGTTTCATTATACTTAAGGTAACTAAATTCTGCAGAAATATTTAAAAATAATAAAATTAAAAAATAGCTATTTATAAAATAACATTTGACCTTAAGTAATTCGTTTATACTATTTTCTCCAATGTGTTATGTGAGCTGGATCTAAAGACATTTCTCAACATTATACAAACTTTAATAAGTTATCGTATTTCCGTGACGTGAAACATGTAATGCATAAAAATTGCTTACGCAGACTGACACAAGCATGGACTAAGGATGCAGGATGTTGTTGTCAAATTACGCTAACGTTTCCGTGTTGACCACATAAGGTTGTCGCTCGTATTCTTTGCCTTGTTTTTGCCGTTGCCACGTTTTATATTATGCTGCCTATGTATATAAAAAAGGTGTATTTTATTATATAGATCTAGGTTCTTGTTGCTGTTTTAGCTGTTGTCAAGTAGGGTGTATTTTTTTGGTTGTCTAACATTTCATTTTCCGTTTCCGGGTAGCATTTATTTATGCGCTCACTCAACCGTTGCTGCTGTTGTTTTTGATTTTTCTGAGGTTATTTTTTTTGCTAGAGCCAATAACAACATTATGACCGTGCTCTTTTTTTATATGTTTTTCTAAGCCAAATATAATAATATAAATAAGATAACGTTCAACAAATGACATGTAGAGGGCAGAACATGACATGGTGTTTTCTTCTTTTTTTAACTATTTATTTTTGCGTTACGCATGAAAAAGATGCTGCCATTATTAATCGTAGATTTTCGCACACTGGGTGGTTGGTTGGCTCAGTCCATGATGTTTACTGTGATTAATTTGAGGAGCATATGACCTTTAGTTCCTGGTGGCCCTAAACAACATGTGTTTGATGTTCTGCAGAAATTCTATTTCGTTGAAAATAAAATAGAAATCAAAAATATTAAATAAAATATTTTTAAAAGTCTTTAAAAAAAAAGTTTTTTCATCGCTTGGAAGCTGTACCAATTTCCATTGAAAATATTCTACTTCGCTAGGAAAATTCTTTCCGAGTTTATTCTAGCTCGTAGAAAAATTCTTTCCCGTGTTATTTTTGTCTCTGGGTAAACCTTATTCGAACAATTTGATACTTCTTTCCCAGGAAAATTATTTCCGAGTTAATTCTAGCTTGAAGAAAAATTGTTCTCCGAGTTATTATACCTTACACCTATGAGGTACAGGGTATATATTGTAACGCCCCTTAGGAGGCGTGTCCGGTAGGAAAAAGTATATATATTCTTGATCAGCATCACTACCCGAGTCCGTTTAGCCATGTCCGTCTGTCTGTCTGTCTGTCTGTCTGTCTGTCTGTCCGTCTTGCTGTCTTGCTCAATATATTTTAGCCAAAAGTAGGAACTGAGTTTGAAAATGAGCCAAATTGGTCAACGGACACGCTCACCTCTCATACAAGTCACTTTTATATAACTCTTTCGGAACTAATAACTCCAAAAGTATTCAAGGTATAGTTACAAAATTTAAAAGGTATTATTAGAATTCACCACTTTTTTTTTCATTATTTCCCGGGTTTTCATAGTGGAAATTTGATCCGTAAATTATTAAAATCAAATCTATGAAATATTACCCTTTCAAAATGTTAAATATAAGCGCAATTATATTTTTCAAAATTTTAAATAAATTAAATTATTAAAATCAAATCTATAAAATATTAGCCTTTCAAAATTTTAAATATAGGCGTGGTCCGCCCAATTATATTTTTAAATTTTTTTTTAGTTGTTTATACTTTTATATACATTTTTTAATTTATGGGAATATAAGACGTAAATATTTGATATATGAATAATATTCTGAGGGTGGGGAGGTTCAGCATAATTAAAAACTTTAAAATTAAGGTATGCAATTAAATATCCCCACCAAAGGTGTAGGGTATTCCATAGTCGGACCCGACCGACTATAAAAATCCGCCCCCTGTGACAGAACTTACCCATGTGACCTAACTTTCCCAACTCGTTTTTTCCTCAGAAAAACTTAACTCGAACAATTAATTTACTTGAAATTTATTTGACATACTAAAGGGTTTTTCAACAGGGACGCTACAAAAGTAGAGCGACAGGGACTGCAAACGATGCCATATTTCTTGCCGCTGTTTTGGCATTTCTCTTCAGTAAGGTTTGCCATTTCATGATGGAAAGATATACGAATTTGAATTTCGGTAGTAAATTTTAATAATTTCTACTCGTTGTTTTCGACCCTTGAAAAAAACTTTTGTAGCGCTCTTATTGAAAAACCCTTTATTATTCTCCACGCAATGCTTTAACGGGCAAACTTCTTCTCCGACACATTGCATTACCAGAAAATTGTTACTCGAACAATTCTTTTCCATGGCAATGCTTCGCTCTTACAATTCTTCCCCGTAACAATACGTTCTCGGATAAAATTCTTCCCCGCGACAATGCGTTTCCAGAAAATTATTCTTCGCATAATTATTACACAAGATATTTCTTCGTCGAACAATTCTTTTTCGCACAATTCTTTCCGGAGATAATTATTTTCCGGGCAATTCGGTTTCGAGACACTACTTTCCCGTGAAAATACTTTTCGATAAAATTCTTCCTCGAATAAAATTCATCTTCAAGACTATTATTTCCCAGCAAAAGTATTCTTCATTAAGAGTCTCAATACTGCCCCGAACAATTTTTCTGGAACAGAACCTACCAAACAATTCATGCCCGGATAATTATTTTCCCGACAAGTCTTCTTCCGACTATTCTTTCCCGGAAATGTTTAATGTTCTAAAAATTAAAAAAAAAAAAAAATGTTGAAAAATCTGAAATACATTTTTTTCCCTTCGTCTGGGATGCAAATGCAATTCCACACTGACAAAAATTTCCCCGAAAAACATTACCGAGAAAACTCTTCCTCGAGATATTTTTTCAAATTTAAGCCCTGCAAAAAAAACTTTACTTAAGTCTTTATTTCATGATATTTAAAACGTTTTTTTTTACTTCATGTAGAAAACAAATACCAAACATTAAGAAATTTATGATTTGAAGTAAATTTAAAGTTAAATTTTACTTATTTTCAAGAAACTATTTTCTTAATATTACTTAAATTAAACAATTTCTTAAAATTATTTCAAGTTGAAAAGTTTCTTATTATTAAGAAACTATTTTCTAGTATTTTTCCGAAACAATTCTTTCTCAGCAATTTTTCCTCAGACAAATCTTCTTTTTCGATGTAATTACTGCCCGAGACAATTCTTTCCAGAACAATTTTTCTTCGTTCATAATTCTTATTCGAGACATTTCTTACAGGGGATAATTTTTTTATGAGAAAAGTTGTGTTTTCTTCCCGAAACAGTCAATTCACACACCATCCATTTGAGAAAGTTCATTTGAACATTTCTCTCTCGTACAGAATTCTTCGCCGAGATAACAGTTTCCCGGAAATTTATTTTCAAACAATTCTTAACCAATACAATTCCTTTTCGAACAGTTTTTTTCTTTTCTTTCAGTTAATTCTCCACCGGACAATTCTTACTCCGACAATTTATTACTGGATACATGTTTGATGTTCGGATAATTCTTTTCGGGACAAGTTTATCTCCAACTATTCTTTCCCGGAAAAAAAATCTCTGACATAATTTAATTTGAAAAAAACTGAAATAAATTTTTTTCCCTTCAGCCAGACAATTCTACACTAATAAACATTTCCCCGAAAAACATCACTAAGAAAATTCTTCCTCGAGATATTTTTTCCGAAGCAAGTTTTCCCCTAGCAATTTTCTTCCAAGACAAATCTTTTTTTTTTGTTCGATGTAATTCCTCCCCGAGACAATTCATTGCCGAACCATTTTGTCTCGTCCCTAACTCTTCTTCAAAACATTTCTTACAGGGGATTTTTTTTACGAGACATTTCATATTTGATACAATACAAAGATTCACAAGTCGAATATTTGAGACAATTCATTCGAACACTTCTTTATCGTGCAGAATTCTTTTCCGAGACAATTGTTTCCCGGATTTTTTTTTTAAATAATTCTTACCCAATACGAATTTTCTCCGAACAATTTTTTCTCTTCTTCGAGACAATTCTTCCCGGATAATTCTTACTCCGACAATTTATTACTGGATACATGTTTGATGTTCTGATGAAATACTTTTTCTATAAGAAATTAAAAAATAACAACAGAAATATAATAAATAAAATATGTGAAAAACATTTACTTCACTGGGACACGGACAACTTTTCCCTGAAAATTTTTCTTTCCCTGACAGTTATTTACCGGGGAATTGTACTGCGAAACAGTTAATCCCTGAGACTATTCTTCTTTGAACATTCATTCTCGAACAAAAACCTTCACCAAGACATTTTTTTGAAACAATTTTTTCCTAATCAATTCTATCCCAAGACAAGTTTTTACCGGAGATTTCTTTTTAATCAATTATTTAGCAAGACAATTCTTTTCCGACACAATACTTTTCTGAGACAATTCTTTAGTGGTTTATTCATTCTTGGACCATTTTTCTCCGATACAATTCCCCCAAATAATGCTACTTCGATGCAAAATTACTTCGATACAAAAATCTTCCCCAGAAAAATTTCTT
The DNA here is from genome assembly GCA_951804985.1 of Dryomyza anilis. Taxonomy (NCBI): domain Eukaryota; kingdom Metazoa; phylum Arthropoda; class Insecta; order Diptera; family Dryomyzidae; genus Dryomyza; species Dryomyza anilis. The sequence goes on from OX638130.1 coordinate 109,336,100, forward strand.
CATGCCGATATTTTGTATTAGAAACATAAAATAATGATGTTCGTTGATTTTGAAAACAAAAATTAAAATTGTACTCTATTCTCTTATCTATTTTTTTTTGTTGATAGAATTGTCCTTGGATAAATGATGGTGAAAAATTATTCGAGATGAACTTATTGTAGTCTCTTTACTTTTGTGAAACATTTTTGTACAATTTTCGCACATGTCCATTTCTTTTTATTACATTCTCTTAATTGTTGTACAGTCTGAAGTACAGTCTGAAGTTGACTACCCAAAAAACACTGGTTAACATTAAATAAAACTGCTGTGCCATTCATTTTTTTAATACATATATATTTAAGTCTGAAAATTAAAAATAAGTACAACGTGTTGATGCGCACAAAAACGTACTATAACATTTTATTTGCACTTGAAAAAGTACAAAATGCTTTGCAATCATTTGTTTTTTTCGCTTGAGTGACATTTTTAATTGTAGTATACGGCGTCATTAACCCTTGTGTGACTACTTTAAGTACTACATTGAATTTTCCATGAATTTAAAAATATATTTAATTGATTATTTTCAAAAGAATGTGCCACACACCAATTATATACAACTTCCAAGTGCTGATTTTGACTGAACACACAGTTTTTTCATATTATTTCAAAAAGTAGAACAGATGGAAAAAAGTTAGTAATTTTTGTCGTTACCTTGGACTATGTGTTCGATGAGCTGAAATCATTTTGTTGTTTATCATAAGATCCTAAAAACTTAAAAATAATTTAAAAAAATAGTCTAGATAATCAAAATTTTGCGAGTTTAGATTCATATATCTTAAAAACTAAAAGGCATTTTCATATTTTTTAGTGTATTCAAATTTCTCTTGACAATTAGAAGAAAAATTACGTTTAAAGTTTTTTTGAAAAACTAGTTTTTAATAATACTGCATTTTTTTATTTTAAAAAGTGGGTTCAAATTTAGTTCGCAATTTTCTTAAAAAAATGTGCAATTAAAATCAGCATTCTATATAACGAATTATGTATTATCGATAAATGTTATATTTATCAATAGAGAAATTAAAAATTTACATACAAACAATTAATATTTCATCATATTGATGAAAATTAAATTTTATAAATTATGTTTTTTTTTAAATTAAACATGTTTTTAAATACTATTTGAAGAGTTTATTAATATTTTGTATGAATTTTCACATTGTAAGAATGTCGATAATAAATTCATTGAACACAAATAACAAAGTATTCATAAATGTGATGAACGACTGTACATTAATGAAATAATACGTTTATTTAAAGTAGAAATACTTAATATATATGAATTATTAATATGTACAATAAAAAGTTATAAATTTGTTCATTAATATTATGTTTATTCTGCATCAATATTGAATTCATTAAATTGATGAACGGTTTATTTCTTTTGCAAAGTATTCATCAATTTGATGAACATTTTTTAAATTTAAATTTATGCATAATTTTTAATGTATACATTTATTATATGAATTAAATTAATGTCATTCATTCTCAAGACAAATGTTATATGCAAAGTATTTATGCATAAAACAAATTATTATGAATGTGTTCAAAAATTCATCAGATGGATGAATATTTTTTATTTATTATGTATGTATGTTTAAAATTCATTTTTTATTTTTTTTTTTACTGTTTTTTAATACTACTCTATTAAAGGATATAAAACAAATGTCCTTAAAGTATTTAAAATATTTGCATTTAATAAAATATAATAACGGAAAAATAAACTCCAATTAACATTTTAAAGATATTTTAAAACATTAATCGATTTGCCCAATTTTGTGCCACGTACTACATTTGTCAATGTCAATTAAATTCATAAATGTGACAGTTTTTCTCACGCAACTGTCAATTTTATCCTCAAAATATGTTACTACTTTTGAAAAATCATGACACACATTGTTTTATATACCCAAATAAAGAATTAGACAAAAAATGTACTTCCTACTTTCGACTACTCTTTTTAAAGTGTCACAAACTTTTACACAAAGCTGTCAATTTATTTTGACATCACAAAACGCAACGCATTCTCATAGAGTTTATCCCAAGTTCTTAGTGTTTTTGAAACATTTGAAGACATGGAATTAATGTCACTCGTACGACATGTGCTGCCAAAAATCAGACAACAAAATGGCAATGTTTTGAAGATGATATTATCTATAATTCTCTTTCTTTTTACATATGTATTAAGCATTTAATATGTGTGTGTGTCAGCAGAACATGAAGACAAAGCCCTGCAAAAAAACTTTACTTAAGCCTTTATTTCATGATATTTAACACGTTTGTTACTAAATCTAGAAAATAAATACCTAATATTAAGAAGTTTTTGACTTGAAATAAAAAATCATTATTAAATTTTACTTATTTTAAAGAAACTTTTTCTTGATTATTAATATTATTTCAAGTTGAAAAGTTTCTTATTATTAAGAAACTGTTTTCTGGAATTTTTAAACGCTTCTTTATAGAATAGTTCATGCACTGAAAAATATTATTCGTTGCACAAAGGTTAACAACACAAAATCGTGACCGTATAACACGCTACAAATCACCATAAATTGAGCGCATTTCATTGCTGAAAGAACCTTCAGCAGTACTACGATGAAAACGCATTGAAATTAATGAAATATATAAAGATTAAAACTGTGCTCTGCGTTAAACGAAGAACACAGAAAACTGTTGAAATAAATGAAGCACGTTGCAGTGCGATGAGCAAGGAGACTCAGCTGTTGTTGAAGAAATTATTTTGTCAGTGACAATTATTTGTCTTGTTGTAGTTTGTTAACAAAGTAGCTTAAATAATTAATTTTCTATTTTAAGTTTTAGTCAGTGAACTGAAAATGATTTTACTTAAAGCTATTTACAAATTAATGCTGTAGAATTGATTTTTATATTCTAATAAATTGTAATGCAATTTTAAGCAATTATTTAACAAAATTTCAAATATATTAAAATTGTTTTATTTAAATGTTACTAATAATTTATGTCAAACTATGACATTCAAATGTGTTGAAGTGCATAAATAATCAGGTATTTACATTACAAACATAAAGCATTTAATATTGTAAACGATCCAATGTAATGAATTTGATAAATATCCTTTTTATGAATATTTTGCAAATGGTTTTGCAGCAGGGCTGAACAACGAATGGATTACTTTTAGTTTAGTCACCATTTTAAACTGGGCAATTCAATGTTTTGCAGACAAAATTTAAATGATTTTAATATAATTAAATTTATTTCTTGATAAGTTTAATTTTTTTTTATTTTATATAAATTGTGTTGAATTTTATGATTTTGTTCATTAAAATGACGAAACGTATTCTTCACATATAATTTATCATAATGAAGAATACTTTTTCGTCAGTTATTAAGCGTTCATCATATTTATGATAGCATTCATAATATTGATGGCATTAGTTATTAATATAATGAATGGTTCTTTAATACAATGAATCATGGTTTGGGGAACGGAATTCATCAATATGATGTACATTTCTTTTCTGTGTAGACTCACATTTGTATATTTTTTCGACGAATAGAAACACTTTTGTTCTTTATCCACGAATAAAATCACATTTTTAATTTTGTCAAGAACATAAGCTTATATATATATATATTTCAAAATTTATTCAAAAATATAATTAATATATAAAATTGTTTTATGAATTTAGAAATTTAAAGTATCAATTACTGTTGAAACTTTAATGTTACAAAAAAGCTTCGAGCAACGTTTACCATTTCAATCGCTGTTTGTAAAATTATATTTTATATCTAGTCCGCAGTCTGTACGTCGGTTAGTCCTTGTTTATTTTAACCTAATTGGCATTTATTTGCCCAACTATGGCAGGTCACATGAGAGCAAATTATGTGGAGTGCAGCAACTTTGAGTTTTTAAAGCAAATAATACTTTATGTAAATGATGTCGCACACGAGTTTGTAATGATGACATACATACATTATATTAAATGTATATACATTTATTGTGAGTTTATTAAATTATTTTAATTTTAATAATTTAAGGTTTGTTTTTTTTTAACTCGTTTAAGCATTCTCAAACTCATCACGTCTAAATCATCTCATATATTTATATTCACCATTGCAATATAAGAATTCAACACACTTAAACTCTCAACTTCAAAACTCGTATGAAATAAAACTCACCACTCTAAAATTAAGACACTTAAATGACGCAATAAGAAACAACACTAAACACACCCAACCAAAATTCACCATACCATAAAATTGCTTACATAAAACCCCACATAAAAAGATACGCAACACCCTAAAATTGTTCAACTATTTTTTTTTAATCTCGAAAATTCGAAATCTCGAAATAAATTTATCATTTTATTAACTCGAATTTTAGCACCAATTTTACCAAATTTAATATTTCTACTCACAACATCAAAAACTATCTACACAAAAAACTAACATCATCAAAACACTACTATACAAAAAAAAAACTCACCACTCACTTTGAATCACCCGTTTTTAATAGTCTCCTTTGTGATCTCTTAAATAATAAAAATCTCACTTTAGAATCTCGAATGGACACGAAATTGAATAAGATCTCTAATTTTTTCATCTCCTTCTACATCTTTAATCTCACCATATTTTAAATATATTGAAATTCACCACATGAAAAAATTATCACATCAACAAATCGAACAAACGTAATCACGCAATATTAATATTCACTACACGAAAGCTTTTGGCTCAAGGAAAATGCATCACACTAAAAACTCACCGCACTAAAAATTCATGACACCTAAAATTCAGCACACTAAACCTCACTAAAAAAGCACAAAATTTTCAGACCTCGTCTGTTTTACTAATCTGACCACACTACAACTTAGCACACAGACACATCAGAAAACTTACCACACCAACAAAACTTACTCACGAAAGCATACAACATTGATACTCACCACACAAAAATGTATCACTCAAAATTCAGCACACTAACACTCACCACACTTATAAATCAACACACTTAAAGCTCACCACATTAAAACTCACCACACTTAAAACTCACCACACTAAAACTCACCACACTTAAAACTCACCACATTTAAAACTCACCACACTTAAAACTCACCACATTTAATCTTACCACACTTAAAACTCACCACACCAAAACTCACTACACTTAAAACTCACCACACTTAAAATTCACCACACTTAAAACTCACCACACTTAAAACTCACCACACTTAAAACTCATCACACTTAATACTCACCACACTTAAAACTCACCACATTTAATATCACCACACTTAAAACTCACCACACTTAAAACTCACCACATTTAAAACTCACCACACCAAAACTCATCACACTTAAAACTCACCACACTTAAAACTCACCACACTTAAAACTCACTACACTTAAAACTCACCACACTTAAAACTCACCACACTTAAAATTCACGACACTTAAAACTCACCACACCAAAACTCATCACACTTAAAATTCACCACACTTAACACTCACCACACTTAAAACTCACCACACCAAAACTCATCACACTTAAAACTCACCACACTTAAAACTTACCACACTTAAAACTCACCACACTTAAAACTCACCACACTTAAAATTCACCACACTTAAAACTCACCACATTTAATCTCACCACACTTAAAACTCACCACACCAAAATTCATCACAGTTAAAACTCACCACACTTAAAACTCACCACACTTAATATCTTGAATCCCACCATACTAAAACCACACTATACTACAACTGATCACACATGAAATAAATTGAATTATCAACCAATTTATAATAATTTTAATTGCTATTGTTTTTTTTATACATTTCCGTTTAATACTCCGGCGTTTGCAACTTTCGATCGATTGACATAAAATGTCATGAATTTGATTTTTTTTTTAAGTCAATGTTGATGTTATTTAATTAAATTCAGTCCATACGAGTTTTCTGAATCGAATTTATGTTGATATTTGTGGTACAATAGTTATTTAAACTTAGATCTAAAACTAAGTTTAGTACATGCTCGATTATTTAATTTTAAATGTGCTTAATATATTTATATCTGACATTTTCGCCTTTATACAAAAAATGTATATTGTAAAATATGCTAACTGCAGATAATTGACCAAATAAGTCACTATATGGTTTCAAAAATACATTTATGAATTTGGCCAAACTCTGCAAAACCCACTAACTGCCGTTTTTAAGCTTATTGCATTAAAGCTTTTCAGTAGCTTTAGCGTAAGACACCTGCTAAATAACGACGATATGCAGCTCGGTTTATTCTTCAATTACATTGTGTTTACTTTTTTTTACTACATTTTCAAAACTCAAATGTGTTACCTTTACCACTAGTAACTCCACCACCAGATGATGTGGACGATGATGATCATGATGATGTTGGTGACACTTCAATGGAAACATTATGAAAGATTTATGGCCATGGATGAAAAAGTGCAAATGGTTTGGAAATCGAAAAAAGCAATAAAAAAACAACACAAAACTTTGGCTACAGCACGAAACGAAATAATAAAAATAGATTGGAAAAGAAATGATTACACGTGCAAACATTTTAATGGGGGTCTACTACCTAAGGTTGTTCACTATGGATTTGGACATGAAATATATGAGGTTTTATGGTGAAACAAAAGTGTGGCAACTGTACGATAAATTTTAAAGTAATTTATGATTTTGTTCCTGTAATATATTTCAAATTTAAAGTGTTATTTATAATTATCAATAAATAAATTAAAACTCGTTTACATTCTGAATTTAGAACACTCATTCGATAGTCACCCTCGTCCATCACTAAACCCAACATGAAATTTACATTTTCGACTGTAGCTCCTTTAAACGACCCACGTCTCACAGCTCTCAAATTAATGCGCATCACATGATATGATGCCGCCATTAATTTATCGTTAGTTGACAATAATTGACAAATGGGTTAAAATTACGCACACTTCATTGCCTTACTACAACCCTTGTGAAGCCTGCCTCAACAGCTGACTCGATACCTGTCAATTTGTGTAGTCTTTGCCGTGTAACGTTGCTATTTTAGCCTTTTATTTTTTCTATTTTTATTCTATATTGTTTTTGTGTTTCCATGGGCCCGATTTCGTTGTTGTTTTTGTATTTGTCGATCTCATCACGGTTTTAACTAAAGCTATTTACGTCAGCGAAACCCACCCACGTTGGATTCTCGTTAATATGTTTATCAGTTAAAACTTTTTATGCGTAGGTTTATCGACAAATCCTTGTTAATTGAGTATGCTTTTTATAAATGAGTTTAAAATGTTTGCTGAATTACGCATAAATTATGCTAAACTATTAAGTTTTCATAATATTGTTCAACAAATTTGTAGAGATTTACTAATTATTGTATACCAAGAAGGTAGCATGATTTGAAAGATGATTTCTAATTGTTTCCTTATTTTTTTTTGACTACATACTCTTTATGTGTTCCTATTATGCAACATTTTTAAGAAATTTGACTACATTATTAAATATATAAGAAGCGGCTGAAATGGAGCTGCATTAAGAAATTTGACTACATTATTTTACTGCATAAGAAGTGGCTGTAATGGGACTGCAATTTCTAATGTAAATTGTCAGCTCCATTTCCGCGCTATTCAGCCACTTATATGTAGTAAAATAATGTCTTAAAATTTATTTAAATAAAATGTAGTTTTACTACATTTTGTATGTATTAAGGGTGTGTGCGTGACTAAATTGTTGACTGAACTCAATTTGGTCGATAATGCAGTTTTTACTAATTCAATTTTGCAAATTTTTCGAGCAAACTAAATTGAAATAAATTATTTTGACGATTTTATGATTTTTTGAAGATTTAAGGCGAAATTTTAATTTTAAATTGCTTCTGTATTTTTAATACAAGGAGCATATTCAAGTGACATGCCTTAAAATCATTGGTTTTACATTATGTTTCCATAAAATTAAATCAAACCAACAATTCTTCAAAAACAGCTCCTCTAAATTTTACTTTTATATTAATAAAAAATGCAGTAAAAATTAATACAGTTGTAGTATGTTTACTACATTGTTTTTCTAACATTAACGTAATGTAGCGAATGCATTTATATTAATTTTTTAACTTTTCTTGAAAGTAAATATATATAGAATTGAGTAAAAGATAAGAATTCAGAACGTCTTAAGACATAAGAAAAAAAAGAGTTATTTTCAATACAAATGTTATTTACTTCTGTATAGAAATGCATTCAAATTATGTAGTGATTTTCTTTATAAAAACAAATACTTGAATGTAGTAAAAACAAATACATTTGTCTTTGATGGTTTTTCAAACCAATTTTCATATTTGTTTTAAAGACATTTTTTATTCTTTTAAATACTGTTTTTATTTTTGTTGGTATACCGACCGTGGCTCCTGTTAGGCGTTGCAAACGGATGACCAAATTAAATATACCCTTTCAGTTTTAGTGTAGCGTATACAAATGTCGTTACACTTTATTATCAGAAACTCTAAATATATCATTGAACATCATTTTTTTATATGTAATATGTTTGTACTTAATATAATATCGTCTTTGTCATTTGTTTTCATTGATTCCTATTGTTAGCGTAGTATTATTCTAATGTTGTAAAATCTGATATACTTAACGATTTTAGATATATATCTCAATAACGTATTCGTTCCAACTGAACTAGAATTACTGTGAAATGTTACCAAAATGTTCTATCTTATTTTCTAACACGTTTCTGGTGAAAGTTGCGTCTAATAAAGAGTTTTATTTATTTTTCAAATTTATTTAACAATTACTTTCATAGATTTGGGGTTTTGTAGACACAGCCGTTATCTGAAAGTGGCTGTGCAAACAACTTTCAACTACGCCAAACTAGTACAAATAATTTTAATAATTGCTTAATATAATACAATAGAATCAAATAACAAAATACGATGTGTTTTTCAAAATTTACAATATAAATAGTTTGCAAAAATTCGATTAGCATCAGAGTAGTAGGTACACTCAATCGTTTGTGTTAGACATTGGACATCGATCCAAATTACTCCGAAATAATGAAGTTATTCGGTATTTACGGAATCCTCGCAGTATTGGCATTTGTCTTGTTGGCGCAATCATCAGCAACAACAAATACGGAGCCAACAACGACAGAGCCAACAAAGACAGAGCCAACAAAGACAGAGCCAACAAAGACAGAGCCTACAAAGACAGAGCCTACAAAGACAGAGCCAACAAAGACAGAGCCAACAAAGACAGAGCCAACAAAGACAGAGCCTACAAAGACAGAGCCTACAAAGACAGAGCCAACAAAGACAGAGCCAACAAAGACAGAGCCAACAACGCCAGGTCCAACAACACCCGGTCCAACAACACCAGCTCCAACAACACCAGCTCCAACAAAACCAGCTCCAACAACACCAGGTCAATCTCCTCCGGCAACCAATACAACACGCAAACCTGTTGCTACGACATCAAAGCCTGTCGCTACGACCGCCAAACCGGTTGGTACAACTCTCTCTCCCGCTCAAAAGCAAGCCAAAAAGAAGGCCGCCCTCAGGAAGAAGAAGGCTCTGAAAAGGAAGAGGGCTCTGAAGAGGAAGAGGGCTCTGAAGAAGAAGAGGGCACAAAAGAAGAGGAAGGCTGCCCTCAGGAAGAAGAAGGCTCTCAGAAGGAAGAAGAAGCAAGCCGCTCTCAAGAAGAAGAAGGCTCAACAGAAAAAGAAGCAAGCTCAACAGCAAAGGAAGCAGGCTGCCCTCAAGAAGCAGAAGAATGCTGCAGCGAAAAAGAGGGTTGCTGCCGCCAACAAACAAGGATAAACTAATTTAAATAGTTTATCCACAAAATTTAATAAATTAAATTTGACTATGTTAAATAACTAATTTCTTCAAATAAAGTAAAATATTCTGTCATTTTATAAAGCTATTTTTTTTTTTAAATAAAGTATAATATTTTGTCATTTTATATAAGTATGTGAGGTTAAATACGTATTTTTTTTTAGCATAGACACAAACCAATTTTTTTTACAGAGCATTAACAGAGGTTAACAGCCGCTATGTTAGCGGATGAAATCTTCCGATTGGTACACATAAATGACTCCGAATTCGTCCATGGTCTTCGTACTGGATAGTACATTAGATAGTTAATGAATAGGGCTTTCCAAATATTTAACCTACATATATGGATTGATCCATTGGACATTTTATATACATTTTTAAACTTGGTCATATATTGAGAAAAAGTGTTGATGATGAAGTGGTCACTACTGCGTCCACGGTCTCTGTGCTGGAACTTGCTATAGTAGGTTGAATAGGTAATGAAAACAGCTTTCCAAATCTGTGACCTACATAGTTGGATCGATACGCTGGATATTTTTTTATGAATTTTTGAAACTTGACCATTTTTTCATATTTCATATTTATATGAAGAAAAAGTCATGGTGATTAAGTGGGCACTACTCCGTCCATGATTCCCGTGCTGGAACTTTCTATAGTAGTTTGGAGAGGTAATGATTAGAGCTTTCCAAATCACTTTTTCTCAATATATGACGAAGTTTAAAAATGCATATAAAATGTCCAATGGATCGATCCATATATGTAGGAAAGATATTTGTAAAGCCCTATTCATTAGCTATCCAATGTATTAAAATGCGTTCCAGCACGAAGATCCTGTATGGATTCGGAGTTTTTTATGTGTACCAATCGGAAGATTTCATCTGCTAACATAGCGGCTGTTAACCTCTGTTAATGCTCTGTAAAAAAATTGTTTTTTGTCTTTGCTAAAAAAAAGTATTTAACTTCATATTTAACAGCATGAAGATCCTGGACGGATTCGGAGTCATTTATGTGTACCAATCGAACGATTTCATCCGCTAACATAGCGTCTGTTAACGCTCTGTTAATGCTCTGTACAAAAAATTGGTTTGTGTCTTTGCTAAAAAAATACGTATTTAACTTCACATACTTCAAACAATGTAGTTGAAACAATTATGCGCTTTTTTTTGATACTATTGCTTTACTGTTTATGTTTACAACAAGCATATTACCAAACAAAAACTGTTTCTTCAGAAAAGTATTAGGCTAGTACGGGCTTTATTTGCATTTTAATATTTCAGTTTGACCACAACATGGTTGGAACATTTATGCGACTCTAATACTTGATTCTATTACTTTAGTGTTATATGTTTGCATTAATCACAACCAAAACAATAACTATTTCTCGAGAACATTTTGAATAATATTTTTTTTTTATTTCATTTATATATTTATTTCATATATATACTTATATTAAATAAAATTTTAATTTTGATATATCAGAAAATTGTTTCCTTAACATATTGAAAAAGAATTATGTCCATTAAAAAATGGCTACTCTATTAAATAATTTATAATGTTTACGTCATTTTATTACTTGCTGGTGCTTTTCAAATGAAGCATGAAATTTATTGTGATGACATTCGGTTTTATTGTCGGTGGCAACGTCATTGTGCCAACTCTTTCTTCTATACCAAAAAACCATTAAACTTTACTTTATTGCTTACTTTAAGTACGAAGTACCTTCAACTTAAGTAATGTGACTGTAAAACGTTTTTCACTTCACTGCCACTTAAAATATTAATGTCGTCTACAAACCAATATTTTATGAAGTTTCCAACAATTAATTTAATTGTTTTTCAAAGAGCTACGAAAAGTTAGCCGTCCATCTGTCTGTTGTTAGACAATTTTTGTGTGTAGAAATTTAAACAGAGTTTATTTTAAGAGAATTGAAATAATTTTTAAATAATTTAAAATCAAAGAATTTTTAATTTAAATTAGAAAAAATACTTTTTAAAATGAAATGCATCAATTTTTAACCAACGCACAGACGACACACTGCGTTGCCATCTTTTCAAATGGCAGCCCTTGAAGGACCAACAAAAGAAAGAGGATTTTCTTACGAGTCCTCTGCCTTTGTTGACACTATTGTCGACAGTTTCAGCTTAAGTTCTAAGTGTATAAGTAAAGGACAGCTCAATGTGCAAAAATACTCAAGTATACATGTTGAAATGTAAAATTGAAAATGAAATTGAAACTGCTCTTGAAAAAAAAAGATTTTATTAAATAATGCACAGGTTTTTTTTCTTTTTAGAGTACAACATCTAAACTAGATATAAAAGTTGTAATATTTATAAAACATGTATTATAACATATATAATCAGAATAACAGCATCAACATCGTCATTCACATCACAATTTGTATCATGAGGCCACAGAAATCTTGCTTCTTTTGACGCCTTTAGCAAAAGTCTTGCTGAGTTGACTTTTACTTAAAGTGGTGTCCATGATTAATACTCTTTATCAAGACATCACTGGGACGGCATTATTTTCAAAGCACAGGCTATTCTCTTTTATTTAGCTCTAATACGACGTTTTTGTTTTTTTTATTTTATTTTATATCCTCTGGTAACACTACTCAACAAAACGAGCAAAAAATGTTTGCCATGAACGTACCATACATCCATTCTATATAATTCGCAGTTGCTGATTTTGACTCCACACTCTGTTTTTTTTTATTACCTAATGTTTTTAAGAAAATGACTTTCGATTGAATTTTAGTTTTCAGCCACTTTTTAGCATATAAATAAATACAGTCCCTTACAGAACTAGTTTTTCTAAAAACTGTAAACGCAATTTTTCTCACAATTTTCCAGACTAATTTCAATATACCAAAAAATACTAATATTCTGATAGGTGTTTTACATATTTGAATCTAAACTCGAAAGTTTCTCATTTTTGTTAAAGAAAGTTTGCATGATTTTTTTAGAACTTCTGATCGAATAATAAATAAGAAAATGTTTTACGTAGAGCATTGTTCAAACTAACGATAAAATTAGTAACTTTATTTTATTGGTTTTTATTTTTTGAATTTTTCTCAAAAGAAAAAAATATATGTGTAAATATAGAAAAAAAAAATTAGCAATACAATTAATTTTTAATTGTTTCATCACAAATATGACATTTAATTGTATTGATCAAATATTCAGTTATATTAATTAATAAATTAATTGAAAAATTTAAAGGAAATTAACACATCCAATGAAAAAATTGTTTTTCTTATTTGTTATTTATTTATTATAAATATATTATTTATATATATTTTTTATTTTATATTTATTACTTTACTTACAACTTGTTGTTCGAAGTTTGAACCTCCACTACACGAATAGAGCTGTATATAATGAAAGGAAAAATGTTAAACACAAATAAGAAAGAAGAATATTCAAAATCATGATATGCGCACGATGCATGCAAAACGAAGCGACGAACTGAATACGCAAAACACTTGCGATGAACCAATAAAAAATAAGATCGATACATCAGTACTTGTAATACTTGTGTAGTGAATTTAAAACTGTTTAGTGGCTGTAAAACTGTCAAATATTTCAAATACTTGCAAAACTCTCGATTGGTGTATATGCTAAATATGTATATACACAGAAAAAAAAATTCTTCAATATGATGAATTTATTCATAAATATTATGAATTTTTTCACCAACTACCAGATTAATCCTATTGGTACCACCGTTCATTAAATGACATATTAATGAATGTATTCACTATATATATGAACAAAATATTCAATACAATGAATTTGAATTGTCATATTGATGAATTTGTTCATAATATTTTTTTCAATATTTTTTTTTTAAATGTATTTAAAAAATAACAGTAAAAAAATTATCCGAAAAATTTCGGACAAAAAAATTGTTCCGAAAAAAAAAATTTCAAAAAAAAAAAATTTTTTAAAAAAAGTTATTCGAAAAAAAAAAAAATTGTTCGAAAAAAAAATTTGTTCGAAACATTTTTTTCAAAAAAAAAATTATTTCCAAAAAAACTTTTTTTTTTTCAAAAATATATTTTTTTACTAGCTGGACCCGTGCACGACTCGTGCCAAGATTTTCTGAATTCAAAGATATGGAGCAATTTTATTAATATAAAAAACATTTTATTATTTATATGAGGGGCCCGTGCTTAGCTGTTGAAATTTTTTTATTGGTTTTATAACCAAATAATTCTCCGCCAAAACAACTTTTCTCAAAGACAATTTTTACTCAGATTGCGCTTCTCCGCAGAATTATTCCCAGTAGAAATCTTCCCGGAAAATCCACATAGAACGCTTTCCCGTAGAATTCTCAACGTAGAATTCATCCCGGTAGAATTGTTCCCGGTATAATTCTTTCCCGTAGAGTTTTTCCCAGTAGAAGTTTTAGTGTGGTGGGTTTTAATGTAGTAAGTTTCGGTGTGGTGAGTTTAGATGTGGTGAATTTTGGAGTGGTGAGTTTAATTGTGGTTAGTTTTGGTGTGGTGAGTTTTAGTGTGGTGAGTTTCAGTGTGGTGAATTTGAGTGTGGTGAGTTTAAGTGTGGTGTTTTTAAGTGTGGTGAGTTTTAGTGTGGTCAATTATAGTGTGGTGGGTTTTAGTGTGGTGAATTTTAATGTGGCGTGTTTTATTGTGGCGTGTTTTAGTGTAGCGAGTTTTAGTGTGGTGAGTTTTAGTGTGATGAATTTTAATGTGATGAATTTTATTGTGGTGAGTTTTAGTGTAGTGAATTTTAGGGTGGTGAGTTTTAGTGTGGTTAATTATAGTGTGTTGGGTTTTAGTGTGGTGAATTTTAGTGCGGTGAGTTTTAGTGTGGTGAGTTTTAGTGTATCGAAATTTGAGTGTAGTGAGTTTTAATGTGGTGAGTTTAAAAGTGGTGAATTTTAATGTGGTGAAATTTTAGTGTAGTGAGTTTTAGTGTGGTGAGTTTTAGTGTGGTGAAATTTTAGTGTGGTGAGTTTAAGTGTGGTGAATTTTAGTGTGTTGAATTTTTGTGTGGTTAGTTTTAGTGTGGTGAGTTTTAGTGTGGTGAGTTTTAGTGTGGTAAGTTTTAGTGTGGAGAGTTTTGGTATGGTGAGTTTAAGTGTGGTGAGTTTTAGTGTTGTGAATTTTAGTGCGGTGAGTTTTAGTGTGGCGACATTTGAGTGTAGTGAGTTTTAGTGTGGTGAGTTTTAGTGTGGTGAGTTTTAATGTGGTGAAATTTTAGTGTGGTGAGTTTTGGTGTGGTGAGTTTTAGTGTGGTGAGTTTTAGTGTGGTGAAATTTTAGTGTGGTGGGTTTTAGTGTGGTGAATTTTAGTGTGTTAAATTTTTGTGTGGTGAGTTTTAGTGTGGTGAGTTTAAGTGTGGTGAGTTTTAGTGTGGTGAGTTTTAGTGTGGTGAGTTTTAGTGTGGTGAGATTTTGTGTGGTGAGTTTTAGTGTGGTGAGTTTTAGTGTGGTGAGTTTTAGTGTGGTGAGTTTTGGTGTGGTGAGTTTTAGTGTGGTGAGTTTAAGTGTAGTGAGTTTTAGTGTGGTGAGTTTTAGTGTGGTGAGTTTTTGTGTGGTGAGTTTTAGTGTGGTGAGTTTTAGTGTGGTGAGTTTTCGTGTGGTGAGTTTTAGTGTGGTGAGTTTTAGTGTGGTGAGTTTTAGTGTGGTGAGTTTTAGTGTGGTGAATTTTAGTGTGGTGGGTTTTAATGTGGTTATTTTAAGGGTGAATTTTGGTGTGGTGAGTTTGTTTTTCTTCTTCTTTCCTTTTTTTGTTTTTCATTTAGTTTGGATTGTGGTTTTATGTGATTGGTTTTGTTTTTGTATTTTTGCTTTTGTTTTGTGTTGTGCTTTTGCTTTTTTGTTTTTAATTTTTTTTTTTGTATTTGAGTTTTTTGTTTCATGTTCGTAGCTGGTGAAAGTGCCGAGTTATATCGTGTTTTGGTTGCATGGGAGGTGCCACGCCTCTTTGTCCAATCCCGCCCATATAGCCTAGCATTCCTTCCAGACCATACTGCATCTGTGGTAAAAATTTCAAGACAATCGGATCAGCCGTTTAAACGGAGAAGCGGAACAAACGTGATTGTATTTTTGCTTTTGTTTTGTTTTGTGATTTTGCTTTTTTGTTTTTATTTTTTTTTTTGTATTTGTGTTTTTTGTTTCATGTTCGTAGGTGGTGAAAGTGCCGAGTTATATCGCATTGAAAGTTTAGGTTGTATGGGAGGTGCCACGCCTCTTCGTCCAATCCCGCCCATATATAGCCTATCATTCCTTCCAGACCATACCGCATCTGTGGTAAAAATTTCATGGAAATCGGATCAGCCGTTCAGACGAAGAAGCGGAACAAACGTACAAACGTACAAACGTACAAACGTACAAACGAACAAACAGATTTATTATATTAATAGGATATATATCACTTTTTATTAATAAAAAGTTGTAATTATAATAAACATATTATAAAACATTTTACTAATTTATGCATGTCGAGCAAGCATTATATAAGAAATAACACACAAGAACTACTGGAGAACTGAGAAGTACGGCAAACAATGAACGAAAAAAAAACATTTTGATAGAAATTTGGTTTAATGAACAGAGTTCTTCAATATGAAGAACTAATATGTTGTATTTTATATTTTGGTTCATTAATATGATGAAACGTATTCTTCACATACAGTTCATCATATTGAAGAACACTTTTTCGACAGTTACCAAATTTTCTTCATATTTATGATAGCATCATAACACTGATGGCGTTAGTCATTAATATTATGAATGGCTCTTCAATACAATGAATCATGGTTTGAAGAACGGAATTCATCAATATGATGTACATTTTTTTTTTCTGTGTAAGATTTGTTTTATGGTATAAACTATTTCGTATATCCAATTAAAAGTATTAATAGAATTAATTATTTTGTATCAATTAATCTCAGTCAAAATCACAACTAGAGAATTATTTAGAATTGATGTATGAGATGACGGTGACAATAATTGTGTTGGTTAGTGTAATTTGTATCTTTATTATGTTTAGTTAAAAGTTTTTTTTCCAGAAAAGAGTTGATTAATGCTATAAACTATTTCGTATATCCAATTAAAAGTATTAATAGAATTAATTATTTTGTATCAATTAATCTCAGTTAAAATCACAACTAGAGAATTATTTAGAATTGATATATGAGATGTCGGTGACAATAATTGTGTTGGTTAGTGTAATTTGTATCTTTATTATGTTTAGCTAAAAGTTGTCTTTATGTCTTACTTATTGAAATTTTTAAATAAAATTTTTCATTTAGTTAAGCGGCTTAAATGTCTGCATATTTAGCAAAAAAAAAAAAAAAAAAAAAAAAAAAACCCTAGTCTATATTATAACAAAAAGTTGTCTGCTGTCCTTTAGAAAAAGGTTTTCGATTGCTTGAAATATATTTTATTTTTCTTTTTTGAATTTTTTTATCTATGCCCTGTAGTAAGTCAAACAAATGCATTATTTTTTCTCTTTTATGTAGCTATCAAAACTTTATCATAAGTGTAAAGACTCGTGCATCCTAGTCTATTTCATCCTTTTTATAATCTACATCTTTTTTTAGATTATCTTCTTTTTTTTTTATTTTTGTTTTCTTTTTTAAAGTTTCATCCATTTTTTAACTTTTTACAGTTTACTTGAAATCTCTCCAGCTGCCTCAATATCTTGTGCTTTTTTTATATTCAATCGCTTTTAAGCTGTCATGTGTATATATTTCTTTTATTGTTGTCTTATTTTATATTTGAGTATTTTTTTAAATTATTTCTTTCGTTCGTTATTGACTTTTTAAGTTTTGTGGCATTTTATTGTTCAGTTTATTAAAAGTCAAGTTATAGGTTTTTAATATTACCATCTGACAAAGTTGAACTGTAGAAAAATTATTGTTTTTATACCCTACACCTATGAGGTACAGGGTATATTAATTGTGCATATATTGTAACGCCTCTTAAGAGGCGTGTCCGGTATGGAAAAGTATATATATTCTTGATCAGCATCACAACCCGAGTCCGTTTAGCCATGTCCGTCTGTCTGTCTATCCGTGTTGCTGTCCGAATACAGAATAACTTGAGAAATACTGATCAGAATGCGATGAAATTTTGTCTCTATATATTTTAGCCAAAAGTAGGAACTGAGTTTGAAAAGAAGCCAAATCGGTCAACGGACACGCCCACCTCCCATACAAGTCACTTTTATATAACTCTTTAGGAACTAATAACTCGAAAAGTATTCAAGATATAGTTATAAAATTTAAAACACACTAAACAATTTGACGCAACTAAACAATTTGTTTATCTGGAATTATTTGTTAATATAGCAAATGAGTTTTGCTGTATGTATTAATAATCATAAAGTTCTTTTACACATTATATTAAGCTTATCGTAACCATTAGTTAATATAACAAACTAGTTTGCTATATCTATAAAACAAAATAAATACTTTTTAATTAATAATAAAATATTTAATGATTTATTAATCAAAAAATTATTATAAACATTAACAATTATCATTAATAGATGCAACCAACCTATTTGATGTAAATTAAAAAAAAAATGTATTTGTTTTAGTGTATTTATTTTTAATCATAAAACTAGTAAAAATACATATGTTTCACAATATTAATAACCATTAATTAATATAACAAACCAATTTGCTATATTTACAAAATATAATAAATAATTTCTGATTAAATTGATTGTAAAAATAGCTAATTCTTTTTACTGTATCATACAGTTTCTTAAGAAACTTTTAAACTAAAATTATATACACAATTGATAATCATAATGTTTATGGGTCTCAAGATTAGAATTATTAATTGTGAACTCTTTTAAAAATTTCCAAGTACCTCCATTCATTCAAAACATATAAAATCTGATTGAAAATTTTATATTAACTCATATTTTTTTTAATTAGACGCATATTTCAATATTTAAACCCAACGAAAAAATTGTTAAAATGCCAAAATTAATATACTCACTGGATATAATGCCATTATATGTGTGATCGGCAGTGAGTTCTTCCACGAAAATATGTCACGCACACACAAAATGTGCCTCCTCCGCAGAAAAGCCGTCAAAATAAACAAACGCCGTGCATTACCTTAAAAAGCTTTTATAAGCCGCTTTGATTTTGAAACAAATAACGGCATTACATCCTGGCCGATGGCAGAGGACACGAAAATGGACAACAAAATGAAATATAAACAAAATTAAAATTTTAAATGACTTGTAACACACAGCAACAAAAAAAAAATTACATTGAATTTGCGAATAAATATTTTTTAAATTTACTACTCTAAATGTAAAATATTGCAATTCTTGGATTTTTTTTTTAAATACAATTTCTCAAAATATTTTGCTAGAAATATTTTTTTACAGTGTATTGGAATTTTATCATTTTGCTGCATACTCTTTGCTGTACTTTGGTGAAAATTATATTGAAATCAGATTATTTCGTTTATAAAATAGAAAATGAACATAGTCGAACTAGAAAATCAGATATTTTAGGAAATAATAATTCATTATTTTGCAAATACATTTTTTTTTTTTGGAATATCTACTAAAATCTGCAGCACTCAGACAGACTATATCCATTGTACTGTGAAATCTATTCACCACGAGCGCCCATGCCTAAGCCGGGATTCGAACCCGAGACCTTCAGAATGCAAGTCCAGCGCGCTACCTCTGGACTGCTGATGCCGACTAGGAATTATAATTTTTCTATTGATGTATGGAATGCTTATAAAAAAATAATGGTGCTCGTTTTGTAGAGTAAATTTTACTTTTTATACATAATGCCATGAAGAAAAAGCACACAATGTTGTTCTTCCTTTTCCCAGATTTCCCCGTTTATTTTTCACACAATTTGCAGTATTCGTTGCAGCCTCCCCGCGTTTGTTGTTCTGTTCAAACAAATGTTAAGTAATGTGTAATTAATGGGTTTTTGTGTAAAAACACAACACACACCGCAAAGTTAATAAATTTGTGCGCGCATCACACGTGAGCTCACAGAAATTTTAATGTAAAATATTTGCGACTTAACGCAGTATTATAATATATAAATTTTTTCGGGCTTTGCATATGTACAACACACGTGTCACTTTGAGGTTAAACAAGGATTAAGAAAAATTATTTGCTGTTAATAATGCATAGAAATTTACATATTAAAGAGAAATGTCAATCATTTGTGTTATGTTATATCAGTTATATTGTATAATTTACGCTTTTTTAATAAAATAAATCAATATAAATATAATATATTATATATATATATATATATATATATATATATATATATATATATATATATATATATATATATATATATACTTATATATTTAAAAAAAAAATATTTATAGCATAATTAAAAAATGTTACTAATTTATGCATATCGAGCAAATCCAGCATTATATAAGAAATAACATAAAAGAACTACTTCAGAACTGAGAAGTATGGCAAAAAATGAATGAAAAATAAATATTTTGATTCAAATTTTGTTTGATGAACAGCATTCCTCAATATGATGTACATATATGTTGTATTTTATGTATTTGTTCATTAATATGATGAAACGTTTCATCACATACAATTCATCATATTGAAGAACACTTTTTCGGTCATTCATCAAATTGATAATTATTTCTTCAAACCATAATTCATTGTATTGAAGAATGATTCATAATATTGATAACTACAAAACATCAATATTATTAATTCATTCTTCAAAATGATGAAGTGTATGTGATGAATACGTTTCATCATATTAATGAAGAAAAACATAAAATGAAACATATATGTACATTATATTGATGAATGCTGTTCATGAAACCAAATTTCAATCAAAATATGTATTGATTGAGCATTTTTCGAGCATTTATATACCATAATTCGTTGTGTTTTTTTTCGAAGCTTGGAATTTTTTTTCGGACATAATTAAAAAAAAAAAAATTTTTGAAAAAAAAAACTTGTTTTCAAATAACATGGTGACCGCGTTTTTTCGTCCAAAATTTTTTTTTAATAATTTTCTTTATACGAAATTTTTTGAGAATTGTTGTTTTCATCAAATAACATTTTTTGTTTCAAAAATAAAGGTTTCTCACAGATAGAAACATTTCTTATTGTTATTGTTATTTAATTAAAAAAAAATTTACTTAAAGTTACCTATACATTTTATCATTTACTAGCTGGACCCGTGCACGACTCGTCCAAGATTTTGTGAATGCAATGATATAGAGTGATTTTATTAATATAAAGAACATTTTTATTATTTATATCTTACCCGTAAAATTCTTCTCTGTAGAACGCTTTCTCGTTGAATTCTTCCGAGTAGAATTAATTCCCGTAGAATTCTTTCACGTAGAGTTTCTCCCAGTAGCAGTTTTAGTGTAGTGAGTTTTAGTGTGGTAAGTTTTAGTGTGGTGAATTTTGGTGTGGTGAGTTTTAGTGTGGTGATTTTTAGTGTGGTGAATTTTAGTGTGGTGAGTTTTAGTGTGGAGAGTTTTAGTGTGGTGAGTTTAAAAAAATTGTGTTGGTTTGATACCGTGGTGTGAAATATCTTTATATCAATATCTTGATAACTGTATATGCAGCATTTGGAAAATGTACCTTCTATGGGGCGTGCCACGCCCAGTGGTTCAATCCCGTCCACATTCTGCGAGACCGTTTTATGGGAGGTGCCACGCCCAGTCCACCAAACTCATCAAGATATAGCCTATACTCTACCCGGACCCAACATACATATTGTGTCAAAATTTCATTTAATTCTGTTCAGTCGTTTAGACGTCTATTCGGAATATACAGACATACATACATACATACATACATACATACATACATACATAAATACATACAAACTTACATTCACAAATATATAGTAGATTGTAAATCAGTAATGAAATTTCTACTACAATAATTGGAAAACATTTACATATTTAAATAAATCAGTTCTCTTGACAAATAATCGTAATATAATTATTGTAATCGTGATTTTTTTTTTACCGTAAAACATATTATAATTGCAACAATCATATGCAAAACAGTGTAAAGAAGATTACTATAGATTATCTTAATCGATACATATTATTATTACAAAAATAATATTAAAAACTATTGTATATTTAAGATAACTAACTATCTTTTGCAAATTAACATAATATAATGGCAGTAATTATGATTTATTTAGCTCCAGAATTTCACAAAAATTTTTTAAATATTGTTCTTTGGAATTTATTCTTTTTATATTAAAAAAAAAAGTTTGTTTTGCTTTATATATTGCTTAATTGAACACAGTGTTTATTTACAATACAACTACTAAAAAATATGTTTAATTGATTGACGTCATTATAAAATTCTTGTTGCTGCTATTGTGCTTGGCTTCGGTGTTTTATATAGTCAGTGACAACATCTTCTAAGGTTTTATTTGTCTCAGTTGTACAGCAATTACTTGCAACAACATGCACACAGTGACTGCATTAAATCGAGCTAATGATATGATTATTTTTTTTCTTCATTGTTGCTTGTTATTGCTGTTGTTCAATATATTGTTCTAGTATTTTTATTATATACAATAGAGAATTTTTGTTATACATGCACTTTTTATGCCATCAGCTGAATGATGAACACAATAAATAAATTGATTTTCATTAAAGGCAGCAACAAAACGACGTTGTTGACAACATGTGGCTGTCACTTTGTTGCTGCTGCTGCAGCTATTGTTGCTGCTGTTCAAATTATAAAACATTGTTTGTTGTGGTAATTATTGCTGGCGGGATGCCTGCCTTCGTTGCTGCCAACAGTTAATGATATTTATTTGATTTAGATTGATTTGAATTTGTTTGGCTGGCTACAAATTGTATTCGCGACAATGCCTGCAATACAAATTTCAATTAAATTGGTTGACTGTTTTTTTTTTTATTCAAATTGATATATTTGAATATATTTGCTTGAATCAATTTTTTCCTATTATAATTATATATCAATCGCAAAATATAAAAATATTTCTTGCCATTATGCAAAATTTGAATTTAAATTATTTTGACTATTAGATTTTTTGATTTCATTGTAGAAACAATAATTTCAAATAGACCAAAAACCAAATTTGTACCAAAACAAGTATAAAAATGATATGTCATATCTCTTGTAGATGTTTAATCTAGAAGGGAATGCATGGTCATGGGTAGAAATTGCTTATCGTATAACTAATCGGGTTATGACAAGGTTTAAAAACAATGATCAGTTTAAGATCATTAAATTCTGAACATTAAAAAACGATTTTTAGTTGCCTTTTATTAATTCTATGAAACTATAGATGACATGTTATACACCGAAAAAAAAAAATTAAGTCCCTTTAAACTCCGGTGTTACTTTTAATGATTTACAAGAGAACTCTCTCAATGAGCGTCTGAACGTTTTTATGGTCATTAGCACTAATTTTGATTTGTGATCTTTGTTGTAATTATTAAAATTTTTAATATCCTTTACATTCGTACAATTCATTAAGCGGCAGTTATTCAGCGGTAGTTTAAACTGAGTTTATACTATGTTTACTTAAACGTCTCACGTAGTTTAGCTACGTCACATTTTTCTGACAAATACATTGATGGTTTAAACGATGTTTAACGCACCAACATCGGACGATTAAAACAAGTTTAAACTATGTTTAAAGTTCAATAAAATATTGATTTTGAGTTTAACAATGTTTAAACTACCAACGAAGTTGAATCACAACTGAAAAACTGGCCCAAAGTCGTGTATTAGAATGCAGTAATTATAATCGAAATTTATTTTTGTTCAGATTGCAATAACATTATACTTTGTGTAAACATTATTATAATGTCCAGCTGATTCCGTAAAATTTACCATAATTGTGTTACAATACCAACATACAATTTTAATTTCATTTTAATAATCTGTTTTTTGGCAGTTTACTTGATTAAAACTATGTTTCAAGGCAAACAAAAAATTACTTATATTCAAATTTAAATAAACGTATGTTCGCAACGCTCGTTTTCATTCGGCAAGTTATTGACAGACGAAATTGGAAACGTTGAGCAGCATTTTCTATTTACGTCTCTTTTTCCATCGTTTGAACATATTGATGTTTAAAAACAAACAAAAAAAATTATGTTAAATGTAAATAAAAAGTATTATTGCAACACTCTTCTTTTAAACGCAGTTGACACTCGGTGACCGGCATTTTCTGCGTCTTTTGTTGCTCGTTGAGAAATCATGCTCGTATCGGCAACAATCTTGTACTGAAATAACTAATATGTTTCTCTGAAAACATAGTTATATTCAGGTCATTCCAAATCACGTTTTATTTTGAATATATTAATGTTTAGTTTATTTATTTCGTTCGGATGTAGTCATTATTACGTTTCTATTAGAATATACGCCATTTTAAGGAGCAACAGCAAAATGTTTTCGTAATAAAATAATGTAAATTAGAGCTCATTACAACCTTGTTCAAGTCTCAATACAACCCTGTTTACAAATGATTTATCCGGCAATTATATATTATATTTACATAAAATTCCAAACATATATGTTAATGTCTGCAACATTATGTTTGGGAAAGCTCTATTTTTTACAGCGTGTATGGACTATGATCTACTGGCATAAACATAAATTGTCTTAAATGAAATATACCTGAAAAGTCACAGTAATTTTGTCTCGATTTGTTTTCTTGCTGTTAATAAAAAAAAAAAATACATCAAATTCTCAAATACTAAATTTGTATTAATAGTCATGAAAAAAATATTGGATTTTTCTCCATGTATATTTTTACGGAGAATCTTTCTGATTTCTACTGAAAAAAAAGGTTTCGATTTCCGCATAGATTTTTATCTCGTTTCAATTAGGTTTTAATATTTCTAATGAAACGGTTTCAGTATATCGTTTTTAAATTACGGTTTGATTTAAGATTTTGTATTAATGTTACTTTTTGCACATATTTTTTAAATGTACATGTATAGCAGATTTTATTTGCCACATTATTTTTTTTTACAGATATTTTTAAAAGAATCTGCCAAAAATGCGTTATTGCTAAAAATAGTTTCACTTCAAAAGTGATAAATATGATCATGAAATGATCACTTGGCAGTCGCCTGTTATAGAGTAAATAAAACATTATTTGTTTAGAACATTTGACGTCAATTATTTTGCATATTTATATACGTTTTCTTTTGTATTGTTGTACGGTTAAATAACAATTAAAACATATTTAATTTTGGGTTTTATTTTTGCCAACTGCTGTGTCAATAACTAATAAAACTATATTAAAAATAGGTTTTTGCAAAATGTGTTCTGCAAGGTTTTTTTTTTTAAAGATGTTATACAAAAAAAGTTTTATGTTTGAGTTTCCGGTGAAATTATTATACAAATTGTTGTAGGTACAACAAAATTATTTTACTGTAAGTTTTTATGCAGCTCAACTGGTATACAGTAAAATGGTCATAGAGGAAAATTGTATACAGTAAAACTTGTATACAGTAAAACTTGTATGCCGTAAAACTAGTATGCAGTAATACTTATAAATAGTAAAACTGTTATACATTAAAATTGTTGTACAGTAAAACTTATAGAGTAAAACATTTATACAGTAAAACTGTTATACAGTAAAACTTTTGTACTGTAAAACTTTTATACAGTCAAACTGTTATACAGTAAAATTGTTATACAGTAAAACTGTTATACAGTAAAACTGTTATACGGCAAAACTGTTATGCAATAAAACTGTTATACAGTAAAACTGTTATACAGTAAAACTGTTATAGAGTAAAACTGTTATACGGCAAAACTGTTATGCAGTAAAACTGTTATACAGTAAAACTGTTATACAGTAAAACTGTTATACAGTAATACTGTTACACAGTAAAACTGTTACACAGTAAAACTGATACACAGTAAAACTGTTACACAGTAAAACTGTTACACAATAAAACTGTTACACAGTAAAACTGTTATACAGTAAAACTGTTACACAGTAAAACTGTTACACAATAAAACTATTATACAGCAAAACTGTTATACAGTAAAACTGTTATACAATAAAACTATTATACAGCAAAACTGTTATACAGTAAAACTGTTATACAGTAAAACTTTAATACATTATAACTGGGTTACTGTCAAACTGTCATCGAACAAAACTGTTGTATAGTAAAATGGTTTAACAGTAAAACTGTTATACGGTAAAACTGTTATACAGTATAACTGTTATACAGTAAAACTTTTATACAGTAAAACTATTATACTTAAAACTTTTATACAGTTAATCTGTTATACAGTAAAACTTGTATACAGTAAAACTTTTATACAGTAAAACTGTTATACAATAAAACTATTATACAGCAAAACTGTTATACAGTAAAACTGTTATACAGTAAAACTTTAATACATTATAACTGGGTTACTGTCAAACTGTCATCGAACAAAACTGTTGTATAGTAAAATGGTTTTACAGTACAGTAAAACTGTTATATAATAATTCACTTAATAAATATTAAAAATCTGTTGTCATATAAAAAAACTATTATAAAGTAAAAATAAAAAAATATATAAAAATCGCTTATATGAGCAACAATTAATAAAAGATAGTGCATATCAAAAAAAAAGTCACGCATATGTTGCTTACTACGCACTGTTGCTCCTACTGCTCTCAGCAGTTTTACATTTATTCATTTATTTATTGCTCGACAAACGAGCAGCTGACATTGCTATGCTGACAAATATTCTTTGCAGAATTAATTAAATATTTTCAAATGTAAAACAGTGGCAACATTCAATGGCTCATTTGCATGGCTTATTTCGCAAAAAACTCAGTCTGCTCAAGGCATTCTGGCATCTTGGCAGGGGGAAAAAAGAACACAAACACATACAAAAAATGTGAATCTGCTGAATTTATAAAGTTAGTTATGCGTTGGAATGAGTTTAATATATATAAAATATGCTGACACAGACTACAGGACCAAAAACATAAAGTACAAAGGGCAAAAAATAAAGGAAAACATGAAATTTAATTTACGCAAAATACAAATAACGCGTTGACTGTCTGTCTGTCTGCGACATTTAATAAAGTGTGTGTGTGAAGTTAATACAAAATAGACGCATAAATGTTGTCAGAAAATTATGTTGTAACATTGGTTGCTTTGTGTAAGTAAATAAGGCGGCAAAAATGGCAAAAACTCAAGATGGGCAAAATTTAATTTTCTTTATTAACTGTCACAGTCTGCATATTTTGTTATAATTTGTCTTTAGAAAGTCTGAGATTTTTATCAGCTTTTAGCAAACATCGCATGTTTTATCATGGTTTTTTGGGTATTTAAAATATTTTAATATATATATATATATCATTCAATTCATTATTTTACTGAGTCGGTACTTATTATTCCAGTAAGAATTATTTTTTCTCATTCCTATATTATCGCATTCTAATATTTAATCATTTCTAAAGTTCCAAAATGAATCCTATGTTTAACTTTCGCATCAAACACTGATTTGCCATTAAATCTTAAATATGCACAAAACTTAGGTTGTTGGAGCGAACAGAAAAGTAGGCCACTGACCAACCGAGTTTTTGCGTTTTTCGGCTGAGTGCACAAAAACCGTCTGGCTGCGGAAAAAACATAATTTGCTGAGTTCTCTAATGGAAACCCAAATGCGCTAAATTATCCAAAATTTAAAGCTGTACCTAATATAATTCTTTAAAATTTGAGAATGCTGTATTTTATTTTATTTAAATTTTTAATATATTATTTCAGTGTTTATTGTACAAATTTAAAGATTTACCGATATATCGATTTATCGATTTATCGATTTATAGATTTATAGATTTATAGATTTATAGATTTATAGATTTATAGATTTATAGATTTATAGATTTATAGATTTATAGATTTATAGATTTATAGATTTATAGATTTATAGATTTATAGATTTATAGATTTATAGATTTATAGATTTATAGATTTATAGATTTATAGATTTATAGATTTATAGATTTATAGATTTATAGATTTATAGATTTATAGATTTATAGATTTATAGATTTATAGATTTATAGATTTATAGATTTATAGATTTATAGATTTATAGATTTATAGATTTATAGATTTATAGATTTATAGATTTATAGATTTATAGATTTATAGATTTATAGATTTATAGATTTATAGATTTATAGATTTATAGATTTATAGATTTATAGATTTATAGATTTATAGATTTATAGATTTATAGATTTAATGATTTTTTGATTAATCTAAATAGGATTCTTTAATTTATGCCCAAAAACATGCTGCTATTTAATACAAAACTTGAAACAAATAACTGTAAATATGCAATATAATTTTTAAAATCGCAAATTATGTTTGTTTTAAATACCTACTATTTTTGCAGATATATTTTTAAATTTTCTACCATTTTTTTTTAAGTTAGCACCTAAAACTATGCAATATTTTTTATTGTGGTTTAATTCATAGACGTTGGCGTTGCGAACGACTAAGAAAACTGAAAAGTGAATTAACTATTTTAGTATTTAATTAAAATATGCTTTCTTATATATTATCGTTTATTTTTTTTTTGTGCGCACAATTTAATAATTAATTTCTTTTGTCATTTTCATTATATCTGGCCGCACACCTGCTGTGTTGATGTGCCATAATGCGCTACCAAAGCCAAAGATGTTTAATAAAAATGCAGCATTATTTTTTTTTTCATTCAACATCCGGTTGACTGGCTACCACACAATATGGCGCCTTTAGTGCGCCAACCGGAAGTGAAGTTGTGCACAGCAAGCATTGATTGATTGATGTAGGATGTTTTGTAGTTTTTTGCATTACAAACACGTATAAATTTTTATATTCAATATTTTCAGCACGTTTTGCCTTCAACATTTTGAAATTTTTCTATTGAGCTGTTGTACATAACAAAAAAGTAAAATACAAAGTTTTGTAGTTAAAATGCATTTAATTTTGATTTTATATTGTTTTTTTTTTTTTGTTTAATTAAATAAGTTTTGTATCTATTTTAGTCTTCTTACGCGAACTGTAACTTTGAACCCACAAAATAGAAAAACTTAAATTTTATAAATATTTTTGACAAATGAAAACGATTAATTTCTCAATTATTTATTGAAATTTTATAATTTCTATTTCTAATTTCCTATAATTCTGAAATGACGGAATTAGATTCAGGTGTCGAATGTGGGAAATTTACTTATCCTAGTAAAGTTATGTAATTAATATGCATTTAATTTTGTTTTGTAAATTAAACAAGTTAAATGAAGTTAAAAACCAAGACTTACATATATTTTTAATTTCAACATTATTCATATTTTATATCGTCGTTGTAGAACGAAAAGTCACCAAATACATTTTTATGAAAAACTTAAATTTCGAGTTTGTTGATTAATATTATAAAAAGTAATTGATGCATTTTTAAAGTTGAAATAACAATTGAAAGGTTTACATTTTCTTTTCATTTGGTAAAAAAATTGAGATCATCGTTTTCAAATTAATGGATATATTAAGATTTTTGTAAATGAATATTTGGCATTTTGAAAATGTATTTGGTAACTTTTCGCTCTACAACGACGATATACAAAAAGAAAATAATTTTTTAAATAAGAAATAATATTAATAATTACTTTAAAGCTTTAAGCATACCTTTATAATTTTTTATTTTCCATATTTTTTATTGTTAAAATCATTCGACACTTTATCGCCAAATTTTACCACACAATCACTGTCAAAAGTGAAGCCACACGAAAAATTGATTCGTTTATTTAAAAATAATTTGCATTTTTATGAGGCCTGCAGCCAGTCAAAGTTTCACCATTTCGTTGCTCATTTCGTATTCCGAATTTTCTATGCGCCTTCCTGCATAATAGATCAATTTCAGTGGTATTAAAATATTATATTGTCTAGAAAACGTTAGCAGCTCATTTTTTATTTTGATTTGTTGACAGAGTACAGTGGCTCAAATAGGTTTATTGAAAATTGATTTTATTCTATTTTTAGATGGTAAAATTAAAAAGGCAAATTAAAAGTTTCTTCAAAATGTCCCTTTGCATATGTCAAACATTATTTCTATTTAACTTTTGGTATATACTACACCCAGAAAAAAATTGCCTGAAATACCATTAAAATTGGTCAATAGGGCAATTATTGATTGATTAGTATACAAAAAATTATTTTTTTTCATGTAAACTCAATGGCAATGTCATGGTATTTTCTAGTATTTAATGGTATTTTCCGATTAAAATAATAATTTATCCTATTGACTATTTTTAATAGTAAAAAAACTATTATTTATGTAGTATTTTTTCTGGATGTACATTCTCTATTTTTCCATATTTTGTTACGTGTTAAAGGTTATTACTATGGAAATTTTATTTTTTTTGAAAAATTTCTTTTTTTCGATTTTTTTTTCTAAAAGATTTTTTTTTTTTGAAAAATTTCTTTTTCGAAATTTTTTTTTTTTAAAAATTTCTTTTTCGAAAAAAATTTTTTTTTGAAAAATTTCTTTTTCGAATTTTTTTTTTTGGAATTTTTTTTTGTCCGAAAAATTTTTTCGGATATTTTTTTTTTAATTTTGTGACTGTTTTTTTAAATAAATTTTTACAAAACTTTTTTTTCGAATTATTTATAAAAAAAAAAAATTTTTTTGAAAAAATATAATGAACAAATTCATCAATATGACAATTCAAATTCATTGTATTGAATATTTTGTTCATATATATAATGAATGCATTCATTAATATGTCGTGTAATGAACGGTGGTATCAATATGATGAATCTGGTAGTCGGTGAAAAAATTCATAATATTTATGAATAAATTAATCATATTGAAGAATTTTTTTTTCTGTGTACCTGATCACTTTTGCAAAACTTTCTGTCAGTTTCTGCAAAATTGTAAAAACTAAATCTAGTACATAGTGTGGCAAAATCAAGTCAAATTAATACAAATGTATTTAAAAATTAACAAAATTCAGTAGAACTAAATTTTTTTCAAAATAATGACATAAATGTAGTCTAATTTACTACATTAATTTTTTTCAAAAACATTTGACTATATTTAAAAAAAAAAAAAACTCAAGAATTTGTAATTTGTTTATAATTTTATTCAAAAAAATTTAAAATAAAAATGTTTGCGATATATTTAATGATATATAGATTGAGATTTATCGAATCCTAAATTCTCTTTGCTTTTTCCTTTTCTTATTTGAATGCTGCCTCGATATAAATATTTTCGCTTTTTGCTTTTCGAATGCTGCCTCTATTCGAATATATTTATGCTTCGAAGTAACTATAAAAACAATAGGCAAACTTTCTTGTCTCTTGTCCAGAAATTGTTGTTGTCTCCAAGAGACTTCAAAAAAGAATCGAACGCATATTTTCAAAGAGCAAATATAATAAATACCTGTTGTGAAACATTTCAAAATCAAGGAGTCAAAGCATATGAAATGCAGGGAGTGAAAGTATTTAAAATATTAAAGCATTGCTCAAATAAAATTTCTTTCTTTCAAAGTATTTTTCCGATGTAAAAAAAAAAATATTGCTGCCTTTGCAAGCGTTGCTCTGTAATATCTTAAAAAAAAAAAATTAAATTTAAAAATTTAGAAATATTAAATTATACTTTATGAGTAACGTATCCGTAACACTGTGCGGGGTGGACTCTTTTGAACTACGTTTCAAAAAGTTGTCTCTATTTAAGCAGATTCCGTAACAAAATCCCATAAATCGACTTGTCATCAACTTTGTGCTTTGCTTTTCCATTTTAACATTGATTGACAGGCACAAAAGCCATGCGAACGAAGTGTTAAACGGCATATTTTGAATTTGACTTGTGTAACTTTTTTATATTAAGAAATATTTGTATATTTTTATACACAGAAAAACAACTTTGTATGCAAAATAACTACATCATTTTTTTGCAGTTCTAAACTAATTTTAATACATTTGTATTAATATAATTACATTTTGTCTTTATGTATTCGTCCTGAAATATGTAGTTAAAATAATTCAACTGCTTTAATTTTCAATATATTCTGTATTTAACTTGAAGAAAATGTTTAATTATAACTATATATTTCATTTTACTACATTCTGCATTTATTTGAACATCAAAAATGTTTATTATCTTAAAAAATATTATTTTTTTATTTATTTAACTTCAAGCTAAATATAAAAATACTACTACATATGCATTTATTTTTACTACATTCTGTATTTATAAAAAATTCAAAAATATTTAAGTGTTAGAATATATTGATTCCATCGAAATTGGACAAAACAAAGGATTTAATTTTAGGCATTTAAATGAGTAATTTTTAGGTCTTTTTTAAACTCATTATTTGCCATATTTAGGGTAATTTTAATAGCAATTTTTTATGTTTTTTTAGATCATCAAAATCCGAGCACTGATGATGACCATAGGAAAAAATTATATGAAGTAGTTTTATTAAACAGTTCCCTGATTTTGTCAAACATTTATTTTTATAATAAAATATATTTAAAAAGGCATTGTCTACTCTTAGACATGTGCATAATATGAATTAACACACACCATAAATGTCAGAACGGTTTTTTTAATGTTTTAACCAAGCTTTAGAAAATGTTCTTGGCATTTTCTTGAATTTGCTAAAGCGTAGTACAAAAGCCTGAAAATATGCAAATATCTATATGGAGCATATCAAGTATTTTAATGCAAATTGACAGTAATAATTTTATGTGTGCGCAACAATTTACGAAAGTCATAAAAAATGCGAAGTTTTTTCTGTATAAAATGCGCAACAACATGTTATTCGTCATTGTTACACGGAGTGTAATATATAAATTGACTTAAATTGAGACAGACAGATATAAGTATAGAGATTTCGAAGTGACATCATATGTAGCAATGTTAAATTGTGCTCATAAATGTTGTTGACATATTTCAAAAGAGTTATATTTAAATGAAACATAAATATTTAAAAATATTTATATTTATAAATTAAATAAATAATTTATTTTTAAGGTAAATACCGCAAAAATGAATAACAAATTGACTAATATAAAATTAAATACAAAATATGTTAAGTTTTGTTATTTTTGTATTTATTTTTATTAGAAACATGTTAAATATATATTATTTTTATATTCATTTTAATTTAGATCTTTCATATATTATTAAAAATATAAAATATATACTTCATTTAAAATCTAATCAAAATGTATTAAATTTTAATACGTTTCTATTTAAATTAGATAAAAACGTATTGAATTATATTTCTTTTATGTTTATTTAAATTTTTTCGTCTATAATTTATAAATAGCTATTTAAATAATGGAAGAAAGTAATATAGTCTATAATAAATTATAGGTCGATTACGTAATTTAAGTTATAATAGAAACATACTAAATTTGACAATGCTAAATTAGGTAGAATCTTATTAAATTTTAGTTATTTTTTTATATTTTTTTTATAAGAATTATAAATAAATAATTAAATAATTTTGCTATAAAAAGGTCAATATTTATAAAAATTTAATTTAAATAGAAACGTAATCATTGGAATTTTAATTTGGAATTTTAATAAAAAACTCATCAATTTTACTATGTTTCTGTTAAGTACAATATGAATATGTACGATTATATTTATATTAATTTTTCTTACACAATATTTAAATACGTTTGCAACAATACTAAAAATTATAACATATCTGCTTAATGTAAAATTTATTAGGAATTATTTAAATTTTACTATGTTTCTAAATAGAAACATATTACAAATTAATTTTATTATTTTTTATTCTATACATTTAAAATATTCGTACATAAATTACAAATAAATATTTATATATTTTTGTACTAATAAAATATTTATAAAATAGTAAAACGTACATACTAAATGAAATTTTATAAAAAAAAGGTACTTAATGTTACTATTTTTCCAACTGATTCTATTGATTATATTTTATATATCGACATACAGATTCCATGTAGAATATGTTGCAAACAAATGAAATTTAACACCCTTCAGTGTTGTAAAGAGCGACACTCGAAGTTATCCGACATATCGGGTACTTGAGTGGTGGCATAGAGACACCACGCACGATGGGGCTCGATGCTCATTGAAGTGTTTACGCAAATCTTTTATCTCTGTTATACCAGTGTATTTATTATGTTCTGAAATATTTGTGTAAGATGAAGGTATACTTAGAAAGTTCATTAACAAAGAGTATTGCGACTACACAATAAAATATATGTCTGCTTTGATAGACAGAAAAAATCATCAATATGACGAATTTATTCATAAATATGAAGAATTTTTTTTGTATACCACTCTTTAGTACCACTCTTTAGTTTTATATGTACCTTGTTTCATATTTCTAATTGTTGTATTTTATTTTTGTTAATCAAAAAATTTCATATTAATATTCAAACACTTTCCGAATCAATAAAGAAATGTTTTTATTTTTTATAAATTATAAAAATAATTTACTTTAATTTACTTTAAATTAATTTTAACAACAAACTAAAATATAAACAGAATGTACTAAAATTAAAAGCATATATAGTAATTTATCTACATATTTTAGGACGTATAAATAAAGACATGCTCTAGATATTTCAATACAAATGTTATAAAATTTCGTATAGAAATGCATTCAAATTATGTAATTAATTTCCATACTAAAATAACTACATCGATCTAATAAAAACAAATACATTTGCTTTTGGACGTAAATTAAAGACATATGTATTTATTTTAGAAACATTTTTATTACTTTTTGTAAAGTATTTTTTTCGGTAATTTACGAAGTTTATGTTATTTAATTGTTAAATATTGCTTGTTTAATTTATAAAATATTATTTTGTAAAAAACATTTATTTTTTTAATTGAAAATAAATTAATTGATTTTTTTTAAATTTTTTAAATTCCTTTTTATTTTTATTTTGAAAATAAAATTTTAAAAACATATCCTTAAAAAAATGTAATTCGAAAAAAAAATAAAATTTTGTGTAAAAACAAATCTTCGAAAAATCTTTTTCGGACAATTTTTTTTTAGAACTATTTTTTTTGAAGAATTTTTTCATATAATTTATTTTTTTTAATATATTTTTTTTAAATATAACTTTTTATTATAAAACGTTATTTTTTTAATTGAAAATAAATTAAGTGATGGACATTATTTATCGAAAATAAAATTTCGAAAAAAAATGTCCTTAAAAAATATAATTCGAAAAAAAATGCTGTGCAAAAAAAATGTTTTTGAAAAAATCAAATCCAAATTTTTGTTTACGATCAAATTTTTTTTGGATGAATTTTTCAAAAAAAAATGTGTGCAAAAAAAATTTATATAAAAAACTAATCTCCGAAAAAAAAAATTTTTCGAACAAAATTCAAAAAAAAAGTTTCCTTGAAAAGTAAAATTGAAAAAAAAATATGTGAAAAAAAAAATTATTTAAAAAAAACGAATCTTCGAAAAAAAAAATTTTTCGAACAACATTTTTTTCGCCACATTTTTTTCGAACATATTTCTTGTATTTTTCGAAAAAAAATTTTTTTTTGAACAACATTTTTTTTCGAACAATTTTTTTTTAATTTGAACAACCTTCCAACCATAGAAGAAACTATTGCCAGCATAAAAAGATTAAAAAATCCGAAAGCGCCCGGAATTGATCGTATTAACAACATTCTGATCAAAAAACTGCCACGTCTGGGAATAATGTACTTGCATGCCATTGTCGTCGCATGTTTATCACTGAGTTATTTCCCAAAATCATGGAAAGAAGCAAATATCATTCCTATTTTGAAACCAAATAAATTAGCAGCAGATCCAAAGAGCTATCGTCCAATATCATTGTTAAGCTCATTGAGTAAAATTCTTGAGCGTATCATTTTGCGACGCATTCAAGATCACATAGAAATTCATAATATTATCCCGCCTGAAGAACACGGATTCATTCATGGAAAATCGACGCTACACCAACTCCACCGCATCCACACCCACATAAAAAATCACTTAGAAATAAAACAATCTACTGGAATGGTTTTGTGTGACATAGAAAAAGCTTTTGACACAGTATGGCACTCTGGTCTAATCTATAAAATGATAGACTATAAATTTCCACGTTATTTAGTAACGATCTGCAACAGCTTTCTAAGAGATAGATCGTTTTTAGTTTCTATCAACGAAAAAAAATATCTGCGTCGGAAACTACCTTTTAGAGTACCTCAAGGAGCTGTACTTAGTCCTGTGTTGTACAATATTTTTTTATCTGATGTCCCGTCTCTCACAAACGGCTATCGAGCATATTTTGCTGATGATACAGCATTCTTCGCCTCATCCAAATATCGCGCTCCTATCGTTTTAGCACTTCGAAATGCATTAAGCAGGTATTTGGAATATTATACCAAATACGTCTGAATGTTTCAAAAACAAAAGCCAAATTCTTTACTCGTCGAAGAACACTGGAAATACCTAAGAGATCTCTACGCGTTGGAAACATTTCTATCAATTGGGAAAGTGATGTTAAGTACTTAGGAATTATTTTTGACAAGAGAATTACTTTTAAAAATCATATTCAATATATTATTGAAAAGATAAATAAAACTTTAAAAATAATGTATAGTGTTATTAACAGAAAATCTAATTTAAGCATAAAAAACGAATTAATGTTATATAAAGTAGTTATGAGACCAATTATATGCTATGGAAGTCCTATATTAAATGATATTGCTAAAACTCATTTGAAAAAATTACAAGTTGCGCAAAATAAAATACTTAGAATGTGTTTAAATAGCGATTGGTACGTCTCCACAGACGATATTCACGATTCTGCTCAAATAGAAAAAATGTGTGATTACTTTTTGGAATTAAAAACCCGTTGTCTAACTAGATTAGAAACTGACTGATATCTGTGGTATTTTTATTTTTTTTTATATCCTTCGAATATGAAAGTATTTTCATTCTTAATAATTGTATAAATTAAAAAAAAACAACAAAGCATTAATATTAATATAATTTATCATAGTTGTAGTAGCTCATAAGCTAAGTCACTAAATTGCATACATAATCATGTAATACAAATGTACAAATGAATCTTGAATAAGGAATAATATGAATTGAACAAATATTACATTCATTGTATTGAATTTTTCAGGTGTAGTCAGTTTAAATATATTTAATGATTAAACAGTATTAGTAGATTAAAAAAAAGAATAAAACTAATTAAGTGTAATGTAATTCAGGCAAAACTAAAGCTGCACGCTGCAAAAAAAATGGCTCTCCCAAACATAATTTTGCAGACATTAACATGTATGTTTGGAATTTTATGTAAACATAAAATATAATTGACTGATAAATCATTTGTAAACAGGGTTGTATTGAGACTTGAACAGTGTTGTAATGAGCTCGGACTTACATTATAATATCCCGGAAACATTTTAATGTTGCCCCTTAAAATGGGGCTACATTACTACATCCAAATAAAATAAATATTTGCACCGGAACATAAATATGCTCAAAATAAAACATGATTTTGAACGACCTGAATATAAATATGTTTCCAGTGCAAACATATCAGTTGTTTCAGTTCAAAAAGTAGTATGTTTGCATAGAAAATTATTTAAATATTTTTGGAAATAAATCCTGAAAATAAAATAAAAATAAAATGTTGTTTTTTTATTAATTTTTATTAAAATTCTTTAAACATGCACAGTGAGAATTTATAATAATTGAATTCATATACAAATTTTAAAATGCATAAATAATTCGTTTAAAACTGCGAGTACAAGTGACAGCATCAATGAATGCACAATTGCACCAGCAGACGCTAAACCAGACGATCCAGGGTCGCTTTATATTTGGTACAGTTACAGTTGATCTCAGTACAGCACATAGCGTAGGCAAGGAATTTACGGAGGCTTTTTTAAAAAAAACATGCCAAATTCTGTTTGAAAATCGAAACACAGATTTTTATTTGTGGTTTTCTCACATTAGTTTCAGAAATAATATACTGCACTATATTATACTCTTTTACTATTTGCACTTTTTATAACACAATTTATATTTTAATTTAATTTACAAATAACAAAATTAATACCGACGCAAACACGTTTTCTCAACGAACAACAAATGACACGTACGCTGAAAATGCCGATCACCGAGTGTCAACATACTTCAAACGACGACAAAAGAGACGAAGTATGTGAAGTTAAATACGTATTTTTTTTAGCAAAGACACAAACCATTTTTTTTACAGAGCATTAACAGAGCGTTAACAGCCGCTATGTTAGCGGATGAAATCTTCCGATTGGTACACATAAATGACTCCGAATCCGTCCATGATCTCCATGCTGGAATGCAATTAATTACATTGGATAGCTAACGAATAGGGCTTTCCAAATATGTAACCTATGTATATGGATCGACCCATTAGACATTTAATATACATTTTTAAACTTGGTCATATATTGAGAAAAAGTGGTGATGATGAAGTGGTCACTACTCCGTCCACGATCCCTGTGCTGGAACTTCTTATAGTAGGTTGGATAGGTAATGCTTAGAGCTTTCCAAATCTGTGATCGACATATTTGGATCGATACGCTGGATATTTTTTATGAATTTTTGAAACTTGACCATTTACTAGGAACAAAAATATTAATATAAAGAAAAAGTCATGATGATGAAGTGGCCACTACTCCGTCCACGATCCCTGTGCTGGAACTTCTTATAGTAGGTTGTGTAGGTAATGCTTAGAGCTTTCCAAATCTGTGATCGACATAGTTGGATCGATACGCTGGATATTTTTACTGAATTTTTGAAACTTGACAATTAACAAGGAACAAAAATATTAATATAAAGAAAAAGTCATGATGATGATGTGGCCACTACTCCGTCCATGGTCCCCGTGCTAAAACTTCTTATAGTAGGTTGTATAGGTAATGCTTAGAGTTTTCCAAATCTGTGATCGACATATTTGGATCGATACGCTGGATATTTTTCATGAATTTTTGAAACTTGACAATTAACAAGGAACAAAAATATTAATATGAAGAAAAAGTCATGATGATGAAGTGGCCACTACTTCGTCCATGGTCCCCGTGCTGGAACTTCTTATAGTAGGTTGGATAGGCACTGCTTAGAGATTTCCAAATCTGTAATCGACATAGTTGGATCGATACGCTGGATATTTTTTATGAATTTTTGAAACTTGACAATTAACAAGGAACAAAAATATTAATATGAAGAAAAAGTCATGATGATGAAGTGGCCACTACTCCGTCCATGGTTTCCGTGCTGGAACTTCTTATAGTAGGTTGGATAGGCAATGCTTAGAGCTTTCCAAATCTGTGACCTTTATAGTTGGATCGATACGTTGGATATTTTTTATGAATTTTTCAAAATTGACTATTTACAAGGAACAAAAATATTAATATAAAAAAAAAGTCATGATGATGAAGTGGTACTACTCCGTCCATGGTCCCCGTGCTGGAACTTCTTATAGTAGGTTGGATAGGCAATGCTTAGAGATTTCCAAATCTGTAATCGACATAGTTAGATCGATACGCTGGATATTTTTTATGAATTTTTGAAACTTGACCATTTACTAGGAACAAAAATATTAATATAAAAAAAAAGTCATGATGATGAAGTGGTACTACTCCGTCCATGGTCCCCGTGCTGGAACTTCTTATAGTAGGTTGTATAGGTCATGCTTAGAGCTTTCCAAATCTGTAATCGACATAGTTGGATCGATACGCTGGATATTTTTTATGAATTTTTGAAACTTGACAATTAACAAGGAACAAAAATATTAATATAAAGAAAAAGTCATGATGATGATGTGGCCCCTCCTACGTCCATGGTCCCCGTGCTGGAACTTCTTATAGTAGGTTGGATAGGTAATGATTATAGCTTTCTAAATATGTAATCTACATATTTGGATCGATACGCTGGATATATTTTATGAATTTTTGAAACTTGACCATTTACAAGGAACAAAAATATTAATATAAAGAAAAAGTCATGATGATGATGTGGCCACTACTCCGTCCATGGTCCCCGTGCTGGAACTTCTTATAGTAGGTTGTATAGGTAATGCTTAGAGCTTTCCAAATCTGTAATCGACATAGTTGGATCGATACGCTGGATATTTTTTATGAATTTTTGAAACTTGACAATTAACAATGAACAAAAATATTCATATGAAGAAAAAGTCATGATGATGAAGTGGCCACTACTCCGTCCATGGTTTCCGTGCTGGAACTTCTTATAGTAGGCTGGATAGGCAATGCTTAGAGCTTTCCAAATCTGTGATCGACATATTTGGATCGATACGCTGGATATATTTTATGAATTTTTGAAACTTTACCATTTACAAGGAACAAAAATATTAATATGAAGAAAAAGTAATGATGATGATGTGGCCACTACTCCGTCCATGGTCCCCGTGCTGGAACTTCTTATAGTAGGTTGTATAGGTAATGCTTAGAGCTTTCCAAATCTGTGATCGACATATTTGGATCGATACGCTGGATATATTTTATGAATTTTTGAAACTTTACCATTTACAAGGAACAAAAATATTAATATGAAGAAAAAGTAATGATGATGAAGTGGCCACTACTCCGTCCATGGTTCCCGTGCTGGAACTTCTTATAGTAGGTTGGATAGGTAATGATTTAAGCTTTCCAAATATGTAAACTACATATTTAGATCGATACGCTGGATATATTTTATGAATTTTTGAAACTTGACCATTTACAAGGAACAAAAATATTAATATGAAGAAAAAGTAATGATGATGAAGTGGCCACTACTCCGTCCATGGTTCCCGTGCTGGAACTTCTTATAGTAGGTTGGATAGGTATTGATTTTAGCTTTCCAAATCTGTGATCGACATATTTAGATCGATACGCTAGATATATTTTATGAATTTTTGAAACTTGACAATTAACAAGGAACAAAAATATTCATATGATGAAAATGTCATGATGATGAAGTGGCCACTACTTCGTCCATGGTCCCCGTGCTGGAACTTCTTATAGTAGGTTGGATAGGCAATGCTTAGAGATTTCCAAATCTGTAATCGACATAGTTGGATCGATACGCTGGATATTTTTTATGAATTTTTGAAACTTGACAATTAACAATGAACAAAAATATTCATATGAAGAAAAAGTCATGATGATGAATTGGCCACTACTCCGTCCATGGTTTCCGTGCTGGAACTTCTTATAGTAGGCTGGATAGGCAATGCTTAGAGCTTTCCAAATCTGTGACCTTTATAGTTGGATCGATACGTTGGATATTTTTTATGAATTTTTCAAAATTGACTATTTACAAGGAACAAAAATATTAATATAAAAAAAAAGTCATGATGATGAAGTGGTACTACTCCGTCCATGGTCCCCGTGCTGGAACTTCTTATAGCAGGTTGGATAGGCAATGCTTAGAGATTTCCAAATCTGTAATCGACATAGTTGGATCGATACGCTGGATATTTTTTATGAATTTTTGAAACTTGACCATTTACTAGGAACAAAAATATTAATATAAAAAAAAAGTCATGATGATGAAGTGGTACTACTCCGTCCATGGTCCCCGTGCTGGAACTTCTTATAGTAGGTTGTATTTTTGTTTCTTGTAAATGGTCAAGTTTCAAAAATTCATAAAAGATATCCAGCGTATCGATCCAACTATGTAGGTCACAGATTTGGAAAGCTCTAAGCATTACCTATACAACCTACTATAAGAAGTTCCAGCACGGGAACCATGGACGTAGGAGGGGCCACTGCATCATCATGAAATTTTTTCATATGAATATTTTTGTTCCTTGTTAATTGTCAAGTTTCAAAAATTCATGAAAAATATCAGCGTATCGATCTAACTATGTCGATCACATATTTAAAAAGCCCTTATCATTACCTATCCAACCTTCTATAAGAAGTTCCAGCACGGGAACCATGGACGTAGGAGGGGCCACTGCATCATCATGACTTTTTCTTCATATGAATATTTTTGTTCCTTGTAAATGGTCAAGTTTCAAAAATTCATAAAATATATCCAGCGTATCGATCTAAATATGTAGTTTACATATTTGGAAAGCTAAAATCATTACCTATCCAACCTACTATAAGAAGTTCCAGCACTGGAACCATGGACGGAGTAGTGGCCACTTCATCATCATTACTTTTTCTTCATATTAATATTTTTGTTCCTTGTAAATGGTCAAGTTTCAAAAATTCATAAAATATATCCAGCGTATCGATCTAAATATGTACATTACATATTTGGAAAGCTATAATCATTACCTATCCAACCTACTATAAGAAGTTCCAGCACGGGAACCATGGACGGAGTAGTGGCCACTTCATCATCATGACTTTTTCTTCATATTAATATTTTTGTTTCTTGTAAATGGTCAAGTTTAAAAAATTCATAAAAAATATCCAGCGTATCGATCCAACTAGGTAGGTCACAGATTTGGAAAGCTCCAAGCATTACCTATCCAACCTACTATAAGAAGTTCCAGCACGGGAACCATGGACGGAGTAGTGGCCACTTCATCATCATCACTTTTTCTTCATATTAATATTTTTGTTCCTTGTAAATGGTCAAGTTTCAAAAATTCATAAAATATATCCAGCGTATCGATCCGAATATGTAGATTACATATCTGGAAAGCTATAATCATTACCTATCCAACCTTCTTTAAGAAGTTCCAGCACGGGAACCATGGACGGAGTAGTGGCCACTTCATCATCATGACTTTTTCTTCATATTAATATTTTTGTTTCTTCTAAATGGCCAAGTTTCAAAAAGTCATAAAAAATATCCAGCGTATCGATCCAACTATGTCGATCACATATTTAAAAAGCCCTTATCATTACCTATCCAACCTTCTATAAGAAGTTCCAGCACGGGAACCATGGACGTAGGAGGGGCCACTGCATCATCATGACTTTTTCTTCATATGAATATTTTTGTTCCTTGTAAATGGTCAAGTTTCAAAAATTCATAAAATATATCCAGCGTATCGATCTAAATATGTAGTTTACATATTTGGAAAGCTAAAATCATTACCTATCCAACCTACTATAAGAAGTTCCAGCACGGGAACCATGGACGGAGTAGTGGCCACTTCATCATCATTACTTTTTCTTCATATTAATATTTTTGTTCCTTGTAAATGGTCAAGTTTCAAAAATTCATAAAATATATCCAGCGTATCGATCCAAATATGTAGATTACATATTTGGAAAGCTATAATCATTACCTATCCAACCTACTATAAGAAGTTCCAGCACGGGAACCATGGACGGAGTAGTGGCCACTTCATCATCATGACTTTTTCTTCATATTAATATTTTTGTTTCTTGTAAATGGTCAAGTTTAAAAAATTCATAAAAAATATCCAGCGTATCGATCCAACTAGGTAGGTCACAGATTTGGAAAGCTCCAAGCATTACCTATACAACCTACTATAAGAAGTTCCAGCACGGGGACCATGGACGGAGTAGTGGCCACTTCATTATCATCACTTTTTCTTCATATGAATATTTTTGTTCCTTGTAAATGGTCAAGTTTCAAAAATTCATAAAATATATCCAGCGTATCGATCCAAATATGTAGATTACATATTTGGAAAGCTATAATCATTACCTATCCAACCTACTATAAGAAGTTCCAGCACGGAAACCATGGACGGAGGAGTGGCACTTCATCATCATGACATTTTTTCATATAAATATTTTTGTACCTTGTTAATTGTCAAGTTTCAAAAATTCATGAAAAATATCCAGCGTATCGATCTAATTATGTCGATCACATATTTAAAAAGCCCTAATCATTACCTATCCAACCTACTATAAGAAGTTCCAGCACGGGAACCATGGACGTAGGAGGGGCCACTGCATCATCATGAAATTTTTTCATATGAATATTTTTGTTCCTTGTTTATTGTCAAGTTTCAAAATTTCATGAAAAATATCCAGCGTATCGATCCACCTATGTCGATCACATATTTGAAAAGCCCTGATCATTTTCTATCCAACCTACTATAAGAAGTTCCAGCACGGGAACCATGGACAGCGTAGTGGCACTTCATCATCATGAAATTTTTTCATATGAATATTTTTGTTCCTTGTTTATTGTCAAGTTTCAAAAATTCATGAAAAATATCCAGCGTATCGATCAAACTATGTCGATTACATATTTAAAAAGCCCTAATCATTACCTATCCAACCTACTATAAGAAGTTCCAGCACGGGAACCATGGACGTGGGAGGGGCCACTGCATCATCATGAAATTTTTTCATATGAATATTTTTGTTCCTTGTTTATTGTCAAGTTTCAAAAATTCATGAAAAATATCCAGCGTATCGATCCACCTATGTCGATCACATATTTGAAAAGCCCTGATCATTACCTATCCAACCTACTATAAGAAGTTCCAGCACGGGAACCATGGACGGAGTAGTGGCCACTTCATCATCATGACTTTTTCTTCATATTAATATTTTTGTTTCTTCTAAATGGCCAAGTTTCAAAAAGTCATAAAAAATATCCAGCGTATCGATCCAACTATGTCGGTCACAGATTTAGAAAGCTCTAATCACTACCTATCCAACCTACTATATGAAGTTCCAGCACAGGGACCGTGGACGGAGTAGTGACCACTTCATCATCACCACTTTTTCTCAATATATGACCAAGTTTAAAAATGTATATTAAATGTCTAATGGGTCGATATATATACATAGGTTACATATTTGGAAAGCCCTATTCATTAGCTATCCAATGTATTAAAATGCATTCCAGCATGAAGATCCTGGACGGATTCGGAGTCATTTATGTGTACCAATCGGAAGATTTCATCCGCTAGCATAGCGGCTGTTAACGCTCTGTTAATGCTCTGTAAAAAAAAATGGTTTGTGTCTTTGCTAAAAAAAATACGTATTTAACTTCACATACTTAAAGAGACGTAAGTGGAAAATTCTGCTCAACGAGTGCCAACTTCGTATACAAGAAGAATGTTGCAAGAATACATTTATTTAAATCCAATTTATTTTTTGTTTGTTTTTAAACATCAATATGTTCAAACGATGGCGTCGGTAGA
Source organism: Dryomyza anilis (assembly GCA_951804985.1). Lineage (NCBI taxonomy): Eukaryota > Metazoa > Arthropoda > Insecta > Diptera > Dryomyzidae > Dryomyza > Dryomyza anilis. The sequence continues at coordinate 109,381,083 of OX638130.1, forward strand.
AAATGCTGCACAACGTTGCCAACTTCGTCAGTCGATAAATTATCGATTTAAGACGAGCGTGGCGAACATACGTTATATTTAGATTTGATTAGCATTTTCTGTGTTTCGAAACATAGTTTTAACCAAGTAAATTGCCAAGAAATAGTTTATTCAAAAGCAATTTTATGTTGGCTTTGTAACATATTTATGGTAAATTTGACAGATTCTGCTGGACAATATAATAATGTTTACACGTGAGCAAAAATAAATTCAATTTCGATTATAATTTAGTTACACTTCATTCCTAATACACGTATGGTAATTTCGTATTACTTTTTAATTACATTCAAACATATTCAAAACAAATCTTTTCTATCCGTGTGGTCATGAGATTCCGTAGTAATTAAAAATGACAAAAAGCATTAAAAAAAAAATGAAAAAAAAAAAAAAACTAAAAGTAAAATTGCAAATAAAGCCAAAGTAGGAATTAATTGTTCGCCATAATATTTAATTCGGATAAATAAAAAAACACAATATTGAATTAAAACTGTCTGATTTATTGACATAGATATTATAATAAAACAATTAAAAAATTACAAAATAGAAAATGATAAAAGTAAACATTGGATGTTTTTTTTTATATTGTTGCTGCTGTTACTTAGTGGCTACATCTAATTTAAGCCACTTATACGTCCTCCGCGACGGTGATTTCTTTGATTCCTCTTTTTATTTGTCCCAATAGTTCTAATGGTTACCTTCGTCTTGCGAGCTTGCTTACGGGGTTGTGATACGGCTCCAATGTTCCGATAAACCGAAGGAGTTTTGGTACGATTTATGGTACGAGTTTTGGTACGATTTATGGTACGAGTTTTGGTACGATTTATGTTACGTGTTTTGGTACGATTTATGGTACGAGTTATGGTACGAATTTTGGTACGTCTACACCCACAGCCCTTTATCGGATGGATATATTTATTACATTTTCCACAGACTCCGCGACCTGATGGACTTCTTCTACATCCACAGCCCCTTTTCGGATGGATTTGTTTTTTACATTTTCCACAGACGCTGCGACCGGATGGAGCTCTTCTACACCCACAGCCCCTATTCGGATGGATTTGTCTTTTACATTTTCCACAGACTCTATGCGATGCATTACAAGGACAATTTTTGCCGCCTTTCACACATGGACAAGGCGTGGTTTTAGAACCAGAAGCGATTGATGTTGTACCCGAACCCGGAGCTGATGTAGATACATTGGAAGTTGATATAGGAGCTAATGCAGTTGTCCCGGAAACTGTTGAATTTGCCCCGGGAGCTAATGTAGTTGCCCCGGGAGCTAATGTAGTTGCCCCGGGAGCTAATGTAGTTGCACCGGAAGCTAATGTTGTCCCGGAAGCTAATGTAGTGTTCCCGGAAGCTGATGTAGTTTCCCCGGGAGCTAATGTAGTTTCCCCGGGAGCTAATGTAGTTTCCCCGGGAGCTAATGTAGTTACCCCGGCAGTGGTAGTAATTGTACCGGAAGTTGAAGTGGATGCTGTTGTAGTACCAGTAGTAGTAGTTGCTTCAGTGGATGCTGTTGTAATATCAGTAGCAGTGGATACTGTTGTAACTGATGCTGTAGTAGTAGTAACAGCAGTGGTTGAAGTTGGTGCAGTAGTAGTGATTGGTGCTGCAGTAGTAGTGATTGGTGCTGCAGTAGTAGTGATTGGTGCTGCAGTAGTAGTGATTGGTGCTGCAGTAGTAGTGATTGGGGCTGCAGTAGTAGTAGTGACTGGTGCTGCAGTAGTAGTAGTGACTGGTGCTGCAGTAGTTGTAGTGACTGGTGCTGCAGTAGTAGTAGTGACTGGTGCTGCAGTAGTGGTTGTAGTAGTAGGAGCAGTTCCCTGACCGCTTGTTGATTTACTCATCAAGGCTAGTGCCAAAAAGATAAAAACTGCATTCATTGCAAATAACTTCATTACAATATATTTTGAGAAGCAATTTAAATTAATTTATATTTAAGTTCAGATTACTGCTGAAAACTGTTGCTTGATGATTTTTGATGCTGATCTGTTGATGTGGAACGGTATTTATACAAAAAATAAAAATGCCGTCCAGTCCTGTAATTGCTAAATTATTGATGATTCTTATTAATAGCCAATTGTTTAAAGTTCTTTTATTCAAAATGTCTGTATTTGTATTTATTCATTTAAATAATTATATACTTACTGCAATATATTTTTCGACTTTATATGCACAGCAAACAAACATCTATATTAAACAAATATTTTTGGGAAATAAAAATGTATTTTTTGAACTGATGTTTGCAATAGCTGTTAAATACAAATACAGACAATTGAAGAAAAGAACTTCAAACAATTGCCTATTAATAGGAATCATCAATAATTAAGCAATTAAAGGATTTTTTTTTTGGACGGTATATTTGTACACAAATGACATTAAAAACAGCTTACAATAATTTCATTGCTATTAACACAATTTTATTAAAATTTTAAATTATTATAACTATTACATTAGCTTTGGTGCAGCTAGATTAGCTCCTGGTTGTACTAAATCGGTTACAAATACTTTGGATTCAGTTGCTAAAATCACGAATTGTCCATGTCTGTAAGGCGGCAAGAAATGTCGCTGTTATGCAACATATAGAGTCAGCGGAAAATCTCATAAACCTAACCTAACCGTCCGAAAATGTGTGGTTGTGTCTGTCAATGAGTACGTGTTATCACCAAGACTCAAACTCGTACTCGCACTATTAATAAGGTGAAAAAGCAGTGCCAATTCGCGTCTCCGTCCGTTCCCAGGTAGTCACAAGACGTAGGTGGTCACTAGAACTCGCACTATCAGGGAGGCTTCGAGACGGCGAGTACTGCAAAAACGTCAAGTGATTCAAAAACATCCAGAGACATATAAAAGAACTGCTTGAAGATAAATAGCCTGGGTTAAACGGGGACACGTTTTGATTTTCTTTCAACAAAAAAAATACATTTAAACAATTTTTTAAATTCTTTTGAAGCAAAATACCATTTATTTGCATTTTAATTGATTTTTGAGCGACTTTCCAAACTGCTCAATTTCGGACTTATAGAAAAATCTTGGGGTAAAGTGGAAAATTTCCAAATTTTTACCAAAAAATCTATTTTAGTCCATTTTTTCCGAATTATTTTATAAAAAATTCATCAATATGACAATGATAAATTCATCAATATGACAATTCAATTTCATTGTATTGAATATTTTGTTCATATATATAATGAATGCATTCATAGATATGTCATTTAATGAACGGTGGTATCAATATGATGAATCTGGTAGTTGGTGAAAAAATTCATAATATTTATGAATAAATTCATCATATTGAAGAATTTCTTTTTATGTGTATGTTATATAACGTATTTGTTCATTAATATGATGAAAGGTATTCTTCACATACAGTTCATCATATTGATGAACACTTTTTTGACAGTTACCAAGCGTTCATCATATTTATGACTGCATTCATAACATTGATATCGTTAGTCATTAATATTATGAATGGTTCTTCAATACAATGAATCATGGTTTGAAGAACGGAATTCATTAATGATGTACATTTTTTTTCTGAGTAGGAGTAATGCACAATTTGTTGTTCTTTTTTTCTTAACATAACTACAGAGATGTTTATGATTTTAAATTTTTTCTTATTTTTTTCTTGCATTACCATTACTTTTTTTATTACATTATTGTAATGTTTTTTTGTTCTTAAAATATTTGACTTTGTTATGAAAAACAAAAACATGCAAAAGAAGGACTAAAATAGATTTTTTTGGTAAAAATTTGGAAATTTTCCACTTTACCCCAAGATTTTTCTATAAGTCCGAAATTGAGCAGTTTGGAAAGTCGCTCAAAAATCAATTAAAATGCAAATAAATGGTATTTTGTTAATTCTAAAATTTAGATCATGAATCAGTCTATTGAATAGGCGCTTCAAAAGAATTTAAAAATTGTTTAAATGTATTTTTTTTGTTGAAAGAAAATCAAAACGTGTCCCCCTTTAACCCAGGCTCCCCTATTTATCTTCAAGCACTTGTTTTATATGTCTCTGGATGTTTTTGAATCACTTGACGTTTTTGCAGTACTCGCCGTCTCGAAGCCTCCCTGATAGTGGGAGTTCTAGTGACCACCTACGTCTTGTGACTACCTGGGAACGGACGGAGACGCGAATTGGCACTGCTTTTTTTTTCACCTTATTAATAGTGCGAGTACGAGTTTGAGTCTTGGTGATAACACGTACTCATTGACAGACACAACCACACATTTTCGGACGGTTAGGTTAGGTTTATGAGATTTTCCGCTGACTCTATATGTTGCATAACAGCGACATTTCTTGCCGCCTTACAGACATGGACAATTCGTGATTTTAGCAACTGAATCCAAAGTATTTGCAACCGATTTAGTACAACCAGGAGCTAATCTAGCTGCACCAAAGCTAATGTAATAGTTATAATAATTTAAAATTTTAATAAAATTGTGTTAATAGCAATGAAATTATTATAAGCTTTTTTTAATGTCATTTGTGTACAAATATACCGTCCAAAAATAAAATCCTTTAATTGCTTAATTATTGATGATTCCTATTAATAGGCAATTGTTTGAAGTTCTTTTCTTCAATTGTCTGTATTTGTATTTAACAGCTATTGCAAACATCAGTTCAAAAAATACATTTTTATTTCCCAAAAATATTTGTTTAATATAGATATTTGTTTGTTGTGCATATAAAGTCGAAAAATATATTGCAGTAAGTATATAATTATTTAAATGAATAAATACAAATACAGACATTTTGTATAAAAAAGAACTTCAAACAATTGGCTATTAATAAGAATCATCAATAATTTAGCAATTACAGGACTGGACGGCATTTTTATTTTTTGTATAAATACCGTTCCACATCAACAGATCAGCATCAAAAATCATCAAGCAACAGTTTCCAGCAGTAATCTGAACTTAAGTAAAAATTAATTTAAATTGCTTCTCAAAATATATTGTAATGAAGTTATTTGCAATGAATGCAGTTTTTATCTTTTTGGCACTAGCCTTGATGAGTAAATCAACAAGCGGTCAGGGAACTGCTCCTACTACTACAACCACTACTGCAGCACCAGTCACTACTACTACTGCAGCACCAGTCACTACAACTACTGCAGCACCAGTCACTACTACTACTGCAGCACCAGTCACTACTACTACTGCAGCACCAATCACTACTACTACTGCAGCACCAATCACTACTACTGCAGCACCAATCACCACTACTGCAGCACCAATCACTACTACTGCACCAACTTCAACCACTGCTGTTACTACTACTACAGCATCAGTTACAACAGTATCCACTGCTACTGATATTACAACAGCATCCACTGAAGCAACTACTACTACTGGTACTACAACAGAATCCACTTCAACTTCCGGTATAATTACTACCACAGCCGGGGTAACCACATTAGCTCCCGGGGAAACTACATTAGCTCCCGGGGAAACTACATTAGCTCCCGGGGAAACTACATCAGCTTCCGGGAACACTACATTAGCTTCCGGGACAACATTAGCTTCCGGTGCAACTACATTAGCTCCCGGGGCAACTACATTAGCTCCCGGGGCAACTACATTAGCTCCCGGGGCAAATTCAACAGTTTCCGGGACAACTGCATTAGCTCCTATATCAACTTCCAATGTATCTACATCAGCTCCGGGGTCGGGTACAACATCAATCGCTTCTGGTTCTAAAACCACGCCTTGTCCATGTGTGAAAGGCGGCAAAAATTGTCCTTGTAATGCATCGCATAGAGTCTGTGGAAAATGTAAAAAACAAATCCATCCGAATAGGGGCTGTGGGTGTAGAAGAAGTCCATCCGGTCGCAGCATCTGTGGAAAATGTAAAAAACAAATCCATCCGAAAAGGGGCTGTGGATGTAGAAGAAGACCATCAGGTCGCGGAGTCTGCGGAAAATGTAATAAATATATCCATCCGATAAAGGGCTGTGGGTGTAGACGTACCAAAACTCGTACCATAAATCGTACCAAAACACGTAACATAAATCGTACCAAAACTCGTACCATAAATCGTAATAAATAGATATATTAATAAAAAGTAGTAATTATAATAAATATATTGTAAAACATTTTACTAATTTACGCATGTCAAGCATTATATAAGAAAGAACACACAGAACTACATGAGAACTGCAAAAAATGAATGAAAACCAGTTGGGAAGGTTTTAAAGTAGGTGTAATTATGATAGTTAGGATTATCAAAATTATATTCGGTCTAAGCCGACTATAAATACCCTACACATATGTGTGGTTACCATTCAAAGTGATATATAGGTCACCAGGGTATACGAATCCTGAAAATAACTACAAACATTCAATCGCTGAAGAATTTCTATTCATTTGATACCCATATTTACAAATGGGTAGGTGTACCGAATTTCGTTTTTTTTTGTGAACCACAAGTCTTTTCGCCGGAAAACATTATTATCATGTATTTGAGCATGATGTCAATATATATTTAACCAAAAAAAGTTTACCTAAGCACGTATACATAAAAATTGATCTTTATATGTTCATTTTATATGAGGTCTTTGAACATAAGTGGTCGGATCATAGGTCACAATGGACCGATCTCGCCAATACAGCGTAGGTATATTAGTCGATAGGTGCTTTAAAAACAAACAATAAATGCCTTTACACCAATATTTTATCTCATACCAATAAATTGTTATGGCGAAAAAGGAAAGATTCGCCCTTTTGGCATGACAAGATTTTCAATTTTTCGAATTTTTGTAATTAGCAAGAAAATATTTTTAAATAATGATGCAGATCGATAAGTGCTTTAAAAACAAATAATTAATGCCTTTACACCACTATTTTATCTCGTACCAATAAATAGTTATGGCGAAAAAGGAAAGATTCGCCCCTTTTGGCATGACAAGATTTTCAAAATTCCAAATAACTTTTTATTCGTGCAAGATAAAATAGTATTTTAAAGGTATTTATTGTCTGTTTTTAAAGCACCTATCGATTGGTATCATTATTTAAATTTGCCAAAAAAATGTTCCTTCAAATAACAAATGGCAAATTAATGTTTGGCAAAATATTTTTAAATAATGATGCCAATAGATAGGTGCTTTAAAAATAAACAATTAATTCCTTTACATCACTATTTTATTTTGAGCTAATAAAAAGTTATAGCATAAAAAACAAAAATTTGTGCGTTTTGGTCAGTATATAGCCTCACAAATTTCGTATTTATAATTTAGTAAGTTGTCCAAATCTAAAGATATTTTATATACGTTATAATAATTCATGAATAAACCATAACAACAGAAAAAATTGAAAAAAAACTAAATTTTTCTAATTTTTAAAGCACTTCAAACTTTAAAATTTGATTTCCCAACATTTTTAAAAATGCACAGTCGCCCCTTTGGCATGACAGTGACGATATGTTGTATTTGATATTTTGGTTCATTAATATCATGAAACGTATTCTTCACATACTGTTCATCATATTGAAGAACACTTTTTCGACAGCGTTCATCATATTTATAATCGCATTCATAACATTGATGTCGTAACATTGATGTCTTCAATACAATAAATCATGGTTTGAAGTACGGAATTCATCAATATGAAGTACATGTTTTTTTCTGTGTATACAGGCAATTTGCAGATATGGCATTTCACTGAATTGGTATAATTTAAATTCTTCGGAATTTCATTGAAGCAAATTGTATAAAATGCTTTTTCTTCCGATGAAGTTGAGGTATATTTACCGATGTATTTTTTTGCTCATGTGAAATGTTCGTTTCTCGGCTTGCTTCAGTAATTTAGATTTAATCACAGGTGAAGTGAAAATATTGCTTTTCATTGGTTTGTGGCCAAGATTGAAGTTTTCTCTTGACTAAACCAATTAAATAATTCATATAACACAATATTTTTACTAAGATTACAACAAACATTGCTTTAATTTCGTTTCCCACATAGCCCCAGAAAATGTTTTCTACTTTACCCCAATATCACAATTTGAACATAACTTAGCACCATTTCAACAATGTTAAATTATTTTCAGAACCCCTTTGTATTTCAAAAGATATAGAATATGCGATCATTTTAAACATACCGTCTTAATTAAAAACGATACAAATTCTCACATTTTGATAGCAACACCAGCACTTTTAAAAAACTTTGAAAACCATTTTTATTCACTTGTTCTCAAAATGCAATAAAATGGTATTAATTTGATTTTAACCATGGGTGAAAAAGTTGATGACAATTATGAAGCACTTAAAAAGTCATTTTATTTTTCTAAATACAAAAACATGCCAAAAAATTACGATTTCGCACATTACCACATGTGCCACATTACCCCAGGCTCCCCTACATATTTAATTAGCAGTGACTCAAACCAACATTTACAACAGACTGTTAACAGAGGCAGTACTGTGGGAAAAATGTATCAATCGTTGCATGTAAATGGCAACTTTGCAGTCGGGGGTGATTGAGTACTAACCGAACCTAATATATATACAAAAATATGTACCAATAAAATAAATCGATCTTCCTAACATTTTTATACCCTACACTAATGCCCGTAACTTCAACGAGTAGATATCTATTGGTGTTCGTAACTAACAGATATCTCTAACCTATCCGGTGTTTTTACTCCTTAACTATGCGTTGAAGTTACGAAATTTTGCTAACACGGTAGATAACTAAGCACCAGTAGATATCTATTCGTTGAAGTTACGGGCATAAGAGTGAAAGGGTATATTCAGTTTGGTACGCCGTTTGTAACACCCTGAAGAAAGCATCTCCGTTATGGAAAAGTATATATATTCTTGATCAGCATGACCTCCTGAGTCGATTTAGCGATGTCCGTCTGTCTGTCTGTCTGTCTGTCTGTCCGTCTGTCCGTCTGTCCGTCTGTATGTCTGTTACAATCACGATTACCAAAAATGTAGAAGAGCTAGAGCAATGAAACTTTAGATTTTGATTACTTATATATCTAAGCTGTCTGAACAAGAAAATTAGCATGATCGATTTATTGTGACATGAGAACCGACCACTTATGTTCAAATACCTCATATAAAATTTACATCTACAGATCAATTTTATTGTATACGTGCTTAGGTAAACTTTTTTGGTCAAATATATATTGACATCATGCTGAAATACCGCGTTTCCGCGATACGAGTTGTGGTTCTCTAAAAAAATTCGAAATTCGGTACACCTACCCATTTGTAAATATGGGTGTCAAATGAATGGAAATTCTTCAGCGATGGAAAGTTTGTAGTTATTTTCAGGATTCGTATACCCTGGTGACCTATATACCAATTTGAATGGTAACCACACATATATGTAGGGTATTTATAGTCGGATTAGAATCTTCCAGTTCGGCATCATCAAATGAATCTTCCTCTGCATCACCAAATGAATCTTCCAGTTCGGCATCATCAAATGAATCTTCCTCTGCATCACCAAATGAATCTTCCAGTTCGGCATCAACTAAATCTTCCTCTGCATCATCAAATGAATCTTCCTCTGAATCACCAAATGAATCTTCCAGTTCGGCAGCAACTAAATGTTCCACTTTGACATCAACTGAAACCACTTTGACATCGAAATCACAATCATCTGAAGAAAGTAACACCAAATCTGCACTGCGGAAGGGTAGTGGAAATGGTAGTGGAATGGGTAGGGGTAAGGGTAGGGGTAAAGGTAGGGGTAAGGGTAGTGGTAAGGGTAGGGGTAAGGGTAAGGGAAATGGTAGGGGTAAGGGGAAGGGTAAGGAGAATTGTAAAGGTAAGGGTAGAGGTAAGAAAAATGGGAAGGGAAAGGGAAGAAAGAATTGGAAGCATGCTGAGGAAAAAAATCACGGAACCCCTAAAGAATCGAAAATCGATTCGACAAAGGCTGAAGCAGCTCGTCCAACTCGCATTTATCATAAGAAATGATTGCCAGAATTGGATACAGTGTCCATCATAATTCCAGTAAATAGCTGTTGAACTTTGTTATTTATTTATAATAACTTTTACGATTTATCGTTTTTTTTTTTTTTTTAATCAGAAATCTTGGAAATTGTACTTATTTTTTTAATAAAGATAAAATATTTACTAAAAATTATTTTTTTTTCAAATATACTTATTTAGAAAATGTTCTATTGTATTGCCAATTATTCCGTATTTCGTTTATAGTGATACAGTACTCTTTAATTATGCCCTACACTAAGATAGAATGTCCAGATATTTTGAATTAGCACGATTTTCTGAGCATAGCGATATCCTTCAGTTAAAATCACGATTACATGGAAAATAAAAAATTTAACTTTGAATTTAAATTAATTAAGTATCAACTCTATCGGGTATTTTCAATAGAAACCTGTTACCTGTGCCTCATATAATTCCAACATTATGGGAGTCTTTTTACTTTATAACTGCCGAAGTGAATTTTTTGTTTTAAAATACGTATATTGACTTTATACTCAAATATATAAAAATAATGTTTTTTTTGGGTTTTGGTGACCTGCAAAAAATCGAAATTCGGTACATCTACCCATTCGTACGTTTTTGTACTCGAATGCGTAGCAGAACACCTCCCCGAAAGCCATTACCCCGAAAGACGTTTCCTCCGAAGCAATTTCCCCGAAAGACATTTCCCCGAATGGATATTCCGGAAATGGACACTTTCCCAAAATGGTCCCGAAATGGACACTTCCCCGAATGGACTTTTCTCCGAAACACATTTCCCCGAATGTAAATTTCCCAGAATGGATATTTCTCCAAATGGACATTTCCCCGAATGGATACTTCCCCGAATGGATACTTCCCCGAATGGATACTTCACCGAATGGATACTTTCCCGAATAGACATTTCACCGAAATTGACATTTTCCGAAATATGGGTGAGCAAATGTGGGCGAAAAGTGAAAAAAGACCGAAAAAACTGTTATTGCAGAAATTGATAGCAGACATCGTTGGAAATCGAATGGTACCATTTGGAGTGGTTTATAACCTCCAAAAGGTGGTCAAAAACCTTTTCGGGGAAATGTCTATTCGGGGAAGTGTCCATTACGGAAAAATGTCGATTTCGGAAAAAACGTCCAATTCGGAAAAAACGTCCAATTCGGGAAAATGTCCATTTCGGGAAAGTGCTCATTTCGGGGAAACGTACATTCGGGGAAATATCTTTCGGGGAAATATCTTTCGGGGAAATGGCTCTGGGAAAATATCTTTTGGGATAATGGTTTTCCGAAAAATGAAAGGAAACTTTACAGCGATTGCAAGATTGTAGTAATTTGCAAGATTCGTAAACCCTGTTGACCGCTGTACCACTGTAAACGGCAAAATATGTGTAGGTATTTATAATTGGCTTAGTCTGACTATAACTTTCATTCGTACTTACTTCATCACACAAACTATCAAAATTTCCCTACTTTAAAATTAACCATCTGACCTAACCTACTACTGGTTTAGTGTTAGTCTCAATTAGTTTATTCAAGGAATTTGCCGATAAATTGCCAAATGTACATTAAGATGTTTTATATTCATTTCTGGTATTTGTTTTATAATGTGTGATCTATTTATTGTTAGATATCCAAATATTTTGTGTACACAGCAAGTTGTTCTTAGATAAATATTAGAAAAATAAAACAGTGACATCGCCATAAATACTGCGTCAATCACAATTTAAATTTATAATGTATTAAACACCAGCTGAAGTTAGACAAATTTAAAACTACAGCAAAATAATGAAATTGTTTTTGGCGATTTGTTGCCACATTTTGGCTTTAACACACGTGGTAACATCTGCCAGTTTACCAGAGTTACCATCTTCTGCATCATCATTAGATGACTATAGCTATTCATCAGATAGTATTTCTGAATTATTAGATAGTGACTACATAACAGGCGGAACAAGTGGATCATCAACAGAGAATATTAGTTCACCATCTGGCACTGATGCTTCATTGTCTGAGAGTGATGTTTCTCCAACTGTTACTGATTCGGATATGTTAGATTCCGATTACTCGGATTCTGATTTATCGGATTCCGATTACTCGGATTCTGATTTATCGGATTCCGATTACTCGGATTCTGATTTATCGGATTCCGATTACTCGGATTCTGATTTATCGGATTCCGATTACTCTGATTCCGATTTAACAGATTCGGAATTATTAGAATCGGAATTATCAGAGTCAGATTCTGATTACTCTGATTCCGATTTATCAGATTCGGAATTATTGGATTCCGAACTTTCAGATATATCCGATTCAGATTTAACAGATTCTGATTATATAATTGATGAATCGAACGAATCTACAACGGAGAACAGTATTGAATATTCATTGGATAATGATGCCGACTCTGAATCTGATGCCGCAGAAGATAACAATACCGCCACGTCAGATGATAGCAGCGATTATCTAATTGGTGATACCAGCGAATATGTAACTGATATTGAGTCTGATTCAGATGATGAAGATTTGGTTAATTCGGAAATTGAAGGTACAAAAATACCCACTGAAATTCGATTGAACAATTTTATTTAAACTATTTTTACTTCTCTAAAACTAGATAACATTGCAACTGAAGAAATCATTTCAACACCAATCGAGACTACTACAATAAGTACCGTCAGAACGACGATTGCTCCACTCAGAACCACAGTGGCTCCAATTAAGACCACTGTTGCCCCCATTAAAACTACTGTTGCCACCGTCAAAACGACAATAAAGCCTACAGTTGCTCCTATTAGAACCACAGCTGCACCAATCAAAACCACGGCTGTTCCAGTTAAGACCACCAAAAAGGCGGTTGTGCCAGTCAAGACAACGGTTGCGCCGGTTAAAAAGACCACTGTGCCAACCAAAAAGTCAGTGATCACCACCAAAAAGACAGCGACAACTGTCAGAAAATAGAATGTTATATAATCTCTAATTTATGAAAGCAAATAAAGTAGTAACTACATTAAAACATCTGTTGTTTATTTTATTGAGATTTAAAGTAATTTTGTATCAAATTTTTTACATTTGAATCAGTAAATATACCAAATATTTTTGGATTTTCCAATGTTGTCACAATAATATTTATTTAAAATGTACATCGCAAAAGCTGCAGACTATATTGACACAGTTTGAGAGAAAATTTGCATTAACTTTTAATTACGTCTGTTTAAATAATATTAAAAAAAATAAATAAATTACTGAAAACATATAAAATAAATTGACGTCTTTAAAAAAGTGCCATCTATCTACGGTATTTATGGCTTGTAGACTACGAATGTGTGCGAATTCAACAAAATTGCTGACATTTGCTAAATTGTTGAGAAGTGGTCGGTATTGCAGTACAGTCGTAGAATTTGCACAGCACTTTTCTGAATTTTTCACAGCAATAATCCGCACTACAAATTTATAAGAGTCACGCCAAATTTAATTCAATTCGCATACATCCTAAATTAAATTGTCTATTTGGAATCAATCGCTATTTGGTATTCTGTAAAGTAGTTAATTAGTCGAAATCTCCTTTGCTATAATTAACACTGCATTACCGACCATTTTTGGTTAGATTTCAAATTTAGAAATCTTCGCACATACCTTCAATATAGGTTTTAATATAGATAGTTGTTGTTAGTATTCAAAATTATGAAGATTTCATGTATTTATCTATTAAGTGCCTGTGCGAATAGTGACTTAGGGTGTGTGCGAGTTCGTCTAAATTGATGACTAAACTAATTTGCACGGGTTTTAATTCGTCCGCTATTTGGTAACCGGAAATTGTTAAAGTCCCTAATAAATCGATTATTATATGTCTGTTTGTTGTCTAACAATTTAGTTCAATTTAGTTTTATCGAAAATTTGCTAAATTGAAAAGTCGAACACTGCATTACCGACAAACTATTATTTAGGGTGTGTACGAATTCGACTAAATTGCTGACTAAACTAAATTGTAGAAGTTTTTATTCGACGGCCATTCGGTAATCGGTACTTGTTAGTCTCTAATAAATCGATTATCATATGTCTGTTTGATGTTTTCCAATTTAGTTCCATTTAGTCTGCTCGAAAATTTGCTAAATTGAAAAAAGTCGAACACTGCATTACCGACCATGTTGTCGAATTTAGTCGAATTCGCACACACCCTTAGTCAGCAATTTAATCGAATTTGCACACACCCTAGTTGACTAAATTGTGGCTAATATCGATAAAGAAGTGCGATATTTGTATGCTCACTGATTTATCGAATTTGTACAAACTGCATTATCGACAACATTTAGTTTAGTCTGCAATTTAGTCGAACTCGCACATACCCTTAGTCAAATTCGCATACGCACTGTTTGCAGTTAATATCGATAAAGCAGTATGATCGTTTCGTGTTTTCTATGCACTGTTCTATCGATATTAATAAAAGTTTCTAAGGGTGTGTGCGAATTTGACTAAATTGGACGGCTTTCAATCGATTATCATATGTCTGTTTGCTGTCATCCAAGTAAGTTTGCTCGAAAGATTAATAAATTAAGTAGTCAAACACTGCATTACTGACACAATATAGTTTAGTCAGCAATTTAGTCGAATTCGCACACAACCTAAATATTTGTATTCGAACATACCATAAAAGTGTGTGCGAATTCGACTCACATTTTTTTCGAAGTGGTCGATAAAGCAGTGTTAACCACATCATTGTAAAATTTACAAAGCATCTTGTTGCAGTTCACTGGAAATTTCCAAAAGTCACTTAACTTTTAATCCAATTCGCACACATCCAAATTACATAATTTAAAACGATTTATCAAATGGACAAATACTTCATTTCTATATAATTTGAAGCTTCTGTTTTTAATGTTACGTAACGTCAATTTAAATCTAAAGAGGAATATCAATATTTCAAAGGTCGTTGGATCTAAACTTTGAAAAATATATTTTGATTTCCTTTATTTTTATAAGCCAAAAGTGTGAAAAGGTATTTTAATTTTGGAAATCTGTTTGTAATTCTCAGAATGAGGCGTGGTCAGTAAGAAATAGTATTTATTCTTGATCTTGTCATTCTTTCTGTTTGTCAGTCCAACTTTCTGTTGTAATACCGATTATATGAGATCCAGTAGAGCTAGACTAAAGAAGCACAGAACTTAGAGTACCTGTATATCCACGCTGTCGAATTTTGAAAATGGGCATCATCGATTGATTGTAACCTGCGATCTGTCTACTTTTGCAAATACTTATATCTCATAAAGCACCCAAACCTACGAAAGAATTTCACATTACTGGTCTGAGTAAATGTTTTTTTTTTAACAAGCCTTTTTGTTTAATAGTCAAATTTAATAACAAAACTTGTGGTATTCGAAGACAAAACTGATATTCAGTACAAGAATAGCTATTCCCATTACAAGTTTGTAGTTTATTTTCAAGATTCGTAAACCCTGGTGACTTCTGAACCACCTTAAATGGTACCGAGTTTTATATTCTTTCCTTCATTCATTATCACATATATATGTACGGTATTTATAGTTGGCTATAACATTCTTGAAGGTATCATTACACCTAGTATAATAACATTCCTGCTTCAAATGTGATATCTGTCCCTTTGTCTGCTAAAGCTTGATTAATAATGCGGAGTTCATCGATCCATATCTATATATATAAAACTCTTGGTCCGTCTGTCAGTCTGTCTGTTTGTTTCAGCATCACGTCTAAACCGCTAAACCGATTTTACTGAAATTTTGTAACAGGATACTATGGATTCCGGAGGGTGTCATAGGCTATATATGGGCGCGATTGGACAAAGGGGCGTGGTACCTCCCATACAACCTAAACATTCCAAACGACATAACTCAGCACATACACAAGCTAAAAAGATGAAACAAAAAACTCAAATACAAAAAAAAAATACAATAGCAACCACACCACATTAAAACTCACCATAATGAAACTCACCACACTAAAATTCACCACACTAAAATTCACCACACTAAAATTCACCACACTAAAACTCACCACACTAAAACTCACCAGAATAAAATTAACCACACTGAAACTCACCACAATAAAATTCACCACACTAAAACTCACCGCACTAAAACTCACCACACTAAAACACACCACACTAAAACTTACCACACTAAAACTCACCACACAAAAATTCACCTCACCTAAGGAAGAATTTTGCGGGGCAGTCTGAGAAAAAACTGTCTTTGAGAAAAGTTGTTTTGGCGGAGATTTATTATTTGGTTACTACATTTCTAAAACCAATAAAAAAACGTCCACAGCCAAGCACGGGCCCCTGATATAAATAATAAAAATGTTTTTTATATTAATAAAATCGCTCCATATCTTTTAATTTACAAAATCTTGGCACGAGTCGTGCACGGGTCCAGCTAGTCTATATATATATAAAACTCTTGGTCCGCCTGTCTGTCTGTCTGTTTGTTCCAGTATCACGTCTAAACCGCTGAACAGATTTAACTGAAATTTTGCACCAGGATACTATGGAGTCCGGAGGGTGACATAGGCTCTATATGGACGGTATTGGACTACGAGTCGTGGCACCTCCCATACAACCTAAATCAAAAACACAAAATCAAAAGCTAAAACATAAAAGCAAAACACAAATGCAAAAACACAAAAACAGAGAAAAGAAACTAAAACAAAAGCCGAAACACAAAAGCAAAACACAAAACAAAAGCAAAAACACAAAAGTAAAAACAAAAAACACAATACCAAAAACACTAAAGCAAAAACAAAAACCAAAAACACAAAAACAAAAGCAAAAACACCAAAACAAAAAAAAAAACAAAAGAAAAAGCAAAAGCAAAAAACACAAAAACTAAACACAAAAACTTAAGCAAAATAAAAAACAAAGGCAAAAACACAAAAGCAAAAACACAAAAGCAAAAAACACAAAAACAAAAACTCCAGCAAAAACACAAAAGCAAAATACAAAAACAAAATACAAAAACAAAGGCAAAAACAAAAGCAAGATCATAGACACAAAAATAAAAGCAAAAACAAAAGAAAAGCAAAAACACAAAAACTAAAGCAAAACACAAAAACAAATGCAAAGACACGAAAGCAAAACATAAAAACACAAAACTAAAAATAAAAGTAAAAACAGAAAAGCAAAAACATAAAAGCAAAAACACAACAACAAAAAACCTCTTAAAATTGGGAATATATAGTAGAACCCACCAAACAAACTCAATTGGTCTATCGAAAATAAATAATATGAATGTTGTTTTTTTTTTTAATAAAATCACTCCATAACCTTGAATTTACAAAATCTTTGTACGAGTCGTACACAGATCCAGCTAGTCTTCCATATATTCAATAATCTCAAAATGAAATCAATGTTTTTTTTTGTACATTTTTATAAATTAAACCATTTTATTAATTGATTCTTCAAACATTAAAAAATATTTATAATATAACAAATATAAATATAAAAAATAAACAATAAAAAAATTAATATAGCATTTACAAAAATTAAAATATGGCATTCAAATTTCAAATCTCATCTTAAATCTTATTTATACAACGTTGTTTAACTTGATACTGCGCTTAATAGTGTCACATTTCTAATTGTTATAATTTCGTCTTAGCATTTACTGCTCTTTAACAATGTCTCGTGGTTCCGAGTTTCTTCTCGCACTGCCTTTGCAAGGCAACGAACCTCTATACGAATATTGCCTCGATTGACTTCATCGACAAAGGCAAACATTCATCCGGCTTAACCATTTCGCGGTTTTGAGCCTTTCTTGTAGCAATTTTGTCTCGTTCGAGAGTACTGATCATTAATTTCGATCCAATTCCAATTGAATTATGCATCCTCTGAAGACGTCATTATTCATTTCATGACCATAATTTGCAATTGCCACTACTTGCTGGTCTCTCTGTGATCGCAATATTTTCAGTGGTATCTTCGGTATCTTCGGAATCATCACAATCTTCCTCATCCTCATCCTCATCGTTTGTGTTCTTTGACTCCGTTTGTGGTACTGTCGCCACTGGATCGGGTTTCTCCCACGAAGGTACGAAAGGTTTGCACGTTGTTGCTTCTGTGGCAAACTGTTCCTGAACTGCATCTGTGGTTACTTGAATTGACATTGTTTGATCGATATTTTGCGTTGGTAGTTTCGTAAGCACTGACTCATCTTCTTCCTCTGCTTCTTCCCCTTCTTCACAATCTTCCGTCATACCTCCTTCGGGTTCATGTCCACCCGCCTCATTGCCATCATCATCGTCATCATCTTTCAGCCCTTTATGTAACATTTTTTGTAATATTTTTATCAATTGATTTCTGGGATTATATTTTTGTTTACATCCATAGTTGGGTAGCACCAACGGTTTACAAGTCTTATGTGGTGCACCTTTTTGTTTTTGACTTTTAATATCTGCTTTGGCCTGTTCTCCAATGGTGCACAATGAAAATCTATCTGCAATTTGAACAATCTTCCGTAATGGAGCTCTAAGTGCCTTTGGTACAGCCACCTGTTTGACGACATCCAATTTGATGTCACTGTTACCGCAATTCGATGTTTTGGACCCGCATTTATTGTTGTATTTCGTCTTTTGACTTCTTTGGTCTTCCAACAGTTCATATTTGGGTTTCTGACTCTTTTCTGGCGAACATTGACAAGAGCGCATATTCCCGACATCATCATCTTTTGCAGAGCCTTTCTTATATTCGAATATTATTTTGATTTCTTTTCCTGGACTCATTGCATTATTATCCAGCTTAAAAGTATTACCGCCTAAAGTACATGATGCACTACCAGCATTATTGATGCTATAATCTACAGTTCCAGTTTTTGGAATTTCTTCTGTTGTAGTCATTACGTTGTCAGTTGGCTCAGTTGGCTCATTTGTAGCCGTTATGTCTACATTTGGTACAGTTGTAGGCGATCCATTTGCCGTATTATTTTCTTCTGTGGAGGTCATAACATTTTTGTTTTCTTCTGTGTTAGGCGTTGGTATATTTTTGTTTACCTCTGTGGTCATTTTAATATTTTCAGTTTCCACTGTAGATGTGGTGGTTTCTTTTTCAAATTCCTCCGTGGTATTGGGTGCCTCTGCATTTTCTACTGTTGTTGTGTTGGTGTCATTTTCATTTTCTTCTGTTGTAGTTTCATTGTTCTCTTCTTTATTTTCATTGTCGGCTTCATCGTTTTCTTCTTCTTCCTCTTCACATTCATCGTCACCGCTTCCTTGCTCATCGTCTTCTTCGCAATTTTCATCGTCATCGTCATCTTCATTCTGTTGTTTGTCAACTTGCGTACTATCGGTTGAGTTATTTTCATTTTCGTTATCTGTGATTGGTGTTGTAGTATCTGTCTCCTCTGTAACTACTTCATTATCAACTTTTGTCTGGTCAGTATTTGTGTCTGTCTTGTCGTCCTTTGTCTTTTCTTCTGTTTTGTCTTCTTTGTCTTCATCGGTGTGGTTCTTATCATTTTCTTTGTCGGTTTTAGATTTGGTAGTCTCGGACTTATCTTTATTTTCATCAGCGTCTGTCTTGTCGTCCTTTGTCTTTTCTTCTGTTTTGTCTTCTTTGTTCTCATCGGTGTGGTTCTTATCATTTTCTTTGTCGGTTTTAGATTTGGTAGTCTCGGACTTGTCTTTATTTTCTTCTTTATTTTTATTAGTTTTATCTGTTTTGCAAATTGGTAGTTTGATAATTGGCTTGCAAATTGGTAGTTTACTCGTTTTATTTTTACTAACTTCGTTATTGTTTTCATCATTTCCATCGTGCGCCTTATCATTTGTATGTAGCTTGTTTAAATCATTGTTATCTTTATTATCTTCTTTGTTATCATCCTCATCTTCATTTTCATCGCTTCTATTATCGTTATTATCATCGTCCATATCATTTATATCATCATATTTATTTGCATATTTATTATCATCTTTATTATCATTATCTTCGTTTTTATGTTCTCTATGATCGAATATATCATTGTCTATATTTGAATCGGATGTTGTTTTGACTTTCTTATTACCTTCTTTTTCTTTGGCTGATACCAATTTTTTGTTTTGGTTCTTGTCTACTCTTTTATTTTCGACCTTTTTATTATCATTTTTATTATCATTTTTATTATCATTTTTATTACCATCTCTATTATGATATTCTGTGTCATCTTTATTATGATGTTTTTTATCATCTTTATTGTTATCCCAATTATCATCTTTATTATCGTCTTCAACATCATTTGTATTATCATTATTAACTTTATTAATATTTTTATTATCGATATTATCATTACCTAAGTTTGAATCTACTGTTGTTTTGACTTCTTTATTACTTTCTTTTACTTTAGCTGAAACCATTTTTCTTACGTCTGTCTTGTCGACTGTTTTATTTTTGACGTTTTTTTTTTCAGTATAATAATCTTCATTATTGTCCTCCATATTACTATATTTGTTTATTTTTTTTAGTAGCGACATTTTTCGTTGCACTTGGACGTCATCATCCTCTTGATTTGCTGGCGTTCCTTCGATAAAGGTTACTCCTTTAGTTTTCATTCTTTTCGCTTTGGCTGCCAACTGATTATTGTTTGTTTCATATCTCTCATCTGAATAATCCTCGAGTTCATCGGTATCCACGTGATCGTCCTCTTCAAAGCCGTCATCTGCATCCAAGTTGTCGTAGTCGTCGTCTTCGTCATAATCGTCGTCTAAATTTTCGTCGTTTTGCGCATTTTCGGAATCAATCGAATCCGTAGATTTGTATTGATTATCGGCGTTCTTATTGAATGAGTTATCGCTGAGTGTTTGGTCATCATCATCTTCATAATCGTCGAAATTAATTTGATCTCTATCGCCATTTAGTGTATCTTGCTCGAATAATTTTTGATCTGCCACTTGAATCAATTTTTTGTTATCAAAATTTTGTTCTTTGTAATCAAGCAGTTGGTCAGTGTCATCAGAGTTTTGATCATCGTCATCCAAGTTTTGTTCTTGATCAATTGAGCTTTGGCCTTTTGCAACAAATGTTAGTTCAGAGTATTGATCTTCATCAGAGGAAACTTGATCGTTGTTATCAAAGTCTATGTTTTTGTAGCCTTCGAAATCTTGATGTTTTTTGTCAATTCCTGGATCTTTATTATCCAGTGCTTCATCTTTATTATCAACTTTCTGATCTTGATTATCAAATCCTTGAACTATATTATTAAATTCGCGGTCTTTATTATTAATGTATTGGTCTTTTTCATTGTTACTCTTTTTGTCTGCCTCAAAGTGTTTAATATCGTTTAGAATGTCATTACTTATCTCTTCTAAGCTCTTTAGGGTTTCCTCATCGTAAACCATGTCATTATCATTTCTATTACTTGAGCTTTTATCACTAAAATATTTTTTTTTAATTTTATTTTGTTCATTTACTATATTCAAAGCATTTAAAAGCGCTTTATGTAAAGCCTTATTTAGTTTTTTCTTCTCAAGATAATTTTTTCGCTTCACGGCTTGATTGAGGGCTTTGTTCAATGCTTTGTTAAAGGCTCCGTTCATAGCATCTTTGTCCAGACTGAGCTCAAGTTTTTCAACGCTTTCAAAAGTATGGCCGCCTATCTTTGGTTTTGGTGTAGTGGTCGCATTATTGGGTACATTTGTATTACTGCTACTGTTTCCTTGTGTTTTGACATTTGGTTCGTTCTCTGTTTTGTTATTTATATCAGTAGTTTTGGGCAATGTTTCGTTACTGGGTACATTGGCGCTACTGTTTCCTTGTGTTTTGACATCTGGTTCATTCTCTGTTTTATTATTTAAATCATTAGTTTTGGTCACTGTTTCATTATTGGGTACATTGGTGGTATTGCTTTGAATTAATATGGCGCTACTGTTTCCTTGTGTTTTGACATCTGGTTCGTTCTCTGTTTTGTTATTCAAATCAGTACTTTTGATCAATGTTTCGTTTTTGGATACATTGGTATTATTACTTTGAATTGATATGGCGCTACTGTTTCCTTGTGTTTTGACATCTGGTTTGTTCTCTGTTTTGTTAATTAAATCAAAATCTATAGTTTCGGCCAATCTTTCGTTAACGCTTGTCTGACTTTGTTTATAGAGTTGGCTCAATGTTTCTTTAATTATATCATTACCATTGATAATGGGTTTTTTAGCTTTGTCCTTACTCAAAGTATTATCAATCTCATCATTTTCTTTCTCCTGTTCTAATGAGTTTTTATCAAATGATACACTTAATACAGGTACTTCAAAAATGTTTTGTGTATCGACTTGATCGTTGTTTTTGTAGGGCTGGTTTATTGCATAATTATTGTTGGTGTTGCTAGTCTCAGATATTGATTGCTTTCTTCTTAAATGTAATTGCTCTTCGATCGCTCTTCGAAGTTGATCATACCTCTTGTTCTGTACGCTTCCTGAAACATCCTCAGCTAACTCACAGTCATCATCCTGGCACATGGATTTCGGTGTTGTCAAACATTCGGCAGCGGCTGATTGAGCTTCAGCAACAAGTCGTTCTAATTTTTGTAACTGTTTGTGATTTTGTTCTTTTAATGCGCAACATACATTCTTGGCAGTTGTGGTTATACATTGCTCAGGTGCTTTCGCAGTAGTTGTAACCTCGTCATCATCATCATCATCATCATCCTCTTCTTCCTCTTCATCCTCGTCGTCCTCGTCGTCTTCGTTTTCGTCTTCATCCTGCTCTTCGTCATCTTCGGCATCATCCTTAATAGCAATTTCTTGGTATCCCATGGATGATAAGGTCTTATGTTTAATAGCTTCAAGTTCTAGAATATCAGAATTGAGAGTTTTCAGTAATTTTAATCTTGCACCGTCACTGTCTATTTCATCGGTTGAATCAGCATTTGTACCACTTGATATTGTACCACTTGATATTGGACCACTTGATATTGGACCACTTGATATTGTACCACTTGATATTGTACCACTTGATATTGGACCACTTGGTACAGCTGCTGTCATAGATGATAATACGCACGGTGGTGCTGGTGCAGGTGCTGGTGAAGGTGCTGGTGCAGGTGCTGGTGCAGGTGCTGGTGCAGATGGTGCAGCTGTTGGCGCAAGCACTTTTCCATCTGCACCTACAGAAGTTGAATTTTGTGGATTTATTATAGTTAAATTTTGTGGACTTGATATCGTTAGATTGTCAGAGTTCATGCACCCATTTTGGGATGGTAAAGTTGGAGGAATAGCTTGAGGAATAGGTTGAGGAATAGGTTGAGGAATAGGTTGAGGAATAGGTAGAGGAATAGGTTGAGGAATAGGTTGAGGAATAGGAAGAATTTCAGTTGGTATCGCTGGAGGAATTTCAGTTGGTATAGCTGGAGGAATTTCACCTGGTACTGGTGGTAGTGGTGGAATATTTGGCAGATTTTCGGATGGAATAGGTGGTGGGATATCAGTTGGAATAGTGGGTAGTGTTTCCGGTGGAATAGGCAGTTGGTTTTCAGGTACTACATTTGTTGTTATTTCTACCGATGTTGCATTTGTTGTTGTTATTTCTTCTTCATCTTCGTATTCTTCACATGTTGTGTCTTCTTCTGTTGTTGTTTCTTCTTCTGTTGTTGTTTCTTCTCCTGTTGTTGTTTCTTCTCCTGTTGTTGTTGTTTCTTCTGCTGTTGTTATTGTTTCTTCTGATGTTGTAGTCTCATCCGATGTTGTTGCCGCTTCTACTGTAGTTGTTTCATCATCATCATCTTCGTATTCTTCACATGTTGTATCTTCTTCTGCAGCTTCTGTTGTCTTGCCATGACATTTCGTCGCATTTTCTGCACTAGTTATATTGTCGCCTATACTTAGTGGGTTCTCCATTGTATTCGGAGTAGTTTCTATTGCAACATCAATTGGTGGGGCACAATCTGTAGTAACTACAGGAATACATTGTTGAGTTGCAGCTTCTGCTGGGGAAAGACAATCTGCAGTTACAACATTTTGTGCAGGAATATTCTGTTCGGAAACAGCATTTTGTAAAGGAATACTTCCTGCAGTAACATCAGTTTGTGTTACGATTGATGGTACCGTATTCACATTGATTTCATTTGGATCATAAAAGAGTTTTATAAACCTTTTATTATAGTGGTCATCGTCTAAACATACTTTATCTTTACATTGTAATTTCGTATCAGTACTCTCCAAAGGTAGATCTTCACTGTACATGTCATTTTCAAACTCGCTAACTTTATCCTCATATGGCTCAATATCAACCGTATCACTTGAATCGTCATTAATTTGTACATTGTTCAACGACATAACATCCGATTGTTTTCCGATTACTTTCTGATTTGCATCGGTAGCAGCATGTTGAACGTTTAATGTTGGATTTGTGAATTGACGGCCATACTTGGCAGCTTCTTCAATGAAATTAGTTCTCTGATCTGGATTTTTTAGCAGATTTACGGAATCTATATCACTTGCCCCATCCTCCCCCCATCCAGCAATATTATCTGCCCATAGTTCCGCTTCTCTTTTTGCTATGATATGTTTTCCGGGTAGTTCTTTAGATTTTCCTTTTGTTAAACGCGCAACATTATTGCCAATTGAATCAGTAGCACTATCGTCGTTTCGTATTGAAACTTCCCGCCAAAAATTTGTATCCTTTATTGTCTTGCTTTGTCGATCTGCTAGATTTATTTTCGAAGATCCTTCCGTGTGGAAGTACGAATCCCAGAGATGAAATGGTGCCGCGTTGGTGCTTTGCATTAGTGCTGGAAGAATATGTAGAATTAGGAGTATTGAAATTGCAGATATGTTCATTGTATGAAGATCTTCGAAATTGTGGCAACTTTGGCTGGCGTTCTGCATATACAGACGGGCAGCATTTTTACTATTGACGCAAGTATGCAAGATGGTTATTATAAACGTTGTTTCTTATTGTTGTTCTTTGAATTATTTGCACTTCAATGTTCTTAAAAAAATATATTCAATTAAATTGTTGACATTGTTGACATATTTATATTTCAAACAAAAGAAAAAAAAAAACAAATCTATCATTCATTTTTGACATTCCTACTTTTTTCAGTTTTTTGAAATTATTAAAAATAAAAATATAAGTAGAAACATTATATTCATATTTTTGTTTGTTTTTAATTAGCTGCTTTATTTCTTATGGTTTTTTTAATAGTGCTACTGAAGATCGGTGTAATAATTGTTAACTAATTATTCAATAATTAAATTCTTCAGTATATTTTGCAGTACTCGCAATCTCACAGAGTTTTCTAACTGGTAGTTGTTGCAGTTTTATTGTACTAAAATGTCTATGATTCTAACCATTCTTTCATTGCAATAAAAAGTATTGTTTTTATTGTATCAATTTTATTGTTTGAATATGGTATTTTATAAAAATGAAGTCTTATTAAAACAGTCAGCTAAAGTACTAAGATCTGACTGAGTCTTTTAAAAGAGTTATCTTCGTAAAGCAGTTGCATCATTGACATCACAAACGATAGTTAGGATATGTCCTCTCCTGGAATACAATATGGTATTCTGTGGAATCGCAAGTTCTAGAGTCCGACAGCTGCAAAGTCCGATCATTGTGGAGTCTTAAAGCTCTTAAGTTCCACTTTTACCGAGAGGCATAGTTGTCCAGCAATTGCAGAGTTGTGGATTCCAATAGGTGAGAATCTATTTCAAGGTGTCCATCAGTTGCAGATTTGAACTGTTTTGAAGTCCAAATTTATTGTATGCAGACAATTGTAAATCGCCCTAAAATTATGTAATACGAAGGGTTTAATCGGCCATCAGTTGCGTAGTTGGACTTTTGTGGATTCCAATAGTTCTGAAGTTCAAATATAGCAAACTCAAATATAAAATCACACAGTTCTATAGTTTCGACCGACATCATTGACATCACTAACGATAGTTAGGATATGTCCTCTCCTGGAATACAATATGGTATTCTGTAGAATCACAAGTTCTAGAGTCCGACAGCTGCAAAGTCCGACCATTGTGGAGTCTTAAAGCCCTTAAGTTCCACTTTTACCGAGAGGCATAGTTGTCCAGCAATTGCAGAGTTGTGGATTCCAATAGGTGAGAATCAATTTCAAGGTGTCCATCAGTTGCAGATTTGAACTGTTTTGAATTCCAATATATCTGAAGTCCAAATTTATCGTACGCAGACAATTGTAAATCGCCATAAAATTATGTAATCCGCCGCGTTAAATCGGCCATCAGTTGCGGAGTTGGACTTTTGTGGATTGCAATAGTTCTGAAGTTCAAATATAGCAAACACAAATATAAAATCCCACAGTTCTATAGTTTCGACCGACATGTGTTGACTATGTCTCGAAATTTTCTAAATATTTAATAGATATATCGAACGTCGGGCACACAGTCTTTAAAACTGCACAATCTGCTGTTTGTCATTAATGGTAGTACACATGACCATTCGATTTTATTCTTATCAACCTCTTCTCAAATTGGGTTGCTTAAAAAATTCTTTCATTAGAATATTACTCCGGATTGGCACATTTATATCTTTATATTCTTCAATTTTCTTGTAATTGTCATATTCGCCTTGACTCTGATTAATAGATCCCTCCTCAACCGAATCCTGTACTGATAATAACTGACGCTTTCGTTTTTCGATGGCATTTCGAATTTTTTTGCATTTTTCTTTTTTGGTATTGATCATCATCATGCTGCCAAAGATATCATCTGTCAGTTTTGCATCTTGGCATTTCGGTGTAGTCAGGCAATCTGCAGCAGCTGATTCGGCAACGGCAACTAGTCTTCGTAGTTTCTGTAATTCTTGAGTATTTTTTCGATCGGTACAACCAACATTGGTGGATTTAGCAATTGTAGCGCATGCATTAGATGCAACTGTTGTTGTTGCACATGTAGTTGATGCAGCGCAAGTTGTAGCAGCTGCTGCAGCAGCAGTAGTTGCCACTTCATCATCATCTTCGTCATCTTCTTCCTCTTCCTCTTCCTCCTCATCGTCATCGTCTTCGTCACCAGCCTCGTAATCGTCGTCAGCCTCGTCGTTCTCAACTTCATTGTCCACGAGCTTTGGCATGTCTATATTTTTTAATAGTCCCTTGTTCGACATCGTCGAGAGTGCTTTTTGCTTTATAGTTTCAAGCTCGAGAATGTCTGATTTGAGTTTCTTCAACAATCTAAGTTTGGTACTATAGTCATTCATAATAAAATTTTCAGCTGGCAAAGTAGCTGATGTACCAGACGTTTCATTGGCTATTTGATAAGCTGTTTGATTAGTTGTTTCATTCGCCGTTTGATTAGCTATTTGATTAGCTGTTTGATTAGCTATTTGATTAGCTGTTTGATTCACTATTTGATTAGCTGTTTGATTAGCTATTTGATTAGCTGTTTGATTAGCTGTTTCATTAGCCGTTTGATTAGCTTTTTGATTAGCTGTTTCATCATTGTTTATTTTGACCACCATCTCTTGTTCTTTACTCTCTGCAGTTGACGCGTTTTCTGCATTGATATAAGTTACATTTTTGGGATTCAATATTGTCAAATTTGCAGGACTGATGCATTCTGGTAATGCATTAGGACTATTTGGTTTTGCATTTGTTGATGTTTCTGTTGTATTTTCAGCGGCTTCTGATATTGTTGTTTCATCATCTTCATATTCCTCACATTCTTCTTCTGTGGTGGTTTCTACGGTTGATTCTGTTGTCTCTGTTGTCTCTGTTGACTCTGTTGTCTCTGTTGTCTCTGTTGACTCTGTTGTCTCTGTCTCTGTTGTCTCTGTGTGTTTAGGTGCATCTTCAACTGGTATGCATATCGTAGCTCCCGTATAATCACTAGCCTCTGCTGTAGTTGATTCCTCTTCTTCCTCACATTCGGTAGTAGTTTCTTCAGATTCTGATTCAGTGCTACTTGTTTCAACTTCGGACGGTTTTGCTGCTTCGGTGGCTCCCGTATAATCACTAGCCTCTGCTGTAGTTGATTCCTCTTCTTCCTCACATTCGGTAGTAGTTTCTTCAGATTCTGATTCAGTGTTACTTGTTTCAACTTCGGACGATTTTGCTGCTTCGGACGGTTTTGCTGCTTCGGTGGGTACATTTTCAGGCATAATACAATCTTTAGAACCGCTGTTATTATCAGCTGCTTCACTTTGGGTCGTGGCTTCTTTTGCACATTCTGTGGCCACATTTTGAGGTGGTATACATTCTGTACTACTAGGCGGTATACTTTGATCACCACAAGGACCATCATCAAAATCGTCTTCTGAATACTCTTCAATATCATGCTCTTTGTAATCCTCAGCTTCGTTTTCTTCGTTCATTTCATGCAGTCTCTCTACCGCTTCTGCTTCTTCTTCGCTGCTTGATTTGCTGCATCCATTTGCAACATGGGATTTTTCTTCACAACTATCCCTTACCAGAGAGCTTATGATTTGTTTTCTATATTTCTCAACATCATCGATAGTCTGTTGATCGATATTGTTTAAAACACTATTGATATCCTTATCACTCGCCGTATCATCCATTGGTAATGCATCTTGTAAACCCACTGATCTCGTCCTGGCCCCAACTTCTTTTTTAGATACACTTTGGGGATTTCGTTCAGGCACTGCATTGCCTTTCCTTAGGTCCGCATTATTAACAACAAACTTGAATATATTACTAATGCGACCATCATTTCGCCTCATAAGATTTTGCCAAAAATTATTTCTGTTCGTATCCTTTGTAGTTCGGTCCGGTTGCCTTGCTAGACTTATTTTCAAAGATCCATCCTTCTGGAAATCAACATCCCAGAGATGAAATGGTGCTGCCGCGCTGTTTGACATTAGAGCTGGAAAAATATATAGAATGCAAACAATTGAAACTGCAGCAATTTTCATTGTATGAAAATTTTTGAAACTATGGCGTTCTTGCGGCCAATACAGCCGGACATCATTTTAATTCGTATTCACGGTTAAGAAGCGCGGTTTTTTTAAAGATATTTTATTTATTTGTTCACTTCTGTTTTAAATCTTCTAAAAAATATGTTTTGTATTATTTTATTTATGAAATATTTTGACATATTTTAAATTTTACAAAAATATATTTCTGACATTCTGACAATGAAGTATAAAAAACAAATAATTTTTGTTTTTTTGTTTTGATTTTTTTATTTTCGTTCAAAATTAAAATACGCTACAGTCTGCTGTGCGGTATAATAATTATATTTATCGAACTTTTTGTTTTTTTAAGTTGTATGTAATTGTTTTTTTTTTTTTTTTTTTATAATTAAAAGAGGTTAATTGAAATTGTTAACTAATTGAAACGCATGAAAGTTGAATATTAAATAATTTACTTTATTTTAGTTATTTCCGCCAATAAAAAAAATAAAAAAAAGTATATGTGTTAAGCAAATACTAATCTATATACTTAAAAAAAAAAAAAAACAGCTTATCCTTGTTTGTTTGCCTGAGCCTTCTTCTTTGCCTGAGCCTTCTTCTTTGCCTGTGCCTTCTTCTTGGCCTGTGCCTTCTTTTTAGCCTGTGCCTTCTTTTTGGCTAGAGCCTTCTTTTTGGCTAGAGCCTTCTTTTTGGCCAGAGCCTTCTTTTTGGCCAGAGCCTTCTTTTTGGCCAGAGCCCTCTTCTTGGCGAGTGCCTTCTTCTTAGCAGCAGCTTGCTTTTGAGCCGGAGATAGAGTTGGTTTCTTGGTCGTTTTCGGTTTTGTTGTAGTTTTGGTAGCAGGTGCTTTAGTAGTTGCAACAACCGGAGGTGTTGGAGTCACAGCAGGAGGTGTTGGAGTCACCACAGGGGGGGTAGGCGTCACAACAGGGGGAGTAGGCGTCACAGCAGGTGGAGAAGGAGTACCAGTAGGAGGTTCAACTGGTGGTTCAACTGGTGTTGTTGGTTCAACTGGTGGTACTACTGGCGGTTCAACTGGTGGAGTTCCTGTTCCAGTTCCGGTTCCAACAGCTGATTGAGTCAGCAAAGCCAATGCCAAAAAGGCCAAAATACCATATACACCGAAAAACTTCATTAGAGCGGATTAACTTTGTTATTGTTAACAAATGTCAAATACCAACTGTTGTTGGTCGATTTCTGATACTGATCACGGTACTCGCTGGGTATTTATACAAAAATTCACAACTAAATGGTTTAACTTGTTCGAATAATTAAAAAAAAAAAATTACTAACATTATATAAATACATATTTGGTTTTACCATATTTATTTGGGTTTACGCAAAATCAAGAGCAAGTTTGTAAGTATATTTTTTTTATAAGAAACAGCTGTATGCACAAACTATAAGTCACATTGTGTTTGTTACACGCTATGTCACAATATTTACAATATTGACACCTGCTTTAAGTGAGCTACAAAAAAAAAATTAATTTTTGAAACACCAAATTTATAGTAATCCAACTAAAGAAGTTCTTTGCAATCATTTTGGAAAATTGCTACAGGGATCGTTATTTTTTGAGGCAATGTGTATCCGGGTCGTTACTTTTCAGTGTGTTTATAAGAGAGACGAACAAAGTAGTACATTTTTATCCATCCTTACTACCTTTTAAAATGCTCTCTTGGCTGACTATTTAAATTTATTTCCTTCGAACTTGCCTTCTTTCCTTCAGAATTTACAAAAATTAAGTTTGGGCTGCACACATGATAAAATCCTATATATTATACCAGCCTCCTTACTTGTTAGAGAAAAACCAGCCAATTGAGACCTAAAACTATCTATGCCATAAACTAATCTATGGGAATCGGGAAAAAGTTGTTTAGCTAGCTTGAAACTGTTCTTATAAAACTTCAAATTGTAACCGAAACAAGTTATGAAACCTAAATCGAAATCGTTATTAGTTTAGGTTTTAAATAGAGATGGAAGCGTGCCTTTTTTTGATGACACGAACTCGCACGGGCACGCCGATAGGTGACACGCACGAGCACAAGCCCGATGACTACATTTAAAGACACGCACGAGAAGCACAATAAAACACGGGATATATAAAGACACGAAAAAGCACGACAAAACATGAAAAACTAGGCAAAATGTGAAAAATAATATTATATACAGGTACTAAAACCCTTTAGAATATTGGTTCTGGTTGTGGCTCCAAGATTTTGAAAATAGCGGTTCCGATGCCGGTTCCAACAAAAAAATATATATGGTTCCGCTTTCGGTTCCACATATTTTTAAGTCGGTTTCGGTACCGGTTATCTATTGTCCCTTATTATAAACTAGTTGGACCCGTGCACGACTCGTGCCAAGATTTTCTGAATTCAAAGATATGGAGCGATTTTAT
Organism: Dryomyza anilis; assembly: GCA_951804985.1. Taxonomy (NCBI): domain Eukaryota; kingdom Metazoa; phylum Arthropoda; class Insecta; order Diptera; family Dryomyzidae; genus Dryomyza; species Dryomyza anilis. The sequence goes on from OX638130.1 coordinate 109,412,283, forward strand.
TAATATAAAAAACATTTTATTATTTATATGAGGGGCCCGTGCTTCGCCGTTAAAATTTTTTTATTGGTTTATAAATGTGGTAACCAAATAATTCTCCGCCAAAACAACATTTCTCAAAGACAATATTTTCTCAGACTGCGGTTCTCCGCAGAATTATTCCCAGTAGAAATCTTCCCCGTAAAATCCACATAGAACGCTTTCCCGTAGAATTCTCAACGTAGAATTCATCCCGGTAGAATTTTTTTCCGTAGAATTCTTCCCCGTAGAGTTTTTCCCAGTAAAAGTTTTAGTGTGGTGGGTTTTAATGTAGTAAGTTTCGGTGTGGTGAGTTTAGATGTGGTGAATTTTGGAGTGGTGAGTTTAATTGTGGTTAGTTTTGGTGTGGTGAGTTTTAGTGTGGTGAGTTTTAGTGTGGTCAGCTATAGTGTGGTGGATTTTAGTGTGGTGAATTTTAATGTGGCGTGTTTTAGTGTGGCGTGTTTTAGTGTAGCGAGTATTAGTGTGGTGAATTTTATTGTGGTGAGTTTTAGTGTGATGAATTTTAATGTGATGAATTTTATTGTGGTGAGTTTTAGTGTAGTGAATTTTAGGGTGGTGAGTTTTAGTGTGGTTAATTATAGTGTGGTGGGTTTAAGTGTATTTAAGTGCGGTGAGTTTTAGTGTGGTAAGTTTTAGTGTATCGAAATTTGAGTGTAGTGAGTTTTAATGTGGTGAGTTTAAAAGTGGTGAATTTTAATGTGGTGAAATTTTAGTGTAGTGAGTTTTAGTGTGGTGAGTTTTAGTGTGGTGAATTATAGTTTGGGGGGTTAGTGTGGTTAATTTAAGGGTGAATTTTAGTGTGGTGAGTTTTAGTTTGGTTAGTTTTAGTGTGGTAAGTTTGTTTTTCTTTTTCTTTCCATTTTTGTTTTTCATTTAGTTTGGATTGTGGTTTTATGTGATTGGTTTTGTTTTTGTATTTTTGCTTTTGTTTTGTGTTGTGCTTTTGCTTTTTTTTTAATTTTTTTTTTGTATTTGAGTTTTTTGTTTCATGTTCGTAGCTGGTGAAAGTGCCGAGTTATATCGTGTTTAGGTTGCACGGGAGGTGCCACGCCTCTTTTTGCCCAATCCTGCCCATATATAGCCAATCATTCCTTCCAGACCATACTGCATCTGTGGTAAAAATTTCAAGAAAATCGAATCAGCCGTTTAGACGGAGAAGCGGAACAAACGTGATTGCTTTTGTTTTTGTATTTTTGCTTTTGCTTTTGTTTTGTTTTGTGCTTTTGCTTTTAAATTTTTTTTTTTTATTTGAGTTTTTTGTTTCATGTTCGTAGCTGGTGAAAGTGCCGAGTTATATCGTATTAAAAGTTTAGGTTGTATGGGAGGTGCCACGCCCCTTTGTCCAATCCCGCCCATATATAGCCTATCATTCCTCCCAGACCATACTGCATCTGTGGTAAAAATTTCAAGAAAATCGGATCAGCCGTTTAGACGGAGAAGCGGAACAAACGTGATTGCTTTTGTTTTTGTATTTTTGCTTTTGCTTTTGTTTTGTTTTGTGCTTTTGCTTTTAAATTTTTTTTTTTATTTGAGTTTTTTGTTTCATGTTCGTAGCTGGTGAAAGTGCCGAGTTATATCGTATTAAAAGTTTAGGTTGTATGGGAGGTGCCACGCCCCTTTGTCCAATCCCGCCCATATATAGCCTATCATTCCTTCCAGACCATACTGCATCTGTGGTAAAAATTTCAAGAAAATCGAATCAGCCGTTTAGACGGAGAAGCGGAACAAACGTGATTGCTTTTGTTTTTGTATTTTTGCTTTTGCTTTTGTTTTGTGCTTTTGCTTTTAAATTTTTTTTTATTTGAGTTTTTTGTTTCATGTTCGTAGCTGGTGAAAGTGCCGAGTTATATCGTATTAAAAGTTTAGGTTGTATGGGAGGTGCCACGCCCCTTTGTCCAATCCCGCCCATATATAGCCTATCATTCCTTCCAGACCATACTGCATCTGTGGTAAAAATTTCAAGAAAATCGGATCAGCCGTTTAGACGGAGAAGCGGAACAAACGTGATTGCTTTTATTTTTGTATTTTTGCTTTTGCTTTTGTTTTGTTTTGTGCTTTTGCTTTTAAATTTTTTTTTTATTTGAGTTTTTTGTTTCATGTTCGTAGCTGGTGAAAGTGCCGAGTTATATCGTATTAAAAGTTTAGGTTGTATGGGAGGTGCCACACCCCTTTGTCCAATCCCGCCCATATATAGCCTATCATTCCTTCCAGACCATACTGCATCTGTGGTAAAAATTTCAAGAAAATCGAATCAGCCGTTTAGACGGAGAAGCGGAACAAACGTGGTTGCTTTTGTTTTTGTATTTTTGCTTTTGCTTTTGTTTTGTGTTGTGCTTTTGCTTTTAATTTTTTTTTTTTGTATTTGAGTTTTGTTTCATGTTTGTAGCTGGTGAAAGTGCCGAGTTATATCGTATGAAAAGTTTAGGTTGTATGGGAGGTGCCACGCCCCTTTGTCCAATCCCGCCCATATATAGCCTATCATTCCTTCCAGATCATACCGCATCTGTGGTAAAAATTTCAAGAAAATCGGATCAGCCGTTTAGACGGAGAAGTGGAACAAACAAACAAAAGGACAAACCAACAAACCAACATTCAGATTTATTATATTAATAGGATAGGATAATTCGAAAAGTATCTTTGCTACTGTGTTATTCTCTGAATTGGAACCTCTTCGGAATCCGAATCTGTCGGGGAACGCAAAGAACCGGAATTGGAACCGTTATTAAAAATGTGTGGAACCGACACCGATATTCCAAAGTGTGTTTGTCCATGCTTAAAATACCACGAAATTTTGATGTTGGAAGAAAGGGGTTTTTAAATTAGAGTAGAAACAAAAAAAAAAAAATAATGGGCGCGTGGCTGATTTTAGAGGCACGGACACGCACGGGCACGACAACAACTAGAACGCACGAATTTAGATTTTCGGACACTAAAAAAGCACTCAAAGTTTTAATACTTGAGATCAACTGGAAAAGCTCTGAAAACCGGTATTTTTTTCGCCTCTCTTCGAGACACATTCAAGAGTACCGGCCTACATATACAATGCCGTCAAACATAACGATCCCTATACTATTTTTGAACCAATTCCTTAAAAACATAATAAATTTCCAAAATGGTTGTACATAACTTTTAAAATCAGTTGAAGTGTTATAAATGGATGATTAAAAATTTTGAATTCTTACTTTAGCTACCATGAAACAGGTGCCAATATTGTAAATATTGTGACTAAAAACATAGCATGTAATAAACCCAATGTTTAGTTTGTATAGTGTGTTCGTAAACCCAAATAAATATGACAAAATCAACCATATATTTATTTAACGTTAGTAAAACATTGATGATTTTTTGTTATATAATTGATCAAGTTAAACCATTTAGTTGTGAATTTTTGTATAAATACCCCAGCGTGTACCATGTTCAGTATCATAAATTAACTAGTAACAGTTGGTATTAGACACCTGTTAATAATACCAAAGTAATCCGCAGTAATGAAGTTCCTCGGTGTATATGGGGTTTTGGCCTTTCTGGCATTGGCTTTGCTGACTCAATCAGCTGCTGGAACAGGAACGCCACCAGTTGAACCACCTGTTGAACCGCCAGTTGAACCAACAACACCAGTTGAACCTCCAGTTGGATCTCCAGTTGAACCTCCAGTTGAACCTCCAGTTGAACCTCCTACTGGTACAACTCCTTCTCCACCTGCTGTGACGCCTACTCCCCCTGTTGTGACTCCAACACCTCCTGCTGTGACTCCAACACCTCCGGTTGTTGCAACTACTAAAGCACCTGCTGTCAAAACTACAACAAAACCGAAAACGACCAAGAAACCAACTCTATCTCCGGCTCAAAAGCAGGCTGCTGCCGCTAAGAAAGCTGCTGCTAAGAAGAAGGCACTCGCCAAGAAGAGGGCTCTGGCCAAAAAGAAGGCTTTGGCCAAAAAGAGGGCTCTGGCCAAAAAGAAGGCTCTAGCCAAAAAGAAGGCACAGGCCAAGAAGAAGGCACAGGCCAAGAAGAAGGCACAGGCCAAGAAGAAGGCACAGGCCAAGAAGAAGGCTCAGGCAAAGAAGAAGGCTCAGGCAAACAAACAAGGATAAGCTGTTTTGTTTTTTTTTTTCTAAAGTAGATATATACCTACAATTTTTTTTATATTATTTTTTTTAATGGCGGAAAGAGCCACAATAAAGTGAATTATTTGGTATTCAACCTCATGCGTTTCAAGCGTTAGGACTATATAGTCAAACATTAATATAACTAATAATCTACAAAATATTACATCTGAATAATAAGACGTACATACATGTAGAAGGACGACTTAGCAGAGTTCACTTATGCCATAAATTTGTCCCGTTAGGACCCCTCTGAACATGTATTGCTTACGATATATTATAGCTAATAAACACAGACGATTTGTACTTCTTATATGTTAAAAGGTTTATCACTTTGACATAGTTTCTTCACAGTTGTTCCGGTGGTTCTAGGTGGATAGTTCTAAGTCTGGTAAAAGCTGGGTAGTGATACAGATCCGGCGTATCTATCTCTTTATACAGATGACGAAGAACTCTTAGCTGTGAGCTGTTTTAAGACCTTATTATTCAGGGTTAACATTTTATTTTTTATATTTGTCGGGTTGTGACTTGGGTCTTTTTGCGGCTTGACCCACGCCCATCCCATGATATTTAATTTAGTTGATAAGCCCATGAGCTATCTTGTTTTTCAGGACCTGGAAAGGTCTGTCAGCGATGACTAAAATTAGGTCCATGTTTAATCCATTTCTTTATTGTTCGTCGGCAGTTTCATTTTTCACAATGTTGCAGTAACCAGGAACCCAGATAATATACATAGTGTTAACAAGTAAGATATCGATTAGGGTCTTGCACTGTATTTCACCACATTCGTAGATATCGTTTTGATAGCAGCTTGGTTATCGGACAAAAATTGTAATATACAGTGAGTGCTTTATGAAAATGAAACCCAATTTAACCACCGATTGAAAGTCGGTGTTGTGGTCATGCTGAAGTTGGCTTCCTTTCACATATAAGGCTATCACAACTCGGTTCTACTTCATTAGGTAAATGTCGCTGGAGAATTTCCGTATTACATGAAGTGTATGTACCAGAGCTCTCGATTATGCGGGTTTTTCCGAAAAACCCGGGTATTAAATGGTAGAGCTACCCGGGTAGTTCGCAAAACCCGGGTAGTTCGCAAAACCCGGGTAGTTTGTTCGTTCGTTTGTTCGAACTATTCGAACTATTCGAGTAGCTCGTTTGTTCGAGTAGCTCGTTTGTTCGAGTAGCTCGATTGCTCGTTTGTTGTTCGAGCTACGCGGGTAGCTCGTTCGTTCGTTCGTTTGTTCGATTAACGATTGTTCATTTGATTTCTCGTGAATTTGTCTGTCTATTCGTTTGCTTGATGTTAGAGATGGTCAGAAGTGGTTGTATGAATGTGGATGGAAAAAAGTGTGTGGTTGGGCAAAAGTGGGCGGAAAGAGATAAAAATACCGAAAAAAAAGTTATTGCAGAAATCGGTAGCAGACATCGTGGGAAATCGAATGGTACCACTCTCGGTGGTCCCTGACCCCCAAAAGGGGATCAAAAACCACTTTTTGTCCAAAAAAATTTTATTGCGCGAATGGATAGCGAACATCATTGGAAGACTAATGGTACCCTTTGGAGTGGTCCATGAACCCCAAATGGTGTCAAAAACCCATTTATGACCCAAAAAATTGTATTTCGGAAATCGATAGCGAACATCATTAGATGGCTAATGGTACCTTTTCGTGTGGTCCAGGTCCCCCAAAAGGGGGTCAAAAACCCATTTATGACTCCATTTTTTATTACGGATATCGATAGCGGACATCATTTGAAGCCTAGTGGTACCCCGTTTGGAGTGCCTTGGACCACCTCAAAGGGTACCACTAGGCGTCAAATGATGTCCGCTATCGATTTCCGAAATAAAAAAAATGTGGCACATAAATAGGCTTTTGACCCCCAATAGGGGGAGAAACATGAGTCAAAGATAGAGCATTTTTCAATATCAGGGAGCATAGCTATATAAGCAATTACAAAAAAATATAATTGTGATTTTTACAGACGGTCATTGCTAAATATATAAAAGAGGTTACACTGAGAAAGCATATATCTCCTCTTACACATATATTCCAAGGAATAAGAATCTCAATTTCAGTTGGAATTTTCCTAATTTGAATTGTTAAATCTCATATTTTCTTTTAAATTATACCAATTTGTAATAAAATCTTATATTTATTATGAATTTACTGAAATTTTCAATTTAAAATCAATTTTCGAAGTTCTCGCAACAAACTGTTTTCAAATTTTACAGCATAGTTTTAGGCAGTTTATTTTTCTCACACTATTGCTGCGCATTTTCAAAGACAAAGACTAATTGCATCTATTTTTTTTTTCTTTTTCTTGCAGATTTTTCGCTGTTATCATTGGCCGATATGCTTTAAAAATGTGTCAACTAAAAAAATATAATAATAAAAATAAAAACATAAAAATCTATTAATCACGCACACTGGCGGCACAGTGGTGCCACAGCGCCGGACAATGCGTCTGGCCAAGCTGTCGTATCACATAAAGCTCGACAATGGCGCTCAAAAAAGCAACAGCGCGACAACGGCAAAGGTTGACGCGTTTCTGAAATTTAATTGTTTTTTTTTTTGTTTGTTTTATTTTGTATAGTTTTAAATCTTGACTCTTACGCAACTGTAGGCTAACTTTATTTTTTCACCTTATTCTAATCGTCGTCTACTGCTTGCAGCGTCCCGGCGGCAGCAATAGTGGAAGTTCCAGCAGTCGTGGCAATAGCAGCGCTGCCAACGGCACCTCGTGGTCGTGGTCCACGTCGTCGTTTGCCTCAGCGAAGCGTCGAAAATCAAAGACAACTGCAACTCGTACTGGAGCAACAGCAGCAGCAACAACGACAACAAAGTGCTTCAGTAGCAACGTGTTTCGCTGTTGCATTCCTTGTCGCGGGGGCGGCTCCGCAGCCCCCGCTACAAGTCCACCAAACTCGCCGACGCCAACGGACGACGAGCTGAGTGGCGCGTGCGGCAACAATAAAAACCAAACAGCAAGCGAGTCGGAACAGCAACAAGAGACGGCAGCACACGAAGCAACGTTAGCTGAAACGGCACAGAAGAAACATTCGTTAGCAGAGACCGTCGCCACATCGGCAACCACGCCCATTTCTTTACAGACCTTCGACGACGACTTAAACGTCAAACTTAGCGCTACGGATATTGCGCTAGCCACACTTGCCAGCGGAGTACGACCGACGCGCGCCGAACCAGAGACTTTGAGCGACACCAGCGTTTCGCCGACTGCGGCTGTGCTGCAGGCAGCGGCAGCAGCTACCTTGTATTTAAGTACAACAGCAACTGCAACAACATCAACTGCATCGGCAACAACATTGGCAACAATCATAACGACGCCAACAGCAACATCGCCTACAGCAACATCGCCCACAGGCGCCAACAGTGGCAATAAAGCAGCTGCATCGACGCAAACACCGTCGTCAACGTCAACGGCGACGTCGACGACATCACCACGCTGCGTGTGTCAGCAGCAACAAACCTCACCGTTACCTCATATTAAGGAAGAGGAAGAGTCTGAGCAACAGCAGCAACAAAACAATCAGCAACAACGCCGACAACAGCAACAAAAGCAACAGTGCAGCGATCAGTTGTCGCCTTGCGGCGTCACATCTGTCGCTTACAGTTATAGCGGCGGCAGCAGCGAAAGCTTTCAGCAGCTGTCATCATCAGCAGCCTCATCATCGACCACAGCAGCAGCGGCATCTGCTGTCTGCGGTTGTGCTGCAAGCAGCGCAGCAAACACTGCGACCACACTAACACGTCCGCCCTCCGAAGAATACTCGTCATCTCCATCGCCGCGCATCAAACATAAGTTTCGTAAACAAATTAAGTCGGGCTGGGCGCGCACCGTACTTAGCAGCAGCAGCGGCGGCGGCACCGCAGGTGGAAGCGTTACTGGTGGTGCCAGCATCAGTGCCAACACAAACTCCAGTGAAACGCTGACGTCCAGCGGTAGCGCAGCTGGCATTGCGACACTCGGTGGCAGCGGAAGTTTAATTGTGGCCGCTGGTAATAGCGGCAGTTACAACAGCAACAACAATTTTCGTTTGGGCACCTCTTCGATTGTGCTGACAGCACTGCCCACCAAGATGCAGGCCGAACAGGGTTCGATTGGCGATCTGCAAAAGTATCACAGCCGTTATCTGAAGAATCGACGACACACATTGGCGAATGTTCGGTGAGTAGTTCTTTAAAGTATTTTAAAAAAATCCAAATAATAGAATTTTGAAGTGGTCGATATGCAAAACACCATGAATCTCTCTTTTATCGTAATTAAAAATATAATAATTTTGGCATTAAAAGTTAAGGGGGGGAAACTGATGTGGAATTTAGCAAACCTCAATATTAACAAAGCCTCCGGGAAAGATGACATATCTGCCCATGTGTTGAAGAACTGTGCAACAACGCTGGCTTGTCCGCTGCGTAACATTTTAAACATTTCCTACACGATAGGAGTTTTTCCATATTATTGAAAGGTTATCAATGTCCAACATTCCATCAAATTTGGAGTTCCACCATCAAATTTAGAGTTCCGTCCTATTCTCCCGTCTCTATTTCTGTTTTTTTATCAATGACATTCTGTCATTAACGTAGAACTCAATCCATTAATTTGCAGATGACAGTAACATTTGTCATTTAACACTCAATCTCTTTGGAGATTGAGTGTAAAAGACGCACAATCTCCGAGTGGGGACTAGCAAATGGGTCGATTTTAATGCAAGCAAGATCCATTAATGTATTTATGTTATCTCACAAACGATTGAATTCACCGCTTCCTCCAACATATGGGTGCTGTGTATATTGCGGAGTCAGATGCTCTTGACGTTCTGAGGATATTCTTTAAATGTAATCTCCGTTGGAATAATCATATATTTGATGTGACGAAAGAAACAGCCAAGTGTCTCGGTTTTCTAAAACGGTGTAAAACATATTTCACTCCTACTGACTTAGGCACTGTCTACATATATTACCTATATTCAGCCTAAAATTAAATAAAACTTGCACATTTGGGCAGGGGATTCAAAATCCTTGGAGTTCCTGGACCGAATACAACAACGTGCGAAATTTTTAATAGGGGATGATAATAGTTCATCCTCTATTAGTTATTTTGAGCCCGGAATGACAGTCGGGTGTTTAAACCTATTTTATAGGTATTACAATAGTAAGTGTTCTAGGGAAATTCATTCACCAGATCGCGTTTCTGCTCTCGTTATACACGGTCATTGAACCAAGACCAACCCTTCGTAGTTCACTCGGCTCTCAACAGAAGCACGTACTACAAAAATAATTTGTTCTTCAGTAGCACGATACGTGTATGTAATAATCTCTGTGCGTGATATTGGCAAGTTCAAAACAAACGTCCACCAGCACTACTCCATATTTCCTCCCACCAAATAACCAATAATACTTCTGTCGACCAACACTGTGCATTGCATGAATAGGAGCCATCCCTATTAAAAATAATAGCGTCGAACCTCTCTCACAATTTGTGCTGTGATATTTTTGCCAAACAAAAAAAAAACACAACTTTGCCCCGGTGTCTACTTGTGGGCTTGGTTTTATACATTAGCTACAGATCTGTCGAACATAGACCGAAGTATACCGTTGTCTGTCGAGAAGTAGCGTTGGATAGATGAATCATTCCAATTTTTTGATGTTACAGCAGCGGGGATCGAACCAGCGATCATTCCAAACAGCTATTCGGCTCGCAGTAATTCAACGCAATAATCCTATGAGCCTGCGAGCCTGCTATACTTCGAAATGTCGCTATAAATTCCTTTGTTTTGTATAATTTCAAGTTGCATTTGTCGAAAACTATTGCAAAAGTCCCATAATCATAAAAAAGTATGTTAAAAATACAACTAAACTGAACATTTGGCCATTAGTTCAATGAACAGAATAGGTATCACCATCGTAGTCTTCTACGATGCCATTTCCAACACTCCACTTTGATTTAGACATCCATTTATAATACCCAAAAATGACTAGGAAGGTATGGAATATTAGATATTTATTTCTATTCAATGTCATCTACTAAAACAATTTAGTGAACTCATACGTTATTTATACTTAGCTACACACAGAATAGAGATTTGTAGCGCCAACCAACTCTTTGCCAAACCAACTTATTCGGTTCGCTCAACCGGTTTTTTTTTGTAGGATACAAATAGAGCCATAGCACTCAGACAGTGTTATATCCATTGTGCTGTGACCCAGTTCCCTGGTTTTAATGATACTTCTTAGATTAATTATTGAATCTAAGAAGTCTATTGTGTGATAAAGAGTGAAGCTGACCCTCTCTCATCACGTCTGTGCCAAAAATCTGCCTTCTAATTCTAGAAAATGCTCAACCGCTTAGTCGGTTGTTATTGCAGGCATAAAATGAGTTTAAGTTTGTGCTACAACCAGTTTCTAACAGTTTAGAACAATTTAGTACAGTTTATAACCATTAGGAGTGTGTATAGATTAACATTTCATGTGTATAGGCTAATATGATAGTTAGGCCAGTAAATTTCTAAACCATTCAATTTAACCGAAGTTAGTTGGTACCACTAACTTTTTCATTCTTCCAACCTCATGCCAAAAGAGGATTTTTACTGTGTGTCGTTCAATGAAATTTATTCAGGTATTAGCCCAAGACTCAGTAAAAACTCGTCAGCCATGTCTCGATCCATCTTATCACTGCAATTCTTGGACAGAGTTCAGCCATGTTTGGGTCTTATGTTTGTGCCAGAGTTCTATTTTCTTTTCGTAAGACTGAACAAAACTTGGCCTATTGTCTACTTTTGTAAAAAGGTTCTTACTTCAAAATGTCCCATGTGACCTTACAATTGGGTATTTCAACAACTACAACAAATGAGAAAAAAAGGTACTTGAAAACTGTACTGATTTCTAGTTTTCAACGATTATCTAACTAAAACTTAATAATTCAAAATGCGTAGTCGCTTTTGTCTATGTTTCATGTTATTGAAGTTTGGCCTTGTTGTTTTAATGAGTTATTGCACTATTATTTATGAATAGTAATAAAATAAAAATAACAGCTTCGTCTACATGTGTTTCAAATAGTTATAAAACGGTGAATATTTGGAAATTTAAAATTGACAAACAACATTTTTTTATATTTATACAGCCGAAACAGTTGGCGAGGTTCCGCTTCAATTCTTAAGTTTTCTATTTGTACAGTACAACGCATTTTAAATGTACGTACATTATGTTTGTGTGGCGTTAGTTGGCTTATTTTCCCTCGAAAACTCCAAAGTTTTAAATATTTTGCTGTTCAACTTATATTAAATGACAAATTCTTTAATAAGCTGCGTCTTAGTATCGTTGGCTGAGCGAATCCGAAAGTCAAATTGCCTTAGATATTACAAATATATCTCTTGTAGACATGCGAAAAACATTTTTAATTTTGGAATTGTCAATAATTTATATAATGTTTTTGCAAAATATCAATAAACGTTAATACCAGCTATGTCAACTAAATAAAATATGTTTGATTAGAACAGTATGTCTAAATTTAAATGAATAATTCCGAGTGTTTAACTGAGATTATTCTAATTTTTATAAATTTAACTTTTGTGAAAGAAGTTCATAAAGTACCTACATATTTAGGTGTATGCAAAGTGGTTGTACCTACAGTTGAATTCCGAATCCGAACGGCAGGGGGAGCGATTTTTCATGGCCGGTGTTAACTATTGGAGTTATGCCATTGTGTGTCGAGAGATAGAGCGGTATAGAAAAATGTGTTCTATGAAAAAGATGTTGACAGTTGCTGGCATCGAACCCGAGAGCTTTCGTCTCGTAGCAGCAACTTTTCGCACGTAGCCCAACGCACTAACCAATCGAGCTACTGACGCTACGTTATTTTTTTGTTAAACTTTATTTTCGAAAGCTTGTTCTAAACTCCACGGCAATGACTGAGATCGATAATAGTGATAGCTATTAGTGACTAAGCAGTGACTACAACAGTCCAGTGGTAGCGCGCTGGAATTGCTGGACTGAAGGTCTCGGGTTCGAATCCTGGCTTGAGCATGGACGCTCGTGGTGATATTAACCATAAAATCATAGGGAATAGATGTCACACTACAATGGATATAGTCTGTCGGAGTACTGTGGATCTTAGTAGATATTAAAGAAAAAAAAAAACATTTATTATATCGGTACATGTTATATAAAATGAAAATCGCAGTTGCAGAGTGTAACCAATATAACTTTCGCCATTATGACGATAGCTAAAAAATATAAATTGAGTTTATTTAGACATTTGAAAATTAATAACACGTTTCCAGAATATGACGCAAACTAAAAGCAAAAACGATTAAACACACATCTTAATTTGCCAATTAATTACTAAACAAAGATATGCTAAAATACACAACCACAAAAAATATTTCTATATTAATTGTATTCTTATTATCGAATGCGTATAAATACTGCGCCATTAAACAGTAAAATCATCCACCATTATTTTGCGGTGGTCTTGCGGTATTAGAACCTAATTGCTGTGCAATGAGGTTTTTCGGCTTTTACGTAATTTTCGCTATATTAGCCCTTGCCTTCTTGGCACAGTCTACATCAGGAACTAGTACATCTCCAAGTTCAACTACCTCTGAGTTGTCATCCCCAAGTACATCTACGTCTGACAGTAATTTAGAAACAACAACAACAGATGATGACAGTTTAACAACTGAGAGTTCTGAAGATTTAACTGATACAGAAGATAGTACTTTAGATAGTACTTCTGGTACATCAGTCAGTTCTTTTACAGAAGATGATGACATTTCTCCAACCACTGAGACTTCTGAAGATTCAACTGAGACAGATGATGATTCAGACGCAACTCCAACTGCCTCAACAGATGATCTAACCGATTCTAACACTGATATCGTTACACCAACGCTTTCACCAGATGATTTAACTGATGTAGATGCCCCAGGCACAGGTGATTTAGCTGATACATCTCCAGAAAATGTGGATACCACTGAGATAGATGATGATTCCGACGCAACTCCAACTAACTCAGATACTCCAACTGTCCCTGTCGATGATGTAACAGATCCAAATACCGATAGCACAGTTAATACAGATGATACAACTACAGACATCCCAACAACTGAAAATGCAGATATCCCGACAAAAGAGACAGACGTTGATTCCGAAGCTACTCCAACTCTAACCGATTCTAACAGTGATACAGATATCCCTAGCACTGGTGATTTGGCTGATACTACAAAAACAGAAAATACAGATTCCTCAACAACTGATGCAACTGGATCTACAAATCCTACGACAGGTGATGAAACTGATTCCACAGAAGATGATTCAACTGGATCTAAAACTCCAACGACAGGTGATACAGCTGAATCTTCTGAAGCTGATTCAACAGATTCTACCTCAGGATCTAGCGATGATTCAACTGGATCTACTACTCCAACGACTGATTCCACAGGAGATGCTTCAACAAATACTACTTCAGGGTCAACTGGATCTACTACTCCTACGACGGGCGATACAACTGATACCACAGGAGTTGATTCAACAGATTCTACTTCAGGATCTGGCGATGATTCAACTGGATCTACTACTTCAACGACTGATTCCACAGGAGATGATTCAACAAATACTACTTCAGGGTCAACTGGATCTACTACTCCTACGACGGGCGATACAACTGATACCACAGGAGTTTATTCAACAGATTCTACTTCAGGATCTGGCGATGATTCAACTGGATCTACTAGTTCAACGACTGATTCCACAGGAGATGATTCAACAAATACTACTTCAGGGTCAACTGGGTCTACTACTCCTACGACGGGCGATACAACTGATACCACAGGTGATGATTCAACAGATTCAACTTCAGGGTCTGTCGATGATTCAACTGGATCTACAACTCCAACGACTGGTGGTACAACTGACTCCAATGAAGTTGATACAACAGATTCTACCTCCGGTTCTAGCGTTGGATCTACAACTCCAAGTTCTGAATCAACAACACAAGGTAATACTATAGTAAAACCAAAGCCCAACAAAAAACCAGCTAAAAATAAAGCAGCTAAGAAAAAAGCAGCAGCGGCCAAGAGAAAAGCTGCTGCCAAGAGGAAGGCAGCAGCCAAGAGGAAAGCAGCAAAAAGGAAGGCTGCCCAAAAGAAGAAGAGAAAAGCCGCAGCAAAGAAGAAGGCTGTTCTTAAGAAAAAGCAGGCCGCATTAGCCGGTAAGAATAATACAGGACCACAAAAGAATCCAGGTCTTCAAAAGAAGCCAGTCTCTAAAAAAAAGCAAGCCGCCAAAAAGAAGGCCGCTCAACAGAAAAAACAGGCTGCTGTCGCTGCTAAGAAAAAAGCGGCCCTAGAGAAGAAAAAGGCCGCCGCTGCCGCCAAGAAGAAGGCTGCTGCACAGAAGGCTGCTGCAGAGAAAGCTGCTGCGCAGAAGGCAGCTGCACAAAGGGCTGCTGCGCAAAAAGCTGCTGCTCAAAAGGCAGCCGCACAGAAAGCAGCCGCACAAAAGGCAGCCGCACAAAAGGCAGCCGCTCAGAAGGCAGCTGCACAGAAGGCAGCAGCACAAAAGGCTGCCGCTCAAAAGAAGGCAGCTGCGCAGAAGGCTGCCGCCCAGAAGGCAGCCGCTCAAAGGTCTTTGAATCAAAAGGCAGCCGCACAAAAAAAGGCAGCCGCTCAAAAGAAGAACGCTACTCAAAGAAAGTTAGCCGGTAAAAAACAAGGCTAGCTCAAAATAAATTTAAAGTAAAATTGAAAATAAATATAGATTATCGCAATCATACCTTGTTTAGTCTATTTTACATCATGACATATAACTATATAGAATATTATGATTTAGTTTCCCGTTGGAGAAAAAGACAAAAGCAAATAGAGAGGGCGAAGCAAAATAAAAATCAAATTCAAAAAAATCTCACAACCCATTAATATTTATTTTTCAATACGACATTTATTGATTTAGTAGTATACAAAAAATAAATATTATAATTTTTTATTTTTGGTTAGGCTCGAGGTAAAATGACATAAAAAGACGAATAAATCCAATTATATAAAAATAAATAAAACTCAAAAATAATTTTATAGTATTTTGTATTATTTAGTGGGTTTTACCGATTAAAATAATAGTTTCTCCTATTGTTTCTATTAATTTTAATAGTAAAAACTATTAATTTTATGTTAACTTTTTCAAAAGAATAGCCGAATCCACAAAGAAAGCAGCTGCCAGAAAATTCAAAGCAAAAGGCTGCAGTCAAGAAGATAACCTCTGACACTAAGAAAAAAGTGTTCTTAATTATGTATGATTATTTTAAATTAAATCAATATATGTCAAATTTACGTACATTTAGAAAAGCAAGAAATCATGGGGTTCAAAAATGTGATATACTATTAGAAAGGTAATTTAATTGTCTAAAACAAGACTGAAAAGATGATATTCATTTATTAACAGAACCAATTTCCGTGACTAGGTTATGTCAGTTATAAACATCTTTTAAACACCCTGTATCTTAAACTGAGTGCAAAATTAGACTTTTTTACTTTATATATTCTTATTTTTTGCTTCTTAGAATGACCTTCCGAGTTATTGACATCGATGAACCAAACACCACGTATAAAATCTAAAAACAATAAAAATAGACATTATCTTTGATTGTTTGCAACCATATTCTTCTTGGCTTGTGCGTCTTTTTAGCTAATACCTTCTTTTTAGTTGCGCTTTCTTTTGAGCTTTTCATGGTTTTAATTTGTTTTCTTAGTTTTACACAAGGAGCAGTTGGGGGAGCTGGTGCAATTGGGAGAGCCAGAGCAGTTGTTGGGAGAGCCAGAGCAGTTGACCATATGTACGAGTCGGAACAGGTGCTTTTCAGTTGTTTTCTTAGTAGACGTAGGTTTTGCTCAAGTAGCTGGTGCAATTGAGAGAGCCAGAGCAGTTGTTGGGGGAGCCAGAGTAGTTGTTAGGGGAGCCAGAGTAGTTGTTGGGAGAGCCAGATCAGTTGAGCAGTTACTTAGGTGTAGGAGTCGGAAAACGTGAAAAAATTTGGGCTTGATGTAAGATCAGAAACAGGCGAAGGAGTTGGAACAATTGTGGGAACCGGAAAAGTTTTAAAATCCATACTATGTGTGGGAGCTGGAGCAGTTGTAGGAGTTGAATTATCACATGTAGGAGCCGGACTAGATGAACAAGTCGAATCAGTTGTAGGAGGCCAAGCAATTGTATGGACGAGGTGTAGGTATCGGAGCAGATGTAGGAGTAGGTATTAAAGTCGTATGAGCAATTCTGGGAGTCGCAGGAGCAGCTGGTGCAATTGGGAGAGCCAGAGTAGTTGTTGGGAGAGCCAGAGCAGTTGCCCAGGTGTAGGAGTCGGAAAAGATGTAGAAGCCGGGCTTGATGTAAGATCCAAAGCAGGCGGATGAGCTGGAGCAATTGTGGTAGCCGGATAAGTTTTATAATCCAGGCTATGTGTTGGAGTTGGTGCAGTTTTAGAAGCCCGATCGTCACCTGTTGGAGCGGGCACAGGTGAAGGAGCCGGACCAGGTGTACAAGCCGGACCAGATGATCAAAGCGGATCAGTTGCAGGAGGCCAAGCAATTGTATGAGCTGGACGAGGTGTAGGTGCCGGAGCAGATGTAGGAGTAGGTTTTGAAGTCGGAGGAGCAACTATGGGAGCCGCAGTAGGAGAATAAGTCGAAACAGGCGTAGTATGCACTGGATGAGGTGTAGAAGCCGGTCCAAGTGTAGGAGTTGCAGCAGCTGGTGCAATTGGGAGAGCCAGAGCTATTGCCCAGGTGTAGGTGTCGGAAGAAATGTAGAAGCCGGGCTTGATGTAAGAGCCAAAGCAGGCGGATGAGCTGGAGCAATTGTGGTAGCCGGAGAAGTTTTATAATCCAGACTATGTGTTGAGCTGGACCAGTTTTAGATTCCCGATCATCACTTGTAGGAGCGGGAACAGGTGAAGGAGCCGGACCAGGTTTACGAGCCGGACCAGATAAACAAGTCGGATCAGTTGCAGTTGGAGGCCAAGCAATTGTATGAGCTGGACGAGGTGTAGGTGCCGGGGCAGATGTAGGAGTAGATGTTGAAGTCAGAGGAGCAACTATGGGAGCCGCAGTAGGAGAATAAGTCGATACAGGAGTAGTATGCACTGGATGAGGTGCGAAGCCGGTCCAAGTGTAGGAGTTGTTCCAATGTCTAATACAAACTATTGCTATATTACACGGAGGGAAAAAAGTTCTAAAATCCAGAAGGAATCAAGAAGAATACGGAGTGATATACAGCTAAACCGAAAAATTCTTAATTTCAAGAAATGGATTTTCTTAGTTGTCAAAAAAGTAACTAAGTAGAATTATTCTTAGATTCAGTTATTAATTTCTTGGGTATCAAAAAAGTAACTAAGTAGAATTATTCTTGGATTCAGTTATTAATTTCTTAGGTATCAAAAATGTTGTTGTTGTTTTCGTCCCAAAATTTAATGAACACGTGTTCGTATAGTTGTTGTTTTTCCGATCTTGCTTTGTCGCTATTATGTTTTGTTATACTTTGTCCGTCTGTCTGCCCCATCTGTTTGTTCGTGTGTCTGTCTGTTGATATGTTAAAAGTAACTAAAAGCATTTATTTCGAAGCTCTGATGAATACAGTAACAATTTTGCGTGTTCTTTTTGGTTTTTAATAATCAATAAATTAACTTCTGAAAATCCAGTTGAATAAAGTTTGTTCACTTTTTTGACAACTTGATATCCAGATGACAAATTCTTGAATTTTAGTAGTATTTTATTGATATTAGTCAAATTCTACTATTTTTCTTTCTAACCGAATTCTTCTCCAGTTTTAGAATTTTATTTCTCTCCGTGTAGGTTAACTTATTTGAAGCTGTGTTATTTAAAATGGCACAGAATTTCTTTTTGGATTTTCCAAACAAATATTAGTTAATTATATAAGTATATTTATTATTTACTAACAATAATGAAATAATTTGCTTTAAGCTTATTTTGAAATTAACTTAAATTAACTTACAATTTACCATATATGATAAAATACATACGAATATAATCTGTAAAACTGCAAAAATGTATTGATGTCAACCAATACTATAACTAAAGGGTATTGAGCATGTTATTTAGTTTGTAATAAATCAGATGTCTTTATTGGTATTGTAGTTTATTTATTCAGCAGTTTACGACAACAAAGTTATTACAAATTAAATGTTTCAGACTTATAAGATAAATAGAGTGGAAGTGGTTTTAGTAGTTGAATGGATCTCATGATTTTTGTATAAATACCGCAGCGATTAATAAAATCAGTATCAGAACTATTAGAACAACAGTTTTTATAAGACCATTGTTAACAAATCCGAAATAATTCGCTGTGATGAAGTTTTTCGGTGTATATGGTATTTTGGCCTTTTTGGCATTGGCTTTGCTGACTCAATCAGCTGTTGGAACCGGAACTGGAACAGGAACTCCACCAGTTGAACCGCCAGTAGTACCACCAGTTGAACCAACAACACCAGTTGAACCACCAGTTGAACCTCCTACTGGTACTCCTTCTCCACCTGCTGTGACGCCTACTCCCCCTGTTGTGACTCCAACACCTCCTGGTGTGACTCCAACACCTCCTGCTGTGACTCCAACACCTCCGGTTGTTGCAACTACTAAAGCACCTGCTGTCAAAACTACAACAAAACCGAAAACGACCAAGAAACCAACTCTATCTCCGGCTCAAAAACAAGCTGCTGCTAAGAAGAAGGCACTCGCCAAGAAGAAGGCACTCGCCAAGAAGAGGGCTCTGGCCAAAAAGAAGGCTCTGGCCAAAAAGAAGGCTCTGGCCAAAAAGAAGGCTCTAGCCAAAAAGAAGGCACAGGCCAAGAAGAAGGCACAGGCCAAGAAGAAGGCTCAGGCAAAGAAGAAGGCTCAGGCAAACAAACAAGGATAATCTGTGCATACTTTTTGCACTCTGATTAGTACAAACACACATATGCTACATGCATATTTTTTAAGAAATATTTTATACAATTTTTATTTGCCACAACTTTCATAATAAAGTAAATTAATATAAATAAAAAAAATATTTATTCATAAAAAATAAAGAATTCTATTAGAGTGTATGACATTTCCAATTCTACCATGTCTCGGAGCTCTTCGAAATATCGAGCTCACCCTAAGAAAAATAAGTTTCAAGTTTATTAGTTTCTCGATTTTTTTCTGTTCGAATATATGTTTCACACATAAAAAAAGGCTACCAACCATCAGTATTCATCATATTGATGATTTCATTCGTTGAACTAAAATCGTATTTTTTCAATGTTTTTTATTTTCAATATTTTTTATAACATCAAATTTCTACTACAAACTAGAAAATGTCTCCATTTACACATTTATGTTTTAATAATTCTGATAAGATTTATGATATTTAAATAAATATGATTTGATTAACAAAATTCATCATTATGATGTACAGTTGTTCATTAAAATGATGAATAACTAGATATTAAATAGTATAAAACTTTTAAGAACTATAAATACACAAATGTTTAATTAGATATAAATTTTAGTTTGAAATTTGATGTTAAAAAAAATATTGAAAATGAAAAACAAGTACAAATTTAATTGAATGAATGAATTCATCAATATGATGAATACTGTTTGTTGGTATAATTTTTTGTGTTATTGTAGAACATGCGTTTTCACCTTTTTTACAAATCAAATTGCAGTTTAAACGATGTAGTGCCGAGTAGAAAGTAGAACCATTGATGAAAAGTTAGTGATTTTGATCGTTACTTTGAACTTTACTCTGGATAACTCCAAATCATTTTCTTGTTATCATTAAAAAAAAAATATTCCGAGTTTAGATTCAAATTTCTTAAAATCATGTGGCAAGCCGAGACAAAATGTTTGGTATTTTCCAAGAATATTTCGGGCAGCTAAATGGAATATCTTGGGACAACATTTTTGGCACGGTCATGGCAGTTCAAAAACCATTTCCTCGACATATTTCAGGCTGTCTGCTTTATGCCTATTCCCAAAATATGGCGTGAATCTGCCATTAAAATGCCATCAAATTTTACAACCTGCCCGAAACAAAATTTCTGGCAAATAGTACATTTTTTTTTTAATTCAAAATTACTTCTAGAAATATTTTTGCAAAAATTAAATATTAAAAATAATAACACAGCACAACAAAAAAATCATCCACGATCTAAGTATGATTTTCTGATGGACGTCAAGATTCTAACCACTGACTTATACTCATTGAGAATACATCAGCGAATATTTTGAGCGATTTACAAAAACAAAGTAAGAGGAGTCATGGAATTATGAATCTAGTTTCACATATAATATATAATTTTATTGAATTATGAAAACTTAATATATTCTGCAACAAATAATAGATACACCTTAAAATTAATATTTTTTGTGTTTGATTCGTCATAACTTCGGTCAGATTAATCCGAATTTCATGTTGTTTATTTCAAAATATTAGCTGAAGTATTCTCAAAAGAACACAAAATACATTGGATCGATAACTGAAGTCTGTTAAAAGTTTAAGTCCAAAATATGTAGATTAACACGAAAAATACCATATATATGTGTTACGTAATAACTCAAGAACTTGTGGCAATCTGAAAAAACTGAGTATGAGGTCGTGATTAGAATCTTGATGTCCATCGAAAAATCATACACAAAAAAAAAAAAAAAATGTCGAGGAGGACTGCCATGACCGTGCCAAAAATGTTGTCCCAAGATATTCCATTTAGCTGCCCGAAATATTCTTGGAAAATACCAAACATTTTGTCTCGGCTTGCCACATGTTTTTAAGAAATTTGAATCTAAACTCGGAATATTTTTTTTTTTAATGATAACAAGAAAATGATTTGGAGTTATCCAGAGTAAAGTTCAAAGTAACGATCAAAATCACTAACTTTTCATCAACAGTTCTACTTTTTACTCGGCACTACATCGTTTAAACTGCAATTTGATTTTTAAAAAAGGTAGAAACGCATGTTCTACAATAACACACAACAAAAATTATACCAATAACCAGTATTCATCATATTGATGAATTCATTCATTCAATTAAATTTTTAATTGTTTTTCATTTTCAGTATTTTTTTTTAACAACAAATTTCAAACTAAAATTTATCTCTAATTACACATTTGTGTATTTATAATTCTTATAAGTTTTATACTATTTAATATCTAATTATTCATCATTTTAATGAACAACTGTACATCATAATGGTGAATTTTGTTAATCAAATCATATTTATTTAAATATCATAAATCTTATCAGAATTATTAAAACATAAATGTGTAAATGGAGACATATTCTAGTTTGTAGTAGAAATTTGATGTTATAAAAAATATTGAAAATAAAAAACATTGAAAAAATACGATTTTAGTTCAACGAATGAAATCATCAATATGAAGAATACTGTTTGTTGGTAAACTGTTGGTGAAACTAATAAACTTGAAACGGTGAGCTCGAGATTTCGAAGAGCTCCGAGACATGGTAGAATTGGAAATGTCATACACTCTAAAAGAATTCTTTATTTTTTATGAATAAAATAAATAATTTTTCTATTTATATTAATTTACTTTATTATGAAAGTTGTGGCAAATAAAAATTGTATAAAATATTTCTTAAAAAATATGCATATAGCATATGTGTGTTTGTACTGATCAGAGTGGTAAAAGTACGAACAGATTATCCTTGTTTGTTTGCCTGAGCCTTCTTCTTTGCCTGTGCCTTCTTCTTTGCCTGTGTCTTCTTCTTGGCCTGTGCCTTCTTCTTGGCCTGTGCCTTCTTTTTGGCTAGAGCCTTCTTTTTGGCCAGAGCCTTCTTTTTGGCCAGAGCCTTCTTTTTGGCCAGAGCCTTCTTTTTGGCCAGAGCCCTCTTCTTGGCGAGTGCCTTCTTCTTAGCAGCAGCTTGCTTTTGAGCCGGAGATAGAGTTGGTTTCTTGGTCGTTTTCGGTTTTGTTGTAGTTTTGACAGCAGGTGCTTTAGTAGTTGCAACAACCGGAGGTGTTGGAGTCACAGCAGGAGGTGTTGGAGTCACCACAGGGGGGGTAGGCGTCACAACAGGGGGAGTAGGCGTCACAGCAGGTGGAGAAGGAGTACCAGTAGGAGGTTCAACTGGTGGTTCAACTGGTGTTGTTGGTTCAACTGGTGGTACTACTGGCGGTTCAACAGGTGGAGTTCCTGTTCCAGTTCCGGTTCCAACAGCTGATTGAGTCAGCAAAGCCAATGCCAAAAAGGCCAAAATACCATATACGCCGAAAAACTTCATCACAGCGAATTATTTCGGAATTGTTAACAATTGGTCTTATAAAAAACTGTTGTTCTAATAGTTCTGATACTGATTTTATTAATCGCTGCGGTATTTATACAAAAATCATCAGATCCATTCAACTACTAAAACCACTTCCACTCTATTTATCTTATAAGTCTGAAACATTAAATTTGTAATAATTTTGTTGTCGTAAACTGCTGAATAAACAAACTACAATACCAATAAAGACATCTGATTTATTACAAACTAAATAACATGCTCAATACCCTTTAGTTATAGTATTGGTTGACATCAATACATTTTTGCAGTTTTACAGATTATATTCGTATGTATTTTATCATATATGGTAAATTGTATGTTAATTTAAGTTAATTTCAAAATAAGCTTAAAGCAAATTATTTCATTATTGTTAGTAAATAATAAATATACTTATATAATTAACTAATATTTGTTTGGAAAATCCAAAAAGAAATTCTGTGCCATTTTAAATAACACAGCTTTCAAATAAGTTAACCTACACGGAGGGAAATAAAATTCTAAAACTGGAGAAGAATTCGGTTAGAAAGAAAAATAGTAGAATTTGACTAATATCAATAAAATACTACTAAAATTCAAGAATTAGTCATCTGGATATCAAGAAAGCAAATTACTTAGTTGTCAAAAAAGTAAACAAACTTTATTCAACTGGATTTTCAGAAGTTAATTTATTGATTATTAAAAACCAAAAAGAACACGCAAAATTGTTACTGTATTCATCGCAAAAAGAACACGTGTTCATGTATTGTTGTTGTTTTCATCGATATTGCTCTGTCTGTATGCTTTGTTTTGCAAGGTCACCATCTGTTTGTTAGTCTGTCTGTCTGTCTGTTGAAAGTAACTAAGCCAAATTTTTCTAGATATTCAGACATTAAGTTCTTAGGTATCAAAAAAGTAACTAAGTACAATTTGTCTGGATTGCAAATTTTGTTTTTCTTAGGTATCAAAAATGGCATGATATACAATGTTTGCATGTGTGTGTTTTCACGAATAGAACAACAAAGCATAGCCAGACAAGCAAGCGTCTGTGTATGTATGAATGTTAAAGATATAAATAGAATAAACGATTTTTCCTACGAATATTGGTATGGTTTCAGTTCGTAAACATAAATTTGGGTTCAATTTTGCATAAATACCAAGTTGATTTCATTCCATTGTTATCTAAATACACTATACAATGCTTATGGGTAACGTGCGGAGGGTTTATACATAACCAACAGAAGAGGCAACAGAAGAGGAGAAAGTGTATAAGGTAAGTAAACGGTTTCAGAATAATATACAGAGATTAAATTAAATAATAATAATAATAAAAATTGAATTAAAATAAACAATTCAATTACATTAAGTATTCAAAGAAGTCATTTACTATACAGAAATGCATATAGGTAATACAGTTCTAAATAAACAATCAATTAAATCGACTATATTTTTTATACCCTACACTAAGAGTGAAAGGGTATATTCAGTTTGGTACGCCGTTTGTAACACCCAGAAGGAAGCATCTCCGGTATGGAAAAGTATATATATTCTTGATCAGCATGACCTCCTGAGTCGATTTAGCGATGTCCGTCTGTCCGTCTGTCTGTCCGTCTGTCTGTCTGTCCGTCTGTCTGTCTGTCTGTTGAAATCCCTAAGACTTTTAAAATTGAAGAGCTAGATAAATGAAACTTATAACTTAGATTACTAATATACCTACGCTGTATGTGCGAAAAAATTGGCGAGATCGGTCCATTGTGACCTATGATCCGACCACTTATGTTCAAATACCTCATATAAAATTTACATATACAGATCAATTTTACTGTATACGTGCTTAGGTAAACTTTTTTGGTCAAATATGTATTGACATCATGCTCAAATACATGATAATAATGTTTTCCGGCGAAAAGACTTGTGGTTCACCAAAAAAGAAATCGATATTCGGTACACCTACCCATATGTAAATATGGGTATCAAATGAATGGAAATTCTTCAGCGATTGAATGTTTGTAGTTATTTTCAGGATTCGTATACCCTGGTGACCTATATATCACTTTGAATGGTAACCACACATATGTGTAGGGTATTTATAGTCGGCTTAGACCGACTATAATTTTGATAATCCGAACTATCATAATTACACCTACTTTAAAATTTCCCATGTGATCTAACCTTCCCAACTGGTTTTATTTTATGTTAGCTTGGAAAAAAATTGCTTTTAGTTACTTTCAACATATCGACAGACAGACATACGAACAAACAGATGGTACTGACAGACGGACAAAGTAAAACAAAACATAATAGCTACAAAGCAAGATCGGAAAAACAACAACTATACGAACACGTGTTCTTCAATACTGTATGTCAAGAATACGTTTCATCATATTAATGAACCAAAATATAAAATACAACATATATGTTCATCATATTGAAGAACGCTGTTCATTAAACCAAATTTCTATCAAAATATTTTATTTTCGTTCATTTTAGTTCTCAAATTATAAATTTGTAAAATGTTTTATAATATATTTATTATAATTACTACTTTTTATTAATAAAAAATATTTTTGAAAAAAAAAAGTTTTTTCGAAATTTTTTCGAAAAAAAATTTTAATCGAACAATTTATTTTTCTAAATTTTTTATTTCGAAAAATGTTTTTTTTTTCAAACAATTTTTTTTTCGAGCAATATTTTTTTTCGATCAAATTTTTTTTCGAAAAAAAAATTTTTTCGAAAAAAATTTCATATTGAAGAACGCTGTTCATTAAACCAAATTTCTATCAAAATATTTTATTTTCGTTCATTTTATGCCGTAATTTTTAGTTCTCAAATTATAAATTTGTAAAATGTTTTATAATATATTTATTATAATTACTACTTTTTATTAATAAAAAATATTTTTGAAAAAAAAAAGTTTTTTCGAAATTTTTTTTGAAAAAAATTTTTTTTCGAAAAAAAAAAATTTTAATCGAATTTTTTATTTTTCTAAATTTTTTATTTCGAAAAATGTTTTTTTTCCAAACAAGTTTTTTTTCGAGCAACATTTTTTTTCGAACAAATTTTTTTTTGAACTAAATTTTTTTTTCGAACATTTTTTTTCGAAGAATTTTTTTTGTAATTTTTTTACTGTTATTTTTCAAAATTGTTTACTGTTATTTTTTAAATAAAATTTTTACAAAATTTTTTTTTTCGAATTATTTTACAAAAAAAAAACAAAAATATATTATGAAAAAATTCATCAGTATGACAATTCAAATTCATTGTTTTGAATGTTTTGTTCATATATATAATGAATGCATTCGTTATGTCATATAATGAACGGTGGTATCAATATGATGAATCTGGTAGTTGGTGAAAAAATTCATAATATTTATGAATAATTTCATCATATTGAAGAATTTTTTTTCTGTGCAATATGATGAATCCGGTAGTTGGTGCAAAAATTCATAATATTTATGAATAAATTCATCATATTGAAGAATTTTTTTTTCTGTGTACATATATCTCGGTTAACTTTTTTTGTTGATCGGCGATAAGTAAAAAAGGCCTCCATTTATTGTCTAGTGTAATTAAATGAAAGAGAAATAAAAAATGTTACGACCAAAAAAAAAATTCAGATTTTTAAAAGCTATAAAGAAATACAACAAAAACAAAAACAAGATAAAGTAATTTTTACAAAAAATGTCCGCAAAAACTTTGCGTTTAAATGCCTGCTACCCATAGTAGATAAAATTAAAGATCCTTGCATTTGACGATCATTGTATAATTCGATAGAACAATGAATAGTTTTCGATATAAAATTAAAAGTATTTAAAAATTTAAATGTGTATTTTTTTTTTGACAAAAACAAATTCTAAAGAAATAAAATTTGTTTATCGAAAATAAAACAATTTACGATATTATATCGATATCTGCAATGAAGCGACATCATTCTTAATAGGTTCGTGTTTTTATCAAGAACCCTAAATTAATTATATAATTATTATTTCTAGGATATGAAAAAAGAGAAAATTCACAATTTTATCTACTCGAATTTATGCTTCCATGGTATAAAACCAAAAAATAAAATAAATTATGTAAAATCACAAAATAATTTACTTTATTTATAAAAATTTGTTTCTTATAGAAGGTAAAAATTGTCCATTACATTTAATTTGTACTATTAAATCATTTACATTAGTCTATCCCTGTTTATTGGCGGCAGCTTTCTTTTTTGCCGCAGCCTTCTTCTTCTTGAGGGCAGCCTGCTTCTTTTTCATTTGCAGCGCCTTCTTCTTCTTGAGAGCCGCTTGCCTCTTTTTCTTTTGGAGAGCCTTTTTCTTCTTGAGAGCCGCTTGCCTCTTTTTCTTTTGGAGAGCCTTCTTTTTCTTCAGAGCCTGCTTCTTCTTAAGCGCAGCCTTCCTTTTGGCCTCCTTTTGAGCGGGAGAAAGAGTTGGTTTCTGTGTGGCACTAGGTTTTGCAGTCGTGGCAACAGGTTTGGGTGTCGGATTTGTTGCTGGAGGTGGAAGTGCAGTTGGTGACGTAGTACCCGACGTGGGTGTTGTCGGACCCGACGTGGGTGTTGTCGGACCCGACGGCGATGTTGTAGGTGCCGTAGTAGAACCCGTTGGGGCTTTTGTAGGTTCAACAGTTGTTGGCACGAGTGTTGTTGGTTCTGGTTCTATTGTAGGTGTAGTTGTCGGTGATGTCGTTGCTTGGGCCAACATGGCCAATGCCAAAATGGCGAATATGCCGTAAATACCGAATAACTTCATTATTACGGAGTAATTTAGATTAATGTTCAATATCTAGCACAAACGATTGAAAGTATTATTCTGTTGTTAATCTCATATTTGCAAATTATTTATACGAAAATCCAAAAAAAAAAACTAAATTTTGCGGCACATTGTTGGCTAGTGATATTTATTTGCATTAGTTTGACGTACTTGAAACTTGTTTGAACAGCAAAATTAACCGCTGTGTCTACAAACCCGAAAACTATAATGGTAACAGTATGAAGAATTGCAAAATTAAATCAAAACTGCAACTTTTAATCTATTCAATTAAAAATTTTACCAACCACGACATATTTCCGTCAAACGCACAGATAAATGGAATATTTTGTGAAGTTTATAGCAGGTTTTTAATTTTGGGAAATAATAATTGCAGATTCACGGCATATTTTCGGAAAACGGACAGCTTGTGATACTAACACAGCCCTTGACTGTTTGAAATCTTTCGATAAAATGTTTCTAAACTGCTTAAACACCGCCAAAAAGATTGTCTAGTGGAATAATTCGGGCATATTTATAGCAAACATACACAGATAAATCGACGTTTGTGGAAAGCATATTGCAGATTATCAAATTTGATAGAATTTTAAAAGCATATTCTCGGCATATTTTGGGAGCGGACAAAAAACCGACAGCTATTAATGCAAACAGTTAGAGGAACTGTATAAAAAATTTAAAAAATATATTATTAAGCTGCCTCTGGGGAGAACGATAAAAAATGGAAGATAAATAGAAGTTTGTAGGAGGCGTAATGCAGATTATTTTTAAAGGCAGATTATTCTTTGGGAACGGACAAAAAACCGACAGCTTTCGAGGCAAACTGCGCATTTAACAGTTTGAAAAATGTCAAAAAATGGAAAATAAATGCAGATTTGTTGGAAGCGTATGACAGATTATCAAATCAAAATTTTGATTTTTAAAGTCAAGAAACTGTCTTTGGGAAACGGTCAGCTTTTTATGCAAACGTTGCCTTTGTTTGTTTGAAATATGTCAAAAAATATGTTTCTAAAATGCCTGCCAACAATGTTGTCTGGTGCTGCCACCCGATTCCCAAATTACCTGTGTGTTTTCCGAAAATATGCCCAACAAGTTACAGAATATTTTGTCTCGATTAATATTATATGCTATATAAGTTATACAATTATATGTGATTGTCTGATCAAAAATGAATTTGAAACTGGATTTTTGCAAACAAACCAATTTTGTCAACATAAAAAAAAAATTAAAACGAATTTTGGTATTATTTAAAAAATAAAATAATTTTTGTCTATCAATAAATCAAATTTTAAACATTCGGGAAAAACTTAACATTTCTAAAAATTAAAAATCACAATGTAATGCACGGTAATGTTTTACTCACAAAGGTTTGCCAATATTTGAGCGAGAGGTAGCGTCCTAAGTGTTGCAGAAACGTTTTTCAACGAACTAAGCTTTATATATTTTGATGTAGTAATTTTTTTTTTTTTATATTAGTTATGTTTTAATTTATATATTTTTTTATGTTAATGTTTATTTTCTTTTCTTATTTTAATTTTATTTTATTCTGTTATCGTTTGAAAAGGTTGAACGACTAAAGGCAATAACCCATTTTATTAACGGCCAACACCTACCAACGTTACTACTGCTTATTATTCCTGTTTTATAAAATTTGTTTCCTCAAAAAGGGGCTATGAATAATATGGTAAGGTGACATGGAACACAAAATTTCAGTTTGACGCATAAATGCTTCCCCCTAGATGTATGTTGTATGCATTGCACAATGCAATTCACACTATAAATACTGCATACCTTCAGGGGCATTTTACGAAATCTCGGTTTTCAAACCAATGTGATTAAATTGAAAACAATTTCGTTTAATTTTAAAACATTATGTTAAATTTCAGTTTTAAACATTTGTTTCTAATTTTTAAGTATGTTTTTTTTTGTAGTGTATAAGTTTTAATCTATTGTCTGTATATTGTAAATTTAACTTAATTTAAAATAAAAAATACTCCAAAAATACAAGGCATATTTTCAGAATAAACGATAATGTTAATATTCCAACACATAATACTTATGTCTCTCGTATGCCTCGCAAAAATTGAAAATTTTAAGTTGATTTTTTATTTTTTTTTATTGAAAATATTTTTGTTATTATTTAAGCAAGTATTTGTAGATTGCATATAATACCGATGTTTTGTTTATTATTAAAAAAAATAAAATTATTTGCACTTGAATCGACAACAGGTGGTTTTTAAGCGCAAAAAAGCGCACGAGTGCTGCGACTTTGATCAAAAATATATAAATATTTTTCTATACCTAATAGGTCTAGGTACTTTGTTACTTTAGATGTTGCTCTTGATAGTCATAGCTATTTTTTTATCATTAGATCTTAAATGTTAAATGAAAAATCCAAAAATATTGAACAAATAACTTATTTTTTCGAGTTTAGACCCATACCATTCCATAAGAATCTGCATAGAAAAAATGTGTGCTTGTTTTATAGAGTAGTAATATTATTATTATATCAATTATGTGTCTATTACGAAACCAACATCATTTAATATCGTATGATCGGAAGAGGGAACCAACCTCGAAAACAGATAATTTTGTGAAATTTCGTACTTAAAAAAAAAAATATTTTTGTGTTAAATTATTCAAAACAGGAACAGAGAAAATATATTCGTGGCCGTTGTCTATAGGCTTTTTTAATTTTGCATTTTTTTTTCAATTTTGAAGTACCTAGCAGTTCCACATACATAGAAAAAAACCATCATATTGATGAATTTTATTCTTCAAACCATGATTCATTGTATTGAAGAACGATTCATAATATTTATAGTTACAAAACATCAATGGTATAAATTCATTATCAATCTGATGAATGTGTTTTTCAATATGGTGAAGTATATGTGAAGAATACGTTTTAATAATATTAATGAACAAATACATAAAATACAACATATATGTACATCATATTGAAGAATGTTGTTCATCAAACCAACTTTCAATCTAAATATTTATTTATTGTTCATTCTATGGCATACTTCTCAGTTCACAAGTAGTTCTTGTGTGTTATTTCGTATATAATGCTTGCTCGACATGCATAAATTTATAGCTATTAATCAAAACCTTGATTATTTCGAATCCTGATTAGTTGTTTAATCAATGTGCTGATTAATTGAAAAATCTTGATTAATCACTTAATCATCAAATTGATTAAATCTATAATTTGTTTAAGCCCTACAACTATTTATTATAAAATTTTCAACTTTTTTTGTCGAAATTTATTATATTTTTTAAAATTTTTATGTACATTTTTTTTTCAAATTTAATTTTCGAAAAAAAAAGTTTTATTTTTTTAAATAATATTTTAAAATCATGCTAGCAGTATTTAACACACAAAAAATAATGTACATCATATTGATGAATTCCGTTTTTCAATTCTTGATTTATTGTAATGAAAAGCCATTCATAATATTAATGACTAAAGACATCAATGTTATGAATGCGATCATAAATATGATGAACGTCGAAAAAGTGTTCTTTAAAATGGTAAACTGTATCTGAAGAATACTTTTCATCATATTAATGAACAAGAACATCAAATAAAAAGAATTCTGTTCATCAAACTAAATTTCAATCAAAATATTTATTTTTCGTTAATTTTTTGCCGTACTTCTCAGTTTTAAGTAGTTCTTGTATGTTATTTCTTATACATTTTTTTTTTTTTTAATATTTTTTGTTTTTTTTTTTTTTTTTTTAATTTGTTTTTTTTTTTTAAAATATTCAATACATTTTTTTTTCGGATAATTATTTTTCTGTTATTTTTTAAATAACATTTTTTCATTAACATATTTTTCGAATTATTACCTAAAAAAAAAAAAAAAAAATTTTGAAAAATTCGTAAACAAATATTATATTCATAAATATTATGAACAAATTCATCAATATGACGATTCAAATTCATTGTATTCGTTCTTCACTATGATGTTCGATAGCATGAATAATTTCATATAAATAATGAATGTATTCATCAGTATGTCATTTAATGAACAGTGCTATCAATATGATGAATCTGGCAGTTGGTGAAAAAATTCATTATATTTATGAATAAAGTCATCATATTGATGATTTTTTTTCTGTGTATGAGCAAAATCGTAGATCATAAGTTAAATAAATTTAAATTCTTTCAGCTCTCAAAATAAAAAATATCAGAGCTTTAAAGGACAATTTGACCTTTACTTACTTTGACCTATACTTTATTTAAAATCATAAAAATCTCATTATTTTGTATTTATAAATAACACATTAACATTAAAATATTATATTTTTTTATGGCAATGAGTGGGTCAATTTGACCCAATTTGAATAGAAAAGTTAAGCAGTTCTTAAGGATTTTTTTCGCAATATAAAAATAAAAGAGAACCACTTTAAAACCCAATCTTCATCTACAATTACGTCTTAATTTAATTTAGTTTACTTAATACCATTATTTATTATATTTTAAACTTGCTGCATTACGATGTTTGCACAGTCGTTTTTAAAAAATGAAGCAACCATAGAATATTGCATATCAGATCAGATCATATGATTTAAATCTAAAAACAATTATAATGCAAAAAACAAAATATATAATTCAAAGTGCATACAATCGAAATAATATTTTTTAATATTTAAAGAGAAAGAGGTAACAATTTCTTTTATGCAGTTTGAGTATAAATACTGCGTCGATTGAAAAATTAATTCAGAAGACGATTGTGGTGGTTATCTGGTGTCAAGTAACTCTGCAAAAATGAAGTATTTTGGTGATTACGGAGCCTTCGCCATTTTGGCATTAGTCTTGCTGGCTAAATCTAATCCCTCTGGTGGTGAAGTTACCCCTGCTCCTCCTGATGGTGAAGTTACCCCTGCTCCTCCTGATGGTGAAGTTACTCCTGCTCCTCCTGGTGGTGAAGTTACCCCTGCTCCTCCTGATGGTGAAGTTACCCCTGCTCCTCCTGATGGTGAAGTTACACCTGCTCCTCCTGGTGGTGCTGTTACCCCTGCTCCTCCTGGTGATGCTGTTACCCCTGCTCCTCCTGGTGGTGGTGTTACCCCTGCTCCTCCTGGTGATGCTGTTACCCCAGCTCCTCCTGGTGGTGCTGTTACCCCTGCTCCTCCTGGTGGTGCTGTTACCCCTGCTACTCCCGGTGGTACTGTTACCCCTGCTCCTCCTGGTGGTACTGTTACCCCTGCTCCTCCTGGTGGTGCAGTTACCCCTGCTCCTCCTGGTGGTGCAGTTACCCCTGCTCCTCCTGGTGGTGCTGTTACTCCTGCTCCTGCTGCAGGTGGAACTGGAGGTCTTACGGCTGCCCAAAAGAAAAAGAGGAAACAAGCTGCCCTCAGAAAAAGGAGGAAGCAAATAGCACGTAGAAAGAAGAGGAGGGCTGCAATCAGAAAGAGGAAGGCACAAAAGAAGAAGAGGAAAGCACTCAAAAAGAAGAAGGCGGCCGCAGCCAAGAGGAAAGCTGCACTCAAAAAGAAGAAGCAAAATCAAAACCAAAATCGAAACAGACAACAGGCTGCTCTTAAGCAGAAGAGAGCAGCAGCTGCCGCCGCCGTCGCCGCCAAGAAAAGGTTAGCTAATGCCAAGAATACTAAGAAGAACAACAAAAATCGTCAAGGATAAATGTTTTATTGAGTTTAATATATTAAATCTTATCTCAAAAATATCTTTATAAATTTCATGAAATTTGAAATAAAATTTTCTACGTAAAAATGTAAATTTTGAAATATTGAAAATTATTTAATATTATAAGAGGTTTCAAACTTTGTTTTATGATTTTGCTTAAAACTCTTTATGCAATAAATAAAATTGTCAAATTTGTACTTTATATTTTAATTTGTACATTTGATTGATATCAACAGTCAGAAAGATATATACAGGATGTGCGATTTAAAAAATGGTAAATTTTTGTATTACATTTTTTTGTTAATGTACCTAAAGTCTCCGTTTTGAAAAGGAAAAATATTATCGTTCATATCGTTGCCTCTGCTGAGCATACAGTAAATCTTCCTGTTTATCGATGACTTCGCCGCCTATCTCGTCAATAACTGTTGAAATGTTATGTTTAAAAGGTTGAAATCACTACGGATTGTCTGCATAATATCGATTATTAACGGCACCTCACAGAAGAAAGTCCAACGGCATCAAATCGCAACACCGCGCATTCCAATTGAAACGCATTCCAATTGAAAAAATAGTTCAAATCATGTGCATTCTTTGTAAATTTACACTTTGTTCCTAAATTTTCTAGATTTTTCATAATAATTCACACAGAAATTCCGGACGGAACAAAAATTCCGTTTAGAAATAATCAGTACGATTTTTATTCTAAAAATACTTTTTGCATATAATATATTTTTTTGAAATTTCTCAAAACATAGCTGAAGCAATTTACTTTATTTTTGTGTATGAACACTTTGTTCCTAAAGCTTACAGTTATTTCGTAATAAATCGCAGAATAATTCCGGACGTTCTGTATGGAAATTTGCACTACGATTTTATGCTAAAAATAATTTTGTATATGACAATATTAATAATCATTATTACGAAATGAAAATTTATGTACCATTCAAATTTCTAGATTTTTTTGTAGTTTTTAAATTCGTTTTTTTACTATTTATGAAAAACAATTTTTTTTTTTGATATTTTTTTATACTGTAGTTTTACACTGTCAAAAATTTTCAGTCGTGGTTGACTTTTTTCTGCAAATGTCCATATGCAGTTCATTTCAGTATTTGAATTTTTCCTTCACTACAACTACGTCTTGTTGGTATTTTGTTTTGACACTACTCTGTTGTTGTGAGCAATACATGCAATTCATTTTCAAGTATAGAGTCGGCGACTGTAAATGTTTTGAAATGAAATGAATACCTTGAAGTGGGTTTCAAATGCATTTGTGCCGATGTCTTGTTTATATTATATATCTATATTTTTCCTAGTTTCTAAACGAAAATGTATTGGGGGTAGAAAACAAAAAAAAAATTGCAAAGTAAGAACTCTTTTGTATCACGAACCTACTTTAAATAGAAGTGTACTCCGTCCTGGTGATCTTAAATTATAATAAAAAGACTGTTGCAGATACATTTGGGTAGAGCCTTCATATTTTCATATTTTAGATAATTTACACAAGTACATTTGTTATATAATTGTATAAATCTAATGATAATAAAAAAATTTTAAAACTTACTACTAAAATTTACAAAATTTTTGTTTTATTTTTTTGAAATATACTCAATAAACTAAATTTTCGTGCTCTTTTCACCAATCAAAATTCTATAACAAACACACATTTTTAAACATAACATCTACATAATTAAATGGTGCTCACTCTTAGTTATTATGACGCTCATAATCAGTTTTTCTTTTAACTGGAGTCTGATAAAAACTATGTGGTACTATTTTTATTACTTTGTTACAACTGTAATGTTATAACTGAAATGATGTTATAACTTCTTTTCCCTTGACCTTTTTTGATTGAAAACACTCTGATATTTAACACTTTTATTCAGTAAACCTCTACTTAAGATTACTATTAATGAACTGACTTAATATATATGGAAAAGTGTTTCACAATACCTTCACTTTTATTTCCATTTACATTCAATTTACGCTATGTTCTAAAAGAGCTTCATTTTCACTCATTTCTGGCGTACGTTACTTGTTAAAAAGTTCAAATTTATCGGCAACACCAATTGCGAAATATCGCTGACGATTGGTGACAGCTGCTTTCCTTATTTCAACCAACGTTTAACCCAAAATCACACAATGAAAAATTCGTTGCATATCTCTGGTAACAGTACGAGCTAACTTGGTGAGGGTGCAGTTTGAGGTTTAGAGCTTTGCTAAATTATAAATATATGGGGTCGTTGTTGATAACATAAAGCGTTGACACAAACCAGTACTAATGTTATGTTACGCATAACAGAAGTACTGTACGGACACCAAAAATAAGTTGAGTTGATTATATATAACTAGCTGGACCCGTTCACAGCATTGCCCGTGATAAGTTTTTATAAATGCAAATTGTACAATCTCGCCCACATTCTACGTGACGATTGGAGTTTTAAATATGAACATTTTGTTCGATTTTTATAACTCTACTCTTAGTATGTCAGGATTTATAGCAATTTTAATGTTTTGGTTATATAGGAGGTGCCACGCCCCGCGGTCAAATCCCGCCTAAATTCTACGTGGCTATTGGAGTTTTAAATATTCGATTTGTATAACTCTATTCTTAGTATGTGAGGAGTTATAGCAATTTAAATGTTTTGGTTATATGGGAGGTGCCACGCCCCGTGGTCCAACTCCGCCTACATTCTACGTTTCTATTGGAGTTTTAAATATGAACATTTGTTTCGATTTTTATAACTCTACTCTAAGTATGTCAGGAGTTATAGCAATATTAATGTTTTGGTTATATGGGAGGTGCCACGCCCCGTGGTACAACTCCGCCTACATTCTACGTTTCTATTGGAGTTTTAAATATGAACATTTGTTTCGATTTTTATAACTCTACTCTAAGTATGTCAGGAGTTATAGCAATATTAATGTTTTGGTTATATGGGAGGTGCCACGCCCCGTCGTACAATCTCGCCAACATTTGGAAAATTATAAACATTCACAATATACATCATTGGGCTAAATTTCATGACTGTGACTATCTTAAGTACACAGATATTTGCATTTAAAAATTTAAGCTTGCCACGCCCATTTTTGTACCTTAGGGGGCTAATTTTACAAAATACCGCCCTAGTGCGCGCCTACGTCGGGAGATGAACACGCTGTCCAAATTTCATGTTCCTAGGTCTAAGGGTTTGGTCTGGGCGTTGATCGATCAGTCAGTCCGTCAGTCAATCAGGACTTGTTCTTTTATATATATAGATTTGTTTTTTTTTTTCCTTTTTTCAACCACAAATAACTTAAAAGAGCATATTTAATTTATGAAATAACTTCTACCAAAAATTTCGAAATTTTAATAGTTAGTTTTTACGATTTCGAGATGAAATCAAGTATTTTCTCATTTCACACAAAATCTTATATACTAAAAAAAGATAAACAAGATTTTCTTGCAAGAACATGAGCAAGATAAGAAATGCAAGAACAAGTGCAAATGCAAGACTTATACTGCAAGAAAAAGCAAGACTCTTGCGTTTTTTTATCATTTTAATGTATTTATTATGTTTTTAAGGTAATAATGAAATTCAAAAGACACTTTTCAAGCGGTAAATAGCTTCAAAAGTACTTGAAAAGTCGCTTCAAAAAGATAAAATAGATAAAACAATGTTGTTTCTCTATTCTACGCTACGCTAGTTCGTACATTGATTGTGCATATGCACTGTGCTATTCACATTATTATTTTGTTTTACTTTTATACATAGTATTTTTGTTAATTGTAAAATCATGAAGGTTTTGTTAAGTTAAGTTCTTTGTGCATTATTTCATTTAACTTATAAAAACAAAAACAAAAAATATATGAACATTTTCACTGTGAAAAAACAATATCAGCTAAATGAGGTAGCTGATATTGTTTTTTTTTGTTTTTGTTTTCTTTTTTCACAAATCCGTTTGAAAGTGCAACCACAACAAAAATGCGAATAAAGCAGCATCCAAGCTTTTGATATAATTTTTGGCGAGAAATTTGTTGTACCACAGAGAAAATTCGTTGTTGTTGCCAACTAGATAGCTGTACTAGATACCTACATGTAGTGTGGTGCCATGCGACTGCCTGTTGTAATGCGTCTGTCCGTTGTCATGCGTCTGTTTGTTGCCATGCGAGGATACAGGATAGCAACGAAGAGTTGTGGTTGTGAAAATGTGTGTATACGTATAGTAATTTGTTATTGTTGCATTCTCTTCTTTCTGTTAGTGTTCTCGCTATGTATCGTTTGAGTTTGTGTTCGCAAAGATAAATGTTACCCTGCAAGATATTATTTGTGTTTTCTTGACATACTTTACGTGTAGCATACGGATTTTTTTAATCTCTGACGAAAACAGAAATATGTCTATACGAAATATTCCTTATATTTATTATGAATGTAATGTTCATTTTATTATGGCCTTCAGATTTTGACTTATCTCGTCAACATCACTTGATTTATATAATTATTTTTTATTAATTAATTCATGTTAAAATATAATTCAAATTTTTATGTTATTGGATTTTTTTTTTGTTAAAAAAAAATAATTTTTTGTTGAAGACAAATATGGAAAATAAGTTAATTAAATACAATTAGTGTTCAAATTCTATTTCTTTCTTAATGAATATGCAGTTTAAGATATTTGACGCTCTTTTATTTAAATATTTTATTTAATCCTTTTATTTAAAATTTAAAAAGTAAACTTTTGCAAGATTCTTGCAAGCAAGAGCAAGAAAGGTATTGCAAGAACAGGACCAAGAACAAGATCATATGTTCCTATGCAAGAACAAGAGCAAGACTTAGCCTGAAAGAACAAGATTACCATTACTTGTCTTGTTCTTGCAAATGATCATCACTAGATATAGTCAACCGGTCCTAGTTCTGGCTCTTTTATATGAAACCAATCGGCAACTTTAACATGGCGTTGTCCTAGGGATGGGTCAATTAACACCTTTAGACCTATCACAGAACTGGTCTTCTAAATAGTGTTATGTCACCGGTATCAATGGTAGTGGTCACAGAAAGCATTACAGACCGGACACAGAACTGGCACCAAAGTGACCAGACACAGATCTACTGTTTAAGTTAAATAAAATTGCTATTAACTCCAATTCAGTAAAAAATGTATATATTTTTTATTTAAATATTTTTTTATTTATTTTTTATTTTAACTTTTTCATATATTATAAATTATAATTATTGTATTTTATTTTATTTTATTTTATTTTATTTTACATTTACATTATATTTTATTTTACATGCTCCTTCATGCATTCACATTTCACTAATGACTCCACCCTTGCATTGTAATTACTTGGAAGACATACTATATTTAAATTAATACAGTATCAAAAACAAGTCTACGAATTATAGACGCATTAGTTGCAGCGTGTAAATAGATCTCGTGACTATGGCGCAACCTAGAGCCTTTTCGCTTTACTAGCGACATGCTTAGCAGGGACACAATTCGTCTCCTCATGCATGCCTTTAGCCCTATCACAGAACTTTTCTTCAAGATCCTGTCCTTAGTCGATACCAATGGTATTTGTCGCAGAACATGTATAATTATTACGAAATGTCATCTTCATGCATACCTTTGGACTGGAACAGTCCACTTTTCACCAGTGACAGGTAATTTTTGAGCAATTGACACTTTTTTCCCGCAGGGTGGTAAGTGTTCGGGAGAAATACATGGTCGTGTGTTCTGTCGTTATATCGTTCTATTCTGACATCAAACCAAGTCCACCCCTTCATAGTTCATTCGGATCTCAATAGCACCACAAATTACAGAGACAATTCGTACTTTGGTCACACGGTGCGACACTATTCTATCTTTCCTCTTTCCCGTTAACACTTAACCTTTCCAATGTTCACCACTGGGGGTTACTCTGTAATGCGATTCGAAAGTGATATTACTCGCATTCTTAAAAAGGGTACTTTGGTAGTGTGACTTTCGCATTAAAATTTGGCACTTTCGTATTAAAACACACAAAGTAACAACACTGCTACCTTTGCAATTACGATTGATTGTGTGATTTTGAATTCGTAACCCCTTGTTCTTCGAATTGAATTGACTTTCGTATAGCATTGACCTTTGAATCGCGATACAGGGTAACCCCCCTGTTCTTTGCATGAATAGGGGTCATCCAGTGAGTGTTGTTTAATCTGTTAAAGAAAGCGTAATTTAGAGATTTGCAATAAATTATAGGGGTTTCATTCGATCGGTTATTAATAGGGAGCCAGCTTTTTTATTGTTGTCATGCAATTTATTTTAATTTAGATTGCTAGAAAATTGGCTAAATTGATTAAGTTTAATTAGCTACAGAATTAAGTTTAATTTTATATTTTAAAAAAATTTGCACACTCCCTTAATATAATAAGGTCTATGTGGAGTCTGCGAGTTACAATAAGGTCAGTCGTGGGTCTAAGCTAAAACGGCTTCTTTGAAATCGAGGAATGAAAACGTGCCTGTCCTATTATGTTTAGGCCTGATATATCAAGGCCTGAATAATGTCTAGAACTTGGTTTGTGTTTAGCTTGAAATATTGAGGCCTGTGTGGAATCTGTAACTGATGATTGTGCCGGGATTGTGTCTAACCCCAACTACCGAGCTCTCTGTGAAGTACGGAAGTGCTGCCTATGTCAGGCTCATACACCGAGCCTTGGTATATCGGGATAGTTTGTAACAAGTCTGGAATTTTGTTGAAGTATGGGCATTCCTACATATTACAATCATTGTTACAGAAATGTTTTCAGATCCTAAATAATGTGTTTGATGGCATGTTACAATCCTAGATACGTTCTTGTTGTACACCTTTATAAATATAATACCTGAGCTCCATTCAGATTGGAATATAATTTTTAGTTTCATTAGAATTGTATACATATTTTATATTTAATATAGGTTGCAAAAACACCTGTTAAATTATTTAATTTCATTCTTTTTTAGTTTTTTTTGCAATAACGTCATAAATATATTTTTACTTGTTGTTTATTGCGATAATTTTGACTGTTTGCACAGCCGTCGCCTAAAACTAACCTTGCGAAAAGAAAGTTTCCATAGTTAGGCTTAGATTATAGGCTTAGATCATATAAAAAATAATTCACATAGGTTGTTTACTGTTGAACGAAAATAACAATTTCTATTATGCATTCGGGTATAAATACTGCGTCGTTTGTAAGATCAGTATCACAAAACATCTATCTCTAAAAGTTTGTGGTGGTTATTTGTTACCAAATAATTCCGCAATGAAGTTCTTTGGGGCTTTCGCCATTTTGGCATTGGCCGTGTTTGCTACATCTACAGTAGGACAGACTCCTCCGGCAACACCTCCGGCTACGCCACCGGCTACACCTCCGGCTACGCCACCGGCTACTCCACCGGCTACTCCACCGGCTACTCCACCGGCTACTCCACCAGCTACTCCACCGGCTACTCCACCAGCTACTCCACCAGCTACTCCACCAGCTACTCCACCGGCTACTCCACCGGCCACTCCACCAGCTACGGCTCCTCCGACTGGAGTAGAACCCACTGCTGCGACTCCTACGACTGGTGAACCTCCGGCGACGGCTGCTCCAACTGCTACTGCTCCTGGTGGTGCTACTCCACCTGCTGGTGCTACTCCACCTGCTGGTGCTACTCCTCCTGCTGCTGGTGGTGGTGGAGGTCTTACTGCAGCCCAAAAGAAAAAGAAGAGGCAGGCTGCCTTGAGAAAGAAGAGGAGGATTGCCCGCAGGAAGAAGAAGAGGGCAGCACTCAGGAAGAAGAAGGCACTAAAGAAGAAGAAGGCACTCAAGAAGAAGCAGGCTCTCCGTAAGAAGAAGGCTGCCGCAGCAAAGAAAAAGGCAGCTCAGAAGAAGAAGAGACAGGCCGCTCTAAAGAAGCAAAGGGAAAATGCTGCTGCTTCACAGTCCAACAAAGCTCCTGTAAAGAAGGTTGTCAAAATTATTACAAAGACAAAAGTTGCGGGCAATAAACAAGGATAAATTCAATGTATAATTTGTAAAATAACTACCATTTTCAAATAAATAATTTTCTTAATTTCATTAAAAATTCAAAATCTTGATTACTTTTATAATAATTCGTATTTTATGTATATGCCGAAATCAGGCTATTTATTCTATTACTCAATACACCAAATATTAGCAAGAAACTAAATAGTGTCATTGCACAGTGGTTGAGAAACGTTTTTCATTGGCCAAATTGTTCCAAACCTGGCCGCTGATGCGTTATAGCAAAATGAAGTTTAAATTTTAAACATTCAACGTTCATAACCAAAAATCTCACAAATATTTTGCTACAACTTAGACTTAAATCAGTTTTAAGCATCTACACCCAGACAAAAATACTATATAAATATAAGTTTTTTACTATTAAAGACAGTCAATAGGATAAATTATTATTTTAATCGAAAAATACCATTAAATACTAGAAAATACCATGACATTGCCATTGAGTTTATATGAAAGATTTCTTTTTTGTGTACTATTAAATCAATAATTGTCCTATTGACCAATTTTAATGGGATTTGAGTGAATTTTTTCTGGGTGTAGCGACCAGGTTTGCAAACATTTGGCAATAGCATTTGACATCGTGGTAATCATTTCATCTTAAAAACTTTTAAAGATTTTGAGTAATTTTCAAATTCAAAAATGTAGACTTAATTCAGTC
This sequence comes from Dryomyza anilis, assembly GCA_951804985.1. Classification (NCBI taxonomy): domain Eukaryota; kingdom Metazoa; phylum Arthropoda; class Insecta; order Diptera; family Dryomyzidae; genus Dryomyza; species Dryomyza anilis. The sequence continues at coordinate 109,453,843 of OX638130.1, forward strand.
GTAACGCCTCTATCGGTCAGGGTCCGCACTATTCGGTAATAAAAGTGAGTATGGTATGAAAGAGTATTTATTTTGCTATAAGTAAAAATCAATTTCAACATAAAAACTTTCAAAAGTTGTTGGTGTATAACGTTCAAATACAAAAATTTCGACTAAATTCAGCTATAACGCCTCTAGCGGCCATTGTCGGAACGTAACGGTAGTAAGAGTGGGTAAATGGGGAAAGGGTATTCATTCACCTATAACTTAAAGTAAATTTTGGCCTAACTGCTTTTAACTGGCAGAAGTTATGAATGTTCAAAATGGAAATATTGAAAAAAATGACTTTTTTTATAACTTCCATAGCACACCAAATAAAAAAGTATGATAATTGTGTCCCTTTGAAAAATATATGTAAAATA